>OY755043.1:30575492-31775492 GCA_963576565.1 Aspidapion aeneum
GTTACTAGTTCTCCCCCCCCCCCAGCATCTCCCTCTCTCCTCCCCGCCATCCTTCTTAGTAATAATTATTGCTATAACTTTCAAAAATATAAAGCGATTTTAAAAGTCCTTTCTGCACACGTTTGAAGAGTTCTTTCCAACATCATTTTACTAGTTTCCCCCTTCCTCTCCCTCTCTTCTCCCCACCCTCCTTATTAGTAATAGTTATAGCTATACCTTTCACAAATTTAAGGCGATTCAAAAATTCTTTTGGCACGCTTTAAGATTTTTTTCGACACCATTTTACTAGGTCCCTCCTTCCTCTCTCCTCCCTCACCATTACTCAATGGAAGGTAACTGTTCGCGTCCGTAGAAAATCTACACGTACTTTTTGGGTAAAGCTAAATGAATTGTAAATGCATAGTGCTTTTTATATGACTGAAAAAACACCGAACTGCTAAATTTACTTGTAACTACTAGTCGCAGTTGGGTACAAAATTAGCCAATAACCTGATTCATGTTTATAATTTTGTAAGTGCGCTTTGGGCATCAAAACTAAAAGTTGAAGCCGTACATTATAGGTACACCTATTAATTTTGTACTCAACTGCGACTACTAGTTACAAGTAAATTTAGCAGTTTGGTGTTTTTTTTATTGAAAAATTTTTTTTTGCTCAACAATTATTTTGGTTGTAAATAGCCATAATATAATATATAATAGGTTGTTAACGAAGGGTGGCTCGGTATTTCCTTTTGGTGTACAGGTTAGGGGAAATACCAAGAAGTAATTGGGAAATACTGGGAAATATACTAGGAAATACCAGGAAGTGCTTGGGAAATACTAGAAATACCATTGAAATTTGAGGAAATACTGGGAAATACCAGGAAATACCGTAGGTATTACACAAAAATAGGCGATCGGGCCACCCTTCGGTTTTAATTTTATCTGTCACTTTTTGTTTCCGAGATATAACGCAAAATTATATTGTTTCTTACGGAATGATCATGTGTACCTTCCCAGCCCGCGCAGCAATGGCTAGATACGGTATTGTTTTCGACGGAATTTTTTTTTGAATTTACCCCGAAAACGCATATATCTCCAAAACTAATAAACGAAATAATCCCAACATATATATTTTTGAAATCAGAAAGAAAAGATCTATTAAAATGAAAAATAATGTTGTGCTCCACTTAAAAAATTTGACAGAATTTTTTTAACATTCTGACCCAAAGATTCTTAAAATTTGTAAAAACTTTTGTGTTTATCATATTTTAATATCTATTCAAATAAACGATTTAGATTTGGTGTAAAAATATACGGGAAAACCCTGTACACCGTACATTTTTATTTTTGCTGAGAAGTTTTTTGCGACAATATTCTTGGCTTCTAGTGTACATGCCACTACTATTTAATGGAACTTAACTCTAGTTTATGTTTTTTTTACTTGAATCGGAAGTGTAGCGGTACATTAAAAAACAGTTGTTTAATTTAAAACTGGCAAAACATTAACACATCAGAAGAATCGGTTCTTCATTTGATAAAAGTTAATGAAAGGAGTTTTTTAAGAATGAATTTTAAGACGAATGTTATTATGTGTTTATTTACAAAGACCTGAAAGGGACTTAAGATAAATAAATTGTTAATTTAAAAGAAGGACGACCGCGGTGAAGAATTGGGATGCCTGTTCTGCACGTGTTAACTCCTGGATAATAGATCCTGTCTTATAATCAATTTTAATTTCGATTTCAATTTCAAACAAACTTTATTGTCGGAATAAACTAGGCTTAAAAATATATGTTATAATCTAAAAGTAAAAGTATAAAAATTATTAAAAGTAAAATCTATTATATTCCCAATAAATATAACTTTAGTAGTATTTCTATTAATACTAAACTTTAACATGTTTATATCAGGTACATGTATAACAATCAAAGCAAAAGAAAGATCAAAACAATTTTTAAAAAAAGAAACAAAACACAACAACAAGCACACCTATAATATAAGTTTGGATATTCATTTATAAAGGTCAATTTAATAGGAAATTTAAATTCTCCCCAGAGTACTCATCACAGCTAGACATGTTGACATATTTGGATATTTATCCAAATATGTCAACATACAGGGACTCCAATCACAGCTATAATATATTTTTTTCTAAACAATCAATCTATGATTCAAGACGAATTTCAAACAGCTCTTTTTGAAAAATACAAGGCAGATGGAGTTGTGGCAATGGCGACTCGTGAGGTAGTGCCACGGAGCTATGGTACTACCATATTTTTTGGCAAAATCAGGTTTTTTTATTTTTAAAACATCTTTATTCGTTTTTATTTTATTTTATGCACTTTTTTTTCGTATATATATTATATGAAACTCGGTGACCCTGTGCAATGCAGTGGATAACACTCCGACTCGATGGGTAGAGATGGATTTTATCTGCAGCCTATATGAGCGGCAGTGATAGGGACATTTTAGCATAGTTTAAATAGGAAAAATCAAAGAAATTTTGTGCCTGGCACAGGCCATTTATAATCAGTCGTATTACTCGCATTGTTTTTGAGCGTGGAGCATGGATGTTTTAATTTACGCCCTTTACAATACATTTAAATTATTTCATCAGAATTTTTTGATAAATTTTGAAACATTTAATGGCGGAATTCGGGTGGGCATGGGTAAGTTTCTTAAAAAGAATAGAATTTATTAGAAACCCCAAACATAGAAGTAGGTATGTTTTTTAATGACATTTGGGCGCAACACCTCGAGTTTTTTTTTACTGACTCAAAATTCTGGCACTACCATTGACTTCTATACCCTTTTAGGGCGTTATACAACTCAATGGGCACTACCATGTATTGACAGGGGCGCACATTTAAGCGGGCGGCGGATGAATGGTCGAAAGTACAAATGGTCGAAAGTACAAAATATCGAAAATATAAGCAAAAAATACTTCCCTGACTTCTTTCCCTGGATCCTCGAGTGTGTAAATGTGAACTGAACAGAACCGGTTCGGTTCAGTTTGGATTCACACCCTCTAGGATCTCGGGAAAGAAGTCAGGGAAAGTGTTTTTCGACCTTATGTTTCGATCTTTTGTACTTTCAACCTTTCGTCCGCCGCGCACCGCCCCATTTACGCACTACTACTACAGCATATACGTACGTACTACAAACACTGCGCCAATGAAAATTTTATTATATTATAGATATAATTATCGAGAGTGAATATAAAATCTAACATATAATCTAACATGAGAGGTAGGAGTATACTTACTAGTCTTTAGATTTAATATTTTTAATCACTCTTGATAATTATTATAACTATAACATAATAAAATTTGAATTGGCGCAAAATCTTAGGAGGATAAAAGGTCGAAAGTACGAAAGGTTAAAAATACAAAAGATCGAAAACATAAGCAAAAAAAAACTGACTTCTTTTCCGGGTTCCTAGAGGGTGTGATTCCGAACCGAACTGAACCGTTTCGGAACCGGTAAAGGAAGTTGTTTTTCGACCTTATGTTTTCGATCTTTTGTACTTTCGACCTTTTACACTCAATAATATAATGTGATTTACCAAGTTCAACTTCATTTTTTTGCAGTTAAAAATCTTTTTGTTAGTGATATATATAATATATAATATAAAATATGAAAACCTTTTATAATCTTTCGAATTTAGCACAGCAAGCGACATCTGACCAACGAAAGTTGATCTAAAAACTCCCTATTGATTTTTCAATACAACTTCATCTCAGTATCATAGAGTTCTGACCATTTAATAGAAAGATTTCCTTTTATAAGGGACTTATTGCAATAAAGCCAGGTTTTAATAGTGCCGAGCGCTATTCTGACGTATTCGCATTATAAAAACAGCTGTCTTCTTTCAAAATTAGGCCTTTGTGTATTATAAGAGCCGGAATGAATAGTGCCGTCATTATTAATGAAAAATAATAGACTAGATTTAAAAATTCGATTTTGGTATGTTAATTTTGAAAGATAAACCCAACAGTTTTTAATGGAAAACTTTCAGAACAGTGCCGGCATTATTACTGCCTAGCTTTATTGTAATAAGTCCCTATTATAAAAAAAGTTTCTAAATAATAAATCATTAACAGATTCATTTCTATATTTTTAAAATATTTACAAAAAAAATATACTATTGTAATTTATAAAAACCAAAAATAAATAAGGACTCTACCTATCGTATACAAAATTTCAGAACCTGTAATATTTTATTTATTATGTATTATATTATTTCTACCTAACTACAACAAATATTTTCTAAAGTAAATATAACTTCCATTTTAATATTTATTTTAGTGTTTTTTTTATAAATCAAAAAATGTTTAATTGTTGTTAGAAAATTCCTTCTTAACTCTAATCCCCCCATGATCAAAACTATCATCTAAATTATTGTTTTTTTCTTCACTAGCAACAGTGCTATTTTTGTCACATTTTATTAAATTTTCTATCGTAAACAGAGAAGAGTTTTTAAGTTTTCTTACGTTTTCCGTAAATTCTTCACTGTCGGTTGATTCTGAATTGTGGCAGTGAGATTCTGAATTATGACGGTGGGATTCTGACGGTCTCGTAACCAAAGATAGAGCTTCGTTCTAAAAATTAAAAAAAAAATAGTTCTAGAGCTGTTTTCACACAAGTTTGTGCTACTTTTTTGCACTTGTACTTTCCATCCGTAGCTACACGGTAAAAAATTTTGTCTACAATGAAAACACGTTCTTTTCTTGAATAAATTGTTTTACCTTAAAACAATTTGTTTTGAATTAAAATATTTCTTTTTAGTTCAACGCAGCGTTTAATCTTGAAATGAGATTTTATTTTTCTTTTTTAATTGTTTCGTATCAGTATACTCCGTTTTGTAACAAAGCAAATTGTCTTCATATAAGTAAATTTTGCTTCCAGAGAAAACGGTGCATTAGATTAATTACGTTCCAATTTATATTAAAACAATTTCTGTTTTACATTAAAATAAAGAGGCAAGACATTTTTTGTGCTATATGGTCAATAGGAAAGCACAAATTATTTTACTTCAAAGCAATTTGCTGTAATCCAAGACATTTTTTTTACCCTGTAGGATCAATCTCCTAGTTTTTTAGTGAAAGCTTATGCCTAGATATTCTATGTTGCGACGTTACAATAACAACCATGTTCCCGGTGGGACTCGAACCCACAAGATTCATAGCGCGTCAGCTCTACACGCGGTTGGTCCAGTTCATAGAGCTAGCTATATGACAAACCAACGCGTTAAGCCGGCCGGCCACGCTTCCCACGAAGTTTATGCCATTTCGTCATTGATCTTACAAACTGACGTATCTCAAAAAAAATGCAGTTTTGAGATAATACCATAATACTACCTTATTTGTATCGTTCTTTCATCCCACAAAGTGTCGTAAATTATAAAAGTCCTTTAATAGCATAAAAATCATTAGTTCTAAGAATATTTTTAGTGATATAAATCCAATATAAACTTTCCCTAAAACTTGAAATTGCTCCCTTGTAAAATTACAATAAATGAGTTACGTCAGTTTGTAAGATCAACGACGATTTGTGCCTTCATGTATTAAATTAAAAGACTTTAAACGTCATATATTCCAAATTACACGTAGAACAAAGGAAAAAGCACAGTTTTAAGTTTAATAGGTCATTTTTTCACGTTGTTTTTAAACCCACTTTAGAATCACACTGAAATAACATTGTATTAAAAATCAATTAAAAATACCGTTTTAAAAATGACAATTAACCAGACAGGGAGATCAGTGTCCAATTTTAAAACTGTTTTCTCTTAAAAAACCCTTTTGAAAATAGTGCCCATCAGTTTTCGTGTCATGATCTCTATAAAAAAAGTCAATAATTTTACAAATTAAGTCTTTTAAAGCCATTTTAATAATACATTTTTTGGTACCGATTTCATAACACCCTAGCATCTGATTTAAAAAGGAAAAATAATAAAAAAAACCTGTTAATTTATGTAATTCCTTTAAACGGAAATTTACAAAAACACTGTTTAGTAAACAATAAACAAAATTAAATAGATTAACGACTTTCTAATCATCGTGTCACTTTTACAACCTCTAAAATGGCACAAGCTAGTATGTCCTCTTTATTTTATTTGCCTAGATAGAGACCACGTATTTTACTAAACTCAAGAAAATTAACTATAAGATAATATTTAAGTTTTTTAAACAAACTAATATTAAAATTGAATAAGCAAAACAAAACAATAATGGTACTATGTGTTTTAGGCTTGTGCCCCAACTCCTTTTCATCTAGGATATAAAGGGGCCTACAGACGCGAGCATTTCTTGAGATTAGTACGCAACTAATCTCTGCATACATGTACGTTTGGTGGAATTGCCTACACACACGAAGACAAAATTAAACGTTCTAAACATAAACACGATATTATCAATGCGTTTTGCCTAGACACCGAGTGCGCGCGAACTAATCTTCGAGAGATATTTTAGGCGGATATTGTCTACACACGAAGAGATTAGTATGCGCAAACTTGTACGCGCGAACTAATCTCTGGAAATGTTCGCGTGTCTGTAGGCCCCTTAACACAAAGTTTTAAGGAAGTACTACATACTATTGCTGAGTAAATTCATACATTAGGGACTTATTGCAATAAAACCAGGCACGAATTGTGCCGGGCAATATTCTGACAGTTTTGCGTTATAAGAATAGCTGTCTTATTTTAAAATTAGGCTTTTGTGTATTATAAGAGCCGGAATTAATAGTGTCGCCACTATTAATGGAAAATAAACAACTTGTTTTATAAATTCGACTTTCGTATGTCAATTTTGAAATATCAACTGTCAGTTTTCAATGCAAAACTGTCAGAATAGTGCCCGGCACTATTATTGCCTGGATTTATTGCAATAAGTCCCTATTCGGACCCATCCTTAAATTACGTAACGCAAAATGCACTACCTGTCTCTCGTTAACTCAATGACCTGAGGCTCTCTCTCCTAGTGCGTTACGTAAATAGGAATGTAACCTCAAAATATTGTGATTTTAATAGAAACAATTTTTATATTTTGTTAATTCAAAATAATTAACTGCACCTTATGGTATTTAAATTTGTCTAATAAAGCATTTGTTCCGAGGACTTGAAAAAGTGGGAATTTGCCCACGAAACGTTGAAACTCTTTAGTAAATACTGGTGTTAATCTTATACTTTTATTTGGGATAAATTTTGGAAACAGTAAGAAATACCATTTTGATTAAAGAATAAATCAGTGGCGCTATTCCATGCCTAATCACATGCTGTATTAAAATTAAAAATATATACAGTGGTTTTAAAACTATCGAGCAAATACTAAACCTTCTTTTATTTTAATAAAATTGAGATAACATCGCCATTTTGATGAAAAAAATTAATAAAATTAGGTTGTTTTGTATTAGCGCCTACAGCCAATCGAATGACGTCTACGATTTTTTCTACTTTTTTTAGAAACCGTTTCCTAAATCCTAAACCAGTGTAGCTTTTTTTATTTGTTAAAAAAATCTGGTAAAAAAATTATCTTTCTAAGATATTTTTTTTTATTTGGTAAAAAAAATATTTTTCTAAGCATGTCACGTTTAAGTACCTAGTTACAGAGCCGATTTGAAAATTTCGTAATATCTTAAACACATATAGTTTTTTTTTATTTGGTATAAAAATCTGGTAAAAAAAAATATCTTTCTAAGATCTTTTTTTATTTTTATCTGGTAAAACAATTATTTTTCTAAGCATGTCACATTTAAGTACCTAGTTACAGAGCCGATTTGAAAATATCGTAAATTCGGGTCTAGAGGTTCATAGGTTTAGGACTGAGCGTGTTCAAAATACAATTGAATTATGCTGACGTTTCGACTATATTTTTAGCCTTCTTTAGAGCTACAAACAAAAATAGTTTTCATTTAACATGATAACTACGTAAAAATAGGCTTCAAACTTTGGTATAAAAATTAATATTATTAAAAATATAGGTACCAAAATAGAAATAAGTAATATTGTGATTTGAGAAAAAAATTCTACATATTAATTTTCCTTTACACAGGTAGAATCAGGGATTGAAACGAGTAAATTTCAACAAAGAAGACACAAGGACAGCAGTAAAATATTTTAAAAATCCAAATAAATAAAATCAAAATATTTAAAAAGGACTCATTAGCTTACCTTATCCTTAGTCTTGACGCTTAATAAAACACAACACAATATATATTATAATCTATAATCTTTGCACAACACAACATTTTCAATCAAATTTCATTGCAACAAAATACTTTTTCCTAATTACTAATAAATATAATTTTTCTCTTTATTCTTTTTTTAATTAAAAACAATGTATATTGTTAAATTGTCAAGTGTCTAACTAGAAATAATGAGAGATGAGGGACGTACAATATAAAAAAAATGTTAAACTAGTTTTTTAGAATTGTTTTTTATTTAGGTAGGCGCGCGAAGTAACGTAGTTATTATGTTAAATAAAAACTATTTTTTGTTTGTATAGCTCTGAAAAAGACTAAAAAGATAGTCGAAACGTCAGCATAATTCAATTGTCTTTTGAACACGCTCTTTGAACCTCTAGATCTGTATCTAACCATAGGGACGATAATTAACTCTCGTAAATAGGGTATTTGACAAATTTTAGAAAAGTGTTTAGAATGATACATAGGTCCCTAATTTACTACACAAAATTATTAAAATAGTATATTTTATCATGAGTACATTTAAAATCAAGTTTTATAATTTCCGATTTGAATTTGCCACAAAAACGCTCATTTCTAGCATGGCGTTGCAATGACGTCACAGCGCAGTAAACTCGCGGACAGATACACGGCATTCAAGTGTTTATTTGTTTTTGGTCTGTGTATTTAATTTTTTTTATGTAAAAAAATGTCCTAGTGTTGTGTAGTGCCTCTACTATTTCGTAAATGACGATAAATTTTTTGAGGTTATGTTTATTACAAGGGGTGAACAACTATAATAGGCAGAAAGGTGTACAAATTTTTAGGTGGTGCTAGGCAGGACTAGGGAGTACCTCTAAATGCAGGATTAGGCAGTGCACATGCAGGCTAAATGTAGGACTGAGCAGTGCATATGCAAGACTCGGCAGTGCATAGGCAGGACTAGGCAGTACCTACGCAGGACTATGCAGTGTAACCTATGCAGTACTTCAAGTATTGCTGGTCGTTGTATACTTTTTGCCTACCTGTCCTGCAATTTTTGATTGTTTCTTAATGCTTAAAATATTAATGATTGGGTATTTATTTGAATCTATTGTAAGTGGCATATTAAACAAAAAAGCAAAACATATAACCTAACCTCAAAATCTAAATGGGTAAAAGTAGGCGAAGAATATCGTAAAAAAACTTTCAGTTATATACAAAACAACTCATCGAATACTTACATCAACATTTTAACGTTTCTAAATTACGCAGAACAAAAATCACTATTGTTGGCAAAGAAGCCTACCACCATAAAAGAATTTAGCATTGGCAAGTTGGACCTATTGGCTTTGGAGAATCCGTTTTCCATTGAAAATGTTTTTTATAAGCAAAATACAAAATAAAATCTAATTTAGGACGATAATTCGCACTTTAAACCAAAGCAAACATTACCATCCATAAGAAAATAACACAGAAAATAGGTTCGTTCGAGGCGTTTACTGTTTTGTGACGTCACTCGCAGCTGATTGGTAGACCGCCTGTTTTGAATCATGTGGCTAATTGTTTTAATTCAATGTGAATTTATTTAATTAAAAAAACTATGAATTTAAGAAAACAAACAAAAAAGTTTGTTTTTAGCATTCCCAAGACCTAAAGAGATATCTAAAAATAAATATATATTTATTTTTTACTAATGTCAAACACCCTATTTTATTTTTATTTAGGGAGATGTGATGGCAATACTTTTGTCATTTAAATGTTACGTGGATATTACAGTATTTGCTCAACAAACCCATCTGCAAGCAATTAGTTTTTGAAAATAATTGTCAACAAAATGCGGATTTAATTGCCCGGTTTACAAAGTTTGTCTCTTATTTTCAACTTAAGTGCAGAACACTTACTGCCTTTAACAGTTTTTGTCACCAAAGATGCGTCTGTTTATTTATGCAAGTTAAATTTTGTTTGCAAACACCTTATTTTACAGGGTCTCCCAAATTCGATATTTTTAGGGGTTTTAGGTGTTACATAGATAGAAAAAAACTGACCTCCTGGGTCGATTTTTAAGAGAACCTTAAAGTTAAAAATCACTTCTTGATTTAAGAGTCGTTTTTAAGGTACAAGGGAATTTTCAAAAGTTTACATTTTGGGATGTCTATAACTTCTTTATTTTAAGAATTTTCATTTTTGGGAAAATTGTTTTTTCACAGCAAGCTACAGGGGTTTTTGAAAAGTCTCCATCTTGCCGTCGAGTCTTTTAAGTTTTTCATTTATGAAAATTTCATTTTGGTGTAATTTGCTTTCTATAGTTTTTTTAATAAAGAATCCAATCGTTAAACTGAATTTCATCTGTAACTTTCTATATATTACTAAAATTGTTATTACCTAACGGAATGACACTTTTATTTCTTTATGTTGTTTATTTTTTTATATTGTTTGTTTTTATTTTATATTTTAATTTTTTACTGTTTGAAACAATTTAAAATGATCGAATAATAAAAATAATTAAAAGTAAAGAGATAATTAAAATATAAAAATAATATATTGAGTGATTCGTGATTTTAAAGAAAGTTTTACGCTGATTTTAAAAACAAATAGACAGAGGGTCATTACTACTTACTTACTTACAAAGTACTGCTAAAGTTCTTTCATTTCAAAAAGCCACCAAAAAAACCATAATAAAATTTGAAGTGTGAAACTTATTAAGGAATCCTAAACAAATAAAAGAGAATATGGGCCGGACTGGGAACTGTTTATAGTATATAGTCAAGTAAAATAAAACGATTAATAAAAGTTGCTGCTTAATACGTATAATAATCACTAATAGATAGTGTTACGGGTTCACAACGACAAATTAAAACTCGCAATTGTTGAAAACGATACGTCAATTTATTTCGGTTCGGTTCGGTTTGGTTCGGTTCGGTTTTTGTACAAAAACACGCACTTAAACTTAGTAATAACTTGCTAATAATTCACTACTATAATCGGTCTATTAACTTCGTGTTAATCTCACGATCACTACAGCACTTTATCTGTAACTGACTGCCTGGTGCGCGACCCCGGCCCTATATATAGGATCGTCCATCTCTCTCGAACTTTCCGGCAGCCTTCGACGTCCGGAACGTTCTCGTATTATTGCGACCGCAAGTCACAGATAACGCAACTAAAACCTAGACTAAGAATACAACCTTAAGATAAATCAACCTAATACTACACTAAACCTAAATAAATTCCCATTATAAAATTTAAATAACTTAAATTTGTAACACTATCCTCATCTTCAGGTTTGATCGTCTCGATCAACATTTCCCAGGTAAGGTTTTAGTCTGTCTAGATGAACAACTTTCATCTTGGACTTCGGGCTTCTCTGGATTCGGTAGACTACATCATTAATTCTCTTAACAACTTTATAAGGCCCTTCCCATGGCGGTGTCAACTTAGGTGATCTTCCTTTCTTGCGTTGAGGATTGTATAGCCAGACTTGATCATTCTCTTTGAACCCTGAAGAGTTTGCTTTCAGGTCATATCTCGCTTTCATGCGGTCACTGGCTATTTCTATTCGCTCTCTAACCACTTCATAGATATCGTGCAGCTTTTGCCTTAAACGTTCGACATAGTCATTAACCTAAGTGTGCTTCTTCAGGTGAACCAAACATGATATCACATGGTAAACGCAGTTCTCTACCAAACAGGATACTAGATGGAGTAGCTCCTGTCGTATTGTGAATGGCGGTTCTATAGGCCATCAAAAACAATGGAATATATTGGTCCCAATCTGTTTGGTGCTCATCAACAACTTTGCAAAGATGTTCTTCTATTGTTTTATTAAATCTTTCAACCATGCCATCTGACTGCCGATGTAAAGCCGTAGTCCGTGTTTTATGTATTCCTAAAAGGTCACAGAGATTCTGGAAGAGCTTTGATTCAAAGTTTCTTCCTTGATCTGAATGTAGTTCCAAAGGAATGCCAAATCGGCTGAAAACATCATTTACCAGAACTTCTGCAACTGTAGCGGCCTCTTGGTTAGGCAAAGCAAAAACTTCTGGCCATTTGCTAAAGTAATCCATGACAACAAGGATGTATTTGTTGCCCTTTTTAGTTTCTGGAAACGGTCCGGCCACATCAATAGCAATGCGTTCGAATGGTAGACCTACATTATATTGTTTCATTTGACCTCTGGACCTTGTTTTGGGACCTTGGCTGGCTGCACAAGTAGAACATCGGCGGCACCAGTTTTTCACATCTTGAAAGTAATTGACCCAATAAAATCGGTTTCGAATTTTGTCCATGGTTTTATTTATGCCTAGGTGCGCGCCTGATTTTCCACCATGGCATTCGGCCACTATATTGTCTACCATGCTCCTAGGAACCACTACTTGATTAACCACAGTAAGGCCATCGGCACTTTCCCAGGCACGTTTAAGGATGTTTTCCTCTACTATCAGTGAATCCCATTGTGCCCACAGTGATTTGAATATCACCCCTTGGTTTGCGATATCTTGCCATGATGGTCGTGGCTTGTTATCTTCTTTCAATCGCAAGATAGGTCCTACATCTTTGTCGTTAAGTTGTGTGGTTCTAATCGAAGCCGACATCCATTCTTCATCTGGTTCTAACTTTATCTGGCTCACGTAGGTAATTCCTTCTTTCTGGTCAATTTTCCTGCAATGTTTACAATCCTCAGGGCAAGGTCTTCTGGACAATGCATCTGCATTATTATGCACCCTTCCCGCTCGGTGCTTAATTTGATAATGGTATTGTTGTAGCTTTTCTATCCATCTCGCGACTTGCCCCTCAGGTTGTTTCATTTTCATGAGCCACTGTAACGCAGCATGATCCGTTCTAATCAGAAACTCTTGTCCGTAGAGATATTTGTGAAAGTGATCTACGGATTTAACTATGGCTAGGAGCTCCTTTCTAGTAACACAATAATTTCTCTCTGGTTTGGATAGCTTTTTGCTGAAAAATTCGATGACCCGTTCTTCTCCATCGTGTACTTGGGAGAGTACTGCTCCTATGCCATCGTTGCTCGCATCAGTATCTAATATGAATTTACCTTTGGGAATGGGATATGCAAGAATCGGACTAGAAAATAATGCTGCTTTTAGTCTTCTAAATGCTTGGTCACATTCGGTATTCCATTTGTAAGAAGCTTTGTCTTCTGTAAGTCTATGTAATGGAGACGCTATTTTGGCGAATCCTTCTACAAATCGTCTGTAGTATGTACACAGACCCAAAAAGCTTCTCAATTCATGTTTGTCACGAGGTTGAGGCCATTCTTTTATTGCTTGTAACTTCTTTTCGTCAGTATGGATGCCTTCTCGGGAAACGACGTGACACAAGAACTCAACTTCCTCTTGGAATAGAAAACATTTCTTTGAGTTTAGTTTAAGATTTGCGTTCCTGATTCTTAAAAATACTTCTCGTAAATTGTCTAGATGATCTTGAAATGATTTTCCCATCACTATGACATCATCCAAATAGACTAAGCAGGTTTTCCAAGTAAGGCCTCGTAGAACGACTTCCATTAGTCTTTCAAATGTAGCTGGGGCATTGCATAGGCCAAATGGCATCACATTAAACTGATAAAGTCCACTTCCAGCAGAGAATGCAGTCTTCTCTTTATCTCTTTCAAAGATTCCTACTTGCCAATACCCACTTTTCAGGTCAAGAGTAGAAAACCAATATGATCCTGCCAATGTTGTTAATGTGTCGTCTATTCTTGGCAGTGGGTAACTATCTTTCTTGGTCACATCGTTAAGTTTCCTGTAGTCGACACAAAATCTAGTACTTCCATCCTTTTTAGTGACCAACACCACAGGAGATGACCAAGGACTTGATGACTCTTCAATAACACCGTCGCTGAGCATTTTATTAATGAGATTGTGAACTTCTTCTTGCTTGGCCATTGGTAGTCTTCTTGGGGGTTGTCTTATCGGTTGGGCATCGCCAGTGTTGATAGCATGTTGAATAAGGTTTGTGCGTCCCGAACTACTCCTAGTTTCGAAGATATTACTTTGTTCTTCTATAAACTCTCTCGCTTTACTAAATTCTTCTGGAGTGAGATGTTGCCAAGTTGACTCAAATTGCTGAAGTACCTCCATTGATAACTTGCTTGTATCCTCGGAAGTTGGCTCTTCACATCTTGTTACTTTCTGTACTGGTTCAAATAATGCTACCACCTCCCCCTTATTAATTTTGACACTATTTGGGAAAATATTGGCGACTCTAATCGGGATGTCTTTATCGGTTTTAACTAGTGATTTTGCAACGAGGTAGGTGTTGGGTGTGTTTTGTTGGCTTATGAGTCCGACGCAGCTTGATGTTTTACTTTCCAGCCTCCCAAAAATTATGGTCTCACTGTTACCGACTAGTCTTGTTGTGCATACTGCCACCACCTTAATTGGTTCTTTATTGATGTGACTATTTGACAAAATGAACTCGTTCCCAAATCTTAGGGTATTAAGTTTATTATCAAACGCAAATCCATGTTTACTTATCAGGTCCATTCCCAAAATAAATTCGTCTTCTATGTCTGCAACTAATACCGAGTGGCGAATCTTCAACCTCCCCAGCTGTAGGTTTATGTCTGTCTGCCCCAACACGTCGGCGGATTCTCCAGTCACAGTCTTAAGTGTTATTTTCTTTTCTGTTGGTCGAATTTTATATCTCGTTGCAATTTTGAACTTAAGCAATGATATGGCAGCACCAGTGTCTACTGTTATATTAACTTTTCTTCCATTAATAAGTCCGTCGATGTTAAGACTGTCAGCAGTATGTTTTAAGCTCTTGATAGAGTAAATTTTGGGGGCTAAATTCCCATTAGCCAACACTCGCCCCTCTGCGTTGACTAGTTTTAGTTTTCCTGATCTCTTCTTCGGTACTCTGTCCCACTAGATGGTGAGCGAGACCTCATTTGGACACGACAATCGCGTTGAATATGCCCTGTACGTCCGCATCTGAAACACTTTACATTTGGAGGGGATCGTCTACTTTCTTTCAAAGAATCAATCTTCTCTATCAGTGATTGAAACTGTTGGTTTAGCGTTTTTAAGTTGACCTCATCTCCAGTGCTTATTTCTTCTCCCTCCTGAATTGAAACAGCTCTTACTTTTGGCCTGGACATATTATTTGATGATTCAATTTCAAGGGCTCGAATCAACACTTCACTGCTGTTATGGAAGCGTTCTCGACGAAGTAATTTTGCTAAGTCCGTGTCTCGCAAGCCGTTAATAAAGCGATCTACCGTGAAGGGATCTCTGTAATTTTCTGGCATTTCTGGGTAAGCCAAGTACATCAGCCTCCTGATATCCGCTTCATACTCTTGTAATGACTCCCCTGCTCTTTGTTGACGAACATTTAATTCTGACCAATGTAAATTTCGCAAGTGTTCGTCTCCATACCTTCTTTCTAGCGCTGCCACTAAAGCGTTATATTTCTGTTTTTGTTCGACTGGAATGGACCGTAAAAGTCCGAGTGCAGGTTCCCGTAGAGCTACTAACAACGCTCTAGCTTTTTCGTCCTCGTCCCAACCATTTGCAGCGGCGGCAGCTTCAAATTGTTGTTTGTAGGTGGACCAGGAGGACGTACCGTCAAAATTTGGAGGCTTAATGTTCTGGTTGGAATTCACGACACATCCCTGAGCTTTTATTTTGTGGTGTTCTTTCTGAAGCTGTATAAGCTGTTTCGACACGTCCTGGAATTTTTCTTCCATGGTTTGAAAAACTTCTTCCCTAACATTCTGTACCTTTTCTTCAACATTATGTACCTTTTCTTCTACATTCTGCAATTTATTTTGTACCTTTTGTTCCACACTATGCATTCTTTGAGTTATTTCTTCCTTAAGATCTTCGGTTGCAGTCTTAAACTCTTCTCTCAGCTGTTCGGAGTTGCTCTTTATTTGGTCAAAGTTTTCCTGCATGTCGTTCTGGTTTTGTTCCATGGTCTGTCTTATATCGTTCTGGTTTTGAGCCATTTGAGCTGCGAGAGCCTGCATCATTTTAGTTAGATCTTCCATATTTGCCGATCCTTGTCTAGTAAGCATCAACTTCCTGATAAATCACTTAAAACGTCTATTTTAGGGCTATAAAGCGAATGTCGAAGTCGGTTTTTCAATATCTCTTCCAATTCTTAAATAGAACGTATGGAATGTTCTGGAATATACTGGTAAATGCTACTCTTTCTGCTACTAGGCAAATGTAGAAGTCACTTTTTGATTATCTCTTTTGGTTCTCTAATAGACCGTCGTAGAATGTTATGGAATATTCTAGAAATAATTTCTAATTCTTACTTTTAAAATAACTAAGCTACTGTCGAAGTCGGTATTTGTATATCTCTTCTAGTTTTTGAATAGAACGTCGTAGAATGTTATGGAATCTTCTAGAAATTCTTTCTAATTCTTACTTTTGAAATAACTAAACTAATGTCGAAATCGGTATTTGTATATCTCTTCTAGTTTTTGAACAGAACGTCGTAGAATGTTATGGAATCTTCTAGAAATTCTTTTTTTTTAGTTCTTACTTTTGAAATTACTAAGCTAATGTCGAAGTCTCTTTTTGGATATTTCTTCTGGTTTTCGAATGGAGCGTCGTAGAAAGTGATGGAATGTTCTAGAAATTCTTTCTGATTCTTACTTTTAAAATTACTAATCGAATGTCGAAGTCGGTATTTGTATATCTCTTCTAGTTTTTGAATAGAACGTCGTAGAATGTTATAGAATATTCTAGAAAATCTCTCTAATTATCAATTTTTGGACTGTAAGTTAATGTCGAAGTCGGTTCTTAAATATCTCTTTTAGTTTTTGAATAAAACAATATCGAACTTCTTCGAATATTCTGGAAAAAATCACTTACTGTTTTTCTTTTTAATTGTCCTAGCCGGTGGTACTGTGTAAGGATAGTCTTTGCACTATTTATTTCTTTTAATCCCACTTCTGACACCAATTGTTACGGGTTCACAACGACAAATTAAAACTCGCAATTGTTGAAAACGATACGTCAATTTATTTCGACAAATTATGTACAAAAACACGCACTTAAACTTACTAATAACTTGCTAACAATTCTCTACTTTAATACGCCTAGTAACTTCGCGTTAACATCTAGCGATCACTACCGATGGTTATCTTTTACTGACTGCCTGGTGCGCGACCCCGGCCCTATATATAGGATCGTCCATCTCTCTCGAACTTTCCGGCAGCCTTCGACGTCCGGAACGTTCTCGTATTATTGCGACCGCAAGTCACAGATAACGCAACTAAAACCTAGACTATGAATACAACCTTAAGATAAATCAACCTAATACTACACTAAACCTAAATAAATTCCCATTATAAAATTTAAATACCTTAAATTTGTAACAATAGGTACTATACATTTTATTTAAATGTAACATTAGGTACAGGATGAATTGTTATTGTTAAGGTTATACATGTTGTCTAGGTAAGTTGAAATCATATGGAAAACTTTTTTATTTTTAATTTTAGGAAAAAAAGTTATTCTTTAGAAAAAGTTCTGCATGTTCTAAAATTTAAAATACAATCGTCAGATGTCAAATTTATTCAGTCGCATACGAGGTTTGTCAAAAAATATAAATTTTGACCAAGAGTAAATTTTTGACAATATCAAAAATTGTTATAAAGAAAAGTTAATCAAAACTAAAAGCCTTGTTTAAACATGCAATTACAACCATTTACATTAAAAAGAAACTATTTCAGTTGTTTTCATAATATGTATTTCAATAATAACAATGTAAAAACTGTACTTAGATGTAACTTAGTCAAATGGATTATTGCAACCGTCAAAATGCGTTAGAATATATAAAACACATAAGAATAGTGGCATTATTACCTTGTTACTGTTTAATGTAGAAAAACTCAAATTACCTAAACATAATTTTTCATTATAAATTGATATAATTGCATATAAAGTTTTTAGTTCCGATTAACTTTTGTTTACAACTATTTTCGATATTAACGAAAATAAAGGTATTTTACTTTTAAGCAAAATTTATATTTTTTGACAGACCTTGTATACGACTAAAGACATTTGATATTGAAAACAAACAAAGACACGCAAGGCTTTTTACTACTGACAAATCCCAAATCAAAACAAATTCATCCGTCTTTAGTAAGGATAGAACCGGCAATACTAGAAAGGGCAACGAACGTTTTCGCACGATGAATATAGCCGACGTGAACTAAAACAAACATTCCCACCTCCCGCGCGAGAACAGCCACCCATACACCGCTGAAAAACGGGTGAAATTGACACCTTGCCCCGCTCAGCGCTGCCGGTTTGTAAATATTTACACAAAAAAAGTTCACCCAATTAATCGCTTGTTGTTAACCACAGATAAAAAAGAACTAGACAATCATGTCGTAAGGAAAGATCTAACTTTTTTTAAATAAATCAATTATACTACCAATACTGTTTGTTGTCTAGTTTTGGGAGGGCACTGCCCCGTTGCCCTCCCTGTAGCAGCCGCCACTGGTGTCCATGCTATTAAAATTTATTTAAAAAAGCTTTTAAGTTAGTCGCTTGATCCCCGCCCCGAAGGCTGATTCGTTTATTTAAAAGCCAATTTTCCGGTCGACTTCACCTCGAAAAACATCGATTGATCAAAAATCCTTTATTTCGCGAAATCAAAAAAACACTAAAATCGGCACAAAGGTCCGCTATTTTTTATCTCAATTCAAACGCAACGTCACAGATAACTTTTTTTCGTAGATATTTTACTCCCAATATTTGCAAAAGTTGAGTAAGTGTAAACCTGCAGTACATTCAGTACTTGATGATTGGAAAATTGCATTCATATCCTCAATACATAAAAAAGGTTTGGTTTGCAACAATTACAGAGGAATTTCATTAACCAGTATTCTAAGTAGATTGTACGGTAGGATTTTTAGAGATCTAATAGAGAATGATGTTCATGAACAAGAAGAAGAAGAACAAAGTGGGTTTCGTGCAGGCAGATCTTGTGATAAAGTTTTTGTCTTAAACAAGTAATTGAGAAAAGGAGCGCCAGAAATATAAAGACTCATGGTAACTTTGTGGACTTACAAAAACCATATGATACCGTTCCAGTAGAAAAATTATTGACAGTGTTAGAGCAAACTAATATCAATCATACATACATAAAAGCGATAAAAGAACTATACTTTCAAAAGAATTTCTGGTAACAAAAGGATGAAGTCAGAAAAATAGTGTTTGACTAAACTTAAATGTCACAAAGGGGTTCACCCAAAATAAATGGAACATAAGGATGGTTTATTAAGGGTTAAAAATTATAAACAAAGGTACTTACATAAGGTTTTAACAAATACTCGTATTGATATGCAATTTTCAGATTTTAATGTCTTGATTTTTCGCCAAGGCTGTCAAAAACTAGGCTATATGTACATGGATAAATTACTTTTTTTAGATATCTTAGAAACTAAAGCTTATAGTATACATATATATATATATATGTTTATGTACCTATGTTTATAATGTAAAAACCTTAAAATACTACCCTTAGCAGTGGCGTATATAGAAAAATATTTCGGGGGAGGGGGGACAGTTTCGGGGGGGGGGAGAGGGCGGGCAGAGACTTCATGAGGTCGTATTTTATGCTATTTTATGATTGTATTCATGAAATATGTCGAAAATATCTAAAAAAAAACTTAGTTTCGGGGGGGAACTGGCCCCCAGCCTCCCCCCCCCTATATACGCCATTGACCCTTAGGTTCCATTTATTTTGTTTAAACCCCTTCGTCCCATTAAAGTTTAGCGAAACACATCTTTTGCTATTATTAGCAGTTTGGCTGGAATTTCAAATATAATAAAAGTGTACACACTTGCGCATATTTTAAAGCAGTTTCTACCCAGAAGTTGAACTTTTTTTATATAAGCTTTCTTTTCTCGTACAGTGCTTAATTTTATAAAAATATTTTTTCCAAATCCCATTGGTAGTCCGGTTATTATTGACCATTGGCCTAACCCTTACTTAAAGTTATTTAACTTTAAAGAAACAAAAACTAAATCTAGGTACATGGTGTTTTGTACAATTGGGGATATATTAATTAATAATATTAAGTATTAATATTTTAAATCACGTTAGGTACAGGGTAGGAAAAAAATAAAACAAAAAAAAACATTTTTTTCAAATATATTTTTTAAAATGTTAGGTTAGGCTTTTTTCTTTATTTTATATTATAGACCGAATGATTTTGCGTAGTTTTTCTCTCTAAATCATTTTAAAAAAAAATTATTAGTTTTCGAGAAAATCACAAAAAAACTGATTTTTAGGACCTTTGAGGCCTTATATCTAGCGAAGCTTAAGGGAGATTTTGTCGAAGAATATTTGGGGATGTGTCCCAAATGCTGAGGAATAATGGTGCAGAAATCCAGCTTGCACTGCCAAAGTTAAGAAAAAAAAAATGAATTTCCTGTTTTAGGACAAATTAAATTAATTTTGATGGATTTTAGCACCGAAAGGAGGTTTAATTGCGCCGCAGGGAATATTTTTTTAAAAATTAACTAGATTTTGTTAAAAAATTTAAATAAATTATGATGCAGAACTAAAAAATAAGATTTATCTGGCCTTCCCTTGGATCCGCTACTCGGGAGTTGTAATGCCACTTGAAGAAGGAGAAATACTCATGAAAGTGTTTAAAATCTAAGCGCCTGCTAAATGTGTGGTCAAACCAAAAACCGAATTAGCTTGCGCTTTTGTGCGGAGTTGAATGAACAATCGTATCGTATAGAAAAAGTTTTTTTCAGTTTTCCACAAAGCTTGTTAAAAAGTATTTTTAACAACTTTCCGCAAGCGACAGAAAACCGAGTTCATTTTTTATCCAGAACTGAATGCTTAGCATAAAAAGCTGAAAAGTTTTTTTTAGAAAAAGTAAACGATTTTTCTTCCACAAAAACATTAATAAACGCAATTAATTTAAGATTATTGACAAAAACACTGTACTTACATATGTAGTGTCATTGTCTATTTTTAAGTAAGAATAAAAAGTTGAATCATAACAAAAACATTTCATGTAAAAAAAAGCCAAGTAAGCGAAAATGGTATTCCATAAAAATAATTGAGATAAAATTGTTTTCTAAACTTTGCTATTACAGCCAAACTTCTTTATGTTCAAGCGGCCTGTCATTTGCAGCCGTAATAGATAAGCTTAGAAAAACATTTCCAAACTAGTAAGCACCTTTCATTTTGAAATTTTTATTTGAGAACTTGGCTTTACTTTTATCTTAATTATTTTTACAAAATACCACTTTTGCGTTTTTTTACATGAATTATTTTTGTTATGATGTCACTCCTTTGTTAAAGGATTTGGATAATATTTAAGTTTTAAAGTACTAAAATATGCGGAATATTGTTAAAAAATTTTGCAATGCCTGATTTAAAATTTTGAGGTTTTTTAATTTTTTCTTATGGTTTTATCATAGTTCTTATCAGCCTTCCAAAGCTTAGCTCTCTAGCGTTTCTGGAGGTGGACAATGTTACTTTTACATGGCTTTACATTTATAGAAGAGGAAAGTAAATTAAAATTTTGGGGTGTTTTACCTTTTTTCTATAGTTTTATCATATTTCCTATCGGTCTTCTACAGATCAGCTCTCTAGCGTTTCCGTAAGTGGGCAATGTTACTTCTAGATAACTTTACATTTATAGGGGAGGGAAGTAAATAAAAATGTTGGGGTTTTTAATTTTTGCCTATAGTTTTACCATACTTCCTATCAGTCTGCCAAAGCTCAGCTCTCTAGCGTTTCTAGAAGTGGGCAATGTTACTTTCATATAATTTTACATGTATAGGGGAGGGGAGTAAATTAGAATTTTGGGGATTTTTTCCAAGGGTTTGCTCATAATTTCTATCCATCTGCCAAATTTCAGCTTCGTAGCGTGTCTGGAAGTACAGTAGAATTTTGATAATCTATACATGATTGATAGTAGAGTAAATTTGTAAAATAAAGCTGCAAAAAGGGTATATTTTTTTATATTTAGCATAGTAGTACCTAACACCAAAAGCTAAATTTTCATTCGAGGATCCCCGATTTTCCGGCATCAGAATCCAAGATGGCGGCTGCCAAAATTAAGAAAAAAAAATGATTTCCTTGTTTTAGGAGGAATTAAATTAATTTTAATAAATTTACTTTAAGTGGGATATACTCAATGTAAAAAAGTAAAAAAAAATTACACCTGTCACTGCAAAACAAAATGGCGGCTATATTTAAAAAAAATCGTTTTTCTTCGATATTTTCTTTATTTTTTGTGCGATATTTACTTTTAATACCTCATATTAAAGCTACTGACCATTTCTTTAAACCTGCTTAAATGAAATGAAGAGTTTCCCAGCCGACACAAAGATGGCGCTTAATTTGTCAAAAATAATAGAGACCTTTACAACCAGTAGACCAAATAAAATTTTGACAAAAATTTTTTTTGGATTTTATTAGTAGTAAGCCAGATTTTGTAAAAATGTATAAAAAGTTACAATTTGACATTCAACATTTTAAGATGGCGGCCGAAGTTCAGATAAAAAATTATTTTTTTTTGTTTTTGTTTGACACAACTAGTATTGCCGTGTAATATATTGATTTATACTAAATGGTGGTCGCCGATTGTAAATATTTCATAATAAATGACATATGTCTATTATTATCCAAAATGGCGGCGGTCAAAATATAAATACAACAGTATCTTTTTGGTTTAGTAAATCTTTTTACCAAGATATGTAGTTTTGTATTAATCTTAATTAATTTTAAATTGTTATGTACAAAAACAATTGAATTTATTTATTTTTTAAAGATGGCGGCCGAAAAAGTTAAAAAAAGAAAACATTTTTGTTTATTTTTTCGAAATTTAACAACAAAACTGAGAAAACTAAGACATCTCGTTAAACAAAACACAGATGTTTTAAATATGTCAAAAAAGTTGACATATGTCACGTGCCGGGTGATTTGAATAAATTGACATATTTTACTTAATAGCTATCTCCGTTAATATTGATCCAACAGTAACGTTTAAATTAGCAAAGTTAAATAATTTTTCTAAATCATTAGAATCTTATGTCAAAAATGACATATGTCATACACTTGTCAAACTATTGACATATGGTTAATTTTTTTAAATAAAACACCCTGTATATAATGTTTTTAATTGATAGGGCTCCTTTTTCTGATTTCAAAAATATATAATATGTTGACATTTAGTCCAGCCGTTGTTGAAATATTTGCATTTTAAAAATTATATTCATTAACAAAATGGCAACATCTTTATTGTTTATTTAGGTTATTAAAATGCAAATATTTCAATAACGGCTGGTCTAAATGTAAACATATTATATATTTTTGAAATCAGAAGAACGAGTCTTATCAACTAAAAAAATTATATACAGGGTGTTTTATTTAAAAAAATAAACCATATGCCAAAAGTTTGACAAGTGTATGACATATGTCATTTTTGACATTAGATTCTGATGATCTAGAAAAAATTATTTGACTTTGCTTATTTAAACATTACTGTTAGATTAATATTAACGGAGCTAGCTATTAAGTAAAATATGGTCAATTCAATCAAATCACCCGGTACGTGACATATGTCAACTTTTTTGACATTTTTAAAATATCTGTGTTTTGTTTACCGAGATGTCCTGTTTTTTCCAGTTTTTTTGTTAAATTTCGAAAAAATAAACAAAAATGTCTTTTTTACTTTTTCGACCGCCATCTTTAAAAAATAAATAAATTATATTATTTTTGTACATTATGACTTAAAACTAATTAAGAGTAATATAAAACTACATATCTTCGTAAAAAAAATTACCAAACCAAGAAGATAATGTTGTTTTTATATTTTGAACGCCGCCATCTTGATTAATAATAGACATGTGTCATTTGTGATGAAATATTTAAAATCGGCGACCCTTATTTAGTATAAATCGATATATTACACGGCAATACTAGTTCTGTGAAACCAACAGAAACAACTACTCCGAGGGAAAATACCCCTACCGGCATTGAATTATACTGCTGGCTTAATGCTTTCGTCGGGAACTTGTTAAAACTGTTTGGTTTTCACTATCTCCAACGTCGATCACAGGGATACGAGTGATCCCCGACTGGAACACCTCCTGATAGTCAGGAACAAGTGATCCATGCCAATCCACTTTGGCATGGATCACTTGTTCCTGACTATCAGGAGGTGTTCCAGTCGGGGATCACTCGTATCCCTGTGATCGACGTTGGAGATAGTGAAAACCAAACAGTTTTAATACTAGTTCTGTCAAACAAGAACGAAAAAATTACTTTTTTTTCTGAACTTCGGTCGCTATCCTTAAATTTTAAATGGCAAATTGTAATTTTTTTGAAATTTTTACAAAACTTGGATTATTATTGATAAAATCCAAAAAACTTTTTTTTTTAATTTAGTTTGGTCTACAGGTTATAAAGGTCTCTTTTATTTTTGACATATTAAACGCCATCTTTATGTCGGCTTAGAAACTAATAACTTTTTTCATTAGGTTTAAAGAGCTGGCTAGTGGCTTTAATATGAGGTATTAAAAATTAATATCGCGCAAAAAATAAATAAAATATCGAAGCAAAACGATTTTTTTAAAATATAGCCGCCATTTTGTTTTAAAGTGACAGGTGTAATTTTTTTTAATATTTTTGAATTAAGTAGGTCCCACTTAAAGTAAGTTTATCAAAATTAGTTTAATTTGTCTTAAAACAGGGAATTCATTTTTTTTCTTAACTTTGGCAGCCGCCATCTTGGATTCCGATGCCGGAAATCAGGGGATTCTCGATTGAAAATTTAGCTTTTGATGTTAGCTACTACCATGCCAAATATAAAAAAATATACCCTTTTTGCAGCTTTTTATTGAAATACCCTACAAATTTACTCTACTATGAGTATGTGGCAATTTCGACTTTTTTTAAGATTTCGTAACTACTTTACTTCTTTATGGAAGTCTATAAAACTTGGACGGGTTATTAACTCTATGAAGATCTACGACTGTGCAAAGTTTGAGTTTTGTAGCTCATTCCGTAGTATAGTATTAGATAGGTCAAATATGCGCTGAAATGTTTCAAGAAAAGACGGTACAGCAGTTTGCGCGAACTTAGCGGATCGGACTGACTAAACCAAGCAGATAGTTTTTCGTACAATATTATCATTTACTTTCAAACACATTTGTTTAAGCCACAGATTAAACATTTTAAATTACGTGACGCATACATTTAAGATTTTTTACCCCCCATCGTAACGCATTTTCGAGAAAAAATACTATACAGATGAAACCGTCTTCCCCCCTTGAGCGTTACGTAATTTAAGGATGATACTTTATATTGCCTACCTGATAAAATTCCTGCCCAAAATCCTGCACTCTTTGTCTCCTGGTTTTCCGTCTTCTGTAGTTGCCCTTCTCGAACATATTTGACGCCTTGGGGTCCAACATCCAGTAACTGCCCTTGCCCCCACTCTCGTTGCCTCCCGTCACTTTATCCCTTGGTACCTTTGGAAAGTCGAAAAATGGAAAGTTAGTTAAAGTTAATTAAATAAAATTGTCAAAGTGAAACGTACGGCAGTACACACATTTGACGCTTGCGCCTCTAATACTGCATGTGAAAAATTGCCTACTTCGCGGTGGCGGATCCAGGATGTCCGGGGAGGAGGCGCTAAGCAGGCAGCAAAAAAAGACTGAGCTTTGAAGTTTACCACTACGCACAGTGGTCATTTTGTCATTAATAAAAAAAAATTTATTTTTTTTTGGTTTCGCTAGTTGTTTTCTTAGTCTAACTTTTTACATACCTATTATATTTTTAATATTCAATGCAAACACCTAAGGGATATGACATATTCCGAACGCCAAATATTTTCAATATCAATGAAATTTTATTTCAGTTTTTTGTTTACATGAAACTGTAAAAAAAAAATTCATTAAGCCTTATGAAATTTTTAAAGTTAATAGTTTTATTGAGTGTTGGCATATTTAAAAAATAAACAATTGTAGTTGTTGGGGGTGAAAATATAATTTTTATTTATGTTTATTATTTTATTTTTATCGCCACCAAGTGTATCTAGCGGGATTTGCTGAGCACTAATATAACGTAACGGACAAAATTTGTAACCAGTAAATCCCGTAAGAAATGCTTGGTGGCAATAATAGCGCACCGGACAACATTCGTTACACAGAGTTTAGCTCTGTTGTCCTCATGGGCGGGTCAGAGCGGGTAAATGTATAAATTCGATTTACTCAGTAAGCGTTGGGACATTATACTTATATACTAGCAAGACGCACCAAAGTGGACTTTAAAAGGTCTACTTTATGAAAGTAACTATTTTTAAAATAACGTTTTATAAAAAAAAATTACGTAAAAACCAAAACATTCTTACCATTTCATTCGATACAGCTTAAAAGCTCAATCCTTACCCTACACGCAAATGTCTTTAGTTTCTTCTACAAACAATTTTTGCCCTACTTATAATTTGTTTTATTTTTTTTACTTTAGGCCTTTGGTGATTATGCACCAAAATTATACTAAATGAACCCTCTATAACTTAAAAAAAGAATAGATTTAGGAATAAACTATTAATGCGTCGAATCCCTGGGGTCATTCATGGGTTCAATTAGCATCGGTTAAGGATGTTATCAGGATGTCGGATTTGACCACTTATGACCTAACCCCAGATCACTGTGCTCCGTGTAAATATAATTTTTGCAAAATCAATTAGGTTAACTTTTGTAAAAAATATATATTTGGTAAATAATTGTGGTTTATGCATTGGTTTTTTACTGGAACTAAAGATTATAGGCTTTATTTCAGAAAGGGGGATGTGGCGAGCCCATCTGCCCCCCCCCCTAAATCCGCCACTGGGTGCCGTACGACGGCGCTATGTATTAAAAGTTTGGCGAGGACCACAGACTTCAAAAAAATTGGCCAATTTTTTTGAAGTCTGTGGCGAGGACAGACTGATGTGTAATCAGAGTGATTTAATTTGAAAGTTTTTTAGTTGTGTAAAAATAAAAAACTAAAATTAAACTCAGACTTTGGTGCTTTTAAATCGGTGTGCACTGACTCATGTTAACATATTGGAGGAGTTGCTATTGCATCCTTTATTTTCAAAAGATACCCACTCCTGCACAAATTCTCGTAGAGATTTCCTCGTATGCCATATTCCACAATTTAAACACACAAATAAGTAATTTTTATTATTTTAACAAGTCGGAGCCGACTACACACAATAAAAATTAAATCAAACCCAAGGTGTTGTACTGCAGCAGACAAACCCCACAGTATCAAATACGTTTTAGTGCTACTACGGTTGAGGCTCTGGAACGAAATAGCGATGTACAAAATAGCGAGTATTAAAATAGCGGTATCGAAAAAATGACAATCAAAATAGCGAAGTAATGAAAGGGCGACTATCACAATAGCGATGTAACAAAATGGCGATGTAACAAAATAGCGATATAACAAAATAGCGATGTAACAAAATAGCGACTATCAAAATAGCGATGTAACAAAATAGCGACTATCAAAATAGCGATGTAACAAAATAGCGATGATCAAAATAGCGATATTTTGGTTCGGTTTTGGCATATAGTTCGACAAAGGGGTTTCTTTCTAACAATTTTAAAAAAAAAACTTCCCTGACTTCTTTCTCGGGATCCTAGAGGGTGTGAATCTGAATCGAACCGAACCGAACCAGCATATTTAAAAAAAAAACTCTCCAGACTTCTTTTCCGGGATCCTAAAAAGTGTGAATCCGAAATGAACCATGCAAACTGAGCCGAATTCGGTTCAGTTTGGTTCGGTTCGGATTCACACCCTCTAGGATCCTGAAAAAGAAGTCAGGGAAGTTTTTTTTTTTGAAAAATTTGTTAGAACGAAATGGTGGTATAGTCAAAATACCGCTAGGATATAATAGCGCATTTCGGTTCGGTTCGGTTTGGATTGGTTTAAATCGATTAGGTTTGGTTTAATTCGGTACTTTGATACATCGCTATTTTGATTGTCGCTATTTTCATTGTCGCTACTTTGATACATCGCTATTTTGATATGTCGCTGTTTTGTTACAAACGCTATTTTGATACATCGCTATTTTGATAGTCGCTGTTTCATGACATTGCTATTTTGATAGTCGCTATTTCATTACTCGCTATTTCGTACGTCGCTATTTTGTACATCGCTATTTCGTTCCAGAGCCCTTCTAAATGAGCTTGTGGTCTACTTATATAAATTACCTTTATAAAGCAGTCATTTAAACTTAGATTATGTCGTATGGAGTTTTGCCAGCCTTGTCTATTTTCTCTGTAGTATGGAAAGTTATCCATTATAAACCTAGAGAACAAAATATGCCTAATAATAAAAATTATTGAGCTACAACAAGACCGGGCAAAGCTCTGAGCACAGTTAGTAGTGCTTGGGGCACAGTGCTTCCAAGCACATTTAAATACGGTAATTGGAAATTGACTGAGCCGTCAATCAACTTTTTGAACCGATTGGGCAACTTTTTGGGCGATCTGCTTCTTTGTTGCCATAAGCATAAAACTTAAAAAAAAAAAAAAATCTATTGAACTCACCAAAATTAGTTGTTTGCTGTGTCTGCACGAGAAATCCTGAAAGTTCCCCGAGTCAAATCGACCATTTGGGTCTTAAGAGCAACTGTGAAAAGTTTCTTACTTTAATCAAGAAGTTTTTCAGGGTAGGGCCGACCAGTACATTCTCAAACATTAGGGAATTTTTGAAACGATTAACATTTTAACAACTTTGACGGTCGTTGTGGCATGGGTTGGCAACCACTACCACTTCCACGGGCCGCTCTTTTTAGAATTTTTGGAACACTTAAAACTGTGGCATAAATTAAGTCTTAAATTTTTACTAAATCGTTTTCTACCAAAACAATATTGTGACATTTTGGAACCATGCACATGCCCATCTGATACACAAAAAAGGAAGATTCATACTCAAATTTAAGAAAAATTCAAGCAGGCGTGACCCAGGGTAGCGTACTAGGCCTTTATTTGTACTTATTATTCACTTGCGATACCACAAAGCCAAAAAATTGTCACAAATGAAACTGATTTATTAACGGTAGAAAAATGTATTAAAGAATCAATAGAAAAATTTTAGTGACCGAAGTTCACAGTTGGACCACAAAGTAGCGAATAAAATTAAATGAAACCAAATCAATTTGATGTTTGATTGTCATGTTGATTTTACAAACAAAAATGTAAATCACATACCAATCTAAATTAACAACATTTCCGTACCATATTTAAATCGGGCAAAATATCTCGGTATGACACTTAAGGCCAAATTGCGCTGAAAAGCACATGTTAAGAAAAAAAATATTGAGATAAGGTATAGAAAAATGACCTGGCTCATCGGACGGAAGTCCAATTTAACAATTCATAATGAGGTACTGCTTTATAGACAAATACTGAAACCAGTATGGACAATTTAACTACGGGGTTGTACCAAAGAGAGACATTCTATTTTAACAGAGATTTCAAAATAAAGTATTAAGAAACATTGTGAGTGCACCTTGGCACGTTCGAAGTAGTGACCTTCATCGGGACCTAAAAAATCGAAACTGTAGCACAGACTATAAAAACGTACGGAAAAACCCATAAAGATAGACTCCATCGACATGTAAATGTGGAAGCAATTGAGCTTCTAGGCAATACTATGCTAGTTCGAAGCTAAATAGAGTGAAGCAGTGAGCAAATGAACTAAATGATATACATAAAACAAAATAATCCTACAAACACAACACAATTGTGAGTTACAGATGAAGCAAAGCGAGGAGAACTATTGAGTGAACCCTAAGTTTAAATCTAATTTTCCTACTAAATTAGGTTAAAACAATTAGTCTTATTGACTAGATTGTAATACAATAAACACAGTGTGTTTGTATTTTTTAAAATACATTTTTTTAATGTTGGAAACTGGTAATATTTTATATTTTCAATACAAGACATACAAATCTTCACAATAAAAAACCACTACCTACCACAGCGAAAGGCCTCCGTAGCTTACGACAGTGCTAGTGGTTAATTAACACTACGAAATGAGATTTAGCCAGTACGTTAACGCAGCGCTTACCACTACCACAACGAAATATCAAATAGGCGTTCAAAAAGCTCCCTATTGAGAAATATGTTTGGAAACAGGCAACAGATACACAAAAGTGCTTCTATAGAAACACAGCTTTAGAAAAATAATAATTGTAATAGCTAGATATTTACTCAACGAACAAAAAATTTAAAAAAATATAATTTTCCTACTTATTTTAGTCTCTATTTTTTATCTTTAGCTAACTAAACCGATTTAGAAAAAAAAATCACTCAAACTTACCTATAAATTCCAGAAAGAGTCAACCTTTGTTTGGGGCTAGAACTAATAGCCATGGCTATCAGAGCGATATAGGAATAGGGCGGTTTCTCAGGCCTGGGCTGTGACATTTTTAACGGCAAGGGAAACCATAACTGGGGGTAGTAAGGATTGAAAAGTCTCTGCGCAAGAAAGGGGTTCTGGATACATTCCTGGGTCAAAGGATCTATGCAATAACAACCTGAAGGATCTAAAGTCGGTTGGAAATGAAACATTTTTTTAAAGTTTTTTACACCAAACTATTTTCACTTTTTTTGTACTACTATTTATTACACTATTAATACTTATTTAAAAAACATTATTTAACACGAAATGTTCTGTATATTTTGGGAACCAAACCCACGAATTTAAATCCTAAATTTCCACACAAATTGATAAAAACAACTTCCAACAGACACCACAACTATCTTGCTCAAAGTGAATAAAGTAACTCAAAATGTACACGAGTCATTCGCGTGTGATTCAGGAAAAAATCACATTAAATTTTGGGCACCGCCTACTACGCTTAACTTAAGATGCGCTCCAGTTAATTCGTTTGAGATATGATGGTGTTATCCAGGATGAGTTGGTTAAGCGTAACATACATGCAGGATGATCCAAATGTGGCTCTTTTAAGGGAAAGGTAGGAAAAACTGACTCTTTTTTGTGACTCTCTAATTTCAAAAGAAGTTAAGAAGTGAAAACCATATCCTAATATATCAAGCCATTTTGGAATTACAGGGGAATTTTCAAAAGTTTACATTTTGCGACGTCTATAACTTTTTTATCTTTCTATCTATAAAATTTTCATTTTTGGGAAAACTATTTTTTTTTAAATGTTTTTATGTCAAAATTCTTTCTATCAATCTATTTAGCCCTCTTCGATCCATCTTTGGACATAGGCCTCCCCTAATATCTGCCACTCTTCTTTGTGTATCGCCGTGTTTATCCATCTAGTCCCCGCATATTTCTTTAAATCGTCCGCGCATCTCATTTGGGGTCTTCCTCTACTCCTTTTATTTTCCCAAAGTCTTTACAAGACATTTGCTCCATCGATCGTCTTTCTCTCTGATATTATGACCGGCAAATTTCCATTCTAATTTTGTTACTTCTCTTCTGACATCCCTTACTTTTATTTTATTTCTTATTCATTTATTCCTTGTTCTATATATTAGCTTAACATGTAATATTTGTATTTTCATTGATCTTTGGGCTTATGTTACTTTATCTATGTTTGATTTTGTAAGTGTCCAAGTATGGGATCCATAAGTAAGTACAGGAAGGATACATTGGTTATACGCTTTCGTTTTGAGGTACTGAAGATATTTTTTAATTTTTAACATGTAGCTTAGCGATTTTACCGAATGCTGCCCAGGCCAATGTTACTCGTCTCTTGGTTTTAAAAATACTTTACTTAATATCTCAAAAAAAAGTGTTACACTAAATTAATTTTAAAAAGCTGAAAATTAAAATTATACATTTTCAACTGATCCAAAGTTATTCTAGAGCGTCTAAACGATCGCTTCTTCCAGGCCTCCTTGGATAAGTCCACAAGACTCTATTTTAAGATTTTAAAACGCTGTGTTTATTTTAAAGGTGGGATTTAATTTTTAAACTATCTCTGATTGGCTTGAGAATATGTAAAGGCAGTTTCGAGTGCGGTGGATTAGTAGATATTTTGTTTGTGTGGTCCTGGATATGATTTTTTTATTGGAGCAGCTTAAAATTAGTTTTTACCCCAGTTAAAACCAAACTTTTTTTAGTACAATTTTCATATTTATAAATCCTCCCTAGACATTGGCGGTCCTACGGCGTGTAAAGGGGGTAAATAAAGGGGGCTAATTACACTCCAGGACACGAAAAAATATGTAAAGTGTAAGGCCGGCTAGCTACCAGTGGCGGATCCAGCAGGGGCCAAAGGGACCCGCCCCCCCACCCTCCTTGACATAATGCTTATAATTTTTATTTCCAGAAAAAAAAAATAACCAATGCAAAGGCAGCAAATTTTTACCAAATATAAAATTTTTTAAAAATTTTTGTTAAAATATAATTTTTTCAAGTTTTGACGCAAAATTTAACTGATTTTGCTGAAATTTTCTTTGCACGTAGTAGCAAACTTTAAAGCTAATTCTTATTAAATCCCGCAAAAAAAAATGTTTTGTGTTTTTTTCCCTCCTTGGCCACTCCAAAAATTATATTTTTGTTTACTTGATGAGAAAAGCACTCATGGAAGAAATCATCTGTGGAAAAAAATGCACACGGAAAAAAGCGCACAGAGGCGAACTTAAACAATAATAACTCCGGCAAATAAAACAAAAAAAAATATTCTCTATATCGATGCATCGAATCCAAATACTTTATAAAGCAACGTCGACATCATTCAAAAAATTCTATATTTTTTTCAGCGGTTTTCGCATTTTTTTGTGTCTGCGCGAAAAATTGCAAATGAACATTTTTATATTATAAGGACCCCGAATAAGTAGGTTTGATCAAATATACAGATCACTTTTGCCGGTGTAAATATTACTTACGATCTTAAGGTGAGAAAAAATAGCATACTCTAGGCCTACGACCAATGATACTAGTCTAATGGCCCATTTATGCAATTTTAAAATAGACGTGAATCATAACAGGTTTTTAACAAAATAGTTTTATATTTACGAACATTTTAAGTGCAGAAATCTCGAAAACCCTTGCTCTGAGGGACATCAAAACAGCAGAAACAAGTAATTAGTTTATGAAAACAGTATAACTTTTTTTACATAAAAATGATTGCAAAAATCATATTTTAAATAAAAACTGGTATACACCGAGACGCAAAAATGTTACACCGATTTAAGTGTAAGGGTGATGACCCAGAGAACAATATATACCAAATTTTTTACCAAAATCGAATTAATTATTTCAAAAAACATCATACCCTATATTTTTTTGCAAAAATATTGATTAGTAAAAAAGTTATTAAAAATAAATGGATCCATGACGGATCTGATACCTTCTTAGTCCATTAGCACATCCACGTGATATCAACCTTGAAAACATTTTTTGTAAATATCTCCAAAATGAAAGCTCCTACGAACTTTTTAGTTTTAACATATTTTTTGTTCAAAAAATGCGCGCCACTATATTCCAAAAACTGCATATTAATGCGACGCTCCGTTAAAAAGTTAGTATTTTTTAAACTTTTTAATAGACAAAAAACTGTCATTAGCATTAATGAATTTTTAAAAATCCAATCAGCTCGTTGCAGTATCGAGTACTATTTTACCTGAAAATTTCATGTAAATCGGTTAAGCGGTTTAGGAGTTATCGCGTTACGGACAGATATACATACTCACACACACACACACAGACAGACATTTCGACGATATTGCTAGGGTAGGTCAAAATACACTTAAATAACCAATTTTTCTCTAGGCATTGCTGTGCGGGCTAGGAAGGTAAAAATCGTCATGAAAAAATAAAGTTTAACAGACAGGCCAAAAACACAGCTAAAAATTGATTTTTCAGACGGATACATTTTGTTTCAGACAATTACGTTTCTTAACATTTTAGGTTGCTACAACTTTGTTAATAGTAATTTAAGGATTTTTGTGAGGTTTTGTTAATTTGTTTGCTGAGAGCTTTTGCCAAAATAGCGATTTTTTTGTTTATTTCGCACACTATCGAAGACATTTTACGTATCGGGAAAAAAACTAGTATTAATACAAAAAAGCCACTTACCGGCAAAAGCTTCAAGGTAACCTAAAGTCACCGTTGCCACTACAGTTTTATTTTGTTTAGAGAAAGACGTGTGAACTATAAAGAACAAGTGATATTAGAGAAAGAAAAATAAGAAAAAAGTTTTTCTATCTTCGCCCGGGACTTCGACCCGGAGCCTCTTGCTATGTACGCAAACGTTCTAAGCATTGAACTACCGAAGACCATACATAAATTTTCGGAAAACTTCCATCTATGCAGGTGCGCGGTCTCTCAATACAGGAACGAGAAATTATCAGAGTATTAACTCGACCAAGTCATCCAACTGATCTCTTAAATTCTTCTTTCCCACGGTTAAAGGTATGATAACTCAAATTAGACGTAAAGAATCAACGTCTGAAAGCATGAGATAACCTTTTCGTGTGTTAAAATTTCTGATCGCAAATGGGCGATTCTCAAATACCAAATTGCAAATAATGCAAGGACCTAAATCTATAAACAACAGGTGAAATTAAAGAAAGAAAAATAAGAAAAAAGTATTTCTGTCTTCAGCCGGGACTCGAACCTGGAACCTCTTGCTTATGGTCGAGTTAATACCCTGAGAATTTCTCGTTCCTGTGTTGAGACACCGCGCACCTGCATAGATGGAAGTTTTCCGAAAAGTTATGTATGGTCTTCGGTAGTTTAATGATTAGAACGTTTGCGTACAGAGCAAGAGGTTCCGGGTTCGAGTCCCGGCCGAAGACAGAAAAACTTTTTTCTTATTTTTCTTTCTTTAATTTCACTTGTTTTTTATAGTTTTAGGTCCTTGCATTATTTGCAATTTGGTATTTGAAGACGTGTGAAGTTGGATTATTAAGAAACCTGGGTGAAAAAATATTTATTTGAAATTTTAGAACTTCATACAAGAATTATATCATTTGGAATTCTAGAAACTTAAAGGTTTAATTTAATGTACCTTATGTTTCCTTCTTGTTACAAGTTACTAAAATACACAAGTTTGAAATTTAAAATAAACCCGAGTGACACTGTTTTACATTCTTAAATATGGTGTTTTTGATAGTTTTTTGGTCATTTTAGGAGTGATAGCAAGCACATTTTTTTTATTGGTTTCGATAGAATGGATCGTGCTTAAGATTTTCTACTTAACATTTTTCTCGATTTTTTTTCTTGAGTGAATTTCGTATTTTGGCCGGTTAAAAAAAACACCCATATATTTAATTGTCATATCGCTGCTTTGCTTTGATAGTGGCACAACTAAAAAAAAAGCGTTTTTGCGTTTTCTGTAAAAACTAACTTCTTTCTCATCGTATTCTCCTTTATTTGCCAAAATATTCCTTATTGTCTATTTCAAGCATAAGTAAGTTAATGATTGATTTAATTAAAGCAAAAAAAAATTATAAATATTTGCCTTTGCCAATATTTTTAAAAAGCGTTTCCTGAAAATTATCATTTTTAGTTATGCCACTATCAAAGCAAGGCAGCGATATATGAAGAACATATTAACTCGGCACAAGTGTATATTTTGTTCAATCAGTATTAATTTTTTTCTGTGTGGGTGTTACAAGAAAGCCTTTTTAACTGGTGTATTATGTAAAAAAAGGGGCGCATAATTTCTGATTAGGAACGTGGACCTTATTTTGGAAAACCTGGACAAATAGCTAATGTGTCATCATTAAAGAGCTTAAGGAAGTCAACTGTTCTAAATTATTAAGTACGGCGAGCTCCAGAGATAATTTTTCTGAAAGCAAAAATATACAGGGTGGGATTCACAATATTTTAAAAAGTAGATAAAAGACAAGGCAAAAATAAAAAAATATATAAATAAAAAACATCCAACTGCTAATTCTACTTGTACAATCTACTAGACGCAGTTCCGTACAAAATTGATTGTAATATCTATCATGTACGACATGCTTCAACTTTTAGTTTTGAGGCTCAAAGGGTAATTAGGAAATTATATAGTTTTGTAATTTCATGAATAAGTTTATTGGGTAATTTTGTACCCAACTACGACTGGTAGGTGCAAGTAGATTTAGCAGCAGTTGGGTGTTTTATTTATTACCCAACTGCAGCACGGCGAAATGAAGAATATTGTTTTTTGATTGCGATATGTATGTATGTAAATATGTATGTTTGACGTACGTGTATGTTTGTGTCATGCTAGAGGCGAAACGGCTCAATCGATTTTGACAAAAAACCTGTTGAATTGCTACTGAACCCGAAGGACGCCATTTTGTCACATGATGTAGGCGATTTTGTTAAAATTCCTTTGATTACCCATGGCAAATGTCCTCTAATTTGCTGTAGTTACTTTGCAGTCCTTCCTGGTCCCACCCATCTCCTCTCCTGTCATTCCCCCCACCCTATTCAAAAACCATATTCGCAAAATTTTATCAAATATAGGGCGATTTCAAAAATTCTTTCTGCATACGCTTTCAGATTCTTTTTCCAACACCATTTTACTAGTTTCCTCCTCCTTTTCTTCTACCCTCCCAACTTATTAGGAATAGTGTAGCTATACCTTTCACAAGTATAGAGCGATTTCAAAAATTATTTCTGCACACGCTTTAAGACTTTTTTTCTAACATCATTTTAATGCAGGTAAATGCGCTTTCTGAATCAAAACTAAAAGTTGAAGCATTTCGTGCATTATAGGTATACCTATCAATTTTGTACTTAACTGCGTTTAGTAGGTACACTTGGGGACTAATTAAATGGCCGCTGCCGTTTTGAGAAGAGCTAAGATGAGAATCCGAATTTAATAGAATTTTGATATTACCCAACCCAGCAATATTCGACTGCAACCAAACGAAATACAGTGAATAGCCCTGAGTTAATGCTTAAATTAAATTAAATAAGGGCCTACGTGCAAATTTTAAGAAAACGAGTACATGTAAATTTAGCAGTTGGGTATTTTTTTTATTAAATTTTTTTTTATCACACATGCCTCGCCAAGTTCGCGCGCCGTACCATCTTTTCTTGAAACATTTCAGCCCATATTTGACCTATCTAACACTCTACTTCGGAATGAGCTACGAATCTCAAACTGCACAGTCCTAGATCTCATAGAGTCAACAACCCCTCCAAGTTTCATGGACTTCCATAAAGTAGTAAAGTAGTTATGAAATTTCAAAAAACGTCGAAATTGCCACTCACTCACTGACTCGTTCATGTATAGATCATCAAAATTCTACTGTACTTCCAGACATGCTACAAAGCTGAAATTTGGCAAAATGATAGAAATTATGACCAAACCTCTGAAAAAAATAAAAAAACCCTAAAATTCCAATTTACTCCCCTCCCCTATACATGTAAAGTTATGTAAAATTAACATTGCCCACTTCCAGAAATGCTAGAGAGCTGAGCTTTGGAGACTGATAGAAACTATGATAAAACTATAGGAAAAAATTAAAACATCCCAAAATTCTAATTTACTTCCCTCCCCTATAAATGTAAAGTTATGTAAAAGTAACATTGCCCACTTCCAGACACGCTAGAGAGCTGAGCTTTGGAAGGCCGATAGTAACTATGATAAAGCTATAGAAAAAAACTAAAACACCCCAAAATTCTAATTTACTTCCCTCCCCTATAAATGTAAAGTTCTGTAAAAGTAACATTACCCACTTCCAGAAACGCTAGAGAGCTTACATTGGAACGCTGCTAGGAACTATGATAAAACCATGGGAAAAAATTAAAAAACCTCAAAATTTTAAGTAAGGCATTGCAAACGTTTTGAACAATATTCCGCATAATTTGCTACTTTAAAAATTAAATAATATCCTATTCCTTTAAAAAAGAAGTGAAATCAGAACAAAACCATTTCATGTAAAGAAAAGCCGAGTACGCGAAAATGGCATTCCGTAAAAAGAATTGAGATAAAAGTAAAGCCAAGTTATCCAATACAAATTTCATAATGAAAGGTTCTTACTAGTTTGGAAATGTTTTTCTAAGCTTGGCTATTAGGGTTGTAAATGACTCTTAGGCACAGTGTAAATTGAACATAAAGAAGTTTGACTGTAATAGCGCAAAGTTTAAAAAAACATTTCCAAACTAGTAAGAACCTTTCATTTTGAAATTTGTATTGGAGAACTTGGCTTTACTTTTATCTCAATTCTTTTTACGGAATGCCATTTTCGCGTACTTGGCTTTTTTTATATGAAATGTTTTTGTTATGATTTAATTTTTTTTTTTCAACTTTTAGGTATAATTCTTATTCAGCCTTATAGAAAGCACTATGCATTTACCATTCATTTAGTGTACCCGGAAAGTCCATGTAGATTTGTTTTTTTTTGTTATTTTTTTGTTTTTTTCTGTCAAACTTTGAACTATGTATCCCCAAAGGGTAGATGCGGAGGAGATGAGAGGGAGCGGAACTAATAAAATCGCTCTATATTTGTGAAAGTTATAGGTACAACTATTACTAATAAGAAGGGACGGGAGAAGTGAGGGACAGGGAGGTGGAACTAGTAAAATGGTGTTCGGTTCGGTTCGGTTCTTCTTAAATCTTAAAGCGTGTGCAGAAATAATTTTTGAAATCGCCCTATATTTGATAAAATTATGCGAATATTTTTTTTGAAGAGGGTGGCGGGGAATGACAGGACGGGATGTGTGGGAGCAGGGAGGATAACAAAGTAATTCCAGTAAATAGGGGACATTGCAATAAGTGATCAAAGGAATTTCATTAAATAAAATTTCGGTAATTTGTATGCTTTAAAGCTTACATCATGTGACAAAATGGCATCTGACAACCGCCATATTGATTCCTGTCTAAAAACATATAGCCTATAGCACCTTCGGGATCAGTAGCAATTCAACACCCCCTTTTTTTGTCAAAATCGGTCCAGCCGTTTAGCCTCTAGCGCGACACAAACATACATACATACATATATACATACATACATCTACAAAACGACAAACATTACCCCCCCTTTGGTATTCATATAGCACGTGGCTCAGCACAGATTTGAGTGGGGGTCCTGTCTAATTACGCCCCCCTATAAACAAAATATAGACTTTTAGTTAATAAATATCAGGCTAGCCGCATAATTACCCCCCTCTTCCCTAGAAAAATATTTATTGCATAAACAGTGTTTCCGTTGACCATTGAACCAAACCCCTCCCCCTAGAAAAAAAAATCATTACATAAGTAGTGTCTCAGTCGACCATTACCCCCGTAAATTTTAGCCCAGATCCGCGTTTGGAGTGCAAGGATTTACAAAAAAAGAAAATTTGCCACCGCCAAATGATTTTTTGGCATACATGACCCAAAAATGTTGAATCCCTTTTTAAATAAAATGACAGGTTAAAAAAATGTAGGCTTTCGCAATATCCTCCAAAACTTGGTAAAAAATACTGCCCCGTTAGTTAAAAGGTCGCACTAACCAGTTAGTTAAAAGGTCGCAATAACCAGTGGCGTACCCAGGAATATGTCTTGGGGTGGGCGTGGCCTCATGATTTATTTTATGCTATTTTATCTTGTTATTCATGAAATATTTAAAAATATTTTAAAAAATCTTGGGTTTGGGGGAGACACGGGCCCCCTGGGTGCCCCTATGCAATAACATGCATAGGGGAAAGATGGGTATACCGCCTGGTAAATCGTAGGGGAGCGGGAGGTAATGGGAGCCGTTGGGTAATGGGAGCCACCACGGTTACTCATCCCTGGATAACAATCAGACATATCCGAATGCATCCAACGCTTTGGCTTGCTCGTCCTATTAGCCTCAGCCACCTGCGTAAGCTTATCAGTTTGTTGTCGATAGTGTACTAGAGCGCTGCTTTTTTTCATTACTTTATATCTAAGAACACGTGCTTATTATAAACATGGTGAGTACTGCTATGTCTATTACTTTTAAATAAATTTTATGGCAGGTAGCTTACTAATGCGGTATTCCAGGAAGCATAGTTTATTTGAAATAAAAAAAGTACCCTTCTATTTTTAATAACCTCAAGTTTAGCAAGTGGTCATATGGGGTAATGAGAGCCAAGTGGCTCCCATTGCCCGCATTAGCTCCCTACTTTGCAAAAACACATTAAAAAATACTCTGCCAATCTATGGGCACCTAAGCTCACACTAGGTACTATAGTTATAGTGTGAGCTAATATAATCAAAAACTGAATAGATAGATAAAATATTTTATTCAACTCCAGACTCAATTACCTTTCGTTTGATACCACACAAGCCATGTTTTGACTTAAACTCAAATTTTTTTAATCTACCTTTTGAAAAAAACTAAAATGTATTTTGTTTAACTCCAGACTCAATTACCTTTCGTTTGATATCACACAGGCCATATTTTCACTTAAACTCTAATTTTTGACATCTACCCCCACCCTTTTTTTAAAAATAAACTAAAATTAATTTTTTTAAACTCCAGACTTAATTACCTTTCGTTTGATATCACACACGCCATATTTTCACATAAACTCTAATTTTTGGAATCTACCCCCACCCTTTTATTTGGCTTGCGTTCGGTGGATTTTGTTCATTTTTAAATGGGACCATCACGGCCCAAGACCCAACTTAGGTACCAAATTTCATTACAATCGGACCGAAGCGGTTTTTGAGTTATGCGGGTTGGTCGTTACAGACAGACAGACAGACAGACAAACAGACAGACAGACAGACAGCAAAACAAAAAAGTTTCAAAATCATCTGAAACGCAAAGATATATAAAAATTTTTGAAATCGGAGCAACTTTCTCGAAAAAATTAGGATAACCATAGCTCACACTACTTATAGTAGTAGTGTGAGCTAAAACAAATTGGCAAATTAGACCTGACCATGATAGTCAGAGCATATTATTTTAAAAGGCTTTCCGTTTTCGGTCTAGAAGCAAATCATATTACTTTTTGGCAACAGACCATTTCTCCCTAATTTTCCCCGCTGAATCCGAATATCTCTGTTGCCAACTCGAAAAATCGACAGGGACGGAGTAAATCCCCCCAAACCCCCAAAAACCTGTTTTTTTTTCAGTTTTATGCAATGTTCTCGAAAACTAACCTTTTTATGAAAAATTGCAAAGAACAGTTTTTTGTGGAAAATAAAATTCTCTTTTCAACGATGTATTGCTCAATAAGGTCAGGAAAAGCAAGTAGCTCTTCAGTGGCGTACGTAAATTGGGATTATTTAGAAAAACATGTTTATTATAAATTTTTCAAAATTTTCTCAAAAACTACACGTTTTAGGAAAAAATATGTCGTATACTTTATTGTAGAAGATAACATTTTCTTTTAAAAACTTAATTAAAATGTCGGGTTGTTGCCATATTTAAGGCTTCAGGGGCGTACTAATATAAACTTATTTTCAAAAATAACTGAAATAATCAGTTTTTCTAAGATTTTCAGAAAAAAATGTGCGTTTATTCTTTATTGAGGATAAGACAATTTTTTTTTAAATGATATATTACAAAGTGAGGTTAATGTTATGATAAATACTTCAAAAAGGTTCGTAATTTATACCTACTAAAACAAAATGTTTCCAAATTAAAATAAACTGTTTTTTGATTAGATTAGATATTTTGATTTATCTAAATAAGTTCTTTAAAGCAAAAAAACACCGGTGGATATAAGGGGAGGGGGCATAGGGGCCATGCCCCCCATAAGCAATATTTTTGTGCAGAAAGGAACAGTAGTAACTTTGACACAGGTGTTTTTGGTTATTTTTTTAAGCATATGGAACTAAAAATAAAGTGGTTGATCTTATGCAACGGTTTAGGGAGGGGGGGCATAATCACAATTAGGTACTCATTGGGATCAACAACCAACCTATCAACCTGTTAGGAAGAGTTTAATATTTTTTTGCCTTATACTTATGCAATTTATAAACAGGCCCTATAGTATTAAAAATCACTGATCCACTGGCTTCGCCGCACCACACTGCGTTTAAAAGGACATTTTATTATCTGGCCCGCCGCCAAAGCCATAAAAGGTCAAAAGTACAAAAGATCGAAAAAAAATCGACAAAAGTCGAATTGACCTGTCCATTCGATGTGGACCCGCGGCCGTACTTTCGATCTTTTGTACTTTTGATCTTTTGTACCTTCCACCTTTTGAACTTTGGTTTTTTGTACTTTCGACCTTATTTTTTCGACCTTTTGTACTTTCGACCTTTTGTACTTTCGACCTTTTATCCGCCGCTCTTTATTATCCACCGAAAAGCTAATAAGATACAAAATTGATTAGTTTGGATTGATCTTAAGTAATTTCTTTAAATTAAGAACACCACTAGAGCGGTAAATATAAAATAACTTCCACTTTGTTATACATCTTTTGAAAGGAAATTTTATTGGCTATGACGAAGTATGGAAAAATTTTTTTGATAAAGAGCTTGGTTTTTAAGAAAATTGAATAAAACGTATGAAAAACATGTTTTTTTTTAATGATTTGTTGAAATCACCCCCATTGACAGACGTCGCTGGAGAGTTTGCTATAAGTCAAACCCCACCGAGTTTCACATTTTTAAAAAGGGAATTTACCTGTCTACAAAAAAGTGTAAAACAAGTTTTTTCATGTTAAGCTTAGTTTTTGAGAAAATTGGATAAAACCTGTAACAAAAATGGTTTATTTTCTGTTTTTTCAAAATTAATTTAATTTTTTTAATTTAAATAATTTGCCCCTGAAGTTTTATTTATAAAACCGATTTAATCATTTTATACGTCATTTTGAAGGAAATTTTATTGAGTATACCGAAATGTAATACATGCTTTTCTGTAGATATTAGTTTTTTTAAAAATTGAATAATTCTTGGAAAAAACATAGGTTTTTTTTAATTTTTTTTTATTACTTGAATTAACGGACGCCGCTGGAGAGCTTGTTATTAGTCTAACTTTATTAAGTTATACCATGTTAAAAAGGGAATTTTATTGTCTACAATAAGGTATAAATTTTATTGTCTACAATAAGGTATATTATACATTTTTCTCTTAGAAGCTTAGTTTTTAAGAAAATTTGAAAAAACCTCAAACTTTCAGATTTTGGAGGTTTTTGCAGCCATTAAAAAAAAAATATATATTATTATTTTTTAATTATACAAATATATATTTTGAAAGTACACCTGTGACAATTTGGGCTTTCCAGCGGAATTTAAAATTCCGCCGCCATTTTGGCCGCCATCTTGAATATGTCAGCCCCTGTCAATGTTTCGAGACAGGGATATTCGGATTCAGCGGGGTCAAAATAGGGGGAATTGCCCATTTGCCAATAAGTAATACAAAATGCTTCTAGAAAGTGGATTTTCCCGAATCTTGCCTGAACTAATATGGACACATTCTGAGTGTTCCGGCGTTAAAAGTGCCAAAGGTTACATTTGCGACTTTTATATAAAAAAACAGTAAGAATTTTTTTTAATATTGTATATATTTTTTAATATAAGTTTTTTAAGTTAATGTAAAGTATTTTTATGCTGAATTAAAAGTTTTAATTTTAATTAATTGTTTATTTTTACTAGAAAATAGAAACTAAATTGTGTAATGGGAGCCAAATGCAATTTTTTAAAAAGAAGAAAAAAGTAATTTCTTGTTTTTTTATTCTAAAACTTTAAAGTCATAAGTTGCGAAACATACAGTATTGAAAGTTTATCAGAGCAAATTGCAGAAAAAGTATTTTTATAAGTTTTTATAGCACTTCTTCCTTAGGTAGCTCCCATTCCTCCCGGCTCCCCTACCACTACTATTTTTAAATAAAATATGAGTTAGTTTTCTGTATTCGCCGGTGTGACAACCACCCGTGACACAAACAGCCCCGGTCTACCCAAATTTTCTCAGAGATTGGCAAAATATTTTTATTTCAATGTGTTACAGAGCAGTAAATCAAAACTAGAGACTAGAGAAAATATTCTTGGCGGTCTTGAGTCATAGATTTAGAGCGTCGTTCTGTTTTTACAAGAGATAGAATATTGCGGTTTTACTTTATATTCCACAAGGGCTTAATATTTGACAATTTATGGTTTTCTGTGCGGTTACTGGGATTTTATAAAACAAACAGTCGTAAAGAAGCTGCAAAACAAATACAAATAAATTGTCGCGCTAGATGAAACTTAAACCAGTGATGTTTTGATTTCCTGACGTAAATTAGGCATATTTTCTTGTCCACAAAAAAACGTCCCCCATATACCTAGATTAGTTTTCTAAGCTCAGATATAAAAACCATACAATACAAGCAAAAAAATTTTACAAATAAAATTTAAATTAAAAACGTAAAGTTTAGTCGTCAATAAAGAAAACAACAATTTTTCGTGGCTCAGCGGTCAAAGGCTCACATTGACGATGCAGTGTTCTGAAGAGTCCCTTAAGGACGAAATAAAATATGAAAGTAAAATCCCTAACTCATTCTTTCTTACACCTGTAGACAGTACTGAAATTTTGTCAATTATTAAAAAACTTCCAAATAAATTTTCATCAGATTTGGATGAAGTTCCAACATATATTTTAAAACAGGTTGATGAATACATATGTGAGCCCCCCACACACATTATTAATTGTTGTTTTGTCAGGGGTGAATTTCCTGTGTTACTAAAAAGAGCTAAAGTTATACCAATTTTTAAAAAGGAGATAGACAGGTTCTTCGTAATTACAGGCCAGTATCTCTGCTGCCATCAGTGTCAAAAGTCTTTGAAAGGTACAATACAATCGATTAATTAATTTCATAGAAAGAAACAATTTACTATATGAAACAATATGGTTTTAGACCAAAAAAGTCCACAGAGGAAGCAATTTTCAATGTCATAACAACAATATAGAATAACCTAGAACAAGGACAAAAAACCGCAAGTATATACTTTGACCTCTCAAAGGCCTTTGACACGATAAATCACAACTTACTTTTGGAAAAACTGCCACGTGTTGGCATTAGAGGGCTGCCTTTAAACTGTTACTTTCTTTTATCACAGAAAGAAAGCAAATTGTTTCACTAACACAAGAACACAGACAGTATTTTTCGAACTGGTGTGACATGCAGCAGAAGGTGGCTCAGGGATCGATCCTGGAACCACTTATCTTCCTGTTGTATGTTTATGAGGTTCAAGAAAAGATAACAGTTGGCAAAGTAGCCCAGTTTGCTGATGATAAAACTGTGACTGCATCTGGACTGAACTTTCTAAAAAATGCTCTCAAGCTTCCAATGAAATGTCAAACTGGTGTACAGAAAATTCTCTTAGGCTTAACATGGGGAAAACTGGCTGACTAACTTTTCGCAAACAAATCAAAACTGATGAATCTTTATATGTTCAGTTCAATGGAAAGTCTATACCAGTTTTAGAATTTACAAATTTCTTAGGAATCACAATAGATTCATGTCTCCGTTGGGAACAACAAATAAATAAATTAAAAAACAAACTTAATAGCTCTTGTGCTGTTATAAGACGCCTTAGAGATCTGGTTTCATTTGACAGTCTTAAAACATACTATTATGCAAGTATACGTAGTGTACTGTCATATGGTATTATTTTTTGGGGGTCCTCCTCTTTTGCAATGGATGTTTTCCGAACGCAAAAAAGAATCATAAGGTGTTTACTAAAACTTAAACCAGGCACTTCATGTGCTCAGCACTTCACCAGACTAAGAATACTGACAGTGCCATCTACAACTTGTTATTTTTTTGAAAAGGGACCATTTTATAAAGCTATAAAAGCCTACAACAGTTTACCAACAGAGATCAAATCAATTGAAAATGAAATAAAATTTAAAAACGCTACAAAAAACTATCTTTACCAAAAATGTTTATATGTATCTATTTAAGTATTTTACTAATTTAAAAATGAAATAACATATTGTTCCAACTATTTTGTACAAATTTTTGACGTTGCTTTGTCAAACATTGTTTTGATTTTGTCGGCAATAAATGTTTTGAGTTTGAGTTTGAAACAGTTAACTGTCAACACTTAACAGGTGTCTATTAAATCTTGGACCCCCGTGCTTTTGAGCTGCCCACGGAATAATACAAGAGAAACAAAATCTTTCTATACCCGGTTGACCACGAAAATTTTTTGTGAAATTGAAATTTTTGGTTTTTAGTTATTTTTTTATAGGTGTCATTACAAAGTTAAATACATTTAAATAGGCTTGGATTTACGGCTCCGTTACAAAACAGCGCTGTAAAAAATGGCGGGCGCGGAACAAAATAACGGCGACAAAATAGCACTGCGACAAAACAGTGTTGCGAAAAAAACAGCGCTACGACAAATTAGCTCGGAAAAAAATAGCGCGGAATAAAATAGCGCTGGTACAAAATAGCGCTGGTAGAAAATAGCGCTGGTACAAAATAGCGCCGGTACAAAATAGCGCCGGCACAAAATAACGCCGGTGCAAAATAGCGACGGTACAAAATAGCGCATTTTGTAGGGGCGAACCAGACTGAACCGAATCAAACTCGGTTCGGTTCAGTTCGGTTCGGATTCACACCCTCTAGGATCCCGGGAAAGAAGTCAGGGAAGTTTTTTTTTGAAAAAATATGCTGGTATAGCTAAAATAGCGCATGGTCAAAATACCATAATAGCGCATTTTGGTTCAGTTTGGATTGGTTTGAATCGGAATCGATATTTTGTATTTTAGATATTTTGCTACTCCATATTTTGTTGTTTTGATATATTGCAGTTTCGATATTTTTTGTTTCCGATATTAGGAAACTAATAACCAGCCAGGTCAGCTAGGTTTATCTCTTTTTTTTAATTGCGCTATTTTGTATCGGCGCTATTTTGTACTGGCGCTATTTTGTAACGGCGCTATTTTGTACCGGCGCTGTTTTGTACCAGCGCTGTTTTGTACCGGCGTTATTTTGTCCCACGACATTTTGTCTCACGCCATTTTGTCCCGCGCCATTTTGTCCAGCGCTATTTTTTAATCGCAACGCTATTTTGCCGCAGTGCTATTTTGTCGCAGCGCTATTTTGTTCCACGCTGTTTTATACAGCACTGTTTTGTACCGGAGCCTAGATTTACATAATACATTTTTTGGTGCAAATATGAAATATATGGCAATTTATGAAAAAATATTTTCTGCAATTTTTGACCTTGAAATTTTTTAGATTTCTTGCAATTTTTCGCAATCTTTCACATTTATGGCAATTTTATTTATTTTTTAAATTTTTTTGCAATATTTTGAGATTTAAAAAAAATTAAAGCATTTTTATTTTTATTCATTTTTGATATTTTTGGCAATTTTGACATGTTTTGCAACTTTTGACATTTTTAGAAATTCTTGACAATATTTATTATGTCATTTTGACCAATTTCGGACATTTGCGACATTTTTGCGATTTCTGAATTTTTTTCCAATTTTAGTATTTTTATTCATTTTTGACATGTTTTGCAATTTTTTACCTATTTTGTAATTTTGACCAATTTTTGACATTTGTGAATTTTGAGCATTTTATAAAAATATCGCCATTTTCAGCAATTCTTGCCATTTTAAAATTTTTGCAATTTTTTTTTATTTTATGCAATTTTTGCCATTTTTAACAATTTTGGCAATTTTTTAATTTTACTTTTTGACATTTTTGGTATTTTTAGACATTTTTGGATTTTTTGACACTTTTTGCAATTTATAACATTCTTGGCAATTTTTTGAAACTATTGTAACTCTTATTGATAATTTTAGCAAATTTTAAAATTTTTGCAACTTTCAGCAGTTTTTAACATTTTTTGCAATTTTTTGCAATTTTTAAAAGAATTTCTTATTTCTTCTTTTAAAATATAAGTAGTAGTCTTTTAGGCATCTTTTATGCGCGACATTTTCGTCGCCCTCCCTTAGGTCAGCGGTCACAGAATAACTAGCTGTAGCGTAAGCTAGTTTATCTGTGCTTAGGTAGGAGGGTTTTAGGTACCTCCTGGACTGTGTCCAACTTTAACAAGGACATCTGCCTGTATCCAAATTTTAAACGTTAAAAAAAAATGTTGAAACCTTTTAGTCGCAAATAAAAAAAAAGAAGGAATATTTTGAAACGAAAAAAAAACAAAGCAACATTCAAGTTTATCAAATTTTACACGAGAGGCACTTCTGTCGCCCTTCAGGAAGCGCAGGGGTGGTGCGAGGGAGGTAGGACCCCTCTTCCTTCTTCTTCTTCTAGGTACCCTCAATAAAATCTGCCAATTTCCTTAAAAATACTCTGCCAATCTATGGGCACCTAAGCTCACCCTAGGTACTATAGTTATAGTGTGAGCTAATATAATCAAAAACTGAAATATATTTTATTCAACTCCAGACTCAATTACCTTTCGTTTGATACCACACAAGCCATGTTTTGACTTAAACTCAAATTTGTTTAATCTACCCCCCACCCTTTTGAAAAAAACTATAATGTATTTTGTTTAACTCCAGACTCAATTACCTTTCGTTTGATATCACACACGCCATATTTTCACTTAAACTCTAATTTTTGACATCTACCCCCACCCTTTTTTTAAAAATAAACTAAAATTCATTTTTTTTAACTCCAGACTTAATTACCTTTCGTTTGATATCACACACGCCATATTTTCACATAAACTCTAATTTTTGGAATCTACCCCCACCCTTTTATTTGGCTTGCGTTCGGTGGATTTTGTTCATTTTTAAATGGGACCATCACGGCCCAAGACCCAACTTAGGTACAGACAGACATACAGACATACAGACAGACAGACAGACAGACAGACAGACAGCAAAACAAAAAAGTTTCAAAATCATCTGAAACGCAAAGATATATAAAAAATTTTGAAATCGGAGCAACTTTTTTTTTTCTCGAAAAAATTAGGATCACCATAGCTCACACTACTTATAGTAGTAGTGTGAGCTAAAAACAGGGTAAAATACAGGCACAATTGTCCCTCTTGAATTTTTTTTCATTTATTTAATAAAATTCCCGTATTTTGGCTTTTGTTGACACTCATCTGTTATTCCACGGCTCGCTCTCTTTGATATAAAACCAGAAAACAAAATCCGAAAGCTCAGCATGCTTCTCAGAAAAGAGCATCAAAACGTCTTTCGAATGTTTTCTTAACACGTTTTCAACTGTTTTTAATGGCTTTTATTACATTTCGGCACTAACTACCGTTTCAGGAGTCCCTACACTACACGATTTATTCGCCTTTACCACCACTTTTACGTTTACTTTCTGAACCTTTTACCAACGCTTGACAAGCAAACACAACTCTTTAAAAAAATTAAGTGTTAAAAAAAATCAAACTCCGCTGTAAGTTAAAATTATCCTATAAACAAATAACACGTACCCCCCATCGTCTAACTTTGAAAATCTTATATTATGTAAAAAGGAGAGTGTTGACCCCCGTGAATTTTTTTTCGTATTTTGACCTCCTGTGTAATATCCAATAAAATATTGCCACACAATTATTAAGTCAATGGCAGACCAAAAATTTGGAATGAGATTCTCGATTCACTGGTAATAAATAGTACTATTTTCTTTCCAAATCCAAACCTGCAGGCTAAGGTTTGACAATTATGATTTTGTTAAATTTTTGTTTAATCCCATCGTTTGAAATATCTTATAAACTAAAACCTTGTGCGCAATAAGATTTCCATCACTCCCGGTTAACTTTAAATCATTTCCGATTAATTAAGTCACTTCCGGATCACTTTCAGCAACTTTCGATTTACTTTTGGTAACTTTCGGTTACTTTTAGCCAATGTTCGGTACCTTTCGATAATGTTTAAATTATTTGTGGTCACGTCCGGTTCATTTTCAGTCACTTCCGATTCACTTTTAGTCACCTTCGGTTACTTCTAAGTCATTTCCAGTCAGTTTCGGCTTTAGTTCAGTCACTTTCGGTTCACTTTTTATCACTTCCGGTCACTTCTAAGTCATTTGCGTATACTTCCGGTTCGCTTTTGATTACGGTTTTTTAATCACCTCCTGTTTAGTTTCGGTAACTTCTGGTCTCTTTCAGATCATTTCCGAATAATTCCGGTTTACTTTTGGTTACCTTCCGTTAAGGATGAGTCACTGCTGGTTACTTTTAATTCACTTCCGACTACTTTGAAGTGATTTCCGATAACTTCCGGCTATCGTTTAGACACTTCCGTTTTAATTTCTGTCACTCCCGGTCACTCACCATTTTTAATTGCTTTCGGTTCACTATCAATCACTTCCCGTCACTTCCGATTCACTTAAAATCCCTTTCGGTTTACTTTAAGTCACTTTAGTTTCACTTCCAGTGACTTTCCGGTTACTTTTAGAAAATTTCCGGTAACTTCTGGTCATCATCAACAAAAAGATGGATTTTATAAATTAAATAATATACTGTCATATATTACTTGTATATTATAAATAAATAAATTTATCAAATATTGCCACCTTTAATATATTATAAATAAATAAATTTATTTATTTATTTATAATATACAAGTCATATATCCATCTTTTATTTTTAAAAATATTTTCAAGAAAAAAGACTCTGTGGAAAACTTGTCATCCATGAAGAAAAATTATTTCGACGAGCAGAACATTGAACCGAGCATGTGTTCTGTTATCTTTGATCTCTGGGTAAAAACCGACAAACGGCGAACCATTCGCCGAATGTCGAGGATTTGCCAAACTGTTTGCGAGCGCGTGCGTGGGCCTGTCTAAACTAGTGTTTGGTTCGCCGCTCGGCTCGTTCCTCGGCTGAAGGTTCGTCGAAATGATCAGGACAAGATCAATCCGTTAAAAAGTGTAAATACTAAATAGATAAAGACTCTTGGTATCGTGTATGGTGAATATTATTTTTTGGTTTCAAAGGAGTCTTATTGCTTTACATACACGCTCAATTTCGTCGAATCACGGAAAACAAAATAATGATTAACAAATGAAAAAACAAATACGAAAAGACGGCGAACACATGTCTGCCTAATGTCTATTGGAAGCGTCGCACGTCGCTAGATAAATAGCTAAATGTCACAGAATACGAGGGTCATGTAGAAAATTTTTATACACGTGGCAACGCCGCTTTCGCACACTCACGTACTTCGCAGTGGAATGTTTGGACATTGTTGTATTGATAGCCGGAATAAGCTCTCGATCAGTTAAGTACGCGGTTCGCTAAAATTTCTTCAATTGTTCGCTAACATCAAACTCGATCAACGTGACTTTCTCGCCATTATTTTGAATGATTTTAAGAAAGGTCTAAAACAAAAAATACTACTACTACTATGTCAGTTTAGTACGTTGTCCGACACCTATTCTCCACCTTCTTTTTTTTTTACTCATTGATCTTTGGATTGACTGTTGCCAGTCTAGTTTAGGACTCCCTTTTTTCTGCGCCCTATTGGTTGCCATTCTAGGGCATGCTTTGGTAATCTTTCGTCGTTCTTTCGTTGCACATGGCCGTTCCATTTTTGTTGTGTATTTTTCTGTTACGCGACAAGTCTCTATTCCATACAACAGCGTGCTTTTCACCAATGTTAAATTTTACATTATTTTTTATCTTTCTGCTCCATAAAATACTTTTAAGACATCCAATAACCTTTTTTGCTTTTACTATTCTTTTTGCAAGTTATTTACAGTCTGTTCGTGTCTTATCAAATGAGACACCCAAGTATACATACTCATTGCATGGATATATTAACCCCCACTGTTAAACCCCACTTTTGGTATTTTTCCGTTAACTCTCTCATCATACATTCCATGTCTTCATTATCATTAGCTACAATTACTGTCAACAAACTGTAGTGTGTATATTGTAAATAGGTCGTTACGTTGTATTCCCATGCCGTGTACTTTACGTTTCCAGTTTTTTAGAGCTACTGCGATATATATTTTAAAAAGAGTTGGAGATATACAGAATTCTTTTGAAAGTCGATTTCAAATTTTAATTTTAGAATTTGACCCTTTTTCTTTTGGAACGGTATCATATGCTTCTTGTAGGCCCACAAAGGTAACATGAGTCTCTATATTTCTGGCACTTCTTTTCTTAATTACTTGATTAAGACAAAAAACACTACAAGACCTGCCTGCACCAAACCCACTTTGCTCTTCTTCTTGTTGTTCATGAAAATCATTATCTATTAGATCTCTAAGAATCCTACCGTACAATCTACTTAGAGTACTGGTCACTGAAACTCCTCTATAATTGCTGCAATCCAGCTTGTTTTCTTTTTTATGAATTATGAATGCAATTTTCCAATCATCAGCTACTGATGTTTATGCATTGATTGATTATATATGTAAGATTTTCTAATAGTTTCTCTGTTCCATATTTGAGCATTTCAGCGTATATTAACCCAGATCCGCTAGCTTTTTCGGATTTAAGCTTTTTTCGTATCATTTCTTTTTCGATGAGTACTTCCTCTCCATGTACTTCTATGTCTCTCCTCGGAGAGGCTGACAGATATTCGGATCTCGTTTCCTGCAGCAGTCTATTGTAGTGTTCTGTCCATTGTTCGAGTTTGATGATCAAAACACCAATCTTTGGTAAAACCTAGTGTGACTATCTATCTAAAACCATCACGAAAAACTATCTGGCTAATTTACTAATTTTTTTGGATGACAATTTTATACAGTGCATTCGGTGTCTGTAGATAGTAATTTCAAATCAACTTCAAAAGTCTTAAAATTTGGGAAATGAGTCTCCCCTCATATAAGTATGATGATCATCGATGCATGTAAACAAGGTGTGTGGTCTTTTCGAGCATAAATTCTGATATTAGTAGAGAATTTTCTCAAATATACGCTTAGATATTGCGACAAAATATTTATGGAAATTGTAGTCCAGTAAACTCACTTAAAAATTGTTTCTTAATTGAATGCCAAAGTTAAAATGAAAGAATTACTCAAACAAAAAAAAATTGTGTGTGCTTAAGACCACACGGCAGAAGTGTAAATTCAAATTCAAATTCAAATTCATTTATTCTTGTTATAAAAAATGTTTACATTTTTATCAACTCGTCAAAAGCCTATATCTAAGTTATAGATCTAGAAAATCCCAAGTCTTTTATAATGTTGATTCTTAAAACAATATAAAGTAATAAACATCAAAATGAGCTCAAAACTAAAGCGCTGGCAAATATAAAGAAAGTTAAAACCACCCAAGTAGATCTTGTGGCAGTTTTCTTTTAAAATAATATTAAAACTAAATAAGTAATACAAGGAACACTAAACTTCAACAAGGCGAAATTAATAATACTGGCCTTCATCTGCATCATCATATCGCTCGCTGAATGTTCCTTTTACAGTTAGTCGACTCGAGACTCGAGCGGACTTCGCCCGAATGAGCGTTACAGAGCCGAGCTCAGTTCAATTCACTACCCACAAAAACTGCTAAACGCGCCTAAAGAAGTTTACACTTCAAAAAAAATTAATTAAAATTGAAAATCGAAAGAATTTCTGGTAACGAAAGGCTTATGATGGAGATGTTGTATCTCTCCAACTCTTTTTAAAATATATACCGCAGTAGCTCTAAAAAAACTGTAAACGTAAAGTACACGGCATGGGAATACAAGTTAACGATCGATTTACCATATACACACTACAGTTTGCTGACGACCAAGTAATTGTAGCTAGTGAAAAAGAAGACATGGAGTATATGATGAGGAAGTTAACGGAAGAATACAAAAAGTGGGGATTAACAGTGAACGTGGACAAGACATAGAACTTGTTGTGTATTGGAAACGAATCAAGTGAGTTTTAGAACTAGATAATGGACAAATCATCTCTCCATGCAATTAGTAGATATACTTGAGTGTCACATTTGATAAGACAGGAACAGACTGTAAAGAACTGTGACCAAAAAAGGTTATTGGATGTCGTAACAGTATTTTATGGAGCAGAGAGACAAAAAAGAATGTAAAATTTAACACTTATGAAACAATGGTGAAAATCACGCTGTTGTATGGAATAGTAAAAGTAACAGAAATACTCTGCCAATATATGGGCCCCTAAGCTCACACTAGGTACTATAGTTATAGTGTACGTGTGAGCTAATATAACTAAAAACTGAAATATATTTTATTCAACTCCAGACTAAATTACCTTTTGTTTGATACCACACAAGCCATGTTTTGACTTAAACTCAAATTTTTGAAATCTACCCCCACCCTTAAAAAAAAACAAAAACTATAATGTATTTTGTTAAACTCCGGACTCAATTACCTTTCGTTTGATATCACACACGCCATATTTTCACTTAAACTCTAATTTTTGAAATCTTCCCCCACCCTTTTATTTGGTTTGTGTTCGGTGGATTTTATTCATTTTTAAATGGGACCATCTCGACCCAAGACCCAGCCTAGGTACCAAGTTTCATTAAAATCGGCCAAGCGGTTTTTGAGTTATGCGCGTTGGTCGTTACAGACATACAGACAGACAGACAGACAGACAGACAGACATACAGACAGACAGACAGACAGACGGCGCAACAAAAAAGTTTCAAAATCATCTGAAACGCAAAGATATATAAAAATTTTTGAAATCGTAGCAACTTTTTTTTTCTCGAAAAAATTAGGATTGCCATAGCTCACACTACTATAGTATAGTATATGTGTGAGCTAAAATACCAAACAAAAATGAAAAGTGTCGAAATGGATGCAATAAGAAGATCAGTGAGAATATCTAGAACAGATCATATAAGAAATAAGATTATAAAAGAAAGAATGATAATCGAGGGAAGCATAACGTATGACATCACTAAAAGACAACTGATATGGTACGGCCATGTACAACGGATGAACGATGAAAGATTACCAAAGCAGGTCCTAGAATGGCAACCAATAGGGGCAGAAAAAGAGGACGTCCTAAACTGGAATGGCAACAGGCAATCCAAAGATCAATGAGTCAAGAAAGCCTGACAGAAGATGATTGTCAGGATCGAAGGAGGTGGAGAATAGTCGTCGGACAACGTAGAAAAACGTTGTAAGCCAACATAGTAGTGGTAGAAAAATAAAATGTTTAAAATCTAGACAACGATGGCTGAGGTCATTTAATTTTCAACTTTTTCAAGCAAGACATGAATAAAAACCATTTATTCCTCAATTAGACAGCTACCTTTTCTTGATTAAAAACAAAACAATAATAATTTTTACAAACAAGGCATTCATTTTCTCAAGTTAAAACATAATCGAAAACTAACTTAGAACTAAAAGTACAATACAGAGAGGCCCGGGGGATGGCCAGGGACTGATGAATTCGATCTCTGTAATAGCAAAGGTTACATAACTTCTATAGATATGCAACTCAACAAACTTAATAACAGCAGGGGACAGATGGCTCTGCCGTGCCATCGTTGGAACTACATGAATATACGGCAGAGCCATCTGTGCGCTGCTGTTATTAAGTTTGTTGAGATGCATATCTATAGTCGTGTAATCATTGGTGATATTACATTATGTTGCCAAATCAACCATTTTGCATTGGATGGAGAACAGCTTCCAACAATACTGGATAAATCTACCAGAACTCGCTAATTCTAAAGAATTAATTAAAAACCTTGTAGAAAAAGAGCCAGGTACATCATTGGACCTACCACACAGGAGATCCGTATAGTGATTGGACATTTTACAGGTCACTGCCTAAGAGTATGCATGCACAGAATGGGAATAACAGAAGAGATCGAATGCAGACTCTGTTTGGATTATGACAAAACAGACACGGCTATTACACGTTTACGTCACAACATTTTCGGTAAACCAAAACCTCAAATTTAGAAGATCTGAACAATATATCGCCCAAACTGATAGCTCTTTGGAGGATTAGGCATGTAGTGGTCAAAAAACACTAAAAAGCGAGCCAAAACTGGCGGTCGCAGTGGAAGGACTGCAAGGCCTACTCACATATGAATCATCAACATCATCATAGTGGGAATATGGAGTGGGCTACAACATATTTTAAATCAGGTAACGCTTGTTTCAACAAAAACATAGAGTGCGATTTTAACATTTAAAAATTATTCTCACATTTCCCGACTGAAAATAAGTACAAATGCAAATTAGTTCCAATCATCAAAAGAAATGCAAAACTCCTCTTTTTTTTACCAAAAATTCTTAAACATTAACTTTCTTGAAACAAGGATCGCATAGTGACTTTATACAAGAAAGTTTTTTTTCTAGAAATACGCCAATATTTTTTACGAACAAAACAAATGTATTTTATAAGGAGAATGCAATAGAAATAAAATTTCGGACTTCCATTGTCTTTATTGATTTTAAACACAACGTTTCGGTGAGTATCTCTAACCGTTTTCAAGTTCAGTTCACACTTGAAAACGGTTCGGTTCGGTTCGGAGATACTTACTAACCGAAACGTAGTGTTTAAAATAAATAAAGACAAAAGAAGTCCGAAATTTTATTTCTACTCAATCATTGTCTACGAGTTTTAAACAAAGAGAATGCAATATTTCAAGAAAACAATTACCTTCCTTTGATGCGGATATTGCTTTAGTGCTGTAGTTTTTGCTTTGATTTGATAGAATTTCTTTCTTATTGATTTTTTTTAAATCGATTAAATAGATAAGATATGTACTCTGCACTAGAGCGTAACAAGCCATTAATTTTTGGAAGACGATTTTCAAAAGAGGCATTACGCGACAGATATATAAATTTGTCATTACTTGCTGGGCGGAAAATTTATACAGTCACGCTTGGCGGTCCTGCTTTTCCGTTTTACGATTGTCCACGGACCACGTGTGGGCCAATATGTCATTTTTGCTGCTGTGTGTGCTGCTTTTCAAAAAACAGGAGTCTGTTTATTTTTAAAATTTGACGGTGACGATTAATTTAGTGAAAATATTCAAATCTTATTCATTTTGTTTCCTGTTAGACAAATGAAATGATTAGGACAACAAGACTCATTGGTTATAGCTAAGGACACTCATCGTAAAGGCACTTGCTTTACGATGTGTGACCTTAGTTATAGCATATGAATAAGGTAGCACAAGCACCGACCTAGGGTGTTCACAGGCTCGAACGTTTGATTTAACGCCCTGAAGCGCTCGGTAGCTCTTACTCTTTTTTTTTAATGGGTTGAATTGAAGAGCATGCAATTTATTTTGTTCAAAATCCATTAATGATCACAGTTAAAAAAAAATTTAAAATGTAAACTTTTTAACGGAGCATCAATATATGGGTTTTGGAATATAGTAGAACACATTTCTCTTAATCGGGGAGCACGGCATCGGCAGTACCATCTTTTCTTGAAAAATTTCAGCTCATATTTGACCTATCTGAAACTCTACTTCGGAATAAGCTACGAAACTCAAACTTTGCACAGTTATAGATCTTCATAGAGCGAACAACCCCTGCAAGTTTCATGGAGTAGTAAAGTAGTTACGAAATTTCAAAAAACGTCGAAATAGCCACTCACTCACTCATGTATAGATCATCAAAATTCTACTGTACTTCCAGACATGCCACGAAGCTGAAATTTGGCAAAATGATAGAAATTATGACCAAACCCTTGAAAAAACCGCAAAATTCTAATTAACTCCCCTTCCCTATACATGTAAAGTTATGTAAAAGTATCATTGCACACTTCCCGAAGCGCTAGAGAGCTGAGCTTTGGCAGACTGATAGAAAATATGATAAAATTATAGAAAAAAGTTAAAAACCACAAAAGTTTAATTTGCTTCGCTCCCCTATAAATGTAAAGTTATGTCAAAGTAACATTGCCAACTTCCAAGAACGATAAAGAGCTGAGCTTTAAAAGGCAGAACTATGATAAAACCATAGGAAAAAATTTAAACACTTTTTTATAAGGCATTGCAAAAGTTTTGAACAATATTCCGCATATTTTACTACAGTCGAACTTCTATAATTCGAACTTCAAGGGACAACCAAATCAGTTCGAGTTATGGAGAGTTCGACTTATAGAAATTCGAGTTAGAGGTTAAAATTCATATAAAAAGTGCAGGGACCACTTAAAAGGTTCAAGTTATAGAGAGGTTCGAGTTATAGAGGTTCGACTCTATTTTAAAACTGGAATATTATCCAAATCCTTTAAAAAGGGAGTGAAATCATAACAAAAACATTTAATGTAAAAAAATCCAAGTACGCGAAAAATTTCGTTATTCCGTAAACAGAATTGAGAAAAAAGTAAATCCAAGTTATCTGCTACAAATTTCAAAATAAAAGGTTCTTGCTAGTTTGGAAATGTTTTTCTAAACTTGGCTATTACAGTTGCAAATGACTCTTAGGCACAGTGCTAAATTGAACATAAAGAAGTTTGGCTGTAATAACAAAGTTAAAAAAAAAACATTTCCAAACTAGTAAGAAGTTACTTTTATCGCAATTCTTTTTACAGAATAACATTTTCGCGTACTTGGCTTTTTTTTTTAAATGAAATGCTTTTGTTATGATAATTTCTATTATAACCAAAAAAAACTTTGTAGGAGCTTTTGTTTCTGAGATATTTACAAAAAAGTATTTTAAAGGCTGATATATCATGGAGTTCACTTAAGGTGTACTAGTGGGCCAGCTAGGAAGGTATCAGATCCGTCATGCTTCCATTTATTTGATAAGCTATTTTCGTAGTTTTTGGAAAACAAATCGGACCACCCAGCACGCAAGTTGCTCTCAATATTTGGTAAAAAAACGTCGTAAAACGGTGAAAGAGAATACTAAAACAGAGGCTTGTCGGCGCAATAAACCCCTTGCCAAAGAAATCAAAACACTAACAACTAAATAATGTGGTGTTCTCGAAATCCTAGAGTGTTTGTTTTTGTGTTTTACTTTTTGGAAACAGAGCGAGAAATATACCACATTGAAAAGAAAGAAAAATCTTTTTTCTAGCTATTCAAATAAAAATAAATGGATCCATGACGGATCTGATACCTTCCTAGTCCTAGCCCATTAGCACACTCCAAGTGAAGTCCACGTTAGATCAGCCTTGAAAACAGTTTTTTGTAAATATCTCTGAAACAAAAACTCCTACAAAGGTTTTGGTTACAAACATAATATTCCAATACCCACGATAATTGCCTAAGTCCACTAAGATAAGTCCTCGCGGTCCTTAAGAAAAAAGCCCTGATTGGTTGCGTTCAAACACATATGCTTATTATTTCCATATACAGGGTGTCTCATAACTTAGGGGCCATAGTGCCGCAGCTGATAGAGGAGGTTATTTCCGAGAAAAATGTTTATATAAAATGGGGGTCAACACACATTTGTTTTTAAGATATAGGATTTTTAAAGTTAGAGGAGTGGGGGAAAAAGGGTTTTACAAAAAAAAGAAAATTTGTCACAGCCAGCTAAATACTGAGCTAATTGTGATTCAAAAATGTGGTATTCCTTTTTGACAAAGTTACAAGTTGAGGAGATACAGGCTGTCAAAGTAAGCTCCAAAAATGTATAAACAATAGAAAATTAATTTTTGCTGATTCTTTTAATAATTATCAATAATATTTTATTATTATGTCTCGCTACAGACTTGTTTTTATTAACAAAAAATATTTAAAAAACTATTGCGTTTAATATGGCAACAAAATAGTTTTTTCTAAAAAAAACTAACCGACTAATTTTTTTTTAATTATTTTTATTTCAATTTATTGCTCTTGTTCTAATACACGACATTACCCAATTTCATATTTTTAGTGCGTTTTTCTAAAAAGTTATTATCAAAAAAGTTTCAAAAATCGCCAACTTTGATGCTTTGTATCTCGACAAAGAAAGAGTTTTGACCCATGCATTATAGGAACTTTTTTATTAGATATGACCTTCTCTATCACCTGTTGGCCTATGGCCCCTAAGTTATGTGACACCCTATAGAACGTATTATTCCAATACCCACGGTACCTTACGATGCATGATGCAAACATATTTGAAATAGCAATATAAATGGACATAAGTCTATCCTTTTTGCGGTCCTTAAGATAAAATGTCCTGCTTCGTTAAACTTTAACACATGCATATTATTGTATTCGTGTATTCGTCACGTCAAATCATCGGCGCATTTTTCTTACTCTAAGACTTTTATGAACCACACAAAGACCGTGGTCAATTGGCACTCACCTTGCAGTTGGTTTTCATCGTCCGGAGGAACTCCTCTTACACCGGATTCCCACCTACGACTTTCTCGTGGGTGCCCGCTCACGCGTCACATGATCTCAATATGAAATGTTATCACAGTCATGTGACGCGTGTGCGGGCACGTACGAGAAAGTCGTAGGTGGGCACCGGGCTTTAGTTGGGAACCTAAGCCACTTTTGTCTGCATTTTTGCGCATCGTAATGAAACTTGGCACAATTATAGTACAACACTATAGTATTATTTTACGCAGTGAGGCTTATCACGTACACAGTGTAGAGCAGAGATACAAGGTGCTTTATTTTTAACGGCATCTATCTCATTAAAATTTCGTATAAAATTCAAATGTAGAGCTGGAGCAATGAAACTTGGCACCGATTATAAGGACATATACACTTTTATTTTAAACTAATAAAATAAATAATTTAATAATTATTATTAATTATTAATTCAATTGTAAAGCTAGAGCAATAAAACTTGGCACCAAATATAAGGACATACACACTTTTATTTTAAACTAATAGATGAAATAATTTAATAATTATTAATAATTATACCAAGTTTCATTGCTCTAGCTCTACATTTCAATTTTAATGAGATAGATTAAGATTAAAAAGAAAACAGCTGAAATCAAGAGACGAGTAAGATTGGCCTGGGCAGCATTCGGGAAATTAAGCTACATATTAAAAAATAAAAAACATCCTCAGTACCTCAAACCGAAAGTGTATAACCAATGTATCCTTCCTGTACTTACCTATGGATCCCAAACCTGGACACTTACAAAATCAAACATGGATAAGGTAACAAAAAATCAATGGAAAGACAAAGGTTACATGTTAAGCTAACAAATAGAAAAAGGAATGAATGGATAAGAAATAAAACAAAATTAAGGGATGTCAGAGGAAAGTACCAAAATTAAAATGGAAAGACGATCGATGGAACAAATGTATTGTAAACTGGAGACCTTTGGAAAATAAAAGAAGTAGGCAAAGACCCCAAATGAGATGAGCGGACGATTTGAAGAAACACGCGGGAACTAGATTCAAATAAACATTTTAGATAAAAATATACGGGAAAACCCTGTAGCTATGTTTTGATTCGCCTGTAAAATTTAAGAGACCTAATATAACATGGTTAAAAACAAAAATTATATTGTTAATATTTTTATTTTAAATAATAAAACATATTTTACAATTATACTGACACAATTATAATAAAACTAAGGAATGTTAAAATTTATTTTAAAAATCATTATGCAAACACACTCTTAACCACACAAAAATGCCCAAAAAATTCAAAAAGTTTTTTTCTTCAACTTTTGACTAAAAAATTTAGCCTAACTTACATGGTAGGCTTAAAATCTTATACCTCCTAATTGTAAATATACAGGGTGTTTCACGAACATCGAAACAGTGGCCTATTTGCGTATTTAGAGTGCGAATTTGGAGAAACGCTCGGACACGTCGATTTTGTTTGCGAGTGGTACACTTTTTGGCTATTGAGATTTGTGTAGCAAGAACCCCCTTCTAGGGGTATACGTTACGCCTATATTTTGAATAGGGAAAGTGGGTCTAGTGATACCTTATTTTGAAGGACTTTTGTCCTTACAGAAAAAAAAATGTCTTCAGTCAATGCAAGTTGCTTTGATCCAAGAAAAAATCTGCTTTCCTATGCACGAAGACGATATTTTCTTAACAAAAAAAACTATTCTCGTGAACTGCTGGTTTCCGTTGAAAATAAAAGTTGCCTTTATCCAAGAAAATTGATTTGTTTTGAATGGAAGCGGCAACCATCTTGTTTTCTAGTATTATACCAAGACATAATTAAAAAAAAATATCTTGGTTTAAAACAATGGGCTTGCGAGAAAATCTTGCACCAAAAACATTGTTATCTTGTTTTAATATATAATTTTTCATCCGAAGAAATTTAGAAATTAAAGTTTTCTTAATTATAGTTTGTTTTGCTTTAAATATTTTTTTTTTTTAAGAAAACAATTAAATGCCTTGATTCAAAAGGATTTTAATGTCTCACGTCAAGACGAAATTAAAGAAAGAATCTTTTGATTCAAAAAAACTTTTAGATACAATTTTTTATTTCAAAATAATTATTTGTTTAAAATAAAAATCATTTTCGGAAGGTTTTTTGAATCAAAATATTCTTTCTTTAATTTCGTCTTGACGTGAGACATTAAAATCCTTTTGACTCGATGCATTTAATTGTTTTCTTTTTTTAAAAAATTATTCAAAGCAAAACAAACTATAATTCAATCAAGAAAACTTATTTTTCTAACTAAATTTAATAAGTCAACAATATTTTCCATTACTATTTTTTGTTTTGTTTTAAGCTTTTATTTAGCATTTTTACCACAATGTTTTCTTAAACGAACTTAAAATTACACTTGATATTCAAATTTACCAGTGGCGGATCCAGGGGGGGGGGGCACTAGGGGCACTTGCCCCCCCCCCCCGAGAATTTTTTGAACATACAAAAAATGAGTAAAAAGTAATGTTTTTGCTAATAAAAATTCAAAACTTTTGCTTGCGGCGCATGAAAGTGTCTATTGTTATTATCATCGAAATTACAACCACTGACTAATTCAATAAAATGCTGCTTAAAAAATATATACCGTTTTTTACCAACAGAGAATGTCACCTAAAGTGCCCCTCCCCCCCCCCGAGAAGCACCTCTGGATCCGCCCTTGAAATTTACAAAACAAATAAATAAATAGGAATAAACTAACACTATCTTAATAAAATTTAATTACTTTATATAAATTATTATGTAAACACATATTTTTTTTTTAAACATGCACTCACTTTTTTTTAGCAAGGCTATGAAGTGAATATGTTGATATATTTATGTTCCCATAACGTAGGGAATGTAAATATGTCATGACGACACCGCCTTGATATAGAAATTATCTTTAGGAAAAGTATGTATTAAAAAAATAGCCGACATTGACACGCGTTCCCGCAAGCTCAAAATACGAAATGCCGAAAGGTCTGAACTTGTCCATTTTCATTCAAGAGATTATATAATTCATTACTTTCACTGAAGAAAATATTGATACTCTTGTCTTGTTTTAAAAACTTAATGCGCCTGTATTCTTTGGTGCAAGAAATTATTATTATAGTTATTTTGATTTAAAGCACATTGTTTCCATATTATTTAAAAAGTTCAAGATAATATTTATTTACATATCTTAATTCGAGAATCAGTCCCAGATTTTCTTTTTGTTTTGAGAATTTTATATTTGAATTAAAATAAATTAACTTTCCATTGGAATAAATCGCCATTTTCGTTTTGAGATGCCGGATATTTTGAGTTAAAAAATTAAAAGTCTTTAGGCAAAGTAAAGCTTTATTTGTGTTAAGAAGATATTAGTAAGACATTTTATATCTTGCTTCAAAATCAATTTTTCTTCGCTAAAGACAGTTTGCTTTAAACCAAAACAATTTACCAAGACAATTATTTTTTTCCCAAAACAAGCGGTTTGCTTAGATGAAAAGAAAACATTTTGTTCAGAGACTTTTGCTTTTGGGTCAAAATAGTTTTTTCAAGAAAACCACTTTTCCTAACTAAAGAACTTCTTTTTTTTTGTGTATAAATTTAAAAATCTGAAATATCTTAAAAAATAAACGATGGATTTGCGAAATTTTTACAGGGTTGTAAAAATATTTAAGAGTGCTTCAAAACAAGGTATCACTAGACCCATTCAAAATATAGGGGTAAAGTATACCCCTCGAAGGGGGTTCGTGCTACAAAAATTTCAAGATAGCTAAAAAGTGTCCCCCTTGCAAACAAAATCGACGTGTCCGAGCGTTTTTCCAAATTCGCACTCTAAATACCCAAAAAGGGCTATGTTTCGATGTTCGTGAAACACAGTGTATTTATCACCCTAAAATCATGGTCACGCAAAATAAAAACTTAAAAATATATAAAAATACTTTTAACAAGGAACAATAGCAATTTAAAAACAAAATATGGCAGGGGACAATTTAGAAACTTGCCACACAAGATTTCTCGAAAACTGTTAAAAATTTTTAAAAATCCCTGAGACAGTCGATTTAGTTTGTGAGGGGGACCCTTTGCAACTATTTTGGAATATTTGTAGACGCATCCCCTACTAGGGTTAAATATCACCCTTAGAGTTTGAATACGGGAACTGGCTCGAGTGATATAGTTTTTCATAATTTAGGAGATAACTTTTTGATAGTTATCAGCTGTCTACCATAACAAATAGCATAGGCCAGCGAAAAAAAATTGTTGTTGTTGTTGTAGTTTTCCCAAAAATAATGAAAAACTTTACCTTGTTTCGAAGGTCTCTCTTAAAACAACTGTAAAAGTTTTAAAAACAATTGATTGGTTTTTAAGATATTTTAGATAGGTATATTTAGAAATTTGCCATGCAGCAAAAACGTTTTTTTTTAGAAAGAAAGTATCACTAGACCCACTTTCCATATTTAATTGAATTCTTGGGATGCTATTTACCCCTCCTAGAGGGTGCGTCCTACAAAAATTCTAAGATATCCAATAAGGCCCCTCCCCCGCAAACTACTTCAAAGTGTCCTGGGGATTTTCTAAATGTTCTTGAAATATCTTGGGTTGAAAGTTTTTAAATTGTCACCCTGCGGTACAAAAATACTCTAATTTTTTTACGCTAAAGGGTTGGCTTTCATAAGCTGAATATCAGCTTCCATCATTTCTTTTACTAACTCTAAAAACGTCACCTTCGGCGCCCAGCCGAATTTTTCTTTCGCTTTTTTGCAATCTCCAAGAAGCAAACACTGAAATAAAAACAAAAAAAAATCCACACAAATTCTTAAATTTCGATTTGTTTTAAAGAATTCATACACTTTTGAATCACACGAAAAAGTGATGGCACAATATGATAAAACTCTTTGGTAAACGACATCTTCGACAGTAAGTGTGTATTTATCATATTGAAACAACCCGGAGATTGGACAATTCGCCGCAGCGGATTCGCCGCGAGAAAAAATAATTAAAAAAATAATTTTAACTAAATTTTTTTTTACTTTTTAGGAAAATTGCTTTTTTAAAAAGTATAAAAAAAAATAAAATTTTCAAAAATAATTTTTGTAAAAAAAATTGTATTTTTTTTATCAAACAATAGTTCTGCATTAAGGCGACGACATGTAGTCACTGCTATAAAGGAACATTCATACATTACGTAGAGCCAAAATTCAGGATTTTCTACCATCCCCTTCTCTCCCCCCTATGAAACGCACTTTCATGACAAACGACATAAAAAACCTTGAGTGTAATGCTGGACTAAAATACCCTTTCCCCGCCTTAAGCGTTACAATTTTAAAAATAGTCCCCAAGAAACAAGCTAAAATTTCCACTTACCACATCTGTAGGTCTAAAATACTTCGGGTTGACCTGCACTCGCACAATCCCAGTGTCTTTCTCCTTCCCCACCTCGTTGACCCCCTCTCCCTCCCAAATTATTTCTTTGCCGACATGTTTAAATGATGCTTCGACGAATTCCTTGACGCTGTGCGTTTCGCCCGTCGCTATCACAAAATCGTCGGGCTTGTCTTGTTGGAGCATTAACCACATGGCCTTTAATAGAATAACAGATACTGTTGAATGAATCAATCAACAAGTAAAATTCCATTAATTATTAACAAATAATACGGTTGATTGAACAAATAATATTGTTAAATGCATTAATGAACAAATATGACCGTTGATTAAAAGGATCAACAAATAAGTAATTTTGTTAGTTAGGTAATAATAGCCATGATTAAATCAATCAATAATTATTAGCGTTGATTGTATCAATCAAAAAACAATATGGTTAATTGTGTTGACCAACTAACATGGATGACTAAAAACTTTAATTATTCAAATTAATAAATCAATCAAAAAATATTATCTGATAAGGCCAAGGCGCAACGAGGGGGGGCTACGGGACCCGCCCCCCCCTCAAGCCTAATTTTTTTTTAGATTTTTTCCACATATTTCATGAATAAATGCAAAAAATAGCATAAAACATGACACGACCGGGTCTCGCCCCCCCCCCTCCAAGATAAATTACTGGGTGCGTTACTGGATAAGGTCAATCAACAAATAATAGCGTTGATTGATTTAATCAAGAATACAACAAAAAGTATTGTTGATTGAATTAATTAACAAATATTATGCCAATATAAGAAGCCTTTACTAAAATAATTAATAAATAATAACATTAATGAAATCAATCAACATATAATTGTACCGTTGAATCAACAAATAATATCGTTAAATGAATCAATCCTCAAATATAACCGTGGATTAAACTGATCAACAAATAATATCGTTCTTTGAATCAATCAACAAATAATATTGTTGATTAAATTATTCAATATTTGATGCCGTTATTTAAATTATTCAATTAATAATAGACATGATTAAATAAATCAATAATTCTTAGCGTTGATTGAACCAATCAACAAACAATACCGTTGACTGAATTAATCAACTAGTTGAACTGTTAAATTAATCAATCAATCATCAAATATGACCGTGCATTAAAATGATCAACAAATAATATCGTTATTTGAATCAATCAACAAAAAATATTGTTGCCAATATAACAAGCCTTTATTAAAACAATTAACAAATAATAACGTTAATATAATCAAACAACAAATAATACCGTTGATTTAGGCAATCAACTAGTAAAATCACATTCATTGAAACAATTAACAAATATTGTTAATTAAATCAATCAATAACTTTACCGTTCAGTCAATCAACAAATAATACGGCTGACAAATAATATTAATATAAAATGATCAACAAAAATAATATTATTAATCATTCAATAATTGATGCCGTTGTTTAAATTATTCAACAAATAATAGCTATGAATCAATCAATCAATAATTATCAGCGTTGATTGTATCCAAAAAACAATACCTCTAATTGTGTTAACTAACTAATATGGATGACTAAAAACTTAAATTATTCATATGACAACAAATATTATGCCAATATAAGATGCCTTTATTAAAATAATTAACAAATAATTACGTTAATAGAAGAAAAACTGCCGCTATAAGTTAATCAACAACAACTTTTGTTAACTAAATTACTTATCAAATGATATCGTTGTTTACCAACTAAAAAATAAACATTAAATGAAGCAACAAATTTTGTTAAATCGGTAAACAAATAAACCCGTTGATTGAATAATCTTGATGATTTAATCTAAAATAATATTAAAATTACATACACAGAATTTCAATTTAAAAAAATTATTTTAAACTTGTCAAGTATTCCCTGAACTTTTCCAGATATAGAGCTTTTATAAATATATGCGACAATATTTTTATCTGGAATTTATTTAATATTATATTTTTCACTTGCAGATTTTTCCCTGATGCACACCTGCTGCAGTTTTACTTGATTTCACTTGACAACTCCCTCTCCGGAATACACTTAACCTGTCAAGAGTTTGTTCCAGCAATTTTGGTATATTCTAGAAATGTTTTATCTTTACAGGATGTTTGGAGAGATCGGCAATCACCAAGAAAAATTTATATGTTTCTAATTTTAATTCAATATTTTTCAGTTTATAATTTATTATTATCAACTTCATCGGTCAAATAGTAAAAAAATTGAAAAATATATACAGGGTGTATATTAAATAATGCACCAAACTTAAAGGGAGGGTAAGAATGTTAAAAATAGAAACAAAATATTATAACATTTTGCATCCTCTCAAACCTCTTTGTATTTTAGATACAGGGTGTCAAAATTAAAAATTGCTATATATTCAAAATTTTAAAAATATTTAAAACTATTACCAAAAACATGTTTTTTTTTTCAACAAACAAAAAAAGTGGTTATTAAATATTTTGCTAATATTACCATTTTCTGTATTTATTAAGAGGCCTGTAGATGTGTACAAAATCTCAATATTTCTTTGTAAATTTAATGGCTCATAAAAAAATTCTTTAAAAAAAAATTACAAACTGTATCTACTTAACCTATTTTTTGGCAAAAAGCAATCGCAAATTTTCAAATTTGTCATTGTTAAATTGCAGCACTTTTTTCCCACTCTTCAAACTTAACAAATGTTATAACTTGAAAACAAAAAACTTTTAATTAAAAGGTATTTGAAATTTTTGTCTATTTTTGACTTTTACTACCACCCTTAAAAGTTTGATGCATCATATAAATTATATCCCGTATAGAAAAAAAATTGTTCATTTGATAATAATGTATAATATACTTTTTTTGGCCAAAAATATATGGAACAAACTATAACTGGCGAGCACGGTGTTTCATATAAAATGTTAACAAAATTCTCTCGAAAATTTTGTACAGTCGGAAATTTCTCCGGAAAAATAAAAACCATGCGAGCTAGATAGCAGTCCACGAATTCGTACAAATACTTTGTAATACCATTACTTAAAAAAATTTATGACAAATCTGATGACAGCAGGTGGTTGATGCTAGAGTCCCTGTATGTTGACATATTTGGATATATTATATATTAATATATCCAAATATGTCAACATACAGGGACTCTAGTTGATGCGAGAAAAACTACTGAAAAGTTAAGAGTGGGAGTTGTAATGGTTAAGCGAGAGGAAACCTTAAGTAAATAGAGGGTTTTCCCTTCAACGTGATTGGCTATGGAAAAACTGAGAGGTAAGAAAGTGTTGTCTATAAAATGTCATTTTATCTATGTTTTTGTTTAGGTTTTCTCGTTTAGCTCATTAGCTAGAATATAAAGTAAACTTTAGGATTGTCTGCAACGCTACTGACTTGGTTCCTCCAAGCTCTTTAAAGAGGGGATAATGGGTTACTTAGGTCCAACCTACTTTTAATAAAAACCCTAACTTTAAGGAGTCAGTAGTCACATTCTAAGTTTTGTTGAATTTAAACTAAAACGTCTAAACTATTTGTCAGTAAAGAAACATAAGATTTTTCAATTTAAAGAATATTTTGTAGTTTGTTATTTTGGTAACTAAAAGTTTTTATTTTAATTTCGGGTCTTGTTTGTTTTGTAGGTCATAAAAAAAGTGCTGTAACAATTTGCGAATTGCAACATAGTTTTATTTTGTATTCATTACAGTTTGTAAAGTTAACTGTTTTATATTTATCTTATTCACACACGAGATCTACTACGGTACCCTCGTTTAAGGGTTCGATTTAAAACAAAATCGTAGCCGACAATAACATAAATTATTAAAAGATATACATAATGTTCTACTATATTCCGAAAATCGCATATTGATTTTTAAAATTTGTTCAGCTATTGTGGGCCGGACAGACACATAAATACCATATACGTAATATTCCATTACGCATATGATAAATACACACACACGAACAGGATACTTATTCTTGAATTTTTGAGAGGAGAATGTGAGTAATCCTCACCGTAAAAAGATGAATGCTCTATTCTCGAAAGAACGCTCCCGTGAATTCAAGTTCACCAACTCTTACCCGGGAGAAAACGAGTTCCCGGGAAAGTTTCTAACCGTACTTTTTTGTTTTGTGTTGTTTTTTTTGCGAAACTAAAAATAGAGTTTTTAGGTAAAGCCCTATTTAGATATATGTGTGTATATGCATTGAAACTAAATTGCTATACTGCGGTGCATAGGTTAAAAGCAATATCTCCACTTTCAGACCTAATTGAGTGAGAGTGTTTAATTTAATGCATAATATAAATGTGTACCTATATAACACATTATATTACATCTTAGAAGTGAGAAAAGCCGCGTGTTAATTAATTTGACACTACAGAGAAACGTTTATCTGAACCTAAAGAAGGTTTAAAATAATGTATAATGTAGTGTTCTTACAACTACATTTTTAAACTGTCCTCATATAAAAGCACTTTAATAGGCCTTAATAAACAAAGTGTTAAACATTAATAAGCATAACTCAATTTGACCTGAAATAACTGACAGTGTGAGTTATCTTTATGTAGACACAGGCGCACCAAGGGAAGGCTCTCGGGCCAGGGACCCCTAAAGCTAACATTTTTTAGATAATTAAGGGCTTATTGCAATAAAGCCAGGCACTAATTGTGCACTAATCGACAGTTTTCCATTATAAGAACAGCTGTCTTCTTTCAAAATTAGGCCTTTGTGTATTATAAGAGCCGGAATTAATAGTGCCGCCATTATTAATGGAAAATAAACTACTGGATTTATAAATTCGACTTTGGTATGTCAATTCAAGATCAACTGTCAGTTTTCAATGGAAAACTGTCAGAATAGTGCCCGGCAATATTACTGCCTGCTTTATTTGCAATAAGTCCCTAATTTTCAAAAAACATCCTGAATTCAAAAATAAGTTGGCATAAAACGCACTTTGGTTAGTTGCGGCAACAATGTGCACTGGAGTTGCACGGCGTGATTCTACACCTTGCACTCACAAACGGCTTCGAGCGTTCAAGAATACGACATTTTCAATCCAGGGAGAAAAAGTGAGTTTGCTTTCCCGGGAACGTTCCCGGGATCACCCCCTTCACAAACTTACGGCACCAGACTACAGACGAAAACTTTCATCGAAAATAATTTCTTTAGCCATGCGTGGTTTAGGAAGGAAAAACGGTTAAATTCCGCAACGCTCGTTTCTGAGAATTAGTGTATTAAATTTCAAAAAATACCAAAAATTGACTTTGGCAATTTCAAACAACTTACACCTACATATCAGCAAGTTGGCTCAATTGGTAGGGTATTGGAGCGTATAGTCACAGGTCTGGGTTCAATTCCCGACCGAGCAGAAACATTTTTTATAAATAGGCTGTACGAGCCTATGAGCCAAGACCATAGTAACATGGCACCGACGCTATTATTTAAGTTGCCGCTGGTTAATATTAATTTATTAGATAGCTACGTGATGCTGGAGCTGTCTAGCACTTCCAGCTAGAAACAGCGCCATATGGTTCAGTTTTGATATTTTTATCTAAAATTTTTATTATTTTAGACTACTTTGTTTTATATTTTGCGCTTTATGTCTCTGGAAAGGCAACCGTGATGCAACAGATTGAAAAGGCTACCTACCACTGGCTCTGTAGGAAAAGCAACAGATGTTCGAAACCTTATCAGACAAGAACGACTCTTGGGTATTTTTTCCTTAAAATGTAAAAGTACTTCAAATCTAAAATTTGCACAACACAAACGGCGCGATACAATGATCCGAAAAACGCAACTTACATCAAAACAGAGTAGTGATTTGTTAAAATACGTCGATATTAACAGTCAAATAATATTTAAATAAATTTAGAAAAAAAAACTTTTTAAAAACAAGCTTTTATAAAATGGACTAAAAAGCATAAAATAATTTTTTGAGTGTTCTGATCTCATAATAATAAAAGCGAGGGGCGTATTAAAGGAAATTTACCCGTTTTTGTTTTAGCCTTGTCAACTCGAAGTTCAGTGAAAATCCAAATTCATTATATTATAGCAGAGAAATGTAAGGGTAGACAATTTAACCCAACCCAACCCAACCCTACTCAAGCTACCCTTACATTTTTCTGATATGGATGGACATTATTACGCCTGCTTTAAATTAGGCAGATCATCCGCGACCGGCGGTATGATTTATTTTGTCACATTGAAAAAGAAGAGTCGGCCCATCATCGGTTGTGGACGATCCACCAAATGCGCATGGAAAGGCATTTACCTAATATTAAATACGCCCATCGCTTTTATTACTATGATATCAGAACATTACAAAAATTATTTTATGCTTTTTAGTCCATCTTATAAAAGCTTGTTCTCAAAAAGTTTTTTTTTCTAAATTTATTTTTTAATTTTTAGATTTAGTCTATGCATTTCAGCTAGCGCATCGATATTGCAGGGAGTCTTTCCTCTCAATTTTGAAATATCTAAGTCTTCGATGAAAATGCCGTCCAACGATTTGATACGGCTCAAGGCGACATAAGCTTGACCTACGTGGAAGTCAGTTAAAGTAATCAGAAAAACTCGTCATTAAATCATTCATTTTGAATCCGCCATATTAAATTTTTGTAATGTAATCAAAAATAAAATTTTACCCCTCTCCGCCCTCCACGTTAGGGGTGAGGTAGGCAGTCAGTGATACCACATTATCGGATTGTCATCGGTACAATAACGGTATGCGAAATTTGAAGTCAATCGGATACGTGGAAGTCAGTTGAAAGCAGAAAAACTTGACATTAAATCGTCAATTTTCAAACCGCCATATTGAATTTGTGTAATCTGATCAAAAATTCGTAATCCTCATCCTCAAAAACCCCCAGATACCAATTTTGGTGGAAATCCGACAAACTAAAATTTTACCCCTCCTCCGCCCTCCACGTTAGGGGTCAGGACGGCAGTCAGTGATACCACATTATTGGATTCTCATCGGAATTTGAAGTCAATCGGATTCGTGAAGTCAGTTGACAGTAATCAGAAAAACTTGACATGAAATCGTCCATTTTGAATCCGCCATATTGAATTTTTGTAATCTGATCGTAATTCTCATCCTCAAAAACCCCCAGATACCAATTTTGGTTGAAATCGGACAAACTAAAGTTTTACCCCATATCCACCCCCCACGTTAGGGGGGAAGTAGGTACCCGATGAAACCATGTTATTGTATTGTCATCGGAACTAAGACGCTATGCGAAATTTGAAGTCAATCGGATGTTTGGAAGTTCTTCAAAAATGAGTTGCAAGATTTGATTACATACATACCCACATACATAGAGGTGAAGTTAAATAAAAGCTTGTTGTATTTTCACATCTCCGTCACTCTTTCAATTTCTGTCACTCCATGTTAAAGTCAAATTTTGATCCTACTAGGGCACTTGGTTAGTGTACCTTTTTAGTTATTTAGCTAATTTATGCAATTTTAATAAGCTAGTTTAGATTTTTCGCCTAAAAAACGGAAAATGCGATTTTTTTGTTATATGTATTTGTATAAATTTGCACGCTTTCTGTTACTTTTATTATCCTTTATTATCACGTTTTGTTTATGTGTTTTTGAAAGATTATGGCATGAGCAAAGTGGCTTTCGTGCAGGCAGATCTTGTAGTGATAATGTTTTTTGTCTTAAACACGTAATTGAGAGAAGGAGTGCCAAAAATGTAGGCTCATGTTACCTTTGTGGACTTATAAAAAACATATAATACCGTTCCGGTAGAAAAATTATGGACAGTGTTAGAACAAACTATATAATCATATCATACAGACCTAAGAGCGATAAAAGAACTATACATCTCTCCAACTCTTTTTAAAATATATATCGCAGTAGCTCTAAAAAACGGGAAACGTAAAGTAGACGGCATGGGAATACATTACAATTTAAATACCGATTTACCATATACACACTACAGTTTTCTGACGACCAAGTAATTGTAGCTAATGATAAAGAAGACATGGACTATATGATGCGAAAGTTAACGGAAGAATACCAAAAGTGGAGGTTAAAAGTGAACCTGAACAATATACAGTACGTATGTATTGGAAACGAATCAAGTGAGTTAGAACTAGACAACGGACAAACAATATCTCCATGCAATGAGTATGTATACTTGGATGTCACATTTGATAAGTCTTGATGAATGAGAAAACAGAGAAAAATACAAAACAAAAATGGAAAATGTCGAAATGGATTGAAAGGAATATTGTGAGGACATTCTTAACGAAAAAACAACAAAGCTTGCGGGCAGTCCCTCAAAACGGGGATATTAGTAGCTCGTACATTAGTTTCAGTCTTGTTGGACCTCCTCGGTACGAGCGTAACAAGTGTTAAGGGACGATTAATGGGGATGATGATGTCTGAAAAGGAAATATGAAATGTGGACATTTACTGAAAACAGACCAACTGCCGAATTGCAATATCAGTCAGAGTAGCCTCAGGTTTGAGGCGAAATTGCAATAAGAAGATCAATTAGAATATCTCGAACAGATCATATAAGATGAGATAAAAAAAAGAATGGGAATCCAGGAAGCATAACGGATGACATCACTAAAAAACAACTGATATGGAACAGCCACGTACAATGGAACAATACCAAAGAAGGACCTAGAATGACAACCAATAGAGAGCAGAAAAAGAGGGCGTCCTAAACTAGAATGGCAAGAGTCAATCCACAGATCAATGAGTAAAAAAACCAAAAAGCCAGGCTGTAATCGTGCCAGGCAGTATTTTGACACCTTCACATTGTAAGATCAGCTGTGATCTTTCAATATATGGCCTTTGTTTACTATATGAACCGGTATAAATTCCTTATTAATGGAAAATAAACGTTTTAAATTCGACTTTGGTATGTCAATTTTGAAAGGTCAGCTGTCAGTTTTCTTTGTGAAACTGTCAGAATACTGCCTGGAACTATTACAGCCTGGCTTTATTGGAATAACTCCCTAATATAATTAAGAGTGCCGAAAATCTGATCCTGTACCAACTATAAAATAAATCGATCCATGATGGATCTGGACTGGTATCTCATAAATTGGTTCGGTTGGTTCGGTTCGTTTTGAAAACGCTAAGCGACACGCACAGCACCATTCTCGCATGGCATTTGCGCTGACCGATCGAATTTGGTATTCACGTTGGTAAACGCGCCCTTGGGATGGAACTCGCTAAGCATCCTTCAAATTATCGGTTTTTATTTATGTTTTTCCACATTTGTGGCATACATTAAGATTTTTCACCCCAGTTAGTTATTTTTGGTATTTATTGATAAAAACATCAAAAATCTAGAGAAGGTGATGGTTAGAAAAGGTTTTAATGAGAAATGTTGGGCTAGCGGTGTCTTAACATGCAGTGGCGTAGCGTGCGGGGGGGGCGCGGGGGGTTCGTCGCCCCCCCCCCCCCTTGCCCCGAGGGTAGTGGCGCCCCATAGGTGGCCGAAGCGCCCTCAGCTGTATTAAGTCGGGCCGGTAATGGCCAATTGAGTGGGTGCCAAAGGAAACTAACGACATGATGACCTTTTTTTTTGTTTTTTTTTGGTCGCAAGATTTGTGAGAGGCGCCTTTTTGACCTTTTTGTTTTTTTTTTGCCACAAGATTTTTCATCAATTTTCAGAGGCGCCCTTTTTAGCTGTCGCCCCCCCCCGCCCTTTCGGGCACGCTACGCCGCTGTTAACATGATTGTAATGACCCCTACACTCCTATTATAACATTGAAGGTTATATAGAGGTTAACCATATATTTTCATCATATTCTAAGAAATAAAATTTTCGAAGAAAATTTAGTTAAAATTCTTCAATAATTATTAAAGTTTAAATTATTTAAAGCTTTGGCACCATTACCACCATTTCATTGGTCCAATTCAATACACTCGCTCATACTAGGGTGTTTCCAATAAGGCGAGCATTTATGCTCGGGTACCTACTCTACAGGGTACCTTTACATATAGAAGTGTAGAAAACTTGCCCATAAACAATTTTTAATTATTTATTTATCCAGTGGCGTAGCGTGGGGGGGGGGCGCGGGGGTCCCCCCCCCCGCCTCAAGGATAGTGGCGCCCCATGGGTGCCCGAAGCGCCCTAAGATTTGATTTATTAAGTAGCAGGGCCGGTAATGAGAGGGCGGCAAAGCTGTCTCGCTAGGAAACTAAAGACATGATGACCTTTTTTTTTTGGTCGCAAGATTTTTGAGGGGCGCCCTTTTTAGCTGTCGGACCCCCCCCCCTTCAGGCACGCTACACCGCTGTATTTATCTGTACCACTTAAATAGATTCCAGAAGGGAGAGAAACACAGTAAATATTTATTCACAAACTCCTTCGTTTCTACCTTGAAAAATAAGAAATGTAGATATTTTGGAACCTTATTGTACTTAAAGTATAGGCTGAAGGCCTCCTTTAACAACTATGTATATAAATAAAAAATTGGCCAAAAAAAATAAAAACTGTGTGCAAAATACTTTTTAATAGGTTTAAATTTTTTAAAAACGATAAGCGATTTCCAGAAACCGATGCCAATTGGTAGGTGTTTTTAAACAGGCTTACCGTTTTAAAAAAATGCTCAGTGCATTCGTACGTGAATACCATTATTGCACTTTTGGTCAGGTGCTGAGCGAATTTGACGTCATAAAACGGTGAGCGTCGTAAAAACCCTATGCCTTTTTGATTGCGAGAATACCTGTCCTGATACCTTCCTAGCTAGCCTACCCTTCAAGTGACTGAAGACATGATATATCCATAGCCTTAAAAACAGTTTTATTCCTTAATATATAATAGAGTAAAGTCCGGATATAGTAAACTTAATATAGACTATTATAATTTTTTTGGGTATTTTGAACGGGGTTTGCTCGCAGCCAACGATAAAGACCGGCCATGGCGCGTTATAAGCAAGTCGGCGGTCACGTGATCTTAGGAGTCCCAGGATTCTTATTGTATTGCTTAATATATTATATGTTTTTACACAATTTAAATAAATTAACAAAAAAATTTTGTTCTTTTATAGGCAAAAATTGAAAAAAATATTTTGCTGATATATGTGTTTATTATGGATAAAAGAACTGAATCTATAAAATAAAAAATTATACAAAATTTGCACTCTAATATCTTCAGGTTCATTATTAGGTACATAATATCGTTAGTAACTTCAAATCTATACAAGTCTTTCAAAATTCGACATATCAAACCTAAGCTTTTAGTTTTTTAATTTTTCTTCGAGTGTCATCATCAAGATTTATTAGCAGATACTAAATCATTGTGCTTTTTAATAAAATTATTTTAAAAAACTTTACATGGCCTTAAACTAATTTTTTCAAGCTTTGATAATAGTTTATCTCCACAAAAACACTCGCTAGAGTTATCTGAAGAAAAATTTTCAATATAAAACATTTTACAATAATTTATTAAAAAGAAACAAGGGATTTTGTGAATAAGTGAGATGGTTTTCACATTCAGTTCATGGAATACACGTCAATAATTTTTTGAAAAATTACCCAGCACAAAGTTTAATATATATTTCATTAAAGTGTACTTACTTTTTAAATATTTCACACTACCAGAGAGATTACTATCTGTTAACAATATTTTACAAAACAGTTTTTTAATATTGCGAGGGTGCGGAAAACATATTACCTTAGAATTGTAAATTGACGTGTATGCACTGAATGACTGGATAAACAAAGATGAAGCCAACATTAAAGTGTATCCACCATATCTCCGATTCTCAGGTTACCTTTTCAAGAGACCTAATTGTTCAATAAGAAATGACAACTGAACACATTTTTCACTCTCACTATCGAAAATGTCACTAAGGATGTCTATTACTTGATCAATCTTATCCAAGATCTTATCTTTTACCACTTCTTTCCCGTTTGCAACATATTAGGTTTCAGTTTTATAGTTGGACCGACAAGGACCAACACTAATTACACGTTCGCGGCATTGTTTATATAGGTATTTTCTTTATAATTTACTCATTAGCCATTAATTATTTGAACGCAACCCACTACAGTCTTTTTCGTGGGCTGCGTTATTTTAATAACTTTGATAAAATTCACATAAAATTCGTGCCCGATTTAAAAAAAAATCAACGTAAACAAACATACCAAAACTGAAAACACACATGTTTTATAATGACAGCGGGCCGTGAGGCGTTTTTTTGTGAGCCTCCTACGTGGACGTGATATTTCCGCGCCCGGGCCGGTCTTTCTCGTGGGCTGTGGGTTTGCTACAAGCGAGTGTTCATTATAAACGGGTTCGCTATATGCGAACTTCACAGTATACGATTTCTGCCTCCTTGACCCTTTCCTCCCAGAAATCCTGCATCCGCCACTGACACCCGTTACAATGAAATATCCTTTTCTTAAAAAAATTTTCACGCATTTAAGCGGTAAAATATTCTAATGTAAAATTGATAGTGTTCTAACGTCCATGAACTTTGTGTAACTTCGAAGTTTAGCACAAAGCATCACAGAAGTTTCGGGGAAGTTTAGGACACCGGAAAATATTTAAACTTTTTCAGATGCAAAATCGCACTTTAAACGATTTCGCACGAGTGTGAGTTGAATGCAGTTTTGATATGAAGTTAAAGGTGCCTACACACCATGAATAAAACTAAAAAAAGGGTCCATGACAGATCTGATACCTTCCCAGCCCATTAGCTCACTCTAAGTGAACTCCACGCTATATCAGCCTTAAAAACAGTTTTTTGCAAATATCTCAAAAACGGAAGCTCCTACGAAGTCTTTAGTAATAACATAAATTATTGACAAAAAACGCGTTCTACTACATTCCGGAAGTCGCATATTAATGCGATGATCCGTTAAGAAATTAGCATTTTTAAAAATTTTTAAACTGTCAAAAAATTTTGACCAAAATCTAATCAACTGTTTACAGTATTGTACACTATTTTACCCAAAAATTTCATAAAAACTGGTTCAGCGGTTTAGGAGGTATCCATCTACCCCTTATTCTTTTCTTAATTACCTTCCTAGCCCGCGTAGCAATGGCTAGAGAAGGTATTATTTTTGACGATTTTTTTTTGTGATAACGCCAAAAATGTGTTGGATGTATTTAATATGTTATCATAGCAATATCGTCGTGATGTGTGTCACGATAGCTCCTTAACCGCTAAACCGATTTTTTTAAAATTTTCAGGTAAAATAGTGTTCGACACTCTTACGAGCTGATTAGATTTTGATCAAAATTCATTAATGCTAATGACAGTTTTTTTACAATAATTTTTTTTTTTAATGCTAACTTTTTAACACAGCATCCTGTCAATAGCGGCAAAAAACTGTTTTTAAGGCTGATATATTATGCCTTCACTTGAAGTGTGCTGATAGACTAGCTAGGAAGGTACCAAATCTGTCATGGATCCATTTATTTTTTTTTAATTCAGCAAAAAACACCATTGAGAAATGAATGCTGATAAAACTTAGTAGGTGCATTCAGGATAGCAGCTTTAGTTTAATCATCTATATAGTTTCAAAACTAACACAACTATAGGGTGTCAAATTTGGGGGTTGTTTCTTTTAAAAAAAGTGATTTTTTAAACTAAACTAATTTTTCTCAAAAACCTAATTTTTTTTATAAAATAGACCAATCTTGTATGCATTAAAGCTGCCTACAAAATACTATATAAATTAGCTTCCTAGTTTCAATTTGAAGCTGTCCAGGACAGCTTCAATTTTTTACTTTAGGCATCGAAGAAATAACATAAAAACTATGTTTTTGATTATATAAAACACAGATTGGTTATAACGTTTTTTAAATTGGTTATAACGTTTTTTAAAGCCCATAAAATTTTCATTCGATTGGTTTATGACATAGCTATATTAATATGACTAAGAGCAGCACTTATAGTTGCATTTTTTTTTAAGTCAAAGAATTTTTTTTGCTGTTTGCATCGGAGGATTTCTTGCATGACCGAAGCATCCGAGGCCTAAACCAATAGGTGCATCTTGAAGCCAGATCTATTCTCTTTCGAACGATGCGGTAAAAAGCTATGTAACTTATATAAGTATAACTGTCTTTAAAATTTTCAAGTGCGGTGACAACCACGCGGCACTGCATCATCTGGCTATAAGATGCACCTATTCGTTTAGGCCTCTGATGCTACAATCATACCATAAAAAATCCGTTGCAAACAAAAAAAATCTTTGACTTAAAAAAAAACATGCAAGTATAAGTGATGCTCTTAGTTGTGTTAATATAGCTATATAGCTGTGTCATACATCGATCGATTGGAAATTTTAGGAGCTATACAGAACGACAAAAATCATTAATCTGTGTTTTATAAAACAAAAACATAGATTTTTGTTTAATCACAAATTGAAGCTGTCCTGGACAGCTACAAATTTAAAGTAAGAAGCTAATTTATATATTATTTTGTAGGTAGTTTTAATCTGTACAAGATTGGTCCCTACAAGTTTTTTAAAAAATCACTAGTAACTACTATTAAAAAACTACCCCTAATTTAACACCCTGTAGGAGTGTTGTTTTTTAGACGATATAGATAAGCAATGCACGAAAGTAAAGCTCTAATTCTGTACTGTTTGAATATGCCTAGTAAATATGCATCATCCATTCCAAATGAAGAAAATCATTATTTAAGACCTAATTTAGGGGTTACTGGCCCCCCTATGGAGGGTAGATGGTTAAATTATGTTCTGAAATGCTGAAAAATAGTGCATTAAAAAAACCCAATTTTTCATTTTTTGAAAAAACCGGGGTTGCAATGCAGAGTGGCTCTGCACCATATGCCATACAAAATTTGTATGCTACGATTTTTTCTAAAAATATAAATGTATCACACAATCACAAATAGGCAAGCTGGAGCTAAAAACAACCTATTTCAAACCTGACTAAATGGTATAAATTAAAATAGTGATGCACCATAAAAAAATTAATTCTTAAAAAAACTGACAGGTTGATTTCCAAGATTATTTGGCCACAATCATCAACATATAAAAGGACCACACTGTATCTCATTAACCCATAACAGCAAAAATATAACTAATCAGTTCAAAAACATACAACTGAATCAGTTATATGTTCACTGCCCATAATGTTTTGCAAAAAAGCAACCTTTTGATCAACTGAACCAAACTGAACCCCTCACTCTTCAAACTTGACAATTGCTATACCTTAGAAACAAAAAACTTTAGACTAAAACTTATTTTAACCTTCTGTCTACTTTTAACCACCAAATAAACCCTAAAATAATAATCAAAATTTTGTATAACAGGCACTTACTTCAACATAATCTTTTGCATGTCCCCAGTCCCTTTTTGAAGACAAATTTCCCAATGTTAGACGTTCTGATACACCAAGGTGAATTTTGGCAACCTCTCTAGTAATTTTCCTTGTTACAAATGTTTCTCCTACAAAAAAAATTAATACTTTTAATAAATACAAAAATACCTACTAACCAATGCTACTAACCTACTTGTTTCCAATTAAAAAGTTTGATACAAGACAAGTGAGGAGCAGATTTTCTATATGGATTTTGTCCATTTTTTCACATTTTTAACCAAAGATGCCATTGCAAACTACATACATAGAGCAACAATATTATGCCACAGAAGACATTATAGGTATAATCCTTGAATTTTTTATCCATATTTTAGGTATATTATGAACTTTTTGGGTAATTTCTTGTCAAATGTAAAGCAGTTTGTTTTTACTTGCCAAAATTACAAAAATGGACAAAATGCATATAGAAAGTGCTCCTTAAGTATACAACCCATAATTACATTCATTTTAATAAACTATTAAACATTCCTAATTTGCTAGTAAGCTTTTTTGGCATTTTAAAAATTATGTTCTTACCTCGACGGGGTGACTCATGATTAAATAGAATGCCATTACAGGCAAACATATTGTAGGCATCCCTGTAGTTTATCACAATCCAATAGGCATACAATTTAGCACAAGCTACAAAAAAAAGATAATATAAGCTCAAACCAAGGTTAAAACTTTATTTATTTTTACATACCCATGATAAAAACAATTTCAATAAAAAATAAATAAAAATACTTAACATTTAACCAAAATATGTGTATTACTCACCATAAGGAGATCTGGGGTTGAATGGGGTTTCCTCATTCTGAGGAATCTCCTTCACTTCCCCATACAATTCTGATGTGGAAGCTTGATAGAATTTTGAGTAGTTTTGTAGACAACAGGTTCTTATAGCATCCAAGAGTCTCAAAGTACCCACAGCATCAACCTAAGAATTGAAAAAGGTATTACATGAAGGTACAGTCACCCACTTTTTTAATGTCATTTTAATATTGACATAAACTCATCTGGAAAGCCCAGAATTACAGTATACTTAAAAACTGCTAATGAAAATTGTTAAATAAATAATTATAATTATTTTAAACCATGTGGTGGTGCCAAATAAGGCAGTGTTTCTTTGTATTTTACAAATGTAGAAAAAAGGCAGGAAATTAAAAAAGTGAGCAAGTGTACAAACAACTTTAAATAAGCTCATTATAAAAAAATAAAACTTCTTGAAGACTATGCATTTTACTTTGTTAGCCATTTTAAAGGATTCACTTCTTTATTTGCCCTGTTAGAGTCTATGGCAAGGGGTGATCAGCTGAACCAAATTTGTACACTGTCCTACAGGACTTTAATAAATTTTTGGTCCTGTAGGGTCCTGTATAGTCCTGTGGCTAAAAAGGTGCCCATAAAAAAATTTGTGACCAAAAAAAAAAGGTCATCATGTCCTAACTCTCATTTTTCTTAGAGAGCTAAATTACCTTTGCCCACCTTAGTACTTAATACCCTCAGGGTCCTGTATAGTCCTGTGGAAGTCTTGTGGGGTACTGTGGAAGTCCTGTATAGTCCTGTGGGGTCCTGTAGAACAATTTGTACACCTACTGTGGGCAGCTGATCACCCCTCGGTTATAATGAATTTAGGTTAAGTTAGGTTTTATCTAGATTTACCTCTGCAGTATATTCACTTAAATCAAAGGACACCTTCACATGACTTTGAGCAGCTAAATTGTAAATTTCAGTTGGTTTAACTTGGCTGATGATTTTTACAAGACAACTGGAATCTGTCATGTCTCCATAGTGTAGATGCAGTCTTCCTCCTAGAAGGAAAGATCTGTGTATAATTCCAACCTTACAAGTTATTTAAAAAATATACAAATTAAGTATATTCATAATGTAGGTACATCTTTAGTTAAATGTCTTTGATATGTATGAAATATGTACCTTTATGTGCATAGGGATCATCATGTAAATGATCAATTCTGGTGGTGTTAAAAGTAGAGGCTCTTCTGATAATCCCGTGAACTTCATAGCCTTTGTTTAGAAGAAACTCTGCTAGGTAGGAACCATCCTAATAAGAAAAAGCAACGAAAAAGTTATAGAAAACACAATGTTTTATCCCTAAAAAAATTTAAAAAATTAAAAAGTCTCACTTGTCCGTTGATACCGGTAATTAGCGCTACTTTTATACTGTCCCCACTTGACATTTTTGCTCTTATCTAATGTTTGCAGTATTTCCTTAGAGCATTGAATTAATGCTCCAAGATAATTTCAGAAAGTTTTCTTTTGGTTGTTTTTATCAACTTTGTGTTTGCGTGGCGAGTACTTGAAAATGATAACAAATTTAAAATTTTTCAAAAAGTAAACAAAAAAGTTAGGTTAAAAAATCCCTGTGACATAAAAATTGTGAAGTTAGCCATTAGAAAAGTATCAAGCTTATTCAAAAGATGGCGGTGCAAGGGCAACACAAAAATTAGCCCTGGGCGGTGTCAAGAGTTTTTATTATGGCTTAACGCATATTTGATCACGTGAACAAAATTTAAAGGATCTCAGTTCCCTTATTGGGCGCTCCTGATTTTTTTTTCGAGGGTCGTAATTGTTTTTTACCAAGAGTTAATCCGTCAAACGTGGCCACCTGATGCTTTGGCGTAAACTTTAAAGTGCATCACGTGATTCGAAAGTTTTGTTTTTAAATATAACTCACCCGGTTAGTTTGGACACTACAAAAATGTGTCAAATTATGATTTTATTTCTTTTCTTGAGTGATTTGGCGGCTAACACCGGCACATTCGAATTTTTTGTGTTTTTTTCACTCAATTTTTCGTCTTAAGAGGCAATTTTCTTTCGTTTAATCAGCGTTTGCTATGGCAGAGGCCCACTCTTTTATAAAGGATTTCTTGGCAGGGGGCATAAGCGCTGCAATCGCCAAGACCGCCGTGGCGCCCATCGAGCGGGTCAAACTGTTGTTGCAAGTTCAGGAAGCTAGCAAACAAATTGCTGTTGATCAACGTTATAAAGGTAAGTTTATGTTTTACTGTTCCCCGTAATTCCATGGTTATGTATCCACATTTTGTTTACTTACAGGAATAATTGATTGCTTTGTCCGCATCCCCAAAGAACAAGGCTTCCTCAGTTACTGGAGAGGTAACCTGGCCAATGTCATTCGGTACTTCCCCACTCAAGCTCTTAATTTCGCTTTTAAAGATGTTTACAAGAAAATGTTTTTGGATGGGGTAAACAAGAATGTGCAATTTTGGAGATTTTTTGTGGGCAACTTAGCTAGTGGAGGAGCAGCAGGGGCCACCTCATTGTGTTTTGTGTACCCACTAGATTATGCTAGGACTCGGTAAGTAAATGGTTAAAATAGTAACAAGTCCCTTTACTATTATATGTAGTCCTTTGCCAGAGAGAATGACAGTTTAACCTTAATTTTATACATGACATTAGTGACTTATTGCAATAAAGTCAGGCAATAATTGTGCCAGGCATTATTCTGACAGTTTCGCAGTATAAGAACAGCTGTTTTCTTTCAAAATTAATGAACTGTCAGTTTTTTTCTTTCAAAATTAATAGTTTTTAATGGAAAACTGTCAGAATAGTGTCTGGTACTATTGTCACAAAAGTGTAACTGCATATGGCAAGGACTGTAAATTAAAAAAAAGGAACTTTTTTAAAGTCAGGTCATATGAAATCAACAAAAAAACTGAGGTTTGGCAGACCATCATATTTTTGGTTTATTTATTCTACCTACAAAAGGGGATAACAAATTAAAATTTTTCTGATACATAGGTTTTTTTTTTAAATTAAGCTTTTAAAATCAAAGAGATACTAAAAAAATGAAGATATCAAGAAATACTGAGGAAATACTTACACCAGAGTAGTGATATAAGATATCAAGCTTATTTCAAAGGTCTTTAAAATACCTTTCAAATAATGTATCATTTAGATGATTTTTTTTATGAAAAACAAAACTCAAATTAAAAAAAGAATGTTTTGTGAATTTTTTTAAAAAGTTTTTTTAAATACTTTTTTGAGAAATTATCCAAAATTTATATTTTTAACAAGTTCCTCACCAAATTTCAATATGTAGAAATGTTGAAAAAAAAACAAGAATAAAAATAGTAGGAATAAATGATCACTTTCTAGAACAAATAATGCATCTTTGACAAAACAGATATTTTAGAGAAAAAGAAACTGCATAATTTCAATCATCATGAAATAATAATACCCAAAAAAAAATTAGGATTTTTTTTTTTTTTTAAGAAAAAAATTAATGGATACTTGACAGATCTGATACCTTCTTATCTAGTCTATTAGCACACTTTAAGTAAACTTCATGATATCAGCCTTAAAAACAGTTTTTTGTAAATATCAAAAACAAAAGCTTACACAATTTTGGGTTATAAGGGACCTTTTGGGTCGCGTATTTTACACTTTGTTACCGTTATTGTTATTACTGAGTCTGCGATTAGCAGCTTCTCGCTCTTTTTTTTGTTATGTACGGTAACGGTGGCCGGCCTTTAATGTTACCACTATTTTTTAAGGTTAGTTTTGTATTGTTTTGTTTAATGCAGTCGAATTTTTTACTATAATTCGGTAGTTTGGTTTGTAAAAAGCCATAAATCTAATAAAAATAAATTAACAAATATAAATAAACAAAAAGTTGAAGGTGTGTGAAACTATTAAATAAAAGTTTGTGTTGTGTTATCTTAAGTGTTCCAAAATCTATCTTTTTTGCCCTGAATGTTGCCGTTATTCTTAGTAACATTAACAGTAACAGCTGTCAAATTTTCTGTTATTTGACCTGACCCAAAATGTCCCTATTACCATTAACATATTAACCAGTTAATACGTTAATGGTTATTACACAAATTATTGAGCAAAATATGATCTACTATATTCAGAAAACTGCATATTTATGTGATGCTCCGTTAAAAGTTTAGCATTTATAAAAAAAAATTATTGTCAAAAACCTGGCATTAGCATTAATGGATTTTGACCAAAATGTAAGTAACAGTGTTGAACACTATTTTACCTGAACATTTTATCAAAATCGGTTCAGCGGTTTCGGAGCTATCGTGTTACGGACAGACGTCACGACGATATTGCTAATATAGGTTAAAATTCATCCAAATAACACATTTTCAGCATTATCTGAAAAAAGATGTCTTCGAAAATAATACCTTCTATAGCCATTGCCGTGCGGACTAGGAACATAAAAATGAATATTGTTTTTTTTTTTTGATATTTTTTGCAATTTTATTTCCTGAACTCCCGTAAACTTAACACTGTTATTTTTTCTTTAAAATATCTGTTTTGTGTATTTTATCAAAAAAACTACACTTTTTAAACAATTTTAGTCTTACTTCACAGAGCCTATCTGTCTATCAAATCTTATGATTTATTTTTGACACACTTGCCGATTTTAATGAAATTTGGCACAGTAATGTACTCCAATGACAATACAATGTTATGCAAAAATTAGGGATGAAGGGGGTGGTTAAGAGGTGTAACTGGGGGTAAATTCATAACTTTGGAACCAAAACAGATACAAACAATACATGCACTTTACAGATTTTTGAAGTGATATGGAGACAATATAATTTTATTTAAAAAAAACAGTGGCAGGGTGTAGGTGAGGGCTGTAAAGGGGGCAAATTCATAACTTTCGAAGCAAAACAGATATGAACATGAGGTTTTCAGATTTATGATCTGATCTGGTGTTAATATAATTTTATTAGAAAAAACGGTGATATGGGTCAAGTGAGGGGTGTAAAGGGGGTAAATTCATAAGTTTTCAAATTTATAATTTGATCTGGTGACTATACAATTTTATAAACAAAAATCGGTGTAAAGGGGGTAAATTCAGAACTTTGTAATTAAAACAGATATGCAAAGATGCGGTTTCCAGATTTATGATGTGTCTGGTGACAATATAATTTTATGAAAAAATAACAATGGTAGGGGGCAGGTGAGGGCTGTAAAGGGGGTAACTTCGTAGCTCTGGAATCGAGTCTGTAATCAAAACATACCAATATGCGGTTTTCAGATTTATGATTGAACCTGGTGACAAAATACTTTCATGAACAAAAATCGGAGGCGGTGTAGGGGTTATAATGGAGGTAAATTTAGAACTGTGTAATGAAAACAAACAAACACAGAGTAAGAAAAATATTTTTTTTTCTTACTCTGAGGATACAAACATGTAGTTTTCAGATTTATGATTTGATCTGGCGACAAATACAATTTTATGAACAAAAAACGGTGGTGGGTAAGGGTTGTAAAGAGGGTAAATTCTAAACTTTGGAATCAAAACAAATATGAACATGCGGTTTTCAGATTTATGATTTGATCTGGTGACAAAATAATTTTATGAAAAAAAATCGGCGGCGGGGTAGGGGTTTTAATGGGGGTAAATTTAGAACTGTGTAATAAAAACATATACAAAGATGTGGTTTTCAGATTTATGATTTGATCTGTGACAATACAATTTTATGAACAAAAAACTGTGGTAGGGGGTGGGTAAAGGTTGTAAAGGTGGTAAATTCTGAACTATGGAATCAAAACAAATACAAACAGGCGGTTTTTAGATTTATGATTTGATCTTATGACAATATAATTTTTTGAAAAAAACCGGAAGTAAGGGTGATGTGCATGAGGAGTGTTAAGGGAGTAAATTCTAAACTTTAAAATCCAAACAGATACGATCATGCGGTTGTCAGATTTAATACTTGTCATAAATAATAATTATACATCCTGTATTTCGTTTCTTTTTGATTAAAAGTTAAAAATAAAATAAGTAAAAGATTTTATTAAAAATATCAAACTTAAAAAATATATAATATGCCGTTAATTCTATTGTTAAATCTAGACTATAGTGAAAAGAAATCTGTTTAATTATTTTCTACTTTTTGGTGCAATTTTTAATAAAATTGTTTAACTTTAAAAAAAAATTATTTATTTTATTTATACTATTTTTCGATGTATTTTTATTGTTAACATTGTTTTTCAACATAGACCTATAATTTCTCCATTTTGAAATTTGGTGATGAACTTGCTAAAACCTTAAGGAAAATAATATAAAAATGTTTTTTTGAGACATTTAAAAACCGTTTTTTTTTTTGAAAAATTTTAATTTTGTTTTTTGAAAAAATCGAATTTATGATACCTCATTTTAAAGACCTCTTAAACTAGCCCCATGTCACTGTCCTGGTGTAAGTAGTTCTTAAGATATCTTAATTTTTGTTAGAGTTTTATTAATAGTTTAAGCTAAATTAGCAGTTCTTTTTTAGTTAAATTAAAAAAATACTACTCATTAGAAAAATTTTGGTTTTTCATTTCCTTTAAGGGTGGAATAAATGTACCAAAAACCATCAAAATCGGTGATATGGCCTACAAACTCTTTGGTTGATTTGATATGAAAAGACCCCTTATTAAAACTATATTTTAACTGTAGATAGCTTACATTTTGCCATTGAGTAATTAACCCATATAGAGGAGCCACCGGCAAGCTTCACCATATTGAGGGGCAGATGGCGCTGAAATAAATTCGTCTGGTATGCAATATTCAGACTGCTAGTATGATTTAGTTACATGTGCGAGTTCCGAGGCTCATGCCTATTATACAAATTATTAGTTGTCTCTGAATATTGCGTACCAGACGAATTTATTTCAGCGCCTCTGCCCCTGAATATGGTGCAGCTCGCCGGTGGCTCCTCTATATGGATTATTTACTCAATGATTTTGCCTATTAGTTAAGAGGCCTATGGTATCCTGTGGGATAGTTGTGGAAGATTTTTTAAACTATGCTAGATCGATTGGTAATAGATCATACAATTTTAAGTCACCGGGTGTTTGCCTACAATTTGAGTAAGAAGGCAGGTGTGACGTCATAAATTCGTGATGGCGTATTCTTTTTTATTTTTTCACTTTAGCCTTTAACTTTTGCAAAATTAGTTTTACAGAAAAACTGTTAATAATACGTTTTTTGTTTGCAAGAGAACACCCATAATGGTAAAGAACAATAAAATCTTTTTTTTAGTTCTTAAGATATAAAACGTATTAAAACGATAATTAAATTGTTGTTCTATTGTGAACAAATTATAACCTATACAATTTTTCTGTAAAGTTGATGTGGCAAAAATTATCAGAAAAACTTTGTGAAAAAACATGAAAAAATCGTAGTCTTGAAGCTATGACATCACACAGGCGCTCTTACTCAAATTTGAGGCAAACACTTGGCGACTTAAAATTAATAATTCATAACCAATCAATTTGGGGTAGTCTAAAATTTAACCTTTCTTCAATTTTTTTTGTCGGTTAAAAAAAAGTTACTATTTTTTTGTATTTTGAAAAACAGTTAATATATTTGTTAGTTTTTCAGATATAAATATAATTTCTTCACTATATTAATTGCTGTTCGCTTGCACCAAAAACGTTTTTCTATAAAACTAATTTAGCCAAAGTTTGTGAAAAAACAAGAAAAAAGCCGTCACCTTGGATTTGACATCACACCGGCCCTCCTACTCAAATTGGAGGCAAACACCTTGTGACTTCAAAATTAGGGTAGTTTTGAAAAATCTTTCACAACTATTATCCACTCAACTAAAAAAATCCTATTTTTTTTAGTTTGGCGGTTGATATTGGAAAAGGCCCTTCTGAACGAATCTACCATGGCATGACAGACTGTATTGTAAAAACATTCAAGTCTGATGGTCCCATAGGACTTTACCGAGGGTTCTTAGTATCAGTTCAAGGTATCATTGTCTACAGAGCTGCCTATTTTGGATGCTTTGACACTGCCAAGGCAATGTTGCCAGATCCCAAAAACACGCCTCTGCTTATTTCATTTGTTATAGCACAGGTAAGCCAGTTTTAACAATCGAACAGAGGGCCGTTTTGAACTTAAACTCATAGCAGTATAGATAGCTAGATTACATTTGTTAAGTCAAAGATATGAAAGTCTATTTCATATATCTTTGGTAAAGTGTAGTTTCAGCACTATATAACAGCTTTAGGTATACCTACAGACCCTGTATGCAGTGGTTCCTCCATAAGTGCACATGTGCATGTGCACTCCCCAATTTTAATTTAACAAAATATTAAAATTTGATCATTCTTTAATAATTTCATCATAAAGTATCAATAAACCCCAAAAGAAATTCACATAAGATTTGAGTACTAACTAGAAATTAATACACGGTATCTATGTGTTTGTATTCGTGTTCACCATAGATGTAATGTCGCATTTTAATTACGAGATATAGAAAGAGAGGCCGACAGGTCCCTATAGAATTTTACAGTACACAGAATCGGGTCCTTACTTCTGTTCGTGCTCTTGTGAATCAATTACGGCGGTCGATGCCGCCCGCACCTCCGTGATGCCACTCGTGTTACCGTTGGCTGTTAGCTAGCTTATGTGCACATTACATTAGTGCCATAACATACGAGGTGTGACAATTAAATTTTAAGACTGGCCCCCGTACTACCAGGGTTTAAATCTCTACACCTCGGGCGCTTGGAGTTATTCATCTTGATATGCGTTCTACTACCGCGCGCAATCTTGTCGTCTTTCCTCTGCTAGTTTGGCCTACCCAGTGGTTTGAAGCGGATCGTGCATAGCGCATTTGGCGGAATTCGACAACCGAAAAAATTGAGCAACATATTAATTTAAAGTAAAACTCAAAAAAACGGCTACTGAATGCTTTCGAATGCTAAAGGATGTCTACGGAGAGCAGTGTATGTCTCGTGCAATGATTTTTATGTGGCATAAAAGCTTTTTCGAGGGTCGTGAAGAAGTTAAAGATGATGAACGAAAAGGGCGATCCAAAACAGCGATGCTCATTGTTTTTCTTTTCGATATTAGGGGTGTTATTCTTATTGAATGGACGAGTGAGGGTCAAGCAGTCCAAGGAAAAAACTTCGAGATTTGTGGAAAAACAACGCGTGGCTGCTCTACCAGAATCCAGATTTGTAAAAAAACAACGCGTGGCTGCTCTACCAGGACAATGCACCGGCCCACAATACCCTATCCATTAAGAAGTTTTTAGCTAATAAGAAGATCCCCATCGTTAACCACCCACCATATTCATCAGACTTGGCTTCTTGCGACTTGTTTCCGAAAGTGAAGAAATCGTCAAAAGGAACCCGTTTTAAAATATTAGAACTTGTCAAGGGAAAAACGGCAAGACTTATTAACAGCCTCTCTTCTGATGATTTCCAAAATTGCTTCATTGGAAAAAAACGCAGACAACGCTGCGTCGATAGAGAAGGGGACTATATTGATGGGGAACATCATTAAGTTGTATTTGTATAAGTAATTAAACAAAGTAGATTTTTTACACCAGTCTTATAATTTTACTGTCACACCTCGTATTGACCTAGCGGACCTAACCGCGATATTCTGTGATTGTGAGACAATTTGGCGTTATCGGTCGGGTCGTATTGTTTTGATTTCGACGATTTCGTAGTTACGAGACTGGCGAAAGTTTCTAATTCTGATAGCATTTGCGTGCAGTATTTAAAGACGATTAAATTTTCTTCTTTACTACAATGGGTGAGAATAAATTAACTACCCTCGCAATGGTATCTATTGAGAAAAAAATTATTCAAGTAATTCTAAAGTTCAATGAATTGATTATTGAAAAGTTTATTTATAAAAAGGACAGACGCCTCATTTTCAATATAAAACTAGTTTGTAAAATATAAAAACTAGGCATGTGACATTTATTATTTATTTATAAAAACAAAATAATATATAACTAATATCTAATTAAATATCAAATTATATGATATAAAACCCCACTAGATGGCCGAACATTTTTTTCTCCTGCGCCATAATTTTTTTTTGTGTGCACCCCAAAGTTTTACAACACGCGCCGCCACTGTCTGTATGTATAACAGATTTTAAAATATGTCATACATACAAGGTCTCTAGGTATACTGTATACAGGGTGTTAGTAAAGTATAGAAGAAAATGGAATGAAAAAAAGAAATGGACATCAGCGTGGGTTGCTACTACAGTTAAAAAGTAGTGGGTGTAGATGATGATGATGATGATTCATATGTGAGTAAGCCTTGCAGCCCTTCCACTGCGGCCACCATTGTGTCAATTGCAATTGTCCAAAAAGTTTAGCTATCAGTTTGGGTGAGACACTGTTTAGACCTTCTGAATCAATCTGAGGTTTACCGAAAGTGTTCTGACATTCGCCGCACAGTAGATGTCTGACTGTTTCGTCATCCTCCATACAGAGTCTACATTCGGTCTCGTCTGTTAGTCCCATTCTGTGCATGAGTACCCTTAGTCGACAGTGACCCGTACGAAGACCAATCACTATACATATCTCCTGTCTGGTAAGTCCAAACATGTTCCTGGCTCGCTTTCTCGAAGGTCCTTTTATTAACTCTTTGGAGTGAGCCAGTTCTGGCATATTTATCCAGTATTGTTGGAAGCTATTCGCAATCCATTTTAATGGTTGATTTAGCAGCACTGTATGATATCCCCAGAGGGCTGCTTCAGGGGAGATGCCGCTTCCCTCGCTGATTGGCTGCGGTCTTATTTCCTTTGTGCCCAGAATGCCCTCGTATCCATACTAATGACACATTGTTAGCGCCAGCAAGCCCATTCAGCGAATCCCTGCAACTTCTCATGGTTCTCGATGAGACCGTATAGGAATCAAGCGCTCTCAAGGCAGTTTGACTGTCGAAGAAGATTTTTATTGTCCTGTTGGTTCATTTGTGGTCAGTCGGCCTTGACTATTTCTTTGATACTAACAACTCTAGATCCAACGCCTGATGTACACTGTGTTGGGCATGACGTCGGATATCATTCCTAGACCTGCATCCAACTCTTGTTCCCTAATTAGGGTTGTTTGCCGTTCCATCCTTGTGGTTGGCCCTTATTCTGTATGTTGCTCTCTGTGCCTTCAAGTATTGAAGTGCAGTCGATGGGCTAGAGCTCATTGTACCACATGGCAAGACTGGTCTGTCATTGTAAGCTGGTTAGTTTGGACCTTGCGGTTCTTTGATGTCCCTTCTCGAACAAGACTATTGTGCCGCACGCAATCATCGGTCTGATGACTGTTATATACAGCTAATATATTTGTTTGGGGCTAGTGCCCCAGGTTTCTCCGCAAATTCTTTTGCACGTCCATAAGGACAGTGTGGCTTTGCGGGTCATCTTTTCCAAATGGACATTCCAGTTTTAGAGAATTGGGTAGTGCATTGTTAATGCTCCTTCTATATCCAGAAAAATGAGGGTTTCCTTGATTTTTCCAACAAAGTTCTTTAAAGCTGCTTGTTAGGCATATTGGTTTGCATTGAGTGGGTGGGCCATTAAAGCGCCACGACTGATATGTACGTCTATTATCTTTTCCAAGCCTTTCAAGTTAAGAGGCTGACTGCGTTATGTTAGGCAACAGATCAGAGGTTATGCGAGGCAAGTAAAAGGCACGAGAATTGGGAGACGACTAAATATATTTTCAAGATGGCTGATATTTATATACAAGCAATATTTGGCAACGTTGTAGGCTACGTCACTTCCGGTACACTATAGGCGAATTCAGTTAGTAAATTTAGAACAATGTTTAATGTACTGAGTTCACTAATGGAGGCTGATTCTCGCACGACATATAGGCCGAATCGATTTTAAAGTATTATCTGCCCAACACGCCTAAGGTGTGTAAACTACCTTAACTTTAGTCCAGCTGGTTGGAATATAATTCCATGCTAGGCTGGCCCTGTATAGTTTCACTAGGCAAGGTACTAGCACTTCCAAGCATTTTTGTACTAGCACTGGAAGAATGCCATTTAGGCCCAGTGATTTGTATGGTTCAAAAAATGTGAATGTCATTTTGATCGAATTTGCGTTGATAATTTATTTTGCAATTTTACAATCCGCCTGTTTTGGGCTATGTCCATGGGTCGATTGCTCAGGAATATTCCCCTTTATAAGGAACGTGCCTTCTGGGAAATGATGCTCTGCCATGGATTCATTATAATTAATTTCAGATTTTGTGAAGATAAGAGCTTTATTGCTCGAAGTTTGTTTGCTGGCTCTTTGGACAGAAGTTTGTGGATTTTTGTTGTGTCCGGAAGTTTAGTGAGCCCAAGAAAGAACTTGCCAAGTTTGTTTGCTGGCTTTTTAGACAGAATTTTGTGGATTCTTGTTGTGTCCGGAAGTTTAGTGAGCCCATGAAAGAACTTTCTACATGACTTTCTTTTGGCACTTCTGATACGTTTGTTATATTGCTTAAGGGATATATGGGGGGATACGGAGCTTTCCCGGTTGCCCATCTTCGCTGGATGGAATAGGCGTCTAACCACTTTTTTTTTAACAAAGAAATATTGTTCCACCAAGACATACCGCGATATGTAGAGGGATCTGACTTATCCACTCCAATCTGTGCTTTTTGGGTCTCTATATATAACTGCTTTTGTAGATCTTATACCGACGGTGAATTGTTAATGATTGTGGTCTAACAGAGAGGGCTCATCTGTAACCCTCTAGTCAGTAATCTTATTGCTAATTAGTTTTGTGCTTATTGTTAGATCTAGTACCTCTGCCCTATTTTGACCGACAAAGATTGGTTTGAAGCCAACATTATTAACAAAAAGCCCGTCCCCTATAGTGGGTGTAGATACACACCCCAATTCATGAGTACAAAACTGCCCTCGAAAGGATGAATGCAGTAAGTATTTTTGTTTTCATTTTGGGATTTTTTTTGGTATATTTTATTATGTCAAAAAATTTTAAACTGAAAAAAAATAATCAGGGGTTTTTTCCTGTGACTAAAAATTAATAACTCATTTAGCAGCAGGCTTATATAAAAGAACTACTTTACTATTGAAGTAAGGATATTATTTTTAATGCACCGAAGTAAAGAACTGGCAGCATTGCATAAATATCTGTTTATTTGACCTGCACAAACTCTATACAGCTTGGTTAAAAAAAGTAGGACAATATATCGTGTCCTCTCGTCTTCACGAAGTTTTCTGTCATTTCGTCGTGTGCAGCGAAACAGGTGACACCAGGGGTATTTGTTTTTCACTTAAATTCTAGCTCAAGTCATGCCGCGTACTACATTTAGCGTTCAGAAAAAAGTACAGATGATGCAATGGTATTTCGGGGGAAATAGCTGTCATGATGTGGCAAGTTTATTTGTTGTCGCGTTTGAGGGAAGGGATATTCCAAGTCGTAGCACGGTCCAAACAATAGTGACCCATTTTCCACGAACAGGATGGGTCAATTTTTGCCACAAATGCAGTGGTGAGAGGCACCTCCTGTTCCTGAAAGGGAACGGTGCGAAAGTATGATTTGTGCAGGAGCAAAAGCTTGGCCTCCCTGTTCCACTAAGGCAACTGTGTATGATCGCCCCCCAAATTTGGTTTATGTCAGATGGGTTTTAAATGAAACAGGCAAGGCACTATCAGCTGGCCTCCGATTTTTTTATGGGGCTATGCAAAAAGTCAAATTTTTTCGCATTGCCTTTTAAGATTTCGATACTTTATTTACAACAACCTTTGATCGATTTTCTTTATTTATATTTATTATTTCTTTCAAAAAAAAAAAGATCGCCGCGCTATGGTAAACAATCGGTGTCATAAATTTCCTTCCTCTACTTTACAGAGGACAGGTATTGGCTGTCCTAAAACAATGGGCGGAACAACTTGTAAACTTCTATCCCGTTTTCTTACATATTACATATTTTATGCATGTGCAGTTGTTCTTATCTTGCATACAGTAATAATTTCCCATGAATCCTACAGCATTTAACCATGCTATATAGCATTTCTGTTTAAGAAAAAAAATATTTTGCATTTTAACAAGAAATTTTTTATAACAACATACTATTTACCTTCCCCGCACAGCAATGGCTAGAGAAGGTATTGTTTTCGACGAAAAATATTTTTTTGAGATAACGCCGAAAATGTGTTATTATAACTTTTTAACGGAGCGTCGCATCAATATGCGGTTTTCGGAGTATAGCGCAAAAATTTGTGTTATAAGCAAAAACTTGGTAGGAGCTTTTGTTTCGGAGATATTTGAAAAAAAACTGTTTTTAAGGTTCATATAGCATTGAGTTTACTTGGAGTGTGCTAATGGGTCAGGAAGGTGTCAGATCCGTCATGGATCCATTTATTTTACTTGAAAACCGTCGCAAAAAATATTTTCTTTGATTATTTGGCATGCCCAATGCCGCACACCCTATAACTTAATTTAGGTTCCAAGTTTAAGCTTAATATCTAAGAAAAATACACTCTGTAGATCGGTAAAGAAGCGTTTGAGGGCCTCTGTTTATGTTAAAAACATTGTTAATTTTGACGCACTGTATCTAAAGAACAAAGAAGTTTGACGCAAATTGCTGCAACTGTCGCCGAACAATCATCAACGAATTGTGTAGCTAGTCCGTTCTTAAGGAGGACCTAAGATTGATCCCTGAGGCCCCCCTGAGTCACGTTGCTACTTTCTGATATATAGTTTAGGCCATCTTTTAAAATGTTGACAAATATCTGTCTTCCATGAAGAAAGGAAGTACAGAGAGCCGAATCATTTCCTCTTGTCCCCAGTGTCTCCAGTTTTCCAACTAGATGATCATGATCCATGGTGTCTAAGGCTTTTGAAAGGTCAAAATACATGCCAACTGTTTATTTCCCTTGTCTAGATTATCAAAAACAAATTTTAAGGAATTAAATATAACATGATCAGTTGATCTTTTTGATAGGTACGAGGTAAAGCTACGTTTACATTTGGAGAGTTTACTGGCGGAAAGTACTGGCAGCCACTAAACTTGCCATGTGTAAACTACAAGAAAGTGCACTTGCTACTCTCCCGCAAGTACTTTTCAAGAGTTGACGGGCCGGCTAGTTTAATGGCTGCCAGTACTTTCCGCCAGTAAACTCTCCAAATGTAAACGTAGCTTAAGCGTTAAAGTTTCCGGCTTGTTACATTGGCGACAGACACAAAATGTTGGTAGCGTTGAATAGCTCCATCTTTCTTTAAGCCACAGAAAAATTTTTAGGTGCATGTTTGTGTCAATCGGGTTGCAGCAGTCCTTTATGTTAGATGAATGCGAAATTTTTCAAGATGCTGAAACTCGAATACCGGGCTGTGATTAAATTTCAAACCAAGGAAGGAGTTATCTGGATAACATGTACGGCAATTCTTCGCCTTCTCTTTCCACTGTAAAATATTGGCAAAGCAGTTTTGTCTTGGCCGAGAGAGCATTGAAGATGAACCACGTACAGGGCGGCTAGTTAAGGTGCTTACAGCCTAAAACAGTTACAGTTGCAGACGGTGTTGTCCGACAGATGTCTAAAGGTAAAAAAATTATCAGCAATGTGGGGGCTATCCGATACGACCATCAGAAGAATTCTACATGAACACCTTAACATGAATAAGGTTAGTGCAAGATGGGTGCCTCGGCTTTTGTCAGCGGTCCAAAGCAGCACCTCTGAATCTATACCAACGCAACCTGGAACAATTTCTAAAATCAATTGTGACAGGCGATGAAACCATGGTTCTGTACCATGACCCTTTATCGAAAAAGGAATCAATGGAATGGCGAAGACCAGATGAAACACGACCCAGAAAGGCAAGAGTGTCTAGTTTAGAAAACAGATTATGGCTACAATATTTTGGGACTGCAAAGGAATTCTATTGATCGATTTCATAGAAAAAAACACAGTTGTTAACGGATATACTATGATGCTGCACCATTACATCAATTGCGAGATGAAATCAAAGCAAAGAGGCGTGGCATGTTGAGCTTAACTGTTCGTCTCTTAAACGTTAATGCCCCTAAGGCTACTGTTGCTCAGGCTGCTATAAAAGACTGCGGTTTTGATGAACTTCAACACCCACCCTACAGCCCTGACCATTCCCCCAGCGATTATCATCTCTTTTCAAAATTGAAGAACCCCTTGGAGGAAAGAAACTTCAGACCGATTAAGAGGTGCAAGAAGCTGTTTTAGAACATTTTGCAGACAAATTTTCAGGGTACTGTTGTGAGGTTATAAAGATCTTAGTTTCAAGATCTCAAAAGTGCATTGAAATACAAGGAGATTATATTGAAAAATAATTACCATGTTTTATTTCTATCTCCTTCAAAACATAGTCAGGCCGAAAACTTATGGCGCTTACCTCGTAGCCATACTAATTGTTGTTTACTAATTTGTATTTTTCAATGTATTTTAGTAGTCTGTTTTAGAACATTTTGCAGACAAATTGTCAGGGTACTGTTTTGAGGTTATAAAGATCTTAGTTTCAAGATCTCAAAAGTGCATTAAAATACAAGGAGATTATATTGAAAAATAATTACCATGTTTTATTTCTATCTCCTGCAAAACATAGTCAGGCCGAAAACTTTTGGCGCTTACCTCGTAGCCATACTGATTGTTGTTTACTAATTTGTAGTTTTCAATGTATTTTAGTAGTCTGTTTTGTTGTGTAGTGCTGTCTTTTGACCTTTTTTATAAATAGGAACTATCTTGGCTATCCTAAGTTTATCCGGGAAAACTCTTTAAAGAAAAGATTGACTTAGAGCCCATCGCACCGACTTTTTTTTTCGTTACTTAGCCTTAAGTGTTCCTTATTACGTCATATTATGATTATATTAAGAAACGCTTTAAGCAAAGTAACGAAAAAAAGTCGGAAGTCCCTGAAGAAAACTTATTTGGAAAGCTCATTATAATATCTTCTTCTCCTGTGAAAAGATTGGCTCTAGAAGCAAAATTGGATTGTATGGACTTTGATGTAAACCTTTTCCTCTACTCTCATTTTGGGTTCATTTGAAAAGTGTTCCAAGAAATTATCAGGCACTATTTTTGAATCTTTGCCAATAAATCCCTCCTTGTTTTCAAGGTGAATAACCCTATCATATTTTAATTTTTTATTCGTCTTCTTATTTAGAATATGCCATATCATATATGAGGAAGAGTTAGCGGGAAATAAGGACAACGTTAGAGATTTATCCCACTTTATTTTCTGGCGACGTTTCAACGGTTGTTTTCCCTCTTTTTCAAGCCTTAAAATTAATAGATCTTAATAAATAGGCACAAATTAAGATCTACGTGTTAACCCATTAATTTTAAGGCTTAAAAAGACGGAAAACAACCGTCGAAACGTCGCCAGAAAATAAAGAGGGTAAATCTCTAACGTTGTCCTTGTTTCCTGCTAACCCTTCCTCACTGTAAAATCTAAGGTGGTCAGCTTTCTTCAAATTCCATATCATCTTTGATTTATTTTTTGCATTCAGTATTTTATTTTCATTTATGGCTTTTTGGTGATAGTTTTTCCGTTCAGATTTGTAATAAACCAGATCTTCATCTCTCTCTGATATTTGGTAGTTTAATAATAAAGATTTTTTTTGACCTATCTTAGCAATATCGTCGTGACGCCTCTGTCCATGTGTGTATGTGTATATCTGTCCGGCCACGATAGCACCTAAACTGCTAAACCGATTTTCATGAAATTTTCAGGTAAAATAGTGTACAATACTGTAAAGATTCGATTTTGGTCAAAATCCATTAGTGCTAACGACAGTTTTTTGATAGTTTAATAATTTAAAAAATGCTTTTTTTTAACAGCGATATTGATGTGGTTTTCGGAATATAGTAGAACATGTTTTTCGCAATCATTTAGGTTATCACTATAATTAAAAAAACTGTTTTTAAAGCCATAGTATTATAAATCAACTTCTATGTTACCCTGAACCAGACAACATATTTTTTCGACGCTTGAACTTGGGGTTAAAGTTTATCGGAATAGTTGTGAAACACCCTGTACACTCAATAATAGTGCAAAGAAAGATTATTGTTTTTTATTTCAGGTGGTTACTTCAGCATCAGGAATAGTGTCATACCCCTTGGACACGGTCAGAAGACGTATGATGATGCAGTCAGGTCTTAAAAAAGAAAAAATGATGTACAAAAACACAACCGACTGTTGGGTAAAAATTTACCGCGATGAGGGCCTCTCAGCCTTTTTCAAAGGAGCCCTATCAAACGTGTTCCGAGGCTTCGGAGCTGCGCTTGTTTTGGTGTTCTATGATGAAATAAAGAACTTGCTTTAGAAATGCTATAGACATCTAGTTAATAAATGTGGGGCTATTTTTATCAGAATCTACAAATAAAACTAACAAAACTTCATCCAAAGTGAAAAGTAGCCCCTAATTGTAAGGAGTTTTTTTCCTTATTAAAAATTTAAGTTACTAGGTATTGGCAAATTTTGTTTTTATTTATATAAGTATTTTTTCTATATTTCCGTGAGATTATTATTTTATAATACATGCTAAAAATGCCAAAGTCTGTACAAAATAATGACAAGTTTTAATATTACTTGATTTAGGCAAGGGCAAAATTTTAACTTTCAGTTTTTTCATAAACTATATAAAGTTACGTCTTTTATGAACTGTTGTTTAAATGTCTTAAAATTAGTTTTGTATTTTTGTAAAATAAAAGTTCAAAATGTACTTTTTGTTTTTTATTTATACTTTATAATTACATATTTAAAACATAAAATAACAAAAAAATATAAAAAAGCTAAAATTAAAATAAGTCTTGTTTGAGATTTGTTTTTAAACTTAGTCACGGTTAACAGTCTTGAAAATAATTTGGCTATGCAAACTGCTAAGATTATTAGCAAAAAAAAATAATATAAATTAATACTAACAAAATTCAAAAATACATCAATCTACAAACTACATATTTGGTTATTTGAGATAGGTAACACTTATTTCACATCTAAAGGAAAGAAGTACCTGATGAAAAATCAAAAAACATTTTTATGAAAATGTTTTTTTGAATTTCGGTTTTCCTTTATTATACATTAACTCTACTTACTAAAGCTTTTTGCAAACATGGAGATTTAGATACATGCCTATACATGATGTTGTTTTAAAGTGACACCGCGTCATCAAAACCTTGATGGGCGGGAAGGGAGTAAAGGGGTACATACAGTGGCACGCACTTCCTTTAATTTTTTTATTGGTATTGATTCCCAAAATGAGGCTTTTTCTCTTTTTATTGATGTCTTCTTCTAAACGATTTTATTAGAAAGGAAAATATATACTCTTATCGGGTTGTTACGAACATATTGATTTAGCCGGGCTTTGACGTTTTCTATTCGTTGTTGTTTTGACTGTTTATGTCAAACAAATTATGACGGAGCTTTTTACAAAACAAATTACCGTTTTTGCAACTAAATCAATGTTTGCGCACATTTTAATATAATTTTGGATCCTCTTTTATGTTTCGGATCTTTATTTATTAGGTAAGTACCTATTTGATCTCTCCTTTAAAAGGTCTTAGTGTTTTATCCTTCGAACATTAAACCCCGAGCGGCACACTGCATGTACAAAGTGAAAACCTAATTTTTTAAGGCTCTTTACTTAGATTTTGCGCAAAATTTGGTTTACCATAGCTATGACGCGGTGCCACTTATATACAACATCAACTATAGTTATAATTACACATTAATTAAAGTTATACTAGATTTTTCTTCTATTTAACTTTGCAAAGGAAACCAAGTCACAGAAATAAGTCTTAGGCCTGGTCCGCAGTTTCCCTTCTTGCCGCTCACGTCTATTTCTCTTTCTCTAATAGAAAGAGATAAAGATACAATTTATATTTCCATCTTTTTCTATTAGAGAAAGAGGAAAATAGAAGTGAGCGGCAAGAAGTGAAACTGTGGATCAAGCATTACTTCTGTGACCAAGTGTCAAATACAACAAGAGCTAGGTAAAGTTTTATGCGTCGCCACAAAACCATCGAAAAAAATTTCGCCGAAAAAAATGTCGAACCATAATTTGGTGAAAATTAAAACAATCGAAAGTAAAATAAACGAAAATAATTTAAACGAAACGCAGTTTTGTAAAATTTTCGAGACGTAAAAGCATCGAAACGGAATTAAGTCGATTTGCAGAATGTCAAACCGTAAAAGAGTCGAATCATAGAAAGGCTGAACCGAAAAAGAAAAGAAGAAAACATTTCAGGCGAAACGTATTTTTGTCGAAAATAATTTAACGTTATAATACCGTTGATTTGTAAAAATGTTGAAAATTATATAATCGTAAATTAAACGCGCGAAACGCAATGGAGAGGAAACGCAAAATCATCGAAGTGTAGCATCAAGAACGCAAAAAGATCGAACCGAAAAAAAAGTCGAAAATAAAGGTGCTATGTTGCCATATTTAGTAAAATTTTATACAACCGTGTAAAAATTTTGAAAGTTTTTTTGCAGCACGAGTTTTCAATTCAACTTTTTTACGTTTCAATGATTATGCGCCTCTTCTCCATTACGTATCGCGTTTAATTTTCGACATTTCGACAAAATTATGATTCGTTTAAATTATTTTCGACAAGTTTACTGATCGACAAAAATACGTTTTGCTTGAATTGCTTTCTACTCTTTTTCGATTTTTTATTTTTCGACTTTTTTACAGTTCAGCCTTTTTGCGATTCCGTTTCGATGCACGTTTTGACATTTTTACGGATCGACGAAATTACGCTTCCTCTAAATCATTTTCGACTAATTAAATTTGACAATTTTATGGATCGCCAAAAGTATGTTTTCTTTTAATCTATTTTATTTTCGATTGTTTATTTTCGACCAAATTACGGTTCGACATTTTTATATGCGCCAATTTTTATATGGCAAGGCAATTAAAGTAAATTCTGTGGTCAATTCTAGAAGATGAGCATAAAAGTTTTGTTTTACAATGGCAATAATATGGTAACAATAAAATAGATCTTATTTTTTAAAATAATAATCTCTTTGTTATTTGTGGTTTAGATGCAGTCATTAAACTTCTATATTCTATTTCTAAAGCAATCTAGATCTCGAGGCGAAATAAATTAATATTAAACTGTCAGTAAAACTTTAAAGTTCAATTTTTATATCATGTCATAAAGCATATACTGTATCAGTCAAAAGTGGAGAAACTGCCTAATATTCTATATAAATGTGATCCTGTACCAATTCAGTTTTTAAACAAGTAAAATTAAAAAAAGAACATTTTTAAAAAGTTTGTCTTTGGCCGGGATTCGAACCCGAAATCTCTTGCTTTGTACGCAAACGCTCTCTCATTAAGCTACCAAAGACCATACACAAATTTCCGGAAAACTTTTACCCATGTCTGTGTGTGGTGTCTTAATAGAAGAACAAGAAATTATCAGGGTATTGACCAAGCAATTCCACTGACCTATACAATTCTTCTTTCCCACTGTCAAAGGTATGAAAACTCAAACTACTCATACCTTTCACAGTGGGAAAGAAGAATTGTAGAGGTCAGTTGAATGGCTTGGTCGACTTAATACCCTGAGAATTTCTCGTTCTTGTATTGAGACACCACACACATACATGGGAAAAATTTCCGAAAATTTGTGTTAATGAGAGAGCGTTTGCGTACAGAGAGAGATTTCGGGTTCGAGTCCCGGCCGAAGAAAAACTTTTTATAATTTTTCTTTCTTTAATTTTACTTGTTGTGTATAGTTTTAGGTCCTTGAATTATTTGCAATTTGGTATTTGAGAATAATTCAGTTTTTTCTGTGTAATGTAAAAAATGACTCTTGAATTACAAAATGTATGTTCAACCTTTCCTGATAAATCTGCACTGTCAAAATAGTAACAAATAACATTTATTAATAAAAAAAATATTCAAAAGTTTTTGTTGCCAGTTATTGATAAGGAATTTTTTTTTGATATCCCAGTAATTGATACCTTTTTTGCTTACATTACTAATCTATCATCAGTTATTTAAAAAAAACTGTTATTAATTATATGTTAAATATTTTAAGATACTTATTTAGAAAACATTAAAACTCAAAAGTCTGATATTAGTACATCAATATTTAGGATTTTTTTTTCAAAAACATCAACAAGAAATATTATTTTGGCTCCTAAGGGAGTGCTCTTAAATTATGTAACACAAAAATTCAGGATATTTGACCCCCCCCTTGTGTGTTACGTAATTTAAAGATATGTCCTAATGGATGGGCATAGGGGTCATATTTTTTTAGATTCTATAAAATAAAATTGAAATAAAAATGCAAAAACAGTATTTTTCAGTCCTTTCTGAATTTCCCTGTGTAAAAATAACTATAATATCTGCATATACAAAAAAGTTGTAAGGTTTTAAAAAATGTAAACTTTTTAGAAAAATGACGTAATTAGGTCAAAATTCAAAGAGAAACTAAATATTTCTGGAGGGAAAAGCTGTACAATAAGAAAAATTTATATTGAGTTGCCATTTATACTCTGACTTACTAGTTGACACCTTTAAATACAATTTAAGACTTATACACGAGTATTTACTAAAGGGTCTACAGTGCCAAGTGCTACAATCCTAGGTTTAAAAGTGTACATTTTGGTTGAAGGTTTAACTTATTTTTCCAGTGAATGCAATAGTTTTTAATATTTATATAAATTGTTCATAAATACCTTGTGATATAGGTCATCTTTTTTCGTTGTAAAAAAGACATTATTTCCACACAAAGGTTATAAATAAATAGAAATAATAAAATATTTTAGTTTAAAAATGGTAGCCTAATTTAAACCTCCAAACGTCACTAGGAAATGTCAAATAAAAACGGTGTAAGTCAGTGTCAGCTGTCCGCTATATTTTACATGTTAATTTTTTAGACAAGTTAGCAATGATTAAACTGATGTTCGATTGTTTTGGTGAATGTGTAATTGAAAAGGGATTCAATATATCTTGTGCTTTTTACAGTATTTAAATATTGATATGTATTTAATACAGTAATGCATCTACAGATATAGTTTTAAGTTATTAATGTATTATTTTGCTTTGAATATTTTTGTATATAAGTTTTTTTGTCAATCATGGATTATTTCTATTGTTTTTCGAACTTTAAACCTACCCTCAGGGGTGGTAGTACAATTTGAGACTATTTTTAATGGGAATCCTACGACTGCACAGACTAAATTTGCAAAAAATTTTCATTACAAAATTTTTCTGTGGTTTTTCTTTATTTCTAAAGTTAATTTGAATTTATATGACATGAAACTCACTGAAAAATGCTTACTATCATATTGCACATTAGGGTGAACCAAATCTTTGCAGTTATTTGAACTGTGAGTATTAAAAAAATACACTTAAACTGGTCGGTATCAAGTCTATGGTGGTCGCAGTGGAAGGGCTGCAAGGCCCACTCACATATAAATCATCATCATCAAGTCTATAGACTTGATACTTAAACCCGGTCTACAATGCTGTCTTAAGGTCATAGGAAATACTGGTTGGGAAAATATATTCTACAGTATCATCAATCATTGGCAAGGTATCATTTTACTTTTGGCTGCTACAGTAACTGCAAGTTTAATATACTGCTTACTAAAACTGATGGAAAACCTCTTACCTTTAATGAATCTTGTCTCCCATCCTTACCTTAGAGACAAGATAAATTCCAACAATGAGACCAAACAGACCTATAGCACTTCCAAAAATTTCTACAATCAAGATCTTGACAAACAGAGCAGGATTGGCTGCATCTGAGAGGGCTGCACCTGAGCCCACGATTCCTACACAAATACCACAGAATAGGTTGACCATGCCAACAGAGAGACCCGCTCCAAACATTAGATATCCTAAAAAATGCAGATCTTTTGAACCACACCATTTTTTAACAGTCATTTAGAAGGGTATTAAGGGTCCTTTAGAAGTACTTGTTTTATGTACTATTCTTACCTGCCAACCAGTTAAGTCCCATCAACCATTCATCCTTAGTTACAATCTCCCAAGTAAAGTCATCTAAATATCCTGACAGGACAATAGCAGTGATCAGCCCATAGATAGCAACAGCTTCACAGAAAATAACAGAAATGAGATTCTTGGTTTTGATTCTTGGTGCCTTTACCCCTCCACCTAGAAAATAAAAGATTAAGTAATTCATTACTTTAACTAAAAAGTATAGGTATTGCAAAATTAGTTTCTTGAAGATGCCCAATAGTATGATTATAAAAAGACTCACACAAAATCCAACTTACCAATAATACTGACCCCCACAGTATGAATCCCAGCCGCAGCACCCACTACAGACATTGAAACAGCCAGTCCAACACCCAAAGCAGCCCACATGTGGGGAGAAGTTTTTTCCAAAAACCAACCAGGGCTTATCTGCTCGCCCTTGTTCGTCAGAATATAGTAGGTTATTAATATGGTTGTTGACAGGAAGATTGTAGAGAGGAATGTGAGACCAAGAACTGAGCGGGTCTGCATTTTGGATGGCCAGTGGTTAGGAGCCCTAAACCAATAAAAGATTAGCTAACGCCTCAGCTAGTATTACTATTTGTTTATTTCATTGTTTTAAAACAAAACTTACCTCAAAATCAGCAAAATTATTAATTATACAAAAAAATAAACAATATTTTTTGACAGATTTTCTAACCTGAAATATTTTTGCCCAGAAGTTAGCATCAAGCTTTATTAAGGCCACTGAAATTGGGACGCAGCGCCATCTTACGAATTTAGTGAAACGTTTCCACGACTTGCAATAAGCCATAAAAGGTCACTGAATCAAATCTAATCGAAGCCGCACCATCTTACGTTTTATTTGTAAACTAATTAGGTAAACACCCCGAAATACGTCATTTGCCCAATAAAACACATTATCGAATTTTTTGGTGATTGTTTTATAAATTGGTTTAAAATTCGCATAGTTGTTAATATAAAAGATGTCTCAAACTGGGGAACCGCTCACTCTTTCTAGAGGTAAAAAAGTGTCCTTTAAACATAGTTTTATATTACAATTATCTGACATAACTAAAGCCTGATTTATAATTTTACTTTGTAGATATCAAACGTTCAATTGAACTCCTGGAAAAGCTACAAAAAAGTGGTGAAGTCCCAGCCACAAAACTTATTGCCCTGCAAAAGGTACTACAAAGTGACTTTCTTAATGCAGTCAGAGAGGTATATGAACATGTTTACGAAACAGTAGACATTCAAGGCTCCCAAGATGTTCGAGCTTCTGCTACAGCTAAAGCCACTGTAGCAGCCTTTGCAGCAAGTGAAGGCCATGCTCACCCAAGAGTTGTTGAGCTACCCAAAACTGAAGAAGGCCTTGGATTCAATGTGATGGGTGGCAAGGAGCAGAATTCTCCCATTTATATATCAAGAATCATACCTGGTGGGGTGGCAGACCGTCATGGTGGCTTAAAAAGAGGAGATCAGCTTCTAAGTGTTAATGGAGTTGTAAGTGTAAACAGTCCTTCAATTATTATTTAAGTATCTTAAATAATTATAGTTAAAATTTTTAGACATTATTTTTTTTTTAGTCTGTTGAGGGAGAAAATCATGAAAAAGCTGTTGAATTACTAAAACAAGCTCATGCTTCTGTAAAGCTGGTGGTCAGATACACTCCAAAAGTCTTGGAGGAAATGGAGTTACGCTTTGACAAGCAAAGGGCCAGAAGGAGACAACAATACAACTGAATTTTTATGGGTAATAAGGGATAGAAAGAGAAAGATATATTATTTACTCTATGACTATAGTATTAGTACATGTCTCAAGCAAGTTGAAGATTTAAATTGTTTTTATGTGGTAGAGTGTTTCTTGGGCAACTTTTCTAAGCTAGACTGATTTTATTGTATGTATAGCAATTTTATATTAAGTTTTTTATTTTTGTTTTTAGCTTAATCTAATAAATATTGCAATATTATTTATGGTATCCTTATATTTGTAATATTTTAAAACAATAAATTTATCCACAATTTATATCTTGTTCATTACCTATTTATCTGATTGTTTTCAAACTTTAGAGTAATAAAAAATATAAATAAAGTATTTAAATTTAAAAATAAAAGAAAGAAAAATATATACACATAAATATACAATAATCTTAAAACTATTCTTATTAATATTAGAAACTAGTAAAATGACCAATATTAATAATAACGGAACTGTCTCTGGAGACAATTCTAATTTAGCATGGTATGACGATCATAAATATTTTTTCTTTGTTCCTTCACTTGTCTTTTCCATTTATCCTGTTGATTGCTTACTCTGTTTAAAACATTCCCTCTTGCACTCATATTATGTGACATTGGTCCTGGAACAGCATCTTCTTCCTCATTGGTGTGTTCTTGGTAGTTTCCTTTGACCCGTTTATTTAGCAATGGATCTAGGATGATCAAGAATGCCATGTAAATAACAAGAATTGATATGACCCAGATAACAATGATTACCACAACTTTTATAATTGTTGTGTTACGGTTTTCATACTTGCACACACATCGAGGACAGTATTCTCTTATCTCACTGATATTTAAGATATTTTGAACTTTTTGTAGGACAACATTTGTGCAGGTACACAAATGGGGTGGATCACTGGTTGACCATTTTTGAGGCTCTGTGTGAACTGGGTCTTCTGTTTTTTTAGTTACTGAAGACATGGCTGGACATATGCATTTACATCTTTTGTCATCAAATTGTGCCTGAAACAATAAACAGTTAAAAACGTAATAAAGGGGTTACAGGCATATCCACTTTACAATATAAAATGGGCTTAAAACTGTCTAAAATGGCATTATTCTAAAAGTACTACAACAATCAGAAATTTACCTCAACATGGGCGAAACACCATAGAACATATACCATGAAAGCAAAGTACTTTAATTCCCACATTTTTCGGAAAAATCTGTTTTTCGAAATCACACAAATGGGAAAAAAAATACACAGAACACCAAACAAAAACAGAATGGAAATAATATAGGTTAGAACTAGTTCTAAAATCAATGAAGAGATGGCGCCGCAGACTATATTATGGCCTAATGCATATTAACTGACCCGTTTGAGAAAAACATTTCAGTGATCTTATACACATACTTAAGAAAAAGTTCGTTGTTCGTACACTCGCCCACTTTTTAAAGTCCCTTTATTTTTCCTAGATTTTTGTAGACTACGAAGAAACAGTGCGTTGTTGGATAATGGCCACAGAAGAGTTCGGTTCGGTCCGCTTTGAAACGGTCAATATGTTATGGTAATGGCTTACAATAATTATCATAATTCATTAGGGACCTATTGCAATAAAGCCAGGCACAAATTGTGCCGGGCACTATATATTGACAGTTTCGCATTAAAAACTGACAGTTGATCTTTCAAAATTGACATACCAAAGTCGAATTTAGAAATCCAGTCATTTATTTTCCATTAATAGTGGCGTCACTATTAATTCCGGCTCTTATAATACACAATGGCCTTATTTTGAACGAAGACAGCTGTTCTTATAATGCGAAACTGTCAATATAGTGCCCGGCACAATTTGTGCCTGGCTTTATTGCAATAGGTCCCTATTAAACGATTTCCTTTAGCAGTTATTAAAGCTGGCGAATATTCCGGCTTGCCAGACGAGTTTAGTTAATAGACCAGTCAAATTACACTTTAATAGAAAAAAAGTTATTAACAGGACTTGAAGCATTGGAAATTAAAAAAATTTATATATATGTATAGTTTTTGCAAAGTCAGTTGAACAAAGATAAAAGCCGACCATCGGCATATCCTTTATAGAAAGTGACATGGGCGGCGGTGGATATACTCATGAAAATTATTTTATTTAATTATGGCGTAAACAAAAGAAATAAAAATAAATAATAAAACTAACTATTCCTACACCTACAGAAACGAGACTGATTTATTTTCTAACTTTGCATACTGCCGTCTAAACAGGTCCCGAAAGACACACCCGAAAGCAATTAAAAGCGCACCTCAAAAAAATCTGCCAATCAGAGGTGCCGTCTATCCACCTGGCTGGGTCGGTCAGAAAACAAATACTTTATATTCGGACCGAAAAGAGCCGCGGCTCTTTTCTGTCGGTAGGGTTGAAATTATACCAGAAAGATTTTATATGAATTTGGATAATTTTTGAAGGGCAGAATTAAGCAAAATTTCATGAAATCGATAGAACCCCGTATTAGTAGGTATTTCAAGTGACTTTGCAACAACTTTACATTAATATTCCAAAAGCAAAGGCAGGTAGCCTAATTTTTTTTAGCCATAATAGCCATTTTTCTTGCGTAGAATTAAATAATATAGTCAGTTTAAAAAATATTTTAAAACTTATAATAACTAAAATGACTTTAAAAAATATTGTGACAATGTTTTTGTTAGTTTTTTCCTTTTTTGGACATGTTTTTAAATGACGCATATTATCTTTTATTTCGCCAAAAAGCATATCTCAGTGCCAAAAACTGAGTATACCAGCAGAATTGGATACGATGATTTTCTGAAGGAGAAATTTCATTTAAAAATAAGTGTTTTTGAGCGGAAAAAACAAATATCTTAGAAACTTCTTAATTTTTTTGTTTGTAAAATATTGTAGACATTTAGCACCAAAAGAGCTCTACTCTTACCAAGTTTTGTTAAACTGACATTATTTTTGCAAAAATAAAAAATTAAAAACAAAAAATAAAAAAAATTACGATTTTTTAAATTTTTCTCGAAAATTTTGAGGTTATGTAAAAAATCACATCCACAAAAGTTTTAGTTAGTTTCATGGCCTATGACTTTTCTGTATGTCACTTTTTTCTCCGACGACAACTTTTCGAATCGAAAATCGCAATACAGTGAAACCTCTCCTTACGGAAACCTCTATTAAGCGGACACTCCCTTTAGCCGAACAAATTTGTGAGAACCAAACTTTTCCGTTTCTTTACATGTAAAATTCAGTCCTATAACCGGATACTCTAATAACCGGACGCGGACAATTTTTTTTGGTAAAAAAATTTTGAAACCTCCCTTAACCGGACGAAAACCTCTGACAACGGGACGGAGCTCTGTATTAATATTATGTAGTATGTTGGCAACAAAGCACTCTGAAGCAGGGAAATTACCTTTTTCCGTTTTAATGCGGAGACTAAATACTTCTGTCTTATTTACAAAATATTTTATTCGGCGGGAATGCTGTGTTTTATTTTTATTGTTCAGTTGGGTAGTAATAGATCTCTTTGAAATTGCGCCTAGTAAAAAACTTCTTAGTTCACGTGAAAAAAGGAAGTTATTGTTAACATTTCGGAGAACAACATCTATCAGCACGAAAGATCGCTGAAAAATTTAATATCGGAAAAACTCAAGCTGCGGAAATTGTTAATAAATATATATTAAAATTTCGCAGTTCCCTCTCATAAGCGGACACCTTCAATAACCGGACAAAATCGACCAAACCGTGAGTGTCCGCTTAAAGGAGGTTTCACTGTAATACAATTTCCTGCCCCTTTTTACCCCCCTCCCCCAAACCTAACTCGCAACGCCCCTTCTCACGCATTTAATTTTTTTAACTTCGTTTTTCGCCACTCTAAAATTTCCAATGCTTCAAGTCCTGTTAATAATTTTCTTTTTTTTTGCCTTAAAATATGGTAATTCCACTGGCCTATAATTTTAAGATGACATAAAAAAGTGGGCGACCTTACCTGGTTCTTAGGCAACCGGGAATACAGCAACGGGTAATGTCGGTTGCCCACCGACAGATTTAATAAAAATGCGGATATCGAAAAATTTTAAAATTGCAAAAGGTTTTTAAAGGGAAGATCCATCCGTTGCGTGGCTGGTTTTTAGCTAGAAAATCGGAAATTTTTATAGTTGAGAAGAATTTAGAAATAAATCATATTATATTAACTTAAATAAACTTTATTTGTATCAAAATTTATACAAAATAACAAAATTATGCACTAGGCGGCAAAACTGTGACACTAAATAAAATGTGATCTTTTTAATTATTAAAAAATTAAATTTTTTAAAGCTTTAAAAAGGACATATTTTATATAACTGGTCATTTCTGTCGGTATAGAAAAAGAGCATTTTTTCAATATATTATTTACAATTATTTACTTCCTATATAGGTATATATGTGTATTATAGCAATTAATAATATTCCTTTTTAAATTCTATAAAATATGTAATAAAGTCTGTCATTTTTTACAAAAATTACCTACCTATGGCATAACTTTCCAAGACTTAAACAAAACCAATTTTTCTTAAAAATGCAACATTTTTTTTATCAACAGAAAAAAAAATATATATATTACTTTAAAGAAATAAAAAAAAGAAAATTCTATACTTAAATGGTTTAGAACTATAAAAATATAATACTGATATTTTTACACCTATAAATAAGAGAAAATCTTATTAAAGTTATGCATTGACTCCCATAAATAATATAGTATAAATGAGAGATAACAAATTACAACTAAAGTATCTTAAGATTAAAACAAAAGTGCTTATAATATGTAATATAGCAAAAAACCAATCAAAAATCAGTTAAATAAAAAAAAATTGCGTAAGTTATCATCGTGCAAAGGGTTCACCGCCAATAAGCACTCTTATTTTAATCCAAACTTGTATTACATAATTTAATAACTGGATAAAAGTAATAAAGAACAACTGGTTACTTTGTACCCACTTGGACGAGCGAAATAACCATGGAGAATCCATTCAGTGCGCTACGGAAATTTCGGAAAATTCGGTAATAGTTACAGCCCCAATCACGAGCGATTTTTAGAAAAATAACAGAATTAAAAATCAGAAAAGTTCAATAAAACTTAAATTTTTGAACATATTTTGATAAAATAGTCATATTAATCAATAAATTTGGTGCTGGCCTCTTAAATCAGTCGCCTACGCAGGAGGGCTAAAGCCTCCAGGATTCATTTTGGCGTACGACACTGCTTGAATAAATAAATTTAATTGCTTTGATTAATACTAGAAAACCAATGAAATAATTTTTTATTAAAGAGAAAAGCAAAACGTGTACAATTTTTTGTTGGTTTAATATTTTAAATTAATTTTTTGTTTTGTTCTTTAAGTATTATTACACTGCATTTTCTTATTTTAACCGATTCCCTCTCCATAGATTTTTTAGTCGTCCAACAATATTTCCTACGCATTCATTAAAAAATGTGGGTTCTCATACATTCAAACTCACATAAAAAAAAATCACATGCATTCTCACAACGTGTTAGTCTAAAAACGAGTCGGCAAATATGGCGTTATATATGATAGAAAAGGATAAAGAGATCTAGGTTGAAATCGAAAACGTAAAATGATAATAAGGTTGTTCGTAAAAGTGGTTCCCGAGGCCAATCTAACATTAAACACACAGGGGAAATGAAGGTTTTATGTGGGAGCAAAAGAGAGGGATATAGTCCAGGATAAGTCCAGGGTGACAAAATTATTCAATTTTCATTAAAAATCAGAGCAGTAGGTTTGTTGTGATTTGCATTTTTTACTACTGACCCTGTTTCGGGTTCTTTAATCTCTTGGGTTCGCCTGGTGTGGTAATGATTGGTACCCTGGGTTCCTAATAACTATAGGTAAATTTTAATTACGAATAATTGGGTTCGCTATTAAGGTTGTTGGCTAATTTTACAATTTAGGAAAAAAATAAGATGGCATATCTTGAAAATTGTTATTTGCAGATATCTCTACCCAGAAAATGATATAAAAATGATGGTGAAAATGATGATATTTAAAGTATATTGTATAAATAGTTGATTAATGAATGATAAATAACTCGCTTTTAAAATACAGTCGAACCTCTCTAACTCGAACCTCTCTAACTCGAACCTCTCTAACTCGAACCTCTCTAACTCGAACCTCTCTAACTCGAACCTCTGTAACTCGAACCTTTTTATAACTCGAAACTTTTAAGAGGTCCCTGCACTTTTTATATGTATTTTAACCTGTGTAACTTGAATTTCTATAACTCGAACTCTCCATAACTCGAACTGTTTTGGATGTCCCTTTAAATTCGAGTTATAGAGGTTCGACTGTATCTATCTATGAAAAATTTATTTTATATTTAGAAAATTTTTCCTTGCCTTAAATCAAATGTAGTGATTAATAAAATAATTGGGGTAGGGGTTCCAAACAAAAGATTGTACTTTTTTGCACTAAGCCATAAAACAGTGATGAGTATGATGAGCAAAACTACCATAATTCATAAATCAAACAATAATGTTCGAAAATTGTTAATGGTAATTGCTTAGCTATGTCTATGTAGCTATTTTTAAATAAATAATAGGTAAAATATGATAGGTAGGTATCATTAACGTATTACCGATCAATACGTTAATCAGTGGCGTATATAGAAAAAAGTTTCGGGGTGAGGCCGTATTATATGCTATTTTATGTTTGTATTCAGGAAATATGTGGAAAATATCTAAAAAAATCTTAGCTTCGGGGGTTCGGTTCGGCCCCCCTTATATACGCCACTGACGTTAATGGTAGGTATACAGGAAGTGGCGGATCCAGGATGTCCGGGGGGAAGGCGGAGGCCGCAAAAACCAAAGAAATAATAATTTTGCGGTTTTAAATAATTCTGAAGTCTGGCACTACATACGAATAAAATGCACAGGCGAAAATGTTTTTAAAATAAAGTAATTTTGGTGAAAAAAATTTAAAAAATGTTTCATATGCAGTTATCAGTATGCATGTTATTTTTTACTAGAATTACAAAATATAAGGTTTATGTCAAGGAGGGGACGTGGGGACCCGGGTCCCTCTGACCCCCTGGATCCGCCACTGTATACAGGTGTATCTTCCACATGTTTTTTGTTTTATTTTCCGCATATTTTTTGTTTTTTCACCAAAAATCGGCTCTGGGCTATAGGTAATAATTACAGTTATTTAAGTGTAGGTACTTACTGAAAGACATTCTAAAACTGAAAAATAATAAAAATAAACAGTTCGTGGGCACTTAATGAAGTAGGAAATGTCAATAAAACATTGTATAAATTAAGACTAGTTATGTGCTGTCTGTTTTCTTCTAGCTATTTTGAAATGAAAATTAAGGGTAATATTTTTTAGTCATACAAATATTTTTTTAAATTTTAATTTTTGCCAATTTTGGAAATACCCGCAGGAATATAGCTTTCTCTTGTATCCTACATTTTTTTGTAAAATGTCAAATGTCACTCATTCATTAATAAAAATTAATATTATTTAATACAGAAATTTACAATATATATTATAAAAAAATTAGTTTTACCTACCTTTAAAAATTATCTATTTATGACCTAGGGCTACCTAATTAAACATACCTATTGTTTTTTTCTGTTGATAAAAAACAGTTCTTTAAATAATATTATAATTTTTTTTCATAGAAAATGTACGTACAATTTTATCTTCGACCACTAGCATAAAAGCATTTTAGCAAAAATAAATATTTGTTTTTGATGATTTTTTACTAAAATTTTAATTAATTGTTTCCATCAAATATTTGTTTTTCTCAAAAAAATATTTGTATTTAAAAAATATATTTATTTATCCCAAACAAATGTTTGCGTCTTCCAAACAAATACTAAATTTCAAAAATGCTTATGGTAACGTTTTTTATCATTGGTATAATTTCCGCAATACCTACCTAAAAAAAGTTTGAGCAATTTGTTTTTAAAATCGGTTAAGTCGTTCCGATAATATAATTTTTCGGCTTGATCATCATAGCTGACTTCTTGAGGGTGTAGTCCCAACCACGCCACCTGAACCATACGATGCCTAAAACGTTAAAAAAAATAAAAACGACGGGCGTAGCTATAGCTATTATTTGTTTGTGTGTTTTAGGATTAAACAGTATGACTCGGGTCTCACAATATTCTAATGGGTGATAGAGAAGGCCAATATAAGAAGAAAAGTTTATATAACATGGGGGCCAAACCCCCCCTGTTTTCAGGATATAGGATTTTTTCAGATTGAGGTGTGGGGGTAAAAGGGTTTTAGCAAAAAAGAAAATCTGCCCCGCCAAATGATTATCCAACGTGTATAATTTTTTTTTATAAAATGACAAGTTAAGGAGATTAAAGTTACCTCCAACAGTTTTTGTTGAAAAAAATTGCCAGGTTTCTTGTTCAAAATCATTAGAGCACCAAAGTCAAAGAGTAAATGACGAAAAAATTTATACCTGATTATTGTTCCTATTGTGATGACGACTTTACCAAATTTCATGTTCTTGTTGATTTTAAAGAAGTTATAAAAAATATTTTTTAAATAAAAAAAATACCCAACTGCTAAATCTCCTTGTACAGTCAGGGACTCTATAAAGGTGCAATTTCGCTGCGACGTCTCGCCGCCGCGGCTGACCGCGACTGCTGGCCGCCTTGCACTGATATACATGTAAAACAATGAAGCTGTTTTGGTTGGCGCGGCTCGTCTCGTCGACCCAGCGTTCGGCAGTCGACGGCTGCGTCCTGACTGCTCTTGGGACCAGTCTAGACGCGACCGTCGATTATTTTCCAAAATGTCTCGGAAAAAATAAGCTGAATACAAAGTGCTTATTCAGAACAAACTCAAACTGTTTCTTATTTAAACGAAAAAATTCACGAAATTTTTCTTCATTTAAATCCAAGTGATTTTTTATAAAAATTTTAAAATAACCCTCTTGTTTTGTGGCCTATTAAAATGCGTTGTGTGACATTTGTGGCAGCTTGAAGACGTTGCCGCCATTTTGTGACACAACAAACCCATTGAATAATTAAACAAATATCTGGAAGCAGAACTGTATTTTCCAGCTAGGTAAAACATTGATATGCCCGGTAACTTTTATACAGTGGAGAAGGGGGGGGTTCAGAAATAAGAAAATTTTAAGTGTGCCACATTATTTAATACCAATGTTTTACAAAGAAGATCTTAAATAAAATACAGTTCAACCCAAACGTTGTAGCCAAACAATGAAATTCTATACTTCCGAGGCTTCCAGAATATTTGTGTAATTAAAAAGCCAAAAAAAAAATAAACAGAATAAAATTCTATTAGATCGAATTCAGATGACAAAACAGAAATACTTTACAGGTAGATGGACTCCTTTAACAGGTCATAGTGTACCTACACCTGAGTCAGTAGTGTGAGACTCGGTTACATAAATGATTGAAAAAAAAAATAAATAAATATACTTCCAAAGTTATTCTGTCATAGGGGAGATCTGGACCAAATATCCGCTGTCATCATTCTACGCTAGGTCGAATGAGACAGACAGCAACCCAGTCCGAGATCTACCCCATGAGGTAAAACAGTGTGAAGAAACCGCTAAAACATATAATCTCATCTCTCTTTTGTCTCCGCAAAGTTGGTCATTGGGTTGCACAAATAACACAAAAATTTAGTTCATCTTGTTTATTTTCACAGGAGGATGAAAATGAAATTGATTAAAGTACAAAAAAAAGTATTGAAATCTGAGGAAAATACTTGAAACATGAAATATAAACCAATGAAATTGGTGGGAACGAGTCAGCGCCAAAATAACCGCAATAGTAATTTCACAATAAAATTTAGCTTAATAGTACCGCAAAATTGGGGTTATGACGTCATACCTTTACCTTGCGTTTACAAGAATTTCAAAAGTTATACTTTAAAAAAAAATTATATGGAAATTATAGCAAAAAAATTATATAAAAAGATTATATATGGAAAAAAATTATAGTTATGGCTTGCTCCTACCTTGGTCCTGCAATTATTTAATTGTTGGTGTTTTGTTTAGTAAACCTGGAGTTGTCCAGACATCCTCTCACTGCTCTCGCTGCTCCTGGCTTGCCCGCGCCTCCCCTAATGCCCGCTTAGCACATCACGCTAGGGCAGCACATGGTGGTCAAAATGTTGGTTCTTGCCCGAGCGTAGAAACCCTGTGGAAAATGAAATGTTTCAGTTTCCTGGAATTCGTCAATTTTGCACGAAGTTCCCCTACACAGTAACTTAAATCGATAATCCCATGTCGACTCAATAAAACAAAGTAGATTTAAACAGATGAACTAAAATAATCCTAACGTACCTTTCTCAGGGTTATAACTGGCCCGTCCGGCTTCCCACCAGCGTCCAGCCCAACTGTCCCGTCGCTGGAATTGACAGGGCTGTAGACAAAGGAGAAAAACAATATATAGTTTTTATCCAACACGTGGTTAAAAGAAAAATATAAAAACGCCAACAAATCCCCACGTCCTTTGTCAAAAAAAAGTACATTTCCCACGAAAAATAATTACAATTTGGGAGGCAAATATTATCTTGAAGAGTACTCAAATAAAAAAAAATAAAAAAAAATAAAATCGAACTTACCGATGCTCTTTCCGTGCAAATAGCGTAGGCCGACTTAAAATTCCCCTCAAAAGGGTGCGAGCGTCACTCCAGATTGCCTAGACACGACGGACTCACTTCCACAGTTTCTGGGATATCTCCTACAATCGCTGTAGTGCCAATCACCAAAAACAAAGGCGATCCCAGAAACTGTTGTCGACCCAGCCAAAATTCGTTCGCAAAGAGAGACCAGGCAGAACACAAAAAACGAAGTGGCCGGAAACCGTTTTGTAAATTTGGTGGGGAGTGGGGACGGTAAAACGCAATAGTACCAACCTAATCTTCCCGGTGAAATTCAAATAAAGGATGCAAACCTATTTAAAAAACTTTTCCGCCAAAAATAAATCTCTACATTCAGTGGCCAGACTGGAAGGAAAAAACCCGGGGTTTTCAAAGTAACCAATGAGGTACAGCAATAGTTCTATACAGGTCTATAGGGGCAGCACCGACCAAGTGGACATTGCAATCCGGTAAAACGTACATTGAGGTGTTGTCGGATCTATTTCCACGGTTGGAATTTTTATAACAAGGACGTCGAGACACCCTCCATACACATTATTAATATTCGAACACTCAACCAATTCCCATATGAGTAAAGCTATACTGAGCGCAGAATTTAGTTGCACTCCAGTTACAGTCTTCGTCAAAAGTTTCCGTCGCTCATTATAAATGTTTTCTCTAATATTCATATGGTTTAACGCCATTTTTGTAAAACATTTCTACAGTAATAAAGCTGTTTCTGAACCTGAACCCAAAAATACACACTGAACCATTGCTTAAAGGCACAAGAGTGTTCAGATGTTAACTCACACGATTTCGTTCATTCTTTCAGTCTTGGTTTTTATCCCTCGTTTATCTCCCATTTACAACAGTGCATAACTCGTATTTATTTTATCCTTTCCCTATCAAATTAATAAAGATATCAAAGTGGCGGAGCCTCGGTTGTTACTGGTCAAACCGTGAACCTAAATCTGTTTTCGTGCTATCAGAACTAGCTAATCCGTGAAGAATATGGGGTTCGGATTGTCCCAATATCCTCGAGAATAAACGTAAGGGAATGAAATGTTCATCTAAATGTTTCCTTCCTGTTACTGAAACCATTTGTGATGCGGCAACGCCGCCATTCCCCAGCATAACAGCTGTTTAACTTTATGAACGTCAAGTGAATCACAAAATTCCACAGATAAAAACAAAACAATCAAAATTTTTATGTGATTTTTCCCGAAGCCTGTGATCTTAAATTCCAATTACGATGTCCAGATAATGCGATGTGCATAGTGTCCACAGTAATTCGATGGAATGCCTCCTTTTAAGGTAACTTCCTAGACCCTATATAACCTCCAAACCTAGCTCTATAAAATACCCTTACTTGTGTACAGAAAGACGAATCAAAGAGCCTTGACCATTTACCCAAATAAACAAATATGTAACGTTGTCCCAAACGTAAAAATGACACGTTACATAATCCCCCCCCAACTTCAAGACGATTAACCTAAAAAGGTTAATCGGAGAGGTCCGCTGCCGACTTAAGGTCTTTGGCATGCCAACTCCCTGGTAGTACTTTACCCGATGGTTCCTGAAGCTCAAATATCCATGGAGAAATTTTATTCCTAATCACATAAGGACCAACGAATTTCGGTGCTAACTTCTTCGAGAAAAACTTCGCAGCATCTGACAAAACATAATTTTTCTTCCAAACACGCTGACCCACAGCAAAGTTGGGTACCCTTGTACGCAAATTATACTGAACTACGTTTTTCTCTCCAGCCACCTCTAACCTTCTCTTAACATCAGCATAGAGCTTCCGGAAACCTTCGTTCTTACTTTCAGCTGCGGATTGTACACCATTCTCTTCAGATAACAAAACTGGGTTGGAGTAATCTTTACCTGATAAACACATATTCCTACCAAAATTAACAAAGAAAGGAGACATCCTGGTTGTCTCATGGGTTGCAGTACGAATCGCGCAGGCAAGTTTATGTATTTGTTCGTCCCACTTCCTGTGGTTGTCTTTCACATAACAACATAACATGGTTTTTAACGTGCGATTCGTCCTTTCTGTTGGATTCGCTCTGGGGTGATAGTACGGATTATACTGAATTTTAACCTGATAACTCTCAGCAAAACGCTTAAATTCGTTACTTTTGTACTGAGGGCCATTATCACAAAGTATCAAACGGGGCACTCCGAAGACCATAAATACTTGCTCCTCAAGATGCTTAACAACAGCTTGAGTAGGGGCTGTTCGCATTGGAAAAACTAAGGAAAACTTACTCAAATAGTCCGTAACGACGAGAATCCAGCAATTACCCTTTGTTGAACGAGGTAGAGGTCCACATAAATCAGTCGAAATAATTTCCCAAGGACGAGTTGGTTTTGGGTGAGATATCATCTGATCAGATACACCTTGTGTATCACCTTTATGAGCTGCACAGACAAAGCATTTCTTTACAAAAGTTGCCACGTCCTGGCGCATTTTTGGCCAATAATATTTTTCTGCCAGTCTGTGGAAGGTTTTATACACACCCATATGTCCTGCGATAGGAGGATCGTGAGCTTCTCCAATAATTCTACGCCTATGATCTTTGGGGACTACCTCTTTCCAATATTCGTTAGATGGTGAAAGTTGAGGGTATTCTTGTTTGACATATTTATACAACTTATTATCAGTGTATCTCCAGTTCATAAATTTTAACGGTGATTCTACGACCCTCTTTACCATCTTTTGGTACCATCGATCTTTTATTGTTGTTGAAACATCTCTGGGCTGCGAAATTGTATCAATCATAGGTACTGCACGAGACAACATGTCCGGGACAACTAAATCTTTCCCTTTCCGATGGATTACTTCAAAATCATATTGCTGCAGTTTTACAGACCAACGAGCAAGTCTCCCACTGGGCTCTTTTAAGCTATGAAGCCATTTTAAGCTAAAATGATCTGTAATGACCTTAAATGAGATCCCCTCAATATAAGGCCGGAGCTTCTCTATCGCCCAAACCAATGCCAAACATTCTCGCTCGGTGGTCGTGTAAACACGTTCTTGCTTAGTCAAAGATCGACTCAAATAGCATATGACCTTGTCTCCCTCAGGATAGGGTTGCGTTAAACATGCTCCTATTCCATATCCTGATGCGTCTGTTTGAATGACAAATTCTTTGGTATAATCTGGACATGTAAGAATCGGTGCAGTCACTAAAAGTTCCTTAATCTTAATAAATGCTTTTTCGCAGTCTGGAGTCCAATCGAACTTTTGATTTTTCTTAGTTAGAGCTGTAATTGGAGCTATTATCGCTGAAAAATTCTCTATGAAACGTCTATACCAGGATATTGTACCTACAACTCTACGAACTTCTCTGACAGTTCTTGGCCTCTGGAGCTCTAACATGGCTCTAATTTTATTAGGGTCAACTCGGATGCCTCGACGGTCCACTACGAAACCTAAGTAAGTCATTTCTGGCCTACACAGTTGGCATTTTTCCCAACTTACCGTTATCTTTGCATTCTGCAATCTTCGTAGGACTTCCTCAAGAATTCTAAGATGTTCAGAAAAGCTCTGTGTGACAATTACGAGGTCATCGAGATATACGTACACGTAGGGGTCTAAATCGTTTCCTATGATGCTATCTATGAGTCTCTGCCAAGTTGCAGGTGCATTATGAAGACCAAATGGTAACCGCTTAAATTGGAAGAGACCTCGTCGACAGATGAATGCTGTTAGTGGCTTCGATGATTCTTCCATTGGTACTTGCCAATAAGCACTCTTAATATCTAAAGTTGACAAGTACTTAGCATCTTTCAATTTGTCAAGAGTCTCGGATACGAGTGGTAAAGGATAACTATCACGCGCCGTCACTGAGTTCAATTTGCGGTAGTCTACACAGAAACGATATTTCTTTGTGTTTTTCTTTTGTACCATTACCACTGGTGAAGCCCATGAACTACTACTACGTTCTATCACATCCATTTTCAGCATTTCGTCGATTTCGTCATCAATAAGTTTTTGAATGACCGGTGAGACCTTATATGAACGTTGTCTTATCGGTGCTGCATCTGTTGTAATCTTATGTTCTACTCTGTCTGTACATCCCAGTGAGTCACCCATCATATTCTTATATTTAACGACCAATTCCTCTAGTCGTTCTGATTCATAAGGTGTAAGAGTTGTTTGTTGGTCTGATGTTTCTAAAGAACAAATCACATCTTTATTATCGGCAAAATGCCACTCATTAGTACTTAAGTTCGGTACTATACCCATCGAAATCCAAAAATCTAATCCTAAAATCAAAGTGTGCGGCAACTCAGGAACGACGACGACCTCTATTAACCTAAATTTGTCCTGAACTCGCATAGGAAGCTGCACTGTCCCAATACTACTCGTGCTTTGACCATTTGCCACAATACAACTCGTCTTCTTCGTCGTATCAAGTGAAAAACCAAACCTCTCGATGATCGACCAACCATGATTCCCTAAAAAGGTACGTGAAGCCCCGGAATCCAACAAACCTAATAACTTATTTCCGAGCACATCCACTTCTAAATAAGGCCTCTCATCTTTACGAGCATGACTTATCACATAATCTAAAACGTACGTTAGCCTATCGGTCGATGCTTGTTCAGGCTGACTCGAAGGTCGACCACCTACGAGCGCCTGGGTCCGTTTCCCTGACGATTACAATTACGACATTCTCTTACTGTAACCCCTGCCTGACCACACGAATAGCACTGTTTGCCTCTAGGTAGTGCGCACCCGATTGCCATGTGCCCTGTTTGGTTGCATCTATAACATACCACGTCCCTATTCGCCCTACCAGGTCTAACACCTTGTGGTGGTTGTTCATCTCTGTCATTTACACTAGACTGACCACTAGCTGGTTGTTGTCTATCTCTATCAGCTCTAGCAGCGAAACTGCTTGCTGGCTGCTGCCTATTTCTGTCGAATCTATTAGCAGGATGATTTAAATTCTGTTGGTTCGATGTCCCAGCACCTGATATTTGAATTGCATCAACCCCTGTTGAAAAATCGTCACTGTCGCTCTCTACGTCAACGTAGGCCAAGTCAGGTTCAATAGATTGGTTTTTCCTAGGTGTAAAATTTTCCTCCTCTAAACCATATCTCTGGTCTATTCTACGACACAGATCCTTTAAATGTGATAGGGTATTGACCTCAGTAGCAATTAACCCATTTTTATAGATGTCCGCGATATTTCTGAAGACGATAGCTAATTTCGCCTCTTCGGAAACAGGACAGCCAAGTCTTTGGAAATATGTGTTCATGACAGCAATATAGGTCCCTATAGACTCTCCAGGGCCTTGTTTACGTTTTTGAATCTCCTTCAATAGCTTCTCGCCATATGAAGAAGGAAGATATTCTGCCATGAACCTCTGTTCCAGCTGTTCCCACGTATGGACTTCTCTTCGAACATCTTTGTAAAAAGTATAAGCTGACTTTTCAAAAAGATCAATGCCCGAATTCAGTAAAACCTTTTTGCTGACTCCTCTCGCCTGACTTAACTCGTCCACTCTCTCAAAAAATGCGGTGACGGAGATTGTACCCCTCTCACCTGTAAACTTTAAGTTCCACTTATGCGGTGGTACAGGTGCAACATGATATGAGGTACCAGGATCACTTGACATTGGTACTGGCGACGAACATGAAAATGGTCGTGACTGAGCAATTGGTGCTATGCTACTTTGGAGGGCAGCTAGACTCAAAGGAACGGTAGACGGTTGTTGATAATGAAAAGCTGATGTACCGTAATTCTCAATCGGCATAGGGACTGGTGCCTGTATTGGTGCCTGAGTTGGGTTCGTTAGCACTTGCATTTGCACTGGAGCAATGACCGACGGTTGGTTCGTGGGCTGTTGTGTGCTCGAGTGCTGTGGTTGCGGTAGTTGAGACTGGCTGGGAATGTTGCCAACATTTGTCGAGTGATCTGAGCTTCGACTCGTTGATTGGGTTTCAGATGCTTCATCATCATCTGAGGTAACGCCAACTCTTAGTAAATCTGTTGCTTGGCTCTGCAACCTCCCAATCAAACTCAAGGTTTCCGCAACCAGTATGCCTTTGGTTTGACTTTCTTCAAAGGTAGACGGATTCATGTTATTTATCCTGGCTAACACATGTTCCAACCTTACAGCGATTTTCCTAAACTCTCCCCCTTTGCTCGTACCAGAGAACTTCTCTACCAGCGGTACCAGACTATCAAGCTTCTTCATGCAGCTAAAAGCATCTTGGCCAAACTTAAAGGGATACGGAGGGTATCTCATACTTCCATCAGTCCTTTCTCTCTGTCTAATCAATATGAGCTGTTGCTTCATCTCTTCCACCGATCCAATGGCTATGCCTCTCCATGTTAATTCGTAGATTAACTCGTCCTTGACTAAGTACCTTATGTCAGACAACCGACTCAAAGAAATAGCCATGGTGCCTTTTATATTGAAACTTTAAACTTCAAAACTCTTAATTATACCTCCCAATTATAAAAACTGAACAACGCAATAACAAACACAAAGTTCACTTTAAACTCACTAGTGAAAATCACTATAAATTTTCTCACAAATGTAGAAAATATAAAACTTAAATACGGGTAGACGCGAACAAAACCGAAAAACACCGGAGCAGTAAGAAAATAAAATTTATTTGCATTTAAAAATGTAATCATAATTTATGTTAAGTACTTGTACAACCAACTATGACGTCCAACCTTGCAGAGAAAAATAAAAGAGAGACAAGAGTTTTGGCAGTGTTTAGGTCTTATGTTTCACTCCTGCGTGAGTAAAACCAAAAAAAAATAATTGCGCTTATCCTAGCTGAACTGGATTAAAATTAAAGTTAAGTGATGTTTGTTTACCTCAGCAACCGAATAGGTAAATTTATCCCTAAATGGAACGTACAACAGACTACCTATAACAAAAATCCCAAAGCTGTTGTACACAGTTAACGCTAGGGTATACTCCTGCTATTGCAGAACGGCTCCACTAATAAACTCCTCAAAAAAAAAACCCAAATCGCCGTATACAATGATTTTTCTAAAAAGAAAAAATCAAAACCCACTTTAACCTGCTTACCTACTCTGAGTTTACACGAAACATGCATTGCTTAAGGTCACATCATCCCTTAATATATAAGTGAACGCAATAAACGTCGGAACGAATGTTCATGTTATAGAAATCGTAAAATATGCTCAATTAAAAAAAAATCCGCTCGCTGAAATTGCGTCGAATTAGACTAGTAAGGATGTTGTGTGTAATTAAAAAAAAATAAAAGAAAATTTAAAAAAATTACCGATGGTAATAAAAAATTTACAAATAACGTCTTGGTAGGACTGCAACTCTCTAATAATTGTTAAAATGAAATTCCCAAAATTTTAACTAAATTGATGCAAACCATGGTCATGGTCAAAAAGACCCTAGGATCGTACCGAAAGGTGCGCAAAAAATTTTTAAAAATTTTTTGGTGGCGACCACAGTAGCACAATAATAAAAAAAATTAAATAGTGGCTCACTACAATGTTCAAAATATTACTCTACCCTAATAGGTGGTTTGGAGTAGGGAGAAAAAAAAATTAAAACAAATGATGATAGGTTGCTAAAACGTGAGGGTTCGAAATAAAATTATATTTTAATTCAGAAAAAAAAATATTTAAATAAACTGGTAGAATCATTGTAGGGACAAGGTACTTACTATGCACCAAAAAAAAATTTTGCAACAAGAAAATCAAGTTTCCTTTCTTAAAAAAATATTTAAAAAAAAAATATTTAAAAAATATTTTCAAAAAAATTAAAAACGTTTAAGTGGGGTTGCAGCTCCTATTAGTGAACCTTAAAAAAAAATTTAATAGAACCAGCACCAGAAAAATCTTATTCAAGTTGTCATGCAACAGTTTTTGTTCTTTTCCTTTAAAAAACCAGTTGTCAATTCCCTTTCCTCTCCCAAAACTGTGGCAATGTGAAAAGTCAATGAGCTAGAAAAATTTATTTACTATAAAAAAAAATGTTGAAAATTAAATTTACTTAAGAATCATAAGGTATAAAAATAAAAAATCAGTTTAGGAAAAGTTTTAAAAAAATGTTTATGTTACAAAAAACAACCGATGTTAGTATATTTGTTTAAAATTATTACTAAAGGAAACAACCAACGTGAGTACTCATTTACTGTACCCCTATATTAATGTGAACCTAAGTCTTAAACTTTGCACTCAACCCCGTAAAGAATTATCCCGTGTGCCCTTTCAAAAAACAAATATGGAAACAATTTCAAGGATCACCTATAAGAACGTTGTAAAACTAAATCTGCCTACTCAAGTGTCTTTACACACAACATCTAATCAAAAAAAAAATTTTACTGCTTAATGCATTCTCAGATCCCTATTCCCGGTGTTTACGAGATATAAAATTAAGTTGGGCCCACTCCACAACTATCAGTCAAAGCAAATCTACCAAATGTCCAAGGGCTAATGAGACCCCATCACCTACAAATGATATTTAGAAATGAAACAGTTGGGAATAATCCTGCGTAAAAACCAGAGAACAAAATCAAGAACCAAAAACTATTACATTAATTTTAAAAGAGCATAATAAAACTCCCGGCCCCAATTAAACTTTTGTTATCGCAACAAAACTCGGCCTAAAACCAAAAAACTTTTTATTAGACATTTCCCCTATTCCCTAAGTATAATGTCAATAAAACCCAAAAACTTGTGATTTCCATTCCAATCCCATCTGTACCCTATATATTTTTCAAACGGTTAAACCCCCACAGGCGAAACAATATCTTATTTCAAGGAAAGGGTGAAGATATTTTGAAGCACCCTGTGAAAATAGGACACTATTATGGAAAATTGTTCAGATCAGTGTTCTTAATACTTTCCAACCTAAATATATCTAGTCCCCTCATGTGCATGTTACTATTTTAGTTCCTATCATAATTAAATAGATCACAAAATTTGTCTTTCTCCGCGAATCTGCAAGGTCATGGAAAATGCGAGATTCAGCCTGTAGGCCAAATTTGGATGTATTTTAATTTAGCGAAAATCGAAGTTGCGAAATCCTAAAAAGATTAGCAGGAAGTCCTCGTTCCTCGATTTCTACACTCCGAACCAAACATTTCTTCCATTTCCACCCAGCTCGCGGGAGGAAAACCCCTAATTATTGCAATACAAAAGGTACTACTATCATATTATGCATAACAAAAAAATATATGCCCTCATCATTGTTTAGTCGCATCAAAGAAAACCTATTGTTTTTAAATTTATTCTTAGGTTGGAATCTTTTTTTAGAAATCAATGATCTTAAATTTATTGTTTAACCTGAACACTTTCCCATTTATTCCACAAAATTTTGCTTCATTATTTGAGGTCACCAGTATGAAATTATTTTAAAATTAAAAAAAAATGAAATAACAAAAATTATTTCCCAATTGTCCACAACTTCCAAGTTTTCATCCCTAAATACCTAGGTACTTTCTCAGTCTACCACCATCCATCGTTATCCAACATAACGCTTTAATTTCAGAAGCAACAAAACGAAGATTAAGTGAAAAGCTAAGCAAGTATGTTGGAAGTTGCTTTACAATGGGCGCAGATGTAAGGCCCCTTTAAGTACACGCCACTGTCCTGAAATGCAAACTAACGAAAAAACTGAAGACTAGCATATCTGCCGTCAACTAACATTTGGCATGAAATTAAAATAATTTCATATCATACCAGTATCCTCAAAAACAAAACGTTTTTCATTATATAAGACCCAAACACTTAACCAATTAATTTTGTTATTTAAAATTATGATTTGGAAGTAAAAGATTTATTTATTCCTGCCTGATCAACTAAGACAAAAAAAGTTCACCTTTTTGTAACTCAAGAAGTTCCCGTTTGGTCCCCTAAAAAAATATAACCTGTCTGGTCACCCTTTAAAACTACGACCCCTATACAAACCGTTTTGACCAAAACAAGAATTCGAGAAGTTATGTTAACAGAAAGGAAATAATTTTTTACGAAAAATTAAATTATTTAAAAAAAATAAAATTTTGAAATATTTTTACCAATTACCACCGCCTAGCATTTATATTTAGTTGAAAGTCTCTCTTAAATTCACTGACCAATTTTTCGGCCTCAAAATGACATTACTTAAAAAATTTACTGAACTTTACAAATGAACTCTACAAATGAACTAAAAAAAATCAAAAAAACTTATATCTATATCTGTCTCAGTTAAACATTTCTTTTGTGGTATTATATCTAGTTGGGCTTCAAATTCATTTTCCCTGTATTCAATCAGGAGCAGGCAAAACTTCTCAAGGCTCAAACATAAATGTTTGCTCTCCAATGGCCATGACCAAGCTATGACCTGAACGCAGAAAAAAATACAGAAAAAAAAATAATTGTGAACCAGAAAACTTTAATTGGTAGAAATACCCGTAGGTCATTTTTAAAAAAAATGCACTCCAAAGCCCAACGCTGTATTTTCCACCAAAAAAATTTGACCAGTCACGAAACACAACTAGACAACTAAACCAAAGACCTAAAAACTGTCTTTCAAAAAAAATACCCCAAAAAAAAAAATGTCAACTGGACTTTTGGCATTGATCTTCAGCCAAGGTGTCACTCTAGGGGTTTTAGCCTTGTGTTTCCTAACCTCCCGAGCCGACACTAGTAGTAGTACCCTCCTCTGACCCGATGTAACTGAGTGACGTAAGTTCTTAATTGTCATCAACAGTTACCTCCAAAAAAAAACAAGAAAAGAAAATGACAAAGCAAAATAAACTCATTTTCCTTTTCTTTCATTACTAATTAATACTTTCAACTAAACAAATCTACTAGCTGTTAAGCTATATTTACTTTAAAACAACTCAGCCAAGAAAAATTTGTGTGAAACCCTGTAAAAATATTCCAAATACCAAGTAGTGATATCCCACAAAAAATTAAAATCACCAAAAAAAAAATAACTTGACCTAAATAAATTGATTGCACTAAAAAATAATCGGTGAAACAATTTCTATCTTATCACAAGCAGGAAATAATAACATATTAGAAGTAGGCAACCTGCAAGAAAAAAATTGTTAGAAAAAACACACTACATCTGGCATATATTTAAACCTAAAAAGACTATGTCTGGAGGTCCATCCACCTATAAATCAATAAATAAAAATTGAAGTAAATTTACATTGTTGTATTTATTTTTCTTAAAAAAAAGTTAAAAAATTAAAACATGTTTTTCCTACAAAAACTTTAAAGAATTAAGAACATGTTTTTTTTTATCCACTTATTCTTCCTTAATAAATAAAAATGAATCTTTTATTTTCCAAGAAAAAACTTGTGAAGATAAGCTAATAAAAAACTAAGAGGATTACTAAAACAACAAACCGAGTTCCAAATCAACGTTCAAATATTACTAAAAAAATATTTAAAAAATGTTATTTCCAAAAACCAATGATCTTGTTTTTTATGACAAAAAAATGATTGAGTGTCAAAACCACCCACAGCCACTGAAAGCCTTTAACCTGGCTTTGGCTGTACCACAAAAAAAATTTTCTCAAAAAAAAATTAAAAATAATTTTGTCCTTTTCTTTTCCAAATTCAAAAAAAAACAAAAAAAATTACATCAGATGTTAAAAAAACTAGCCAAAACACACGTTGGGCGCCAATTTGTGGCCTATTAAAATGCGTTGTGTGACATTTGTGGCAGCTTGAAGACGTTGCCGCCATTTTGTGACACAACAAACCCATTGAATAATTAAACAAATATCTGGAAGCAGAACTGTATTTTCCAGCTAGGTAAAACATTGATATGCCCGGTAACTTTTATACAGTGGAGAAGGGGGGGGTTCAGAAATAAGAAAATTTTAAGTGTGCCACATTATTTAATACCAATGTTTTACAAAGAAGATCTTAAATAAAATACAGTTCAACCCAAACGTTGTAGCCAAACAATGAAATTCTATACTTCCGAGGCTTCCAGAATATTTGTGTAATTAAAAAGCCAAAAAAAAAATAAACAGAATAAAATTCTATTAGATCGAATTCAGATGACAAAACAGAAATACTTTACAGGTAGATGGACTCCTTTAACAGGTCATAGTGTACCTACACCTGAGTCAGTAGTGTGAGACTCGGTTACATAAATGATTGAAAAAAAAAAAAAAAATATACTTCCAAAGTTATTCTGTCATAGGGGAGATCTGGACCAAATATCCGCTGTCATCATTCTACGCTAGGTCGAATGAGACAGACAGCAACCCAGTCCGAGATCTACCCCATGAGGTAAAACAGTGTGAAGAAACCGCTAAAACATATAATCTCATCTCTCTTTTGTCTCCGCAAAGTTGGTCATTGGGTTGCACAAATAACACAAAAATTTAGTTCATCTTGTTTATTTTCACAGGAGGATGAAAATGAAATTGATTAAAGTACAAAAAAAAGTATTGAAATCTGAGGAAAATACTTGAAACATGAAATATAAACCAATGAAATTGGTGGGAACGAGTCAGCGCCAAAATAACCGCAATAGTAATTTCACAATAAAATTTAGCTTAATAGTACCGCAAAATTGGGGTTATGACGTCATACCTTTACCTTGCGTTTACAAGAATTTCAAAAGTTATACTTTAAAAAAAAATTATATGGAAATTATAGCAAAAAAATTATATAAAAAGATTATATATGGAAAAAAATTATAGTTATGGCTTGCTCCTACCTTGGTCCTGCAATTATTTAATTGTTGGTGTTTTGTTTAGTAAACCTGGAGTTGTCCAGACATCCTCTCACTGCTCTCGCTGCTCCTGGCTTGCCCGCGCCTCCCCTAATGCCCGCTTAGCACATCACGCTAGGGCAGCACATGGTGGTCAAAATGTTGGTTCTTGCCCGAGCGTAGAAACCCTGTGGAAAATGAAATGTTTCAGTTTCCTGGAATTCGTCAATTTTGCACGAAGTTCCCCTACACAGTAACTTAAATCGATAATCCCATGTCGACTCAATAAAACAAAGTAGATTTAAACAGATGAACTAAAATAATCCTAACGTACCTTTCTCAGGGTTATAACTGGCCCGTCCGGCTTCCCACCAGCGTCCAGCCCAACTGTCCCGTCGCTGGAATTGACAGGGCTGTAGACAAAGGAGAAAAACAATATATAGTTTTTATCCAACACGTGGTTAAAAGAAAAATATAAAAACGCCAACAAATCCCCACGTCCTTTGTCAAAAAAAAGTACATTTCCCACGAAAAATAATTACAATTTGGGAGGCAAATATTATCTTGAAGAGTACTCAAATAAAAAAAAATAAAAAAAAATAAAATCGAACTTACCGATGCTCTTTCCGTGCAAATGGCGTAGGCCGACTTAAAATTCCCCTCAAAAGGGTGCGAGCGTCACTCCAGATTGCCTAGACACGACGGACTCACTTCCACAGTTTCTGGGATATCTCCTACAATCGCTGTAGTGCCAATCACCAAAAACAAAGGCGATCCCAGAAACTGTTGTCGACCCAGCCAAAATTCGTTCGCAAAGAGAGACCAGGCAGAACACAAAAAACGAAGTGGCCGGAAACCGTTTTGTAAATTTGGTGGGGAGTGGGGACGGTAAAACGCAATAGTACCAACCTAATCTTCCCGGTGAAATTCAAATAAAGGATGCAAACCTATTTAAAAAACTTTTCCGCCAAAAATAAATCTCTACATTCAGTGGCCAGACTGGAAGGAAAAAACCCGGGGTTTTCAAAGTAACCAATGAGGTACAGCAATAGTTCTATACAGGTCTATAGGGGCAGCACCGACCAAGTGGACATTGCAATCCGGTAAAACGTACATTGAGGTGTTGTCGGATCTATTTCCACGGTTGGAATTTTTATAACAAGGACGTCGAGACACCCTCCATACACATTATTAATATTCGAACACTCAACCAATTCCCATATGAGTAAATCTATACTGAGCGCAGAATTTAGTTGCACTCCAGTTACAGTCTTCGTCAAAAGTTTCCGTCGCTCATTATAAATGTTTTCTCTAATATTCATATGGTTTAACGCCATTTTTGTAAAACATTTCTACAGTAATAAAGCTGTTTCTGAACCTGAACCCAAAAATACACACTGAACCATTGCTTAAAGGCACAAGAGTGTTCAGATGTTAACTCACACGATTTCGTTCATTCTTTCAGTCTTGGTTTTTATCCCTCGTTTATCTCCCATTTACAACAGTGCATAACTCGTATTTATTTTATCCTTTCCCTATCAAATTAATAAAGATATCAAAGTGGCGGAGCCTCGGTTGTTACTGGTCAAACCGTGAACCTAAATATGTTTTCGTGCTATCAGAACTAGCTAATCCGTGAAGAATATGGGGTTCGGATTGAATAAACGTAAGGGAATGAAATGTTCATCTAAATGTTTCCTTCCTGTTACTGAAACCATTTGTGATGCGGCAACGCCGCCATTCCCCAGCATAACAGCTGTTTAACTTTATGAACGTCAAGTGAATCACAAAATTCCACAGATAAAAACAAAACAATCAAAATTTTTATGTGATTTTTCCCGAAGCCTGTGATCTTAAATTCCAATTACGATGTCCAGATAATGCGATGTGCATAGTGTCCACAGTAATTCGATGGAATGCCTCCTTTTAAGGTAACTTCCTAGACCCTATATAACCTCCAAACCTAGCTCTATAAAATACCCTTACTTGTGTACAGAAAGACGAATCAAAGAGCCTTGACCATTTACCCAAATAAACAAATATGTAACGTTGTCCCAAACGTAAAAATGACACGTTACAGTTTGTGAGATTGATACAAATTGTCACAATCTTCTCGTTGACTAACCACCATAGTTCTAACATTTCTTCATCTTCTTGATCCACAAGTAAAATTAGTTTAGCGAAATCTGCAGAATTCATATTCACAACATGCAGCACAACCGTCAACTGCCATAATTTGAGACGTTCCAAGGAAAACACATAGACGCAGCGTGCAACCGTGACGGCCAGCAGTCGCGGTCGGCCGCGGCGGCGAGACGTCGCAACGAAATTCCACCTTAACCCACATAGCACCATCACGTGTTTAACACGTAAAAAAGGCGTGAGAAAAAGAAACGTTGATTTTAAAAGCTGCTAGAAAAAAACGTTTATTTCATATATGAAAACAAGCTTAATAGGTCATTCATTAACGTTATAAAAAATAACGTTGCTAAAAACTGCGTTGTAATAACGCCAATATAAAATTAAAACAGCAATGTTTTTACGTTAGTTTCAAGTAATTTTTACGTTAAAATCACATTAGATTCACGCCTTTTCTACACGAATTTTAAAACGCGACTTGCATGGCTTTTCTACTGAATATTTTTGAGATTTTACTAGCAGCAGCGCCACCTATTGTCGGGATTTTTCACTTTGACGAAATCTATCAGGCAGTGCTTTGGCCTCTAAACTCCAAAAACCTTTTAAGGAACTGATCCCTGATCCTTCACGATCACGACGCATCTGATAAAGACACATTAATATTCTGTGAAAATGTTTACTGTTAAAAAATCTTGTTTAGCTTTAAAAAAAACATAATGTATATAGATAGATATATAGATATTTTGTCTTGCCTTGAGCGCCATCTTTAAAATTGTCTTGAAGTGTTGTAGTCTTAAACTAGTGAACTTTTATAACTTTCTTTCGCGTCTCTTTTAAGTTAAAAAAATGTTATTAAAAAAACGTGACCAAAAAAGACGCAGAAAGTTAGTAGGTTTGAGAAGTCTTAATCTAGTGGCGTTTTAGAACATGTTATGGAGGACTTTTCAAGTGTGAATTTCCTAGATGATAACGAGGGTAAAAAACACGTTATATACACAGCACCAGAAACTTCAGCTAAAAGTACATTTTTCTAGCTTGATTTCTCCTTATTTTTAAGTTATCTTTAAGCATGTAGATTTAACAAAATAAATATTACATGGTATGAGGTTGTTTTCAAGTAAATAAAAACTGTTATTTTTGTTCACGTTAATTTAACGTTGATGTGATTTTTGTGCTATGTGGGAAATTGGCGTTCAATTTTTTTTTGTCAAAATTAATCATTTAAAGAAACAATTTTTTTAAAAAATATGTACGTACCTATACAGACGCTATAGAGAGGTAAGGTTCACAATTTTTTTGTTTTGGTTCAAACTACTTTTCCGAATTTCGGATAGGAATATTTTTATTTAAAAAGTCCCCGACTGTACCTACTGTCGCAGTTGGGTACAAAATTACCCAATCAGCTGATTCATGAAAACGCAAAACTGTATAATTTCGTAAGTGCGCTTTGGGCATTAAAACTAAAACTTGAAGCATGTCGTACATTATAGGTATACCTATGCAAACAGTGTAACCTTTCATTTTTTTTGTTGTTTTTTCCTTTTGGTTTTTTGTATTTCTATTTTGTTCTTTTTGTTTTTTTTATTATTGGTAAATTATTTTGATTTCAAGATGGATTGACATAAAATACACTACCATTAATAATATTTAATATAACCAATACAACATCCAGCTAACTATTGAAATATGCCCAAAGGATAGATAGGTGCGTTTCTACAAACATTTAGTGATTGGGGCGAGGGAAGAGGAAGGGGGAGAGGGGTAAAATTGTTGAAAAAATCTTAAAGCGTGTGCAAAAATAAGTTTTGGAATCGCGCTATATTTGTGAAAGTTATACCTACAACTAATTCTAATCAGGAGGGCGGGGAGGAAAGATGGGGAGGAAGGAGGAACTAGTAAAATGGGGTAGGAAAAAAAATCTTTAAGCGTGTGCAGAAAGAATTTTTGAATTCGCCTTATTTTTGACAAAATTATGCGAATATGGTTTTTGAAGAGGGTGGGGAAGAATGACAGGAGGGAAGATGGGTGGGAGCAGAGAAGACTACAAAGTAATTACAGCAAATAAGAGGATATAGAAGCAATGGGTGATTAAAGGAATTTTATTAAAATCACCTGAAAATTAGGTATTTTGTATACCTTAAAGCTCACATTATGTGACAAAATGGAGTCTGACGCAATGTTGATTCCTGTTCTTTCGGGATCAATAGCAATTCAACACCTTTTTTGTCAAAATCGGTTCAGCCGTTTAGCCCCTAGCGCGACACAAACATACATATCCCAAGCGAAAAACAATACCGTTCCTTTCGCCGTGCTGCAGTTGGGTAAAAAGTTTAAAAAATCGTCAACTTTGGTGCTCTGTATCTCGAAAATAAAAGAGTTTTGACTCCCAAGTTATATATGACCTTCTTTTCTTATTTTGACCTCATCTATCACTCGTTAAAATTTTGTGGATCATACCATTTACACTCTGTGCAGCGGCGCGTGCCTAAAGGGGCGGGGGGGCCGACAGCTAAAAAGGGCGCCCATCAAAAATATTGCGGAAAAAAAAAGGTCATCATGTCTTTAGTTTCCTTTGCCGCCCTCTTAATTTGCCGTTGCCGGCCCTGCTACTTAATAAAGCTTAGGGCGCTTCGGGCACCCATGGGGCGCCAGTACCCTCGGGGCGGGGGGGGGGGCGACAAACCCCCCGCGCCCCCTCCCCCACGCTACGCCACTTACTCTGTGTAGGGCTAAACAATTAGATGCACCAGCCCTTGTCCAGATTTTTGCTGTAGTATGGATTATTTAAAAACATCTGAAGTATATAAAGCCCTGAAAGATAGAAGTCAATGTTCAAGAAATAACCACAGATTAATAATAACCATGAAGAACCACGCAGAAATAAAATTATAAGGAAATTCTGGCTTTTGACTTGTATGAGGCAAACATGTTTTTAATTGTAAATAAAACACACATCCTTACAAAAAAAAATTAAAAATTCTTACAAATGTTTTGCTCTTCCGTTTTGGTTTTAGTAGTCCATCTTGCTTTCTTATTAAATGTGCCGACATGCACGTTGTAAATATAAGAGAACCATTATCATTGAGTACCCGCGAGTAATATCCCTGGAATAATAACATCTCATCTTGTTTGTAATAACAAATATATTGCTGACGCCGTACATTGAAGTTTATATATGCACCCAAATGGTCTAATTAGGTATCATTATACTTTTACAAGTTGTATTGGTCATTTTAGTTATAAGTATTTTTTGTAGTCTTTTCAAATAAAAAGTTTTTAAAAGCTACGTCACCGGACTTCGTATTTAATTGGCGCTGCGAACAGGATAGTGCGATTTCGTCCTTTATCGGTTTTCCGTTGTACGAAAGTGACTTTTAAGTCTTAGTGCGCTATTCAAACCGAACTTTACGTCCCGTACGAATTGTGAACTTTTTCTTAAAAGAAAATACCTTTTACGACGTCGAACGTAAAGAAGTGTTGTGGAATAAAGCCTGGAGTTGAAGCTAGTGACGTCTACCGTGTTGTATGAGTCCCGCCGAAGCCAAAAGCCTAACCAACGACACATCCCTACTGAGCCCGGTGTCATAGGCAGAAAAACTAAAGTCAACCCCCATTTATAGGATTCCTTTTGGTGGCGTAACCTCTACAGAACAAGCCTTATGGATTTATCCTCGATTGTTATGTAAGTTTTTTTGACTTTCTTGATGCCTAGGCGATTAAAGAATATTTTAGAAAAGAACAAAACAAAACTAGGATTAGGAGCAGAAAATAAGAAAGAAAACGTTAAAACTGAAATTGAAAACTATCTAGCAAGTTTGAAGAAACCGTCTTTAAATTTAAATTTTGAGCAAATAAGTAGTTTGCAAAGTAGTTTAAGAAATTTAAGTGGTCAGTCGACATCGAGACTAGACACTCAACAGCAATTAGAAAGTATAGAAGAAAGTTTAGAAGAAAATACTGAAAATAATTTAGAAAATAGATTTTTAGAAAATTTTGATTCTTTAAATTTTGCAAATTTAAACACTAGTTTTAACAGTAGTTTAAGTAGCGTTAGTAGTAACCAATTAGATAACACTTTACAAAACGAAGAACTTTCTAACACAATGGAAAATCTTAAATTTTACACGTCATTGTTGCCCACATTTGATGGCAGTCAATCCCATTTAGAAAGTTTTTTGATTTCTGTACAAGAATTTTATGAACTTTATTTTGGTAATTCTATTGAGCAACAAAAATTGGTCCTGTCTGCCATAAAATCGAAACTGGTAGGCAAAGCTCAAAATTTTCTATTAGAAAGGCCAGATTTAAATACTTTTGAAAAAATTAAGTTAGCTTTAAGACAAAAATTTGGTGATCCAATTAATCACGAAATTTTGATGCAAGAACTTCAGTACATTAAAATTGACGCAAACGAAGACATTTTGCAGTTTATCGATAGACTTAAGGCCTTTTGCCAAAGAATTTTTGGAAAAATTCAATGTGAAGTAGCAGATAACGCACAAAAGTTACTGCTTATATCTCAAGTAGAAAAAGTATCTGTTTTAATTTTGACCGCAAACTCCCCAGACTCTTTAAAAACGCTTCTTATGCTTAAAACTCCTGCAACTTTAGACGAAGCCTACAAGGACGTCATGAGTAATAACATAGTAGAAGCGCAAGTCAATTTTACAAGTAATAACTCGAACTTGCACAAAGGAAATAATTCATTTTTAAAACCCAACAATAACTTTAGACAAAACCAAAATTTTAATCGCAACCCCCAAACTAATCAAATAAGACCAAAACCACCCCAACAACGTTTTAACCCGTTTATGCAACCTTTTTCGAACCCTCAGTTTACCAGACAATTTAATTTTAATCCACCTTTTAACTCTCAATTTAGACAACCTAACTTTAATTTTAATCAACCTAGACCTTTTCAAAATCAACCTCAAAATTTTCAAAATTTTGGAAGACCAACTAACGCCTTCGCCCCACAAAATAAACCCATTTTAGACAAGCCAACCCCTATGTCGACATCAACAATTGGTCCGTCAAGGCAACACTATCAAAGACCCCCATACAATCGACCTTCAGGAATTTTTAAACCCTCAGGATTATTGACAAATGTAGAAACATACCCAGAACAAACTTACGAACAAAACTACGAACAAACCTACGAACAAACCTGTGAAAATCAAACTTACAATAATTATAGTGAAGAAAACCCTGACTATTTTTACGATCCTCATTTTTATAACGAAGAACCCACTAGCCAACAAGAAAACTGCTCTTACGAACATAATTTACAAACAAACGCCGCAAGCGAAAATTTTCAGGAAACAGCCTTGGATCCCCCGTCGACTTAAATAACGTTGCCCGACAAATCGAACTACCATATTTTTATTTACCAAAAACGCAAATAACAATTCTTATCGATTCAGGAGCCTCAGACTCTATAATCTCCCCAAAAATAGCCAAAATGTACCCCGATAATATATTTTTTGAACCTTTTGAAGTAACTGCCTGCAGAAAGACATACAAAGAAAATCAAAATTTAAAATTAAATTTATTACAAGAACTAGGAATAAACGAAAATTTTAAAATGCGTGTTTTAGACTGGCATAAGGACTTTGATGCATTAATAGGCTCAAGAGACCTTAAAAATTTAAACGGTATAGTCGACTTTGAAAATAGAATATTAACTTTAAACAAAATTAACATTCCTTTTTCGTTAGCCTATAACGAACCTTTAAAGCAGCCGATTCAAAATTTTCATGTCAATTCCTTGATAGTCCCTGTCAATTACAAAAAAGGCACTGCACTTTTGCCCTCTTTTTCTATAAATGATCACATTATTCCCGACAGTCTCGTAAAAATCGAAAACGGTTTTTGCAAAATCCCCAATCCAAACCCAAACGTCAATATTAACTTTCACGATCGAGTCAAGGTCATACCTCAAGAACAATTCGATATAATTGACCCCCCTAATCAATACAACACAGCCTTCGACCCTGACACACAATTAAGACTAGATCATCTCACGCCTCTTGAAAAATCTAAAATTTTGCCTCTTTGTAAGGAATTCAAAGACATTATGTATAACGAAAATTGTGACCTTTCTTTTACAAGTCAAACTAAACATTTTATCCGCACGACAAACGACCGTCCTATCTATGTTAAATCTTTTCGACATCCTCCAGCAATGAATGCTGAAATTCAAAGTCAAATTCAAAAGCTTCTTGACAATAAAATCATTCGTCCCTCCATTTCTCCCTATTCTGCACCTGTTTGGATAGTTCCAAAAAAAGCAGATGCTTCTGGAAAGAAGAAATTTAGGTTAGTCATCGACTACCGCCGCTTGAACGATGAAACTATTGAGGACAAGTGGCCTCTTCCAAGAATAGACGAGATCCTGGATAATCTAGGAAAATGTACCTACTTCACGACCCTTGACCTTGCCCAAGGTTTTCACCAAATAGAAATGGATCCTAAATCCATCGAGAAAACTGCTTTCACAGTTAATAACGGCCATTTTGAATACTTGCGCATGCCTTTTGGCTTAAAAAACGCCCCCGCCACATTCCAAAGAATGATGGACGAAGTCCTTAGGGACTACCTGTACAAATTCTGCTTTGTCTACATGGATGACGTAGTCATATTTTCAAAATCTTTATCAGAACACATTGATCATATTAGAATCATATTTAAAAAATTAAAAGAAGTAAACCTAAAAATACAGCCAGACAAATCAGAGTTTCTACAAAAAGAAGTTGCATTTTTAGGGCATATCATAACGCCGGAAGGTATTAAACCGAATCCAATGAAAATCGACGCGATCATACGTTACCCTATACCTAGAACACAAAAAGAAATAAAATCTTTCTTAGGTCTCGTAGGATACTACCGCAGATTCATAAAGAACTTTTCTAAAATTACATTTCCTCTCACGCGATGTCTACGAAAAGGGAGCGAAATTAATATTAAAAATCAGGAATATCAAAATGCTTTTCAAAAATGTAAGGAACTTATAACAAACTCTCCCGTTCTTCAATATCCCGACTTTACAAAACCCTTTATACTTACGACAGACGCCTCAAACATAGCTCTAGGCTCTGTCCTTTCGCAAAATAATAAACCGATCGCATATTACTCCAGAACTTTAAATTCAGCCGAGAAAAACTACTCTACTATAGAAAAAGAACTCCTTGCTATTCTAGAATCAACAAAACACTTTAGACCTTATCTTTACGGACAAAAATTCACCATAGAAACCGATCACAATCCATTAGTTTGGCTGTCAAAAATTCAAGAGCCAAACTCCCGTTTAATTCGTTGGAAACTTAAACTAGAGGAGTACAACTTCGAAATAAAATACAAAAAAGGCAAAGAAAATGTCGTTGCTGACGCACTCTCAAGAATAGACATCAACACCCACGAAACAAATGACGTCATGTCTATATCCCCTAACGTCGATCACTCAGTTGCGGACCTAACCGATTTTAATCTCTCCGATTACGTCATTAACGAAATTTACCAAGAAACACAAACCAACCTAACTCGCCTTAATGAAATGACAAAACCATCTACATCAAACTTAAATCCTTCTCAACCAATTGAAACTGACAAAGTTCAGAATGATAACGACTCTGACGTCACCGTTCACTCGAACAACGACACAGACGGAAAATACCTACCGATTTCAGAATTACCCCTAAATTACGCAACTAATCGATTAATAATCGATTACGGTAAAGAATACAAACATTTCCATACAAACCCGTTTAAGAAAAATCATAACTTTGTGCGAATAAACAAAGATCAGCAACAAGGATGCATTCTTAAAATCTTAAAAGAAATAGTAAAACCCGATTCACTTTTCACGGTTTATATCCCAAATAATGAACTCAAACTCAAATTTCAAAGAATAGTTAGCTCAATTTTAAACCCTCATGCAAAACTTATTTTTTCAAACATTTATGTAACAGATGTCATTAATACCGAACAGCAAACAGAAATAATAGCAAATTACCACAAATCTAATCATAACGGCATAACTGAAACCTACAATCATTTAAAACAAAAATATTATTGGCCTAAACTAAGAGACTCTATTACCAACTTTATAAACACCTGCGAAATATGCCTACAGAATAAGTACGAAAGACACCCTTACAAAATAGCATATGAAGGACCCTTATTGGCCGAAAAACCTTTTAAAACTCTTCATATGGACGTTTTTCGATTTTCAAATTGTCAATTTTTAACTATCATTGATTCATTTTCAAAATATGCACAAGCTTATTTTATCTCCGATCGAAACGCCGTTACTATTCTTAGCAAATTAAGACATTATTTTTCCCACCATAACACCTGTCAAAAAATTGTGACAGATAAAGGAACTGAGTTTGACAACAATCTCCTTAAAGAGTTCTGTCAACTATTTTGTATCGATTTACATTATACAACACCCGCTAACTCCTCTTCTAATAGCCCCATCGAAAGGTTACATTCAACTTTGTTAGAAAAATTACGTATCTTGAAAATGCAAAATCCCGATGAGACACCTCAAAACATAATGACGTCAGCCATCTTAATATATAACCAAAGTATTCACTCTACTACCGGTTGTTCCCCCTTTTCAATTTTATATGGCCCTTATGTGAACGAACCAAACATAAATAACGACCTCACTCTTTTTGAACAATATAATGAACAACGAAAGAAAGAACTAATACCTTTTCACGATCAAGTTTTCAAAAAAGCATATCAAAAACAGTTACACACCACACAAAAACAAAATAAAAACACCGAAGAGCCCCCTCAAATTCAAAAAGATCAAACTATCTTTAGAAAAAACACCCTTCGAAATAAAATGAACCCCCAATTTATCCCTACCAAAGTAACTAACGTCAATAAAAATGTTATAACTGGTATCTCAAAAACTAAACCAATTAACACACATGTCAGAAAAATAAAAAGACTCAGGAAAAAACCTAAATCATTCCAGGTTCCTGATCCTGTCCCTCCTGACATTGACGAACCTCAACCAGGCCCTTCAGGTCAATAGATTGGACAATAATGGATTCTACACCGAAGAAATCTCTCCTTCTTTAGTTGTAAGCCATTATCATACTATGTACATACCTTTTAATATGACAAAAATTAAAACGTCTCTAAGCCAACTTTTTACTACTAATTCCCTATTTTTATCCCCTTTAGTCAATCAAGTTAATAATACTTTATTAAAAATACAATTTCAATTCCTTGAATCATGCTTAAACGATACGTACAATACTTATGAAAAACTAAATTCTTTAGAAAACAATGAACTTAGAAAGAAACGTGGTTTATTCAACCTACTGGGAAGCGGTATTAAATTTGTCACAGGAAACCTAGATAATACCGACCTAGACACAATAACGCAGAACTTACAAATACTGAAACAAAATCAAATTAACACGATGCACAAGATAAATGACCTTAGTTCATTTGCCGGGAATATTATAAACAAATTCCAGGAAAATGTAAACATTATAAATAAAAACGCAAAATGCATTCGCTTCGAAATTTTAAAATTGAATAATGAAATCACGTTATTACTCAGTATGCAAAACCAAATTTTACAAATCTCAAAACTAAACAAATTTTTGGAAAAAATGCTGAGAATGATATCTTTTGCGCATCTGCAAACTTTAGATTTAGAAATTTTGAATGTCAATGAAATTAGGGAAATTTGGCAATATTTGACAGCTCATTATCCAAAAAATTCTCTATGGCCACTAAAACACCTGTCAGAATTAACTCTTATATGTAAAACTGGCCTTATTCTGTTAAAAGATATGTCAATCATTGTAGTGAAAATACCAATCTTTGAAAAATATTCTTGTAGTCTTAAGATAGTTTATCCAATACCTAATAATGAATCAAAAATATTAATTAGCCCCAGTAAATACTATTGTAACAATTTATGGTATCAGCAATGCTCTGAAATTAACTCAAATTGGATTTGTTTCAACCCCATTGCACATAGTTGCCTTTTACCAAAAAATTGCCCTTTCGCCACAGTAAAAAAATAATTTTCAAATTCACACTTTAACTTATAAAAGTGGTCTACTTTTCTGTACAAAAAACTCCGAAACAATTTACGAAAATTGCTTCCAGTTTCAGAAAACCACACTTCAAAACTGTTATCTTATTAACAGCCAGTGTGACATAATAATTAATCAAAATAAATATTCATTATCAATAAATAACATTTCTGTTTCATTGCCAGATATAATAAAGCTTCCTGAAACAAACTTGTCTATCAATTTGCAGATAAGACATTTAGAAAACCCGCAAAAAATGCAGGAAGACCTTTTGGATCCTTTAGTCCTACAGGAACTTAATTTTGAAAGCCAAAATTACATTATCTTAACTTTATGTTTGGCAGTAATCTTGATATTTATTTTTATTTTCTATTTTTGGCGAAAACAAAAAACCTCAAAGACAAAAAATATTCCCTTAAGGGTTCTCCAAAAACTCATCAACGAGGACGTTGACGAAACTAAGGGTGGAGGAGTAATATCCCTGGAATAATAACATCTCATCTTGTTTGTAATAACAAATATATTGCTGACGCCGTACATTGAAGTTTATATATGCACCCAAATGGTCTAATTAGGTATCATTATACTTTTACAAGTTGTATTGGTCATTTTAGTTATAAGTATTTTTTGTAGTCTTTTCAAATAAAAAGTTTTTAAAAGCTACGTCACCGGACTTCGTATTTAATTCGCGAAACACAATAGAAAGTGGTTATACCCATATCTACCTTAAGCATTGGTAATTTAGATTTTTTTCAGCCTTTGGCGGGCGTCAAAGATAGCATTTATCTAACCCGCCAGTGGTGACGTACGGTCTGTGAGACCGAGGAAAAAGAAAATTCTAGTTTAAAGCGCCGACGCCAAGGCCCAGCGCTCGGTGCGCCTAAGTATATGTGTTTTATTTACCCATCTATTGTCATATGCCACGACTCTGTCTTGTTCGAAGTCTCGTACGCCCCCTAGGAACCACACATGTAATAATATATGACAGATGAAGAATCAAGACCTGAAGATATGATCTACGTGCCAAATTTCAGTACTCTAGCTTAAACCATTGTGACACTATATAGTTTGATTTCATAAGCTTTTTATTTGTTAACGTATTACTTTTTTAAATCAAATTTTTAAAGTACTGACAGGTTGTTTCATTATTAAAATGATAAAGTAACCTCGCTTGGGACCCATATAGGTATATCGGTCTGTTAGACCAAAATCACCTAACTTGTGATTATTCCCACGGGACCACTCAAAGGTTAAAAATACATTCTAGAAATGGATATGGAAATATTTTGTAAATTCAACGTCAGATCAACAACTGTGCAGGCTCAGCGATATTCCATCAAAATTAAATTGAAACTTACCTTGTCGAGCAGTCAGATCCTGAGGATCATTTAAGTAGAGTCCATTTAACCCCCGTCCACAGGATTTCCACCACCAACCTCCTTTCAACATGGAAGCGCAGTTAAGACTCGATCTGTCATTATCCCTGAAAAAACAACACACAAATTTTCACCCGATTTAATCTCTTATTTAAATTTCAATAAATTTAAAATTCAATCGGTAAGTGTATCTCTACAAATATATCAAAAAAAATTAATTTATTTTAAGTAAAAATGCTGAAAAGACCACTTTGCGTTTAAAAGCTGGTTCGCTACTTCTGGTTAAAAATTTTCATCCAATCAGCACACCAGAAGAAGTGACCTTGACGTTACAATGCACAGTGGAATAGACCAGTAACTGATGGCCAAAATAAAAGTGCTTGATAACAAACAAAAATAGTGTTTTGATAAAGAATAACTTAAGAAAAACCTAGAACTTACCTGTTATAGGTAGAAAATGGACTATTATTGCTACCATACCAAGGGTCGTTCAAGGAGTCCCCTGCATTACCCTCATAGCCGTCGATTTCTAGCTTGTAGTACTCGCCCTCTGAGTAGATTTTAAAGTGGGAGTACTGAGCGTATCTGCGTAAAAAATAATAATAAAATCAAATGTTTTTTTTTAACGGAGAAGTTGCTTGGAATAACGAAAGAAAAAATTATGGTGCAAATATCTTTTGGAATGGGAAAAATTATTAATAGCATGAAAACTATTGGAATAAAAGAATATCGTAGCTAATAGAAAAGTAAAATTAGACTTGATCCAAACTAGTAGGGTGAAATGGGGTCAGGTTTTTAAAATCAAGAGTTATAACCAAGAATACAACATTCTTGATATATAAAAAAATCGTTTTTCTTTTTATTTTATCTTCTTAATAATAGTTTTGTTTTTGACAAAATTTGGTGAAAACAAACCTATTTGTGTCCCTAACACATTGTAATTTTATTAAATCAGAATAATTCATCCAAAAAGTTCTGAAAGTAGTTAAAAAAAGCACTGTTTATTTTTTTATTAAAATCTCTATTGTTAGATAGTTTAAAAAATTGAAAATAGATTTGCCCAGAAACAGAATTTATAAGCAGTTTAAATTTTTTAAAAAAGAAAAATTATATTATTGAAATATAATGAATAAAAATCTCGTTATTATCGATTTTTACCGTGTATTTTTTGGCATCCGGAGAAATTTTTCATAGTAATGTAATTTTTTTTTCAAAACCGCAAAAATAGAGGTTATAACAAAAAAAAATTATTCCCTTTTTAAACTGTATGCAAAAAATTTTTGCGTGACAATGGGGCTTCCTTTTGGTTGAAAATCAAAATAAAATGTAAAAAGAAATATTTTGATTTAATATAAAAATTATAAAAAGGTAAGTTTTCACCAAATTTGTGGAAGAGAAAAATCAAAAAAACCTTTTTTTTTAATTTTTCTCGGAAAATTTTATTTTAGGAGCAAAAATGGTTAATACAATAGTTGTACACCTTTTTATTACCTATAAATTTCAGTGGCGTAGGCAAAAATAAATCCTGGGGGGAGGTGAGTTGACCGTGGATCGATATGCGTTCTTGAAGGGAGCTTAAGCAAAATCGATATATTTTAATCTTGTTTTTTGCGCAAAAATAATGTTTTAGGGGTCAATATACAGCCCTAAGCCCCCCTCTCTTTGTAGGCCACTGTAATTTGTATATTTAATTTTTTCAGCTTAAAAGCTCACCTCATTTTGCCCCAATAACTTGGATCGAGTCTAATTTAATTTTTCTATTGGCTGTTTTTTTCTAATTTCCATTTTTTCATGCTGTTACTAATTTTTCCCTTCCCTTGGACTGTTATTAGCTCTTTCCAACATTAAAACACAAAAAATAAAATAGAATCCAAGACCATAAAAATAAACCCTGTGTTAATTTATTTTAATTTAACTTTCTACTAAATTACCTTATACCTTAATACATAAGATAGTTAGCGTAATAATTTTTGCATGTGATGTTAACATTCCTATCAGCAATTTTTCATATTTAAATTTGATATTTAATAAAACACCTAGATTCCTAATTTCCAAAAGTGGCATATTACATGATAGGATGGTACAAATTTTTTGTCAGTTACATAATTTTAAAAAGAGTATAAAGATTAAATTAACAAAAAAAAACTAAATTTATGTTTTGACATTTACAATTTGCACAGTTCATAATTTACAAAAGGATTTATGTCACGAACAATAATTTTCATATTTTCAGCATAATTTTTGTTATGTATTTTTATGAATATGTAAATATATATGTTTTTTTCTTATGAAAATGTGTCAGATATACACAGTGGCGCACCCAGGAATATGTCTTAGTGGCAGCGGCGTAGCGTGCCCGAAAGGGCGGGGGGGGGGGGGGGCGACAGCTAAAAAGGGCGCCTCTGAAAACTGATGAAAAATCTTGTGACAAAAAAAAACAAAAAGGTCAAAAGGGCTCTCACAATTGCGACCAAAAACAAAAAAAAAAGGTCATCATGTGTGAGGGGGCGGCCGATAAGTCACAAGGGCGCCTCTCACAAATCTTGCGGGACCAAAAAAAAAAAAAAAAAAGGTCTTCATGTCGTTAGTTTCCTTTGGCACCCACTCAATTGGCCGTTACCGGCCCGACTTAATAAAACTGAGGGCGCTTCGGCCACCTATGAGGCGCCACTACCCTCGGGGCGGGGGGCGACGAACCCCCCGCGCCCCCCCCACGCTACGCCGCTGCTTAGTGGGTATGAGGCCTCAAGATGTCGTATTTCATGCTATTTTCTGTGTTTATTCCTGAAAATTCTGCTGTCTAAGGTCAACTCAATTTGCAAAAAAATCTTGTCGGAACCCCGAAAAGGGTTCTACTCACCTACAACTTTTTTTCAGTTGATATGACCCCAATTGAGGTACCTCATTCGAAAACTTGCGAAAAAATATAAACAACGATATAATTTTTTTAAGATACTTCAATAAAAAATAATTCAACCAATAAAAACTATTTATTTTTTGTAAAAAACATTACATCAATCATTTATAAATGACATATGTCAAAAAATTATATTATTCCGTTGTGTTTTTAACACCACATACGGGGTCATCCCCTCTGAAAAAAATTATGTGATTGCGAGTAGACCCCTTTCTTGGGGTCCGACAATTTTTTTGTGCTTCAGGAAAAAAGCCTGTCAGTTAAAGTGTTTTTAGATTTTTTCCAAAAAACCAAATATATTATCCGGCTAGAGGCAGGGTTCCATTTTAAGTCGCCACCCTGTATGTAGGTGATGCATCTAAAAGATATTTTCCAACATATCCGAAAATATAGTGGTGTATTTTGTTTATCTGTGCAACACTATTTAAATTTATAAAATCGATTTAATACTTTATAAGATATGGATTGTTCCATATTTTTTAACTATAAAAAGAAAACATCGACTGTGTGTGAAAACTTTTTATTGCAAATTTATTTATGGAAAAACATTATTTTTTGATTTTCTTTTGTCGTTTTTCTGTGGGTTGGATTTTTAGGGTTTTGTAAGTGTTAAAAGGTCCAAAAACTCCAAAAAGTACTCTTTTGTTAACACTATGCTATTATTTATTTATAAATTTATTGAAGAGTTTATTAACTATCATTATTATCACATTACATGGTGTAATAATAAATAATACACAGTTGGAATAGTTGCGAAAACGCATAAAGTTATACAAATAGAAAATGGATGACAAATATCTATAATAACGTATTAATTTAATTACCATGGAGTAGGTACCTTATGGAAATATTATTTAAATTTGACTATGACATATATTATATATTTTAAAAACTAATAGTTTATTATTTTATTTGGAATATGTACAATCGTGCTCATAAAAAAACCCGTACACGGTAATAGGTTACTTATATTTTGTTGTTAGCTATGTTTATAGCAATTACGTTAGAGCAAAAATATGGGGCATATCAATGCATTCTCATACGCGATGCTTGAAGCCAGGGCCCCTATTTAATTCTGAATGTTCCTTTTTAAGAGAGAGAAAACAAAATTTTACACGACAAACGCAAAACACCGCAAAATGTTAAGATGGCCTTCACCCACAGAGCAGCTGTGTGTCTACATGACAAAACACACGCAGGCGCACTTGAAAATTCGGGTCTGCGAATTAAAATTTGCCATTGTTTCCAAAGCCAGCTATGAGTGTTTCACTTTTCGATTCTTTGAACATGTATTAATGCTATAACGTATTTGGTTTATAATGTAAATACCAAATGACTTGACTTGCAATGAAAAATTGACTCGGACATTTTGGATGTCACAAAAAAATTAAAAATGTCAAAACTTCTTAGCTGGATTTTCAGCAACTTACACTAAAAATTATCAATTCAATTTTCCTTGTACGGGATTTTTATAAGCACGAGTGTACAGTTATGTATGTTTAAGTACCTACCTATATTGAGGAAATAAAATCTAGAGTCTCAAAACGCCAAAACAAAAATTAAAAAAAAAAAAATCTCTGGCCTAACCTTAAATTAACAATATGGGTCAAGTTCCGAGTTGTTTAGGAAGTTAATCCATTGCAGGATACTAAAGATACGTTACCATCATTTTGAAGAGAAAAAAAAGTTTCTTGCAAAGTGTGCCTCATTTTAATAATTTATTGTTGTTCAAATAATTGATACAATGGGTATTTCCTTTTAGCATTTTTTTTTCATCTTTTGGTACATACATTATAAGTTTATTAACTTCTATTTGATTAATTTAATTCAGTCGGTGAATGGGCTACTTGAAACAACACTGAAAAAAATTTCCCAAATGAATTGACTCATTCAAATATAAGACAAATAAGGTATCCATTTGGGTCAAATGCCCCAAGCCTTAAAACAAATGAGTGCACATATTTAATGGGTGTTTATACAACTATTTGTTTTAAATGATTGTGTTTTTAATGACTGCGATCATTTGTAGTTACTATATAGTTCATTTGGGTTAAGTAGACAAACTCACTTGTTCCAAATGGAAAACACATCTGGGCCATATTTAAAATTTTTCATTTTTATATAATGTACTACTTTGTCTTAAGCGAATGCACTCGTTTGTCTTAAATGAATGGACTCATTTGTCTAAAATTAGTTTACTCATGCTTTAAATGATTGTGTTGTTAATGACTGTGATCATTTGTAGTTACTACATAGCTCATTTGGGGGTTTTTAGTAGACAAATTTATTTATTTAAATGAAATATTTAATTTTTATGTATTGAGTTTTTTTCTCTAAATAGCAGCAAGGTTTTATAGGTATTGCCAGCACAAGTGGATTCATGGGTGATCCATCCTATAATGGCTCATTTGTTAGAATGTCCGCTCAGTGGCGGCTGGTGACGTTATAAATTGGGGGGGGGGGGGGGGGTAGAAATTTATATTGCATGGAAAGGGAGATAAAAAACTTACCTAAACAATTTTATTTTAGCATTTTACAAACAAGCAGCTACTTGGTGTAGTTTTTAGTATATTTGTTTATAGATAAAGTCTATTCGCCCTTCTTTTACATGCGCAAAGTGCTCGGATTAGCACCAGTTTCAGACTCATCATGGCCCCGTAGAGCAACCTCAAAAATCCCGCAGAATTTTAAACAGTCTATTAACCTACTAAGTTTATGTCTATTTTTTGCCACATTTTTATTATGTTCTATAATGTTTTGCCTATATAGGCACTATTCTTTGTGGTTATTTAAATAAGTAGCACTTACTTTGTGTCTTTAACTTTTCACTAAAGTGCTTGATATCACACATTCCCTTTGCCACGACCGCACAACCAGTTTTCAGCATCGTATAATTTTATGCATGCTATTACTTGCATTAAAATTTTGGTACATTTTTAGGATTTTTAGGTCCTTAAAATTTTATTTGTAATCGAAATTTATATGTTAACGTATTTAAATTTGCACAGTTAATTATATTATAATCGAAGGTCTTTATTTCCATTTTGAAAACAAACAAAAACAAACAATGGACACGCGACCGGCAAGGATTTTAAATACTGACATACCCCAAATCAAAACAAACTAATACGTCTTCACTAAGGATAGAACCGGCAACACGTAGGAAGGGCAACGAACGTTTTCGCATGATGAATATGGCCGACGTCAACTAAAACATACATTCCTCCCGCGCCCCCGCGCCAAAACAGCCACCCATACACCGCTGAAAAACGGATAAAATTGAAATCTTGTCTCCCGCGGTGCTACCGACTTGTAATTATTTACGCTAAAAAAGTTTAACCAATTAATCGCCTTTTGTTAACCACAGACTAAAAAAAAGAACTGGACATTTCGTACGGGAAGATTTAACTTTTTTTACATAAATCAATTAAAAATACTGTTTGTTGTCTAGTTTTTGGGGGGCACTGCCCCGTTGCCCTCCATGTAGCAGCCGCCACTGTATACACGCTGTATAATATTTTCTTTTCTGCGGCAAAAACTTAAAAATTTAATAAACGTTTGCATAAGTCAGGTTGAATTTTGAGATTTTTCAGATTTTACCACGCAAATAATTATACTCGTAGACCACCTGTCGAAAAACCAGCTATAAAACTGTCATTTAGAACAAGTTTATCTTTAATGTGGAACCCAATAAATGCCGTTTAACTATTTTATCTTGATTTTACAAATGTTATAGAATTAAACTAAGAATTGGTATACATATTCAACTGTCCCCGCAAAATTTGCTATAAAATATGTTGATAGATATTTTGAAGTGCCTACATACCTACTTATATCATACAAAACATTAAGTCCCTTCACTAAATTTAAAAAAATCTCCAATAATATTAACTTTACAACCGTAGGAAAATTTTGAAATATAATTGATTTTTTTATTTTGTCTCCAAAATTCAATTCAAAGGATAATTCGCCGCCGAGCCAACCCACCGCCGACTCGAGTTGCCGCCGGGGCTAACTCACAGCCAGTAGTTCTTCTTTGCAATTTTCTCACGAAATAACTAAAATAAATTTGATAGGTGTGTAGAGTTTTAACACAAAAATTCAAAATAGTAAATCCAAATTGGCGGAGTTTTGTATTTATAGACCGATTTATTTCAAAGTTGAAACATTATGGTGTTAAGGCAAAATAGCGCTTCCACAATGGTGAATATTTCAATTTATAAACCAGTATATCGCTGCTTTGCTTTGATAGTGGCACAACTAAAAAAAATGCGTTTTTGCGTTTCCTGTTTTGCGTGACCCTTATCATTTTCATAAAATATTTTTACCACAAAATTTTCCTTATTGTTTATTTCAAGCATGGGTAAGGTATTGATTAAGTTAATTAAAGCAAAAAAAAACATAAATATTTGCTATTGCCATTATTTTTAAAAAGCCTTTCCTGAAAATTATCATTTCCAGTTATGCCACTATCAAAGCAAGGCAGCGATATGTCAAATTTAGAACTTGAGGGTGTTTATTAATTAACTTAAAATGAAATTAAAATGGCGGACTTTATCATTTAAAATCCGATATTAAATAAATTTTGGGTTTTAAAGTTTACTGAATGTGATTTTTGAATTAAACCTAAAAAAAATTAAAATGGCGGACTTTCTCATTTATGATCCGATATTTAATAAATTTTGTGTCTTAAAGGTTGCCGATTGTGATTTTTCAATTAAATCTAAAAAAAATTAAATTGGCGGATTCAAAATGGCGGACTTTTTAATTTAAAAACCGACATTTAATGAATTTTGGGTCATAAAGGCTGTTTTTGAAGAAAACCTAAAAAAATTTAAATGGAGGATCCAAAATGGTGGACTACTTTATTTATGAACCGATATGTATTATTTTTAAAACTTGCGGTGTTTAAGATCGCTAATTATTATTTTTTAATTAAACTAAAAACAAACAAAATGACTAATTCAAAATGGCGGATTTTTTCCTTTATGAACCGATATAAATTTAATTGGGAACTTTGGGATGTCTAAGGTTACTGCATGATTATGAGTCTTGAATTAAACTTGCAAAAAGTCAAAATGGCGATCCAACATATGACGGATTTTTAAACCGAACCGATATGTAATAAATTTAAAACTTCGAAGTGGTTAAAGTCGCTAATTATGATTTATTAAATTAAACCTTAGGAAAATTATATTGGCGGATCCAAAACGGTGGACTTTTCCATTTATATACCGATATGTATTAAATCATAAAATCATAGTACAGTCGAACCTCTATAACTCGAACAACCAAAACAGTTTGAGTTATGGAGAGTTTGAGTTATAGAAACTCGAGTTACATAGGTTAAAATACATGTAAAAAGTGCAGGGACCGCTTAAAAGGTTCGAGTTATAGAGGTTCGAGTTAGAGAGGTTCGACTGTAGTTACCCCAAAATGAATGCATGTCGGCTCATAAATGGACAGTTTCGCCCACAAACTTCAAAAATTTTTAGCAGTTTGTGGCTCCGTCATTTTAGCATTTTTCAAATTTAATTTAATTATCAAATTCAGCGGGCTTACATACCCCAAAGTGCCACAGTTTAATTTAAAAATCAAAATCAGTGAAAAAATCAAAATCATGCATATCGGTTTATAAAAAAAAAGTGCGCCATTTTGGATCTACCATTTTAAATTTTTAAAATTTTTCTAATAAACAGCTGTCAATATTACAAACTAAAACTACGGCAGATGACGTGTTGTCACGGCGGCGAGTTGGCCCGGCGGCAAATCGAAGCAACAGCGAGTTGGGCCGGCGGCGAATTGGGTCCACGCCAGCACGAACTGGCCGGGGTGTCAAATTACCTGCGGTGAGTATGCGGCGGCGAATTACCCCTTTCCCCAAATAAAATTCCTAGATCCGCCACTGTTACTTTACTTTACTGTTATTACAGATTTTGCTATCACATTTCTACCAAAAATGTTCTTGTGTTAATCCAACTGTAACTTTGTAAAGAGGCCTACAACACAATCTTGTAAAACAGGGGCCTACTTGCCCCAACTTGCCTTACCTTTTATTTCCTTCAAAATCCTCCAACTCTACCCTCAAGGCGTACTCCTCGTTGTTGGTGAGCATGTAGATATTTTCGTTCCCCAACCAAAACTCCTTGGCCGGATCGCCGAAGCCGTTCTTGTAGTCGTTCCAGTCTCTGTTGAAGTTCTCTCTTGGTATCCCGTAGTCGTTTCTGCGTTGGATTACCTGGACAAAAAAAGTATGTGTTTTAGCTTACACCACTACTATACTCGTACTATAGTAGTGTGAGCTATGGTGATCCTAACTTTTTAAGAAAAAAAAATTTGCTCGGATTTAAAAAAAAAATATGTATCTTTGCGTTTCAGATGATTTTGAAACTTATTTATCGCGCCGTCTGTCTGTCTGTATGTCTGTCTGCAACCAATTTAAAAATGAACAAAATCCACTGAACACAAGCCAAATAAAAGGGTGGGGGTAGATTTCAAAAGTTAGAGTTTAAGTTAAAATATGGCATGTGTAATATTAAACGAAAGGTAATTGAGACTGGAGTTAAACAAAATACATTTTAGTTTTTTTTTTTAAAAAGGTGGGGTAGATTTTAAACATTAGAGTTTAGGTCAAAACATGGCTTGTGTGGTATCAAACGAAAGGTCATTGAGCAACTATCAAATTAGCGATATATCAAAATATCGTTTGTAACAAAACAGTGACATATGAAAATAGCGACAATCAAAATAGCGATGTATCAAAATAGCGGCAATCAAAATAGCGATATATCAATATACCGAATCAAACCAAACCGAAACGAATCTGTGTTAGTTTGATCATGCGCTATTTTGGCTATACGAGCATATTTTTTCCAAAAAGAACTTCACTGACTTGTTTCCCGGGATCCTAGAGGGTGTGAATCCGAACCGAACCAAACCGAATTCGGTTCGGATTCACACCCTCTAGGATCCCGGGAAAGAAGTATTTTAAAAAAAAATATGCATCGCTGTTATGTTACAATCGCTATTTTGATAGTCCCTCTTGTATTACATCGCTATTTTGATTGTTGCTATTTTGATATCCCTATTTTAATATCCGTTATTTTGTACAATGCTATTTCGTTCCGAAGCCACATTTTGGAAACTACATTTTACAAAAAAGATCCAAGTGTAATTTTATATCTACCTGAAGTCATAAACTAATAATATAGTTTATGCTGAAGTGATGCAAGAAACGCAACATAAAACAAAAACATACATTAATAGAAATATACTTATAGTCAATCTATAAAATACCTAGGTGAACATAAATTGATTGTAACTTTTCAGTAAAGTCGGTGAAGCGTTAATAAAATGGCGTTGATGAAATAATTTTTATGTCATATTTCATTGGTTTTATTTTAATATGTACTTACAAGAGGTATACTTTTTTATTTTAATGTGTTAAAAGGTATACCTATGTACAGCCGTTCACTTTTTTAATGTCGTCTTAAAATTGACTAATCGTTAAATTGATTTGAAACCAAATTAAGGGCTGGCAAACAACGGACTGTTTCTTTGCATCCTACTTATGTGGGAAAATAAGACGACATTAAAAAACCGGGCGACTGTACTGTTTTTCCTGTTATTAATTGTGACTTTTTCGCCGCGATCTTCAGGTTGAAAAGCTCAATCGCGCATGAACCCCACATCTTAAAATTGCCTAACTGAGGGGGTGTGAGCAGTGGCGGATCCAGGATGTCTGGGGGGCGGTGCCAAGAAAGGAAAAAACAAAACAATTTTTTTTTGCGTGATTTAATAAGAATTGGTTTACGTGCAAACAAAATGTGCCGCAGACGAAAATTTGTGCAAAATCAGTTAAATTTTGCGTCAAAATATGAAAAAATGATATTTTAGCGAAATCTTTAGAAAAATTTTATATTTGGTAAAAATTTGCGTCCTATGCATTGGTTATTTTTTTTCTGGAACTAAAACATAAGCTTTATGTCAAGAAGGGGGGGCTCTCTGGCCCCCCTGGCTCCCCCTGGACCCCCCACTGGATGTGAGGTGTGGGTTTGGTGTTGCGTTACACTTAATGATTTTTTAATGTGTTTTTTCTTGAAAATGCCTTGCATAGGGGGAAGGGGGGGTTAAAAATCCAAAAATTTTTTGTTACGTAATCTAAGACCTTTCCTTTGACGACGTAAATGAAAACATAGAACAAAATAGGATTACAGTTTCTATGAATTTTATAAAATTTGTTTTCATTTACCATGTCGGTTTTTAGAATAACTTCTTATTAAATTAGTTAGTTTTAAATTTAATTTCAAATGTAAATCTGACAAGTTCAGTGTGTTAATCCACGCGTGTCGAAAGCCTGATCATTTCTCATACTTATTTAAGAATCGAAAATCCGAAATAAAGATACAGGAACAAATTTTATGGTTGAATAATGATTGTGAGATTTAAACGCTGGTCAATGGCACATAGCAATGTTTACAATAATTATCTAGGGGCAATTCCATGATGACTCGCGGGACAATTAGAAACACATTAATTTCAAAAATATTAATTTTGACCATAGTCATAGAAAGTCTCATGTGATTTATTGATATTCTAGTAGGGGAATGATTTCTCTGCTATTACAACTTGCTCATTTAAAAAAAGACAAAACTTAATAAATAAAGTTTTTGAAAAATCTATGCTTACTCGCGGGACATCCAATTTTTAAAAAAAATATACGCAAGTTTTAATTATCTTTTTTCTCAAAATTTTATAGATATTTAAAAAAAACATTATTACTATAAATTTACGTACTCTTACTTGAAATTTATGAAGCCATAACTAAGATGCCAAAATGCTTGAAACTGTGTATTATAACCAATTTAGTGATTACTCGCGGGACATTACTCGCGGGACAATGCGATTTCGGTAAACAGATATTTATTTCAGCTATTTCAATAAACAATTAACACTAATAAATTATTTAGGAAAACACAAAACAACACTTGATTTGTTTGAATTAAATACATTTTTTACTTCCACATGATAATTATCCAAAAATCGAAAGTTGTGGCAGCTTGTTATGTTGGGAATTGCTTTTACCAAGTTCCACTTATCATCTAAAGTTTTTTGTGCGGCTTCAATCTCTTCTGTTTCTACATAAATTACGTTTATCTTATCCAGTTTTTGAGCACATTGGTAAAAGTATTTCGCATTAGTAATTAAAGACTTTCGACTTTTTATTTCCATCCAGACCTAAAATATAAAGTGTGGCTTTACAATTATTGTATCACTAGATACTCTCAGAAGACATTATACATTATATGTATATTTTATTCCTTAAAAACATAGTTTTAATTGAACAGATTGCCGCAACTAACATAAATTTTTATAAATACCTTTCTCTTTACTGTGGCCCCTACACCATCCACAGCCCCCTTTCCGTGTGACGACGCGAAAAAATTCCATTCCATTGATTCTAAATTCATTTCTACTGGTAAGAAGCACAACGAAGACATCCTATAACGGTTTTTGAACTGCGCAGCGCATCCATCGCTAAACACGCATAATTCTACAAAATTAAATACTTTCCGTTTCAGAAATTCTACGATTTTCTTTAAAAAAACATTGACGGCGTATCTATCATGTGAGAGATAGTTCGAAACAATAGCAAAAGAAAGTATTTTGTTTGGACCCCAAGCAACGGCAGTATAGACTGTTACTTGGCTATGCGACCAATGCGCACTTTGAATTTCATCTTGTGCCGTAATTGAAAAGTTTTCCGCAAAGTCCATTTGTAATACGAATTCTTTTTCGCCAACGTTGCTTCTCTTCAAATCAAAATACTTTTGTTGGCTGTTTTTGACAAATGTGTGTTTTATAAAAAAAGGCAGTTGATTTTCTAAGGTGGAAATAATCATTTCAATGGATTTTTCAAGACTTATTATTTCTACTTTTCCGTTGATAGTTGCCCACTGTTTAAAAATTAATTCCAGAGACTCGTCATATTTCAGAGGTAGAACTGAATATTTTAAGTCAATGTCTTTACAATTCTGACAAAGCCCCATCATACAATCTTCACTTTCTAAGTTGCAAACAATTTCTTGAAGAAGCTCTCTGTGTGTTTTCGGGAACTTTATATTTTTGTGCAATATATCAATTAAATAAAAGACATTGGCATGATATCTGCAGACACATACGTCATGAGGCATATCTGACAGAAGCATGACAAATTTGGGCCTTAATTCATAAAATTTACTAATTTTTATCTTTTCCTCTGGATTTTCTTCTTTAAAAATGCTAAAAGCTTCTGAAACTGTATACATCATGTATCTTTTTTGTGCGTGCTCTGTTCCATTTTCAGATTTTATTTTAATTTTATCCTTAACATTTGGTGAAATCCTGCTTATATCTTCTCTACAAAAAAAGTTCTCAACTTTCCTTATTGTTTCCATGTTCAGCTGGTTATACTTATTATTTGTTGTGACAGACTGGAAAAACTCTGGATTATTTTGACCAATGTCGAAACTTATGGTTAAGTTCTTATCAATCGTTTTCAAAACCCTTCTCATGATCTCTATTTTCTTATCTTTGTTGTCTGGAAGGACATTCTTGATTTTTTTCAAATCTTTCCCAATAGTTTGAGGGGTCTTATAGGCACTATTCTCTGTTTTATCCAACCTTTGAGCATCTTTTTTTGCTCGGTATTTTCTTTCTCTTTCCTGTTTTCTTTTCAACTCTAATAAATCTATCGAGGACAACATCTTTTGTTTCATTTTGGCTCGATATCTTTTGCAACATTCAGCATGCCGTTTACGGTATAACGACTTAAGATTTTCATTTGCATTAATTTTCTCTCTATACTTTTCGACATACTCTGTCACTTTCATTTTCCTCTTATCATTTTGTATTTTCGGCATCCTAAAAAGAGATAATATCCAACCATTTCTTTCTTGTTTGCAACCCAAAAAACAACAATAAACCGCTCCGTAACCTTTAGTAGTTAGCAAAGTATTTTTTTTCAAGATTAAAATTAAAAAAAAAGATATATTACAAAAAATTGCCTAAATACCTAACTACTACACTAGAAATAATTTGATGCTACTAATAGCAGTTTATTCAAATCTTAATTTTCTTTTAAAATCGCTTTTGTAAGTGTTAAAAAGAAAAAGTAAATATTTCTAGGCTATTAAAGATTACTCGCGGGACAAATAAAGAAAATATATAAAAAATATATTTTAGGCGTCTTGATATTTATCTAACGTGCTGTTATAATGGGCAAGTCAAAGGTTAAGAAATCTTATGTTTTTATCTAGAGTTTCTATTACGGTCGAGTTAAAAACTAAAAAGGTATTGAATTCTGCTTACTCGCGGGACAAAATTTTGCAATATAAATAAGCAAATTTTAACCAAGTTCTACTTACTTTTTACACAAAAATAATTCACTCACTAAAAGTTTGACAGCACAACAGTTTTTGACGGGCACCATGTTTCAAACCATTGCTTTTGTTTTTACATAGCCACCTGTGATAAACAATGCTGTTTATGCAATTTGACGCGGGCACGGATTCTTGCAGTATTTCGTAACATTTTAAAGTTACTAGGTAAAATTTGAAATATCTATCTAATATTTCATAAACTTTAACTCAATTTTAAACGATTAGTCAGGTTTTTTTTTAAATTTTCGACAATTTAATTTTACTAAAAAGTAAGTATCGATCATGGAATTGCCCCTAGGTACTACGAAGTACCAATGTTAAAGAGGTAATAAGTGGTACGACAATTGTTTATGGAAAATTACACCAGTATTTACGAAAGTGTAAGTCTTAAACAGAGTAAGTCAGTGTCAGCTGTTCGCTATATTTGACATGGTAATTATTTTGACAAGTTAGCGATGATTAAACCGATTTTCAATTGTTTTGCTAGAATATTATGCACAATTATTTAATACTGTAATGCATCTAGAGACAGGTTTAAGATATTTATGTATTATTTTGCTTTGAAAACTTTTAGAGCGGTCTTACTAGAATTCGGTTTTTGTCTATTTTCAAATCAAAAAATGATATATTGTTACAAAATTTTATTTGATTTTTATTTATTTTTAAGTTAATGTTAATTTTAGTAAAATCAAACTAACTGAGAAATGCTTTTTATTTCCTCCCAGTTTTTGTTCCACCTGTCATGTCAAGTCGAATGAATTTTCTTGCATTATCTACTGCGCAAATTTAAAAGAAAATACACTGACGATGCCGTAACGAGAGCTTGTTTGTTCTCCCGCCAACTCTGGTGTATAATTTCTCCTATTATTTTAACTTTTAGTTCATGGGTCACCGCAATTTGCTGAGATCGGAGTAAACCCTTATGTTTCTATTCCTATCAAAACACCTGCGTTCTTGCCACGCACAACAAGCCATTTTGAAGAATCAAGTATGATTCTGTCCGATATCTTAAATTCTAAGATGGCGGCAAATTTCGATTATAATCTTTAAAGAGATCAGTTCTCACCATGATTTTTTTTATTTTACTAAAATCGGTTTAGTAATACCGAATTTATAAGAAAATGAATGCAGACAGAATTAGCGATGCAATCGTATCATCTTTAAAACAATGGTTGAAACAAAATTAGATTTTTTAAGAACCATCACACTGATTTTACTAATTTGTATCTAGTTGTGTGGAGGAAAAGTTGGGCTTTTCAAGTATGATTCTGCCCGCCATTTTAAAATTTTAGATGGCGATTAAGTTTCATCTTCATCTTTAAAAAGCAATCAATTCTCACCAGGATGTTTTTTATTTCATTAAAATCGGTTCAGTAGTAATCAATTTAAAAGGAAATAAATGTAGAGACAATGGTTAGAACAAAAGTATATTTTTTTAAGGACCACTAAACCGATTTTGCTGATTCATACCTTGTTGTGCGTGGCAAGAACGCAGCTTTTTACTAATTTAAAAAAATAGTTAAACCAGCATCTTTGAAGGGTACAATTTAATTTCGTCTGCCATCTTGGACTTAATCAAAACTCTGATTAGTTCTCTGCTAAGAGCAGTTTGTCCCATTAAACTCGATAGTATAGTTCAAAAGTTAAAATGAAAAAAAAATTGTCCGGGTTTTTTTGGCCCACCCGGTAGGTAGTCTGTTTTTACTAGCTAAAAACCAAGGTAAACTCATTTAATTTAATAAGACTCAACGTGCAAGAATATAATTGAAAATTGTTAACATTTAAAACTAAAACACCTAAGGGTACCTTCAATCAGCGACCGTAACAAAAATTTACAAACACAAAAATTAAGAAAAATGTAACAACATATTCCTATCTATGCAATAATCAATTTACAAATTGGTAGTTATTAAAATAGGATAGGATAGAATTAACTTTGACATTTAATTTTAAATCATTTAAAATACATAAAATGTTGAAAATTATTCATGGGAACCAGTAACTCGAGGTTTAAAATATGCAAAAAATGACAAGTATAAAATATTTTGTACAAAACAATGATTCTTTTTATAATTCTAAATAAAATAACACTTATGTTAGATTTTGTTATTATTTATTTCATCCATAGCATATAGGGACTATTCTTAAATTACATAACGCTTAAGGTGGGGGGCGTTACACTTCGTGTTTTTTAATGTGTTTTTTTTTCTTAAAAATGCATTACAAAGAAGGGTTCAAAACCGCACAAAACTGCCGCATTCATTTTCTTTGTGTATAAATTCGTTACTACTGGACCGATTTCAAAGACTTTTGGCTTGTTGGAAAGCTTGGGCCTTAGGCTAAACGACCCCATTACTAAAATTGACATTTCGCTAAAACTAAAGATGACAGACGTTTTCTAAAACGGCCAATTTTTGACCCCTTTGAAAAAAATTGCGCGCACCGCTTTCATTTTTAATTTGGGTCTGTTAAAAAGCTTCATCATTTTTGTGAATAAAAAGTCATATCACTTGTTAAAATCGGTCATGAATTAAAAATGAACAATGTGACTTTTAGCTACAAAAATCATTAAAATTGACAATATTCACCAATCATATTAAAGTGTTTTTGGTCCGCAAAATAATGGTTATCGTTATTCTGAGTCGGCGCAGTAGCGACCTGTCAGGCCACAGTGATTCAAAACCATGTCAAACTGACGCATTCAATTTTCCTTGCCATTAAAGCCCTTAAACCGTATTCAAATATAGAACATCCGAATTGTAAATAAAATAATATTGACGGTATTGATAATGCACATTAGTTTTTAGCATACCAGGTGGTTCAAATAGCTGAACCTTAAGTATAGTATTTTAGATATTGATATTGTTTGTTGTTTGTAGCACAAGCGTAGCAAGGACTACAAGGCTTTAGGGGATAAAAACATAAAAACTTATAACGAGGTTTATTATCTATTTTCCGCAATTTGGAGGATTAAAAGTGAATAAAAGTGCACTTTATATCGAAAAAGTATCATTCATAAAAAAGGACGGGTGAGATATTATAAGCAATAAAAGCAGTAATATATCTATAGGGTTGAACGTTATTAATTTTAAAGGTGAGCTTGGTGAAGCTCTAGAGATATATTAACTGGAATTTCAAATTCTTATTAAATTATCACTCATTTAAAAACAAATCATTTTATCCTATTAAATATTTATAATAGTATTAATGATATGGTATTCTAGAAGGCTTGCAGGATGCAGTGACATTAATATAAATAAACAAAAAAGCCTAACTAATTTTGATATTGTATCTATCTGTCTGTCTCTGTCAATAACTCAAAAACCGATATTGGTGAGGGTGGGATGGCTGCAACGGGGTTAGTTTAAATGTTTGAAAAAGAGACACACAAACGCGATTTTTAAATTTAAATGAGGAAATATATATTCTACAAAATTTATCATATCAAAGTTTTACTACTATGTTTGAAAAAGCATTATTAAAAAAAAATTAAAAAAAATACTACTTACGGTCCAACCTCCATCAGCAATTTCCTGCTCGCAGTAGACTTTTAGGAACCAATAGGTGGTACCTCTAATTTGAAGGTAATATACTCCTGAGGTTCGCATGCCTGCTGTGTACAGGTCGGCACAAGAATATCCCTATATATAAAAAAATAATAATGGAATAATAATATGGTAGTTATATAAAGACATTGAAATTAAAAGTTAGGATTAGAAGTGGTGGAAGAAGATTTAGCGCCCAGTACAAGGGTTTTTTAAGTGATGAGTAACAGCAATTAATACACAATACATTAATTTGGTCAAAGGTAACGGGCAAAATTTTCCTCTGCGAAAATTCCCAGCAGATGCGCAGGCGCAGACATCTTTAGATCGTTGAACTGACTAAACCAAGCATACGATTTATCGGCAAGTGCGGATTTGAGGGGGGGGTTTCGGGGTAAATACCCCCCACGTTTTGTTAACAATTAAAGGGCAAAGAGGAGATTTACCCCCTAGAAAAAAAAATAATACAAATGATTTTTTCGTCGTTTAGTTTAGTTATTTTGAAAAAAAAAAGTTTTTGGTAATTTATTATTTTTAATATTTTTAATATTTTAAATATTTTAATATTTTATAGTTTTAATTTTTTTTATTCAATATAATTTACCTATTTCGAAGCGGCATCGAACATCAAAAATCGAAATATTTTGAAAACGGCTTTACTTACGGAAATTTATTAAGTCAATTATTTTCTTATCAAAAAGACTTAAAAAATACAGTAAAAAAAAGTTATGGACATTTTAAACCGTCAGAGGTGCAGTCTGTAGCGCCCTCTAAAGGCCACAGTAAAAAAGTGTTCATATTGGGATGTCGCATCGGATTAAAAGTAATAGGGGAGAGTGGGGCAAGATGACGAACAGGGCAAGTTAACGAACTCAATTTAACACAAAATTTATAAATAGCAACAAGTTTATTACTGCGCTGTTAGAACTCTTTAAAGTCAGAGTTTTATGGCTTAAAGATAGACGGAGCACGTAAGAATAATAATAGTACCTACAGTGGCTCAGGACCTATAATTCGAGTGGTCGCTTATAAAATTTTATGCCGAAAAATAAGCTTTTGCGGAAAAATCTAAGGGAAGAATAATATTTGTTAGTAACTAGGAAATTATTTATTATATTTTCAATAAAAGAACATGCATGTAAATAACCATCTTTGTTCGTTTTTTGTTTTTATTTTTTACTAAAAATTTGTACCTTGGGACAAGTTGACGAATAAAGAAGAGCTTGAAAAAAAACTTGGAAAAAAACGAACAAGAAAATAAAAAGAAAACTCATGACAAAATCTTAAAAGTTAAAATGAAAGTTTTTAATGATTTTAACCGAACCTACCAGAAACGAAAAAAAAACAACGAAAACATTTTTGTTCAGGGTACCAGGAATCATGGTACTAGTAGCGGACTGGATTAAATGTGGAAGGTGTGAGGTTTGTGGGCATGAAGAAGGGGACGTTCATTTGTAACCTATGAGCCTAGTCCTCATCTTGCTCGAATAGGCTCGTCAACTTACCCCGCTAGTAGGGCAAGGTGACAAAAATGTATTTTTTAAGTTTTTTCTTGTGATAGATTTTTAATTTGTTTGCAAACCAAAACATCTATCTAACAATTAAACGAAGTTTTTTAGTCAAAACCGGGTTTTTCTAGGAAGCTTTAATCCTTAACATCATTATCTTGCCCCGCTCTACTCTATATTAAAACCTATTCAGCAAAATATTTCAAAAAATAGAATTTTATTTTTTAACTTTAACATCCCCGTATCTTAGAGCAATTTCGGACCTAATCAAATTAACTTAAATCGTCTTATTTTAGGGAATGTGTGTAGAAGTGTGTAACGACCTTTTCGGGACACCCTCTATACGGGGGCCATAGTGCAGCAGGTGATAGAGGAGCCAGCTGAATCTTCAGCTAATTGTGATTCAAAAATGTTGTACTTCTTTTTTTGATAAAATTACAAATTGAAGAGATACAGGCTGTCAAAACAACCTAAAAAAAGTAATAAAAAAATAATTCTTTTAAAAAAATTATTTTTCTTTACTTATTCTTTTAAAAAATATCAATAGTATTTTATTATTATGTCTCGCTAGAGACTTGTTTTTATTAACCAAAAATATAAAGAAAAAAACATTGCGTTTATTATAGCATTCATAAAAGTTTATCCCAAAAAAATAGTTTTGTCTAAAAAAAACTGACCGACTAATTTTTTTTAAAATATTTTATATTTTAATTTATTGCTCTTGTGCTATTAAACAACTTTACCCAATTTCATATTTTTACTGCGTTTTTAAAAAGTTATTTTCAAAAAAGTTTAAAAAATCGCCAACTTTGATGCTCTGTATCTCGACAAAGAAAGAGTTTTGTCCATGCATTATAGGAACTTTTTTTATCAGACATGACCTCCTCTATCACCTGTTGGCCTATGGCCCCTAAGTATAGGGACACCCTGTATATATTTTTTAAATTTAATTAAGACATAACAAATAAAGCAATCACGTTTATTATTGTTTCAAAGATTGAGTAAAATAAGTTGTTCTAAAGCCTACATTTATTTGTTATTTGCAGTGATTTTAGTAGATTTTAATAGTTACTTAAACCTGTCAGTTTTTATAATAAATATAATAAGTTAATCTCGTTTCGAGTCGGAGATATTTGAAATCCTGCCTATTATGCGCCGGCCGGTCGCTCCAATTCGGTTCGGAAAATATTTTGATTGGAATTAGAATCAAAGAATTTAGAAAGCTTTAATCGAACTAGAACCCAATTATATAGCTTAATCATTGTAACCCGGACAACCGATAGACCTGTGCAGATAGCTTTGAAAGAGGAAAAACATATTAATAGCAGTCAAGTGTCAAAAATTACAAAAATTATGAAAAATGAAAAGTGTTAAAATTTGCCACAAATTTATTAAATTGTTAAAAAACTCAAAAATTGTATTGTATCAAAAACTTTAAATTTGAAAAGAAATGCGAAAAATGAAAAAATATGCCAACAATGTCAAAAATTGCTAAAGATGTCAAAAGCTGCCAAAAATGTAAAAAATGGCGAAAATTGTAAAAAAAATTAATAATTGCGATAAATGTTAAAAACAACAAAAATGTGACATATATACTTGCCATAGAAACATAATAGAGAGTTAGTTTTATGAAACAAAAAGCAATAAAACTAAAAGTTGCAAAAGTCATCCAGTGGTTTCATATTGTTTGCAATGGAGACTTGTTGGTGCGTTTAATGTTTATTTCTTAAAAATCTTATTACTTAATTAGATTATTTTGTTTTGATGAATATACACGTGTATCTTCCATTGATATGTCAGCTTAAAAAAAATTGGTCCAGTGCGTGGGTTTCCTAAGAAAGTCGTATAAAAAAAAACGTTTCAATCCGTGATCAAAATCTTAATATTTTTTTGTATTTTAGGTAGGTACAGGTTTCGGATATTTCCAGGAGCGATTATTTATAAAAATGCTGTAAAAATGCAAATACCTACATAGTTAAACTTCATTCCAATATGTAGAATTTTTGACCCCCCTCGGCCGTTACTAAAAACGACGAGATATTATTAGATTTTTAGATGCTATTGAAAATCAATGCTTGCAAAACTTTAATAAATTAAAGAAAAATTTACCTTAATTTAGATAAAATTGAAATACATTTAAACTACATGGTGGGTTAAATAAAAAATGTAAGCACAAAAAATTAATTGCGGAAATTTAATAAAACATTTTTATTTTCGAAAAACGTAAAATTTATTGCTTGTGCTAAATTTTACGTTTTTTGATATTTGACTTTAAACTCCATTGACAGAAGCGATGCCGACGTCTTAATGGCGGAATAAACGCAATCAGCGTTTATCTGACCTAAAAGACAATGTGTGTCGTAAGTCACGTGATGGATTATCTCTTTCAATCGATATTTTCATCGATCGATTATATAGCAGTTTGACTCGCCTGCTACTGTTTTTAGTTTCTCTCGTACTTCGGTAGACGGCGCTTCTTGCAGAGTATATGATTGTGTTTTCTCACTAGAAACGTAAGGTGAGAGACAAAACCGTATACTTAACTTAGGAAGAGTGTCACATTGACGAAGCAGTGTTCTGAAGAGTTTCAAAGGACGAAACAGTTAACTGTCAACACTTATTAGGTGTCCATTAGATCTTAGACCCCTGTAAAGTTAAGCTTTCGAGCTACCCATGGAAAAATACGAGAGAAACAAGAAACCCTTATTTTACCCAATTAGCCACAAAAACTTGTTTGATTTTTGTTTTCTTTTTACGACAAGACCGTGTACAATTTAAAAAAATCACTCTGTATAAAAAGACCAATTGCACTTACCTTAATATCCCTAACAACAACTTCTGATGTAACAAACGTTGAATTGATAGGTGCAGGTTTATTTTTTACCGAGGGAAAAATTATTCCTCCTTTTCTTCCCGATTTTTTCTCCCCAGTCGAATTCCCCACGAACCCATTTGTCCCGTTATAGGAACTACTTGATATCCACGAGGTACTATTTTGCACCGAAACCACAACATTTATGTTGCTCAAAGTCGGTGGCAAAGTAGTGTAACTTTGTGGTGGGGTAGTATCAGTTGAGTACTCTTCGTCCTGGATGTCTATGCCGTCGTAGTCTTTTAATACGGGTTCGTTGAGCAGAACTTCGGCAGGTACTGGACGTTGAGCCAATGTGGCAACGTCGTCTTCCTGTTTTTTTAGCCTAAAAACATTAGGAGCTGTGGTGGAGTTATTATAAATATGCGTCGTTAATTCCTTTGACATGGATTTGAAAAAGAGTCGCCGTTATCTCCGAAACAACTTAACGAATATTTATGAAACATAGCCAGGGACATTCTCCAAACGATAGGCTAATACCCAGTGCGCAAAACCCATATACGTAATATTCCTTACGTATATGGCAAACCTTGTAACATTACCGTTGCACTAAAAGATTTTTGTTATTTTTTTTATAAAAAAAAATGTGTTGGGAGCTTATTTGAAGTCAATAAAATTTTCGTCAAAATTAACGATGGATTTGGTCGTCAAAATACAAAATATATGTGGAATGATAAACAATTATTTTGCGTAGATCCCCAAATAGAAAAACTTCTGTACAAATATTATTCTTGAAGTTGTTAACTGTTTTGTCGCACAGTGTTATCAATTAAAAGACATTTAAAAACTTCACTTACCTCATTTCGACTTTGTCCAAATTAGCTATGATTTTATTTGTCTTTGATCTCAAATCATTGTGAATCTCTCCAATTGCTCGTTCTTGTCTTTGCGTCTGTGTTAACAGTTCATCGGATTTAGGTACCAAGTCATCTACGGAACTCTTGGTACCTACCTAGAAACAAAAAACCAGAATCTTTATAAATATTGTCTTTATAACCGGTACCCCCAAGCTATGAGGTTTAATCAAATATGAAACGGAAAAATGTTAAACATTATATTGGTACAGGAAATAAAAGTTGGAATACATTTTATTTTTATAGATAATTTTATTTATTATTTAAGTTTTTTCCCACTGAAACTGGTCATGTTAGTAACCAATGGCCCACGAAGGAACGTATTTGAACTATCAAACGAGTATTCAAGTATTTTCACATGCAATTTTTAGTTAATTTGTCACTTTTTATCTCGGCTTTTTATAAAAAGAGACACCTTTATCCCTAAAATAATGAAAAATAACAATAACGGCTGTCAAAGTTGTCAACATGTTAAGCGTTTCAAAATGTCCCTCCTATTGACTGTCCCTCGGAGTTATAGAAAACTCACCACAACATTCCAAACTTCATCCATTTTTTCCGACACGGAAATCATAGGTTTCATTTGCTGTACTAAACTGTCAAACTTTGAAGATTTCGTAGCTACCTCTGCTCTTTGAGTAGTACTGGTCGTAGTAGTTTGACTACGATTGTAGAACTTGGAGTGTAGACTAGAATCTGTATCGTCTACTATAGCGTTGTGAACGTCCGTTACCAAAGTCATCATTTTCCCAAGGTGATCTTGGGCGAAATTTATGTGGTACTGGAGTTTTTTCTCCATGGAAGTACCTGAAACGAACGAAATGATATACCCGCAAATTAAGGGGTGCACCCGATTTGTCAAATTGTTACTGGTTTAGCAGCTAATTCTGAGAAAAAAATTAGGGCAAGTAAATTTGGTTAAAATTTCAATACATTTTCTTAGATTTATGCTTAATTTTACCGTAAATAAAATGCAATTGATTGTTACAGCTATTAACTTTGATAAAATCTCTTCAAAAACAAGAAAATTGTATGCAATTAATTATTGTTTATGCTTACCAATTTCCCTAAGCTGAGCTAACTCCTTGGTAACATGGTTTAAAACTTCAGTATTTAATGCTTTGGTGATCTCGCCAACATTAATACTTATCGGCTTTTTTTCGGACGCCTCCGCGTTAAAATCATCACTTTGAATGTAGTTGGAATCTAGTTGGTTTTTTAGAATTGACAGTTTGTTATCTATTTCACTAACTTTTTCATCCAACGCGACTAACTTTTTTCCAAAAACTGAGTTTTCTGGTTCTGAATTAAACTCTTTTCTGCCATGTTCAAATACGCTTTTGCTTGGGCTACTAAACAATTTGACGTCTAGGTTTCTTAGTTTTGAAATAACCGAATCGGTTTTGTCAATGTTATTATTGACTCTATTGTCAAGACCTTCGACTCTTCTCATCAAGTGTTCGACGGCTTTGTCAAGATTCTCTATTCTTTGAAGTTTGGACTCCAGAGTGGAAATTATGGCTTCGAATACGTTGAATAAGTACTGCTCTCTGAAAACAAAAGAAAATCTTTGTTACCTACCATCAGAATAATTTTTATTCGAGTTTTATCAAATGAAAACAATAAAACAGTACCTTCTTGAACTATGTTTTCACTGAAGCAACATTGAGCAACTTTTGAGTTTCAGTTACTTTTCCTAAAATGTTTCTCAAAGTTTGTGAATGTTGCTCAATGTTCCAGAAACAAAGGCCGGTTGTAGTTTCTTATCACCGGTTTTACTAGACATGTTTATTTGAATAACTTATTCATATGGCCGAATGTTGCTCTGTCAGACCAAAAAAATCTGATAAAGCTCTCCGTTTTTGGTGTAGAAGCAGTTCATATTACTTTTTGAAAACCAAACATTTCTTCCTAATTCATTCGACACCACTAAATCCGAATATCCCGGTTGCTAAGTCGAAATATTGACAGGGACGGAGAAAATCCCCCCATACCAACAAAAACCTGTTTATTTTTTCAGTTTTATTCAATTTACTTGAAAACTAACCTTTTTATCGAAAGTTGCAAACTTTTTTATTGAGAAAATTCTCTTTCCAAGTATGTATTGCTCGATCAAGTTAGAAGAAGGAAGAAGATCTTCAGTGGCCGTAAATTGGGATTATTTAGAAAAAAACATGTTTATTTTAGGTTTTATCAAATTTACTCAAAAACTACAATTCTTGCAAAAAAATGTGCAGTATACTTTATCGTAGACAATAAAATTTTCTTTTAAACGCTGCAATATATTATGCAGTTTATTTATGTCACATATAAGTCTCCAGGAGTGTACTTATATAAATACATTTTTAAAAATAACCAAATTAATCAATTTTTGTTACATAATTTGTCTATTTTTAAAAAAAAATTAAGCTTCCTAATTTACTTTTTACCTTATTATATCCTACTGACGTTAGTTTCTAAGAAAATTTGTCAAAAATGTTTTTTTGATAATTTTTGGAAGTGCGGACGCCTTTTGAGAGTTGGCCATATTTTGTGATACACCGTTTAAAAGGAAATTTCATTATCCATCCCAAAGTAAATAATTTATATTGTTAGGAGTTTAGTTCTCAAGAAAATTGAATAAAACCTGTTAAAAAATTGAATAGTTTAGAGATTTTAAATAATTACTTTAAATTAAGAACACGACTGAAGCACAACTTTGTAATACAGCGTTTGAATGGAAATTTTATTGTCTACGACGCAGTAAAGAATACATTTTTTGATAAAGAGCTTGGTTTTTAAGAAAATCGAATCAAATCTATAAAAAATTTAAAAATACCTTTGATATTTGATGATTTTTTTACCCCCATTTACGGACGTCGCTGGAGAGCACCGAATTTCACATTGTTAAAAAGAGAATTTTACTGCCTACAAGAAAGTATGATACATATTTTTTCATTTGAAGTTTAGTTTCCGAGGAAATTAGACAAAACTTGTAACAATGGCTAGAGAAGGTATTGTTTTCGCCGAAAAAATTTATTTTGAGATAACGCCTAAAATGTGTTATTTGGGTGTATTTTGAGCGATCCTAGCAATATCGTCGTGATGTCTGTGTGTGTGTGTGTGTGTGTGTGTATTTTTTTTTCGGTAACACGATAGCTCCTAAACCGCTGAACCGATTTTCATAAAATTTTCAGGTAAAATAGAGTTCGACACTCTAACGAGCTGATTAAATTTTGGTCAAAATCCATTAATGCTAATGACAGCTTTTTGACAATTAAAAGTTTTAAAAAATGCTATTTTTTAACGGAGCATCGCATCAATATGCGGTTTCCGGAATATGAGACTGCATTTTGCTCAGTAATTTGTGTTATAACCAAAAACTTGGTGGGAGCTTTGGTTTCCGAGATATTTAAAAAATATATTTTAAGGCTGATTATTATAGCTTTACTGGAAGTGTGCTAATAAGCTAGCTAGGAAGGTATAAGATTCGTCATGAATTCATTTATTTAAAATTGATTTAATTTACGGACGCTCCTAAAGTTTTAATTACGAAACCAATCCAATCATATTATTATACACCATTTTAAAGAAAATTTTATTGACTATAATAAAATGTAACAAATATTTTCCTTTAGACGTTGATTATTAAAGAAATCGAATAAATCATGGGAAAAACATGCGAAATTTTTTACCTTTTTTAAATGACTTCAATTAACGGACGCCGCTGGAGAGTTTGTAATCAGTCTAACCCTATTAAATTAAACCTTGTTAAAAAGAGAATTTTATTGGCTACAATAAAGTACACATACACCTACCGACAAACGTCACGACGATATTGCTAAGATTAGATTGTCAAAATATCATGGGAAAAACATGCGTATTTTTGTAACTTTTTTAAATGACTTCAATTAACGGCAAGCGCGGATCTGGGTAAAAATCTAGGGGGGGTAATAGTCGACGAAAATTTTTTTTGTAATATATTTTTTTTTCTAGGGGGGGGTAATTCGCCTATTTTCCTTTTAACCAATAACAAAAAGTGCATATTTTTGGTTTTAGGGGGGGGGGGGGTAATTACCACGTTACCCCCCTCAAATCCCGCTTGATTAACGGACGCCGCTGGAAAGTTTGTAATCAGTCTAACCCTATTCAATCAAACCTTGTTAAAAAGAGAATTTTATTGGCTACTATAAAGTACACATACACCTACCGACAAACGCCACGACGATATTGCTAAGATTAGATTACCAAAATATACCCAAAAATCAGATATTCAGCGTTATCTGAAAAAATCCTCGAATTAGTTTTTTTTTGCATTTTGGAATTTAACAGCGGCGAAAAACTTAAAGAAAAACGAAAAATTTGCAAAGCATTCGCGGACCTATATCCCTGGAACTTTTATGACAATTTATCTCTTAGAATTTATCCGGCGCACAGTGCGGAAAAAAATAAGGTTTTTGGACAATATTCAATATCTTTGTTGTTTTTCAAAAAAGTTAATTTTTTTATAGGGTATGTGATAAAGTGTAGTCCTAAGGTTAAAATAAGTAGAACTTTTTAATATAAATATATGTCATTTTATTTAAAATATTAAAAAAATAAATTAAAGTACGTTTAGTTTAACTTAAGCTTTTGACACGGATCACCTAACAAAATCCGTGCTTTTGATCTCTAAAGTGCAAAAAAACTATTTTTTTAAATATTCGCACACACAAACAGAATAATTTTCGGCATATATATTTTAAGACTGATAGCAGTATTTTTATAATTTTATTGACTACCTAAAATTATTGTTTTTGTGCGTTCCCATCGACAAAAAACTGCCAAGACGATATGCAATTCTAAAATATTTAATTTTTCATTTTGCTCACAGTAGTATAAGGTACCACAAATATATTGGTAATTTTTTTAAAATTTATTATCACCTATATAACCACTCGCCAACACCGAAGAATAAGCCTCATTTCCTCTCCAAATTTAGTGCCATTTTTGACACATTGCTGCCGCCATTATTGACGTTGATGAGAGCTGTCACTTTATATTTTTCCAAATGGCGGCAAGACTGGTTTTAAGGGTATACCTAAACAGGAGAAGATGTGAGGCATCTCAACCGGGGTGGCAACAAATGTATCATAAATTATTAGGATTGAAATATGTTATTTAAAAAAATACAGCACCCTTAGTAGCAGCCAGTAGCAAAAAATATTTACGCTGCCTTTTTGCCAATTCATTGGACTAATATTTAGGATATATGCCAGACCTTGCAAATCTTTGCAATTTTTTATAACCTTAATAAAATTTAAAAAATATTTTTTTTTGTAAGCATACCAGTTTTAATTAAATTATTTTAAAAGCGAGGCGTCAATTGTACAAAATTTTATTTAAACAAATAGGGTAAACTTATATCACTGTAATACTTAAAGAAATTTTTTTTTATATTTAAATGCAGAACCAGTAAAATTAATTTTCTGATAGGTATTATATACGATTTTTTTCAACCTGTTTTAAAATAACGAATTTAACTAATTATTTTGTCCCCTTTTGCAAGTGTGACTAAAAAATGGGTTATGATTATAGATAAACTGGACATTTATATATACTTTTGCAATATTAAAATTTTTAAAATATAACCTCAGTTTTTCGATTATTGCCCACAGGAGTCCGCACTGTGCGGCGTTACAAACATGTAGGTATAATTAACTGTCGAATGTTTATCTAAATATTCAATAGCCCACGAAATATTTTATATATTAAATACGGAGTTATCTGAACATAATCTCAACACTAATGGCATGTCAAATGTCAAAATAAGCGAAGATAGCGCCTTCACTATTAGGTCGCTAACAATCTTTGCCGATAAATTTCAATTAGTTTTTAGTTACCTATATTCTTGGTTAGCTTAATTTTGTTAATGACTCCCATGTAGAAAATTCTAGAGCTAAAGCTAGAATCTAGGTAGGTATGCATTTAGTATAGCTAATCATGCAAACAGAATGGCAAAAAATGGTAGCGCTAATTTTTTATGACAAATCGATTATGGCTGATAAAAATAGCTTAAAAAAATGTGTCTACTTCCAGAAAACTTGACAAGTTTTTGGACTTTGTTTTACCCGAAAACGGTACGTCGTGTCACAGAAAAATACTTTTTTAACAAACAATGTTCAGGACACAATTCTGCACAATTTATCTTACTAAGTTACAGCTCTACAATCAGATTTGCAGAAGATAGAGGACACCAAAGTATTTTTGTGCATTTTACTCGAAAACGATAAATCCCAAAGAAATTTTTTATCTACGAGAAATGTTGATCACACGATTCTCTACAATCTGTCTTTGTGGATCACAGGTCTATAACAACATGTTTAGACGATAGGGGGCGCCAAAATTGGCAAAAATCACTTTTTTACATTTTTGGCAAAAACGGTCATCGAGAGAAACTTTATTAACATAAAATGTTTAGGACACAATTCTCTACAATCTATTTTGATAAATCACAGCTTTACAACCACCATGTATAGAAGACAGACGGCACCAAAAATGCCAATAATTTCTTGTACATAAAGTTTTCTAGAACTAACTAAAATAAAAAAAATATATATATTTTTAAAAATTTGTCACCTTTTATGTTCTACAAAATGGTTGTAAAGCTGTGACCCGAAACGTTATTCTTCAAAGCAAGACAAGAGGAAAATCGAAGTTGTGTATAATATAATTAATAATAAGTCTTTTATCAAAACCGGCCAAAATCAAAAAGGACATTATCATAAAATGGGGTCGGGCCTAGCTTGTGACGTTCACCTAAAGAAGAGCGGTTCTAATATGACTATGCAATTGAAGCGTCCTGCAATTCCTTAAAAAGGACCATTTGCAATTAATTGACGGTGAGAATCGGTTCGGTTCGGTTAACACCGATGTCGACGTCTCAAAAGAGGGGCTTATTATAAGAAAAGAATATAAAAAAATGTTTAATGTATTTTTGGGTCCAAAAACCCAAATATTATTTGTTCCCGATTTAAATTCGCCACCAAACTTCCATGAGACCAATCTGTATGAGAGGAAAAAAGAGGGAGCCAGTATGCATGTACAGGGTGTCTCATTATATTTTTCCCACCCTTTTAGACTATTAATAATTGATATAGGAATACACAAGAAATTGTGCTCGAATTCGCGAAATTTTTACTTTTAAATTGCATCTTGACTTTATTCCTGATGCTTACCATATTTGACAGGCGCTCAAATTTATAGTTTTTGTAAATTGGATGCTCCTTATATTATTTAATTAATAGAATAGGCTTGGAACATATTTTACAAAAATACCCGCTATGCCGTAGTTTAGAGCCATAGTTTCTGAGATATTAGCAATTATAACAGTACCGCTCTTGTGTTAATTTTAGTATCCTTATTCCAAATATGTTAGTCCCCATGTATCAACAGTGACAATGACACAACTTTGTTGTCGTTATCGGTTGTCATTTTGAGCGTCATTAAAAAAAAATAGTTGTCTTTGTCACTGTTTATACATGGGGACTAACATAGTTCGAAATAAGGATACTGAATTGACATTTAAAAATTTGTCGCTAATATTTCAGAAACTATTTATCAAAACTGCGACATATGGGGTATTTTTGGAAAATATATTCCAAGGCTAATCTAATAATTAAATATTATACGGAGCTTCTATTTTACAAAAACTATAAATTTGAGCGCCCGTCAAATACGGTAAGCATTAGGAATAAAGTAAAGATGCAATTTTAAAGGAAAAATTTCGCGAATTCGAACACAATTTCTTTTATATTCCTACATCAATTATTAATGGTCTAAAAGGGTGGGAAAAATATAATAAAACACCCTGTAAAGAAAAGAGATAGTTGGCCATGCTAGGCCCGGCCCTTTTTTACGATTTTATCCTTTTTGATTTTGTCCGGTTTCGATAAAAGACTACTAAACTTGAATTCCGCTCTTGTCATGTTTTGATAAATGACATTGTTGTATAGTCTCCGGTTATTAAGAAATCCGTTTTTGCCATTGGACTGTTATACCATTTTCATTTATGATTTTGGACGATTTTGTTTTTGTCATTTGCGACTATGGATAGGGATTCATATTTTCGACATGGAACTTTTTTGTCAACAACTTTTCATGTTATGTTTCCATATCTCGAGAAGTTATCTTTCGGTACCTAATGAGATTTTTCAATTAACAACTTGAATATATTTAAATATATGTGATAGAGTTGATCTGCTAATATGCGAGTTTAATATTGATACCACTTCAACAACCTTTCAAAAACCGTTAAAGATAAATATGTGATATGTGTGTGGTATTTCTGGAATCAGATAAAATTGCCTAGAAGACCCCTATTTTTGTTGTTGTTTATATACAGCAGTGCTAGCAGTCAGCAGCGGTGTAGCTATCGTTGGACAAACAAAAAACTTGTTCTTAAACTAAACTTTACATTAAAATCAACATTTTTTTATTCATATTAACTTTTATTAAAATTTTCGCCTGCGGCACATTTTAATTTCATTTGGTTCTTAAGTTCAGACTTATTAAAACTAACAAAAAAAATATGTTTGGTTTTTACTGCCTTCTTGGTCTCAGCCCTCCGGACATCCTGAATCCGGCACTGTAAATGTATATTATATCTTCATAAGGTTTATAAAATAGCTTAATCTTGAAAATACCTCGTAAAACGATGATAAAACAAATGATTTTGCAAATTGAAAAGAGATTTTATTTTGTTATTATGGCAAAAGAAATTTTTTTGTTGACAAGCTATATTCTTATTGACTCATGAGGGCCCCCAAAAAATTGTTTGCCCTGGGCCTCTTGACTTCTAGCTACGCGGCTGGCAGTCAGGTGTAGTAGTTGACGGGGCTCTTCACCAAAAACAAAGTTACACAGAAAAGTCTTGAAAATATTAATTTACCAATATCTGTATAGATACTTTTAGCCGCTATTAGCTCTACATATGAGACGTATGAGGCCTTTCCACCGTTGCCATGGTAACGCGATATTTAGGGATCGTTGCCGGTCTTTTGCTGTGTTTACTGTACTATCCGATTATTATGTTTTTCTTGTGTGTGTTGTGTAAAAACTCCAATTAACGTTAGTCATCAATGATAAAAAAGAAAAAAGAAGTTGTGAAAGTAGGTAGTATTTTTAAAAACTAAAATAATAAGCATTTTCGCGTCTTTGTGCTTGTGTAGGCGCACAACATCAGCACTTACAAGTAGGTACCTACCACTTGAAAAAGAAAATAAAAGTAAAAAGACAATACTTATCTTTAGTAGGTACTTAATTTTTAAGACCACACGCGTATTTTGGTCCCACATTATGACCGCTTTAATTAGAAGCCATCTCCAATTTAATTTACTCACACCGTCAAAGGGGGTGACATAAGACAAAATCGGTTTTATAATAAAGGTAACATTAACAGCTCACTAAGATTTAATTTTTTAAGGATAATTTTTGATAAATTTAAGTGGTTTTAAAGTTTTTTGAAAATGATAATAGAGACCTCTTGCAGGCAATCCATTAGCACACTTTATCCTTTATTAATGTGACTTTAAACGACAGATGTCACGTGATATTTAAAAGTCCAATTATTACCTTCTGTAGACTCAATTTTTATTTGCGTGTCAGCAGTCTGTTTTGTGTTCTGTGGGCAAATATAATTAAAAAGTTCCGAAAACAAATAGAGACAAACTGAAGCAATACCAGTGAAAATCCGATTAGGTCTGTGTACTGAGCACGGTCGCTAGAATAGACCGGTCTTCGGATCTTATATATATATGTCGAATTTTTCATACTAAACGACCACATTCAGTTTGACTTGTATTCTAATATAATATGTACTTAAAAGAGTTTAGGAAAATCGCCTTAGTTTTCAAAAAATTCAAAAAATATTAGTTGTTCATATCATATCTAACTTTTGTTTACAAAAATCAGCTGGACCACCAGTGCCAGGACCGGTCTAATTTTAGGGACCGTGCGTACTGGGTACTTCTTCTTTTTTTACACACTTCACAGAACATTGATGACTTTTGGTTAGTTGGTAAACACTGTTGCCAGCAACACATATCTACCAGTTTTTATAGAAAATAAGTTTTAATAATTGACATAAAATTTAATCTGCGGATGACCCCGCATTGATAGGTCTTGAAATAATTGTCTAAATATCTTAAATTTACATAACGTGATATGCGCGGCATAAATAAAGTGCCTAGTAGCCTGCGTATGCCTCAAATAAAATACTCTGCCAATATATGGGCCCCTAAGCTCATACTAGGTACTATAGTTATAGTTTACGTGTGAGCTAATATAACTAAAAACTGAAATATATTTTGTTCAACTCCAGACTAAATTACCTTTTGTTTGATACCACACAAGCCATGTTTTGACTTAAGCTCAAATTTTAAAATCTACCCCCCCCTTAATAAATGCAAAAACTAAAATGTCATTTGTTAAACTCCGAACTCAATTACCTTTCGTTTGATATCACACACGCCATATTTTCACTTAAACTCTAATTTTTGAAATATACCCCCACCCTTTTTTTAAAATAAATTAAAATGTATTTGCTTAATTCCAGACTCAATTACCTTTCGTTTGATATCACATACGCCATATTTTCACATAAACTCTAATTTTTGAAATCAACCCCCCCCTTTTATTTGGTTTGTGTTTTGTGGATTTTGTTCATTTTTAAATGGGACCATCTCGACCCAAGAGCCAGCCTAGGTACCAAATTTCATTAAAATCGGACAAGCGGTTTTTCAGTTATGCGCGTTGGTCGTTACAGACAGACATACAGACAGACAGACAGACAGACAGACAGACAGACAGACAGACAGACAGACATACAGACATACAGACATACAGACATACAGACATGCAGACATACAGACATACAGACAGACAGACAGATAGACGGACAGACAGACAGACAGACAGACAGACAGACAGACAGACAGACAGACAGACAGACAGACAGACAGACAGACAGACAGACAGACAGACAGACAGACAGACAGACAGACAGACAGACAGACAGACAGACAGACAGACAGACAGACAGACAGACAGACAGACAGACAGACAGACAGACAGACAGACAGACAGACAGACAGACAGACAGACAGACAGACAGACAGACAGACAGACAGACAGACAGACAGACAGACAGACAGACAGACAGACAGACAGACAGACAGACAGACAGACAGACAGACAGACAGACAGACAGACAGACAGACAGACAGACAGACAGACAGACAGACAGACAGACAGACAGACAGACAGACAGACAGACAGACAGACAGACAGACAGACAGACAGACAGACAGACAGACAGACAGACAGACAGACAGACAGACAGACAGACAGACAGACAGACAGACAGACAGACAGACAGACAGACAGACAGACAGACAGACAGACAGACAGACAGACAGACAGACAGACAGACAGACAGACAGACAGACAGACAGACAGACAGACAGACAGACAGACAGACAGACAGACAGACAGACAGACAGACAGACAGACAGACAGACAGACAGACAGACAGACAGACAGACAGACAGACAGACAGACAGACAGACAGACAGACAGACAGACAGACAGACAGACAGACAGACAGACAGACAGACAGACAGACAGACAGACAGACAGACAGACAGACAGACAGACAGACAGACAGACAGACAGACAGACAGACAGACAGACAGACAGACAGACAGACAGACAGACAGACAGACAGACAGACAGACAGACAGACAGACAGACAGACAGACAGACAGACAGACAGACAGACAGACAGACAGACAGACAGACAGACAGACAGACAGACAGACAGACAGACAGACAGACAGACAGACAGACAGACAGACAGACAGACAGACAGACAGACAGACAGACAGACAGACAGACAGACAGACAGACAGACAGACAGACAGACAGACAGACAGACAGACAGACAGACAGACAGACAGACAGACAGACAGACAGACAGACAGACAGACAGACAGACAGACAGACAGACAGACAGACAGACAGACAGACAGACAGACAGACAGACAGACAGACAGACAGACAGACAGACAGACAGACAGACAGACAGACAGACAGACAGACAGACAGACAGACAGACAGACAGACAGACAGACAGACAGACAGACAGACAGACAGACAGACAGACAGACAGACAGACAGACAGACAGACAGACAGACAGACAGACAGACAGACAGACAGACAGACAGACAGACAGACAGACAGACAGACAGACAGACAGACAGACAGACAGACAGACAGACAGACAGACAGACAGACAGACAGACAGACAGACAGACAGACAGACAGACAGACAGACAGACAGACAGACAGACAGACAGACAGACAGACAGACAGACAGACAGACAGACAGACAGACAGACAGACAGACAGACAGACAGACAGACAGACAGACAGACAGACAGACGACAGACAGACAGACAGACAGACAGACGACAGACAGACAGACGACAGACAGACAGACAGACAGACAGACAGACAGACAGACGGCGCAACAAAAAAGTTTCAAAATCATCTGAAACGCAAAGATATATAAAATTTTTTGAAATCGGAGCAACTTTCTTTTTCTCGAAAAAATTAGGATCACCATAGCTCACACTACTATAGTATAGTATATGTGTGAGCTAAAATAAATGGGACATGCAAAATGTCCCTAATATTAACTGGATATTTAACTTCTAGAGAAAATAAAACTTTTTATTCAAGGTGGCCTGGCAAAAACGTTCCAGAGGTTATTTCGAGTATTTACAGTAAGTTTTTGGAAAATCCTTGATTATGTTTGCAAGGGGGACACTTTAATGTGATATTAAGTTATTTCTCTCTATCAACCCATAGCTATGGTAGCCTTGACTTCTTGATTTTAGATAGGGTATGAGTGTCAATTGATACCTTGTTCAGAAGTTTTTTTAATTGCGTTTACAGTGTTGATATTATTTCAAAAATATGGATCATATTATCAAAAGAAAAATGATTTGTGGGCGAATCCTAAATAGGGGAATATTAGTAAATCGTATACTACCCGGGAGTTTCTTCCTTGTCGCCCTTTTTTTTTTCTTATGTTAATTATCTTTCTCTCTCTGTTTTTATGTTAGTTTAAAAATTACATAAGGAGAGGAGCAGTTTTTTTGCGGTTAGAAGCATGTCTTTTAATAAAATACCTAATCAGAGTATAAAAATAAAGTATAAATTGGCCGGTACTTGTGTAAACTAAACGGCATTGGCAGTAGTTTAATGACCATAAAATGTAAGAAGATATTTGTTTGGGTACAAGGAATTTCTTTACACCACATCAGTACCGAGTTGTTCTAAAACACCCAACTTTACGGTACTCATATAATTTTTTCGTGGCATCGATGTTTACTTATAATTATTATTAATAAGAACCGTGTTGGGAACTTTTTAAACGTTTTTTACCAAAGATGCGGCGAAGCGATGGCTTAATTTGGACATCGAAAATTGGTGGTCCGCTCACTTTTTTCCCGCTACAAGTAAGATCGACTTTTTTGACAAAAATGATCGATCGTGGGGTCGAAAATCTTAAAAACGCATATGACAATAAGATTCCATCCATTCCTTAATAACAGATTTGATGTTCTAATTCAAACAAAAAGATATAAAGCCGGGATCAACCGACTCGTGTACTTGGCGAATAATTGTTACTTGCGTATACTTGCCATGTCGTGTGAGTGGGTTACTTGTACAATTATTTGCCACCCGTTGGCTTTCCATTTGTGGTCGGTAAAAATGGGCCGAGTCAAAGGGCTCACGATTATTCGTACCCTTGCCAATACAATACTTGTCTGTACTTGTAAATTGTACACATCGTGTGAGCGCCCTGTTTGCTATCGTAATTCGCAAAGATCGTATACTTGCCAAGTACGCAAATAATTGTGTATTTGCCAAGTACACAAGTCGTTTGAGCCCGCCTTAAGATTTAGTACGCAAGTGTACTTCATCAAGAAGTGAATAAATGAAAATCAATATAGAATTTACCTGCTTACATTATTTTTAATTTTCCTTTTTACTTTCGTAACGTTCAAAAAATCGTTTTATCATGTTATATTGATCAGGTCATGCATAAATGGAAGTTTTCCGAAAATTTATGGATAGTCTTCGGTGGCTTAATGTAGAGAGCGTTTGAGTACAGAGCAAGAGATTCCGGGTTCGAGTCCTGGCCGAAGACAGACAACTTTTTTCTTATTTTTCTTTCTTTAATTTCACTTGTTATTTATATAGTTTTAGGTCCTTGCATTATTTGCAATTTGGTATTTGAAAATTATATTGGCAATCGCCCATTGCGATCAGAAATTTTAACACACGAAAAGGTGATCTCATGGCTTCAGACGTTAATACTTCACGTCTAATTTGAGTTTTCATACCTTTGACAGTGGGAAGGAAGAATTATAGAAATCAGTTGGATGGCTTGGTCAAGTTAATATCCTGAGAGTTTCTTGTTCTTGTATTGAGACACCGCAGACATGCATAGATAGAAGTTTTCCGAAAATTTATGTATTGTCTTCGGTAGCTTAATGTAAAGAGCGTTTGCATACAGAGCAAGAGATTCCGGGTTCGAGCCCTGGCCGAAGACAGAAAACTTTTTTCTTATTTTTCTTTCCATAATTTCACTTGTTGTTTATAGTTTTAGGTCCTTGCATTATTTGCAATTTGGTATTTGAGAATTATATTGGCAATCGCCCATTGCGATCAGAAATTTTAACACACGAAAAGGTGATCTCATGTTTTCAGACAGTGATACTTTACGTCTAATTTAAGTTTTTTAAGGCAGGCAGGCAGGCAGGCAGGCAGGCAGGCAGGCAGGCAGGCAGGCAGGCAGGCAGGCAGGCAGGCAGGCAGGCAGGCAGGCAGGCAGGCAGGCAGGCAGGCAGGCAGGCAGGCAGGCAGGCAGGCAGCCAGACAGACAGACAGACAGACAGACAGACAGACAGACAGACAGACAGACAGACAGACAGACAGACAGACAGACAGACAGACAGACAGACAGACAGACAGACAGACAGACAGACAGACAGACAGACAGACAGACAGACAGACAGACAGACAGACAGACAGACAGACAGACAGACAGACAGACAGACAGACAGACAGACAGACAGACAGACAGACAGACAGACAGACAGACAGACAGACAGACAGACAGACAGACAGACAGACAGACAGACAGACAGACAGACAGACAGACAGACAGACAGACAGACAGACAGACAGACAGACAGACAGACAGACAGACAGACAGACAGACAGACAGAACAGACAGACAGACAGACAGACAGACAGACAGACAGACAGACAGACAGACAGACAGACAGACAGACAGACGACAGACAGACAGACGACAGACAGACAGACAGACAGACAGACAGACAGACAAACAGACAGACAGACAGACAGACAGACAGACAGACGGCGCAACAAAAAAGTTTCAAAATCATCTGAAACGCAAAGATATATAGAAATTTTTGAAATCGGAGCAACTTTCTTTTTCTCGAAAAAATTAGGATCACCATAGCTCACACTACTATAGTATAGTATATGTGTGAGCTAAAATAAATGGGACATGCAAAATGTCCCTAATATTAACTGGATATTTAACTTCTAGAGAAAATAAAACTTTTTATTCAAGGTGGCCTGGCAAAAACGTTCCAGAGGTTATTTCGAGTATTTACAGTAAGTTTTTGGAAAATCCTTGATTATGTTTGCAAGGGGGACACTTTAATGTGATATTAAGTTATTTCTCTCTATCAACCCATAGCTATGGTAGCCTTGACTTCTTGATTTTAGATAGGGTAGGAGTGTCAATTGATACCTTGTTCAGAAGTTTTTTTAATTGCGTTTACAGTGTTGATATTATTTCAAAAATATGGATCATATTATCAAAAGAAAAATGATTTGTGGGCGAATCCTAAATAGGGGAATATTAGTAAATCGTATACTACCCGGGAGTTTCTTCCTTGTCGCCCTTTTTTTTTTCTTATGTTAATTATCTTTCTCTCTCTGTTTTTATGTTAGTTTAAAAATTACATAAGGAGAGGAGCAGTTTTTTTGCGGTTAGAAGCATGTCTTTTAATAAAATACCTAATCAGAGTATAAAAATAAAGTATAAATTGGCCGGTACTTGTGTAAACTAAACGGCATTGGCAGTAGTTTAATGACCATAAAATGTAAGAAGATATTTGTTTGGGTACAAGGAATTTCTTTACACCACATCAGTACCGAGTTGTTCTAAAACACCCAACTTTACGGTACTCATATAATTTTTTCGTGGCATCGATGTTTACTTATAATTATTATTAATAAGAACCGTGTTGGGAACTTTTTAAACGTTTTTTACCAAAGATGCGGCGAAGCGATGGCTTAATTTGGACATCGAAAATTGGTGGTCCGCTCACTTTTTTCCCGCTACAAGTAAGATCGACTTTTTTGACAAAAATGATCGATCGTGGGGTCGAAAATCTTAAAAACGCATATGACAATAAGATTCCATCCATTCCTTAATAACAGATTTGATGTTCTAATTCAAACAAAAAGATATAAAGCCGGGATCAACCGACTCGTGTACTTGGCGAATAATTGTTACTTGCGTATACTTGCCTTGTCGTGTGAGTGGGTTACTTGTACAATTATTTGCCACCCGTTGGCTTTCCATTTGTGGTCGGTAAAAATGGGCCGAGTCAAAGGGCTCACGATTATTCGTACCCTTGCCAATACAATACTTGTCTGTACTTGTAAATTGTACACATCGTGTGAGCGCCCTGTTTGCTATCGTAATTCGCAAAGATCGTATACTTGCCAAGTACGCAAATAATTGTGTATTTGCCAAGTATACAAGTCGTTTGAGCCCGCCTTAAGATTTAGTACGCAAGTGTACTTCATCAAGAAGTGAATAAATGAAAATCAATATAGAATTTACCTGCTTACATTATTTTTAATTTTCCTTTTTACTTTCGTAACGTTCAAAAAATCGTTTTATCATGTTATATTGATCAGGTCATGTATAAATGGAAGTTTTCCGAAAATTTATGGATAGTCTTCGGTGGCTTAATGTAGAGAGCGTTTGAGTACAGAGCAAGAGATTCCGGGTTCGAGTCCTGGCCGAAGACAGACAACTTTTTTCTTATTTTTCTTTCTTTAATTTCACTGGTTATTTATATAGTTTTAGGTCCTTGCATTATTTGCAATTTGGTATTTGAAAATTATATTGGCAATCGCCCATTGCGATCAGAAATTTTAACACACGAAAAGGTGATCTCATGGCTTCAGACAGTGATACTTTACGTCTAATTTAAGTTTTCATACCTTTGACAGTGAGAAAGAAGAATTACAGAAATCAGTTGAATGGTATATGGTCGCGTTAATACCCTGAGAGTTTCACGTTCTTGTATTGAGACTAATTTGAGTTTTCATACCTTTGACAGTGGGAAGGAAGAATTATAGAAATCAGTTGGATGGCTTGGTCAAGTTAATATCCTGAGAGTTTCTTGTTCTTGTATTGAGACACCGCAGACATGCATAGATAGAAGTTTTCCGAAAATTTATGTATTGTCTTCGGTAGCTTAATGTAAAGAGCGTTTGCATACAGAGCAAGAGATTCCGGGTTCGAGCCCTGGCCGAAGACAGAAAACTTTTTTCTTATTTTTCTTTCCTTAATTTCACTTGTTGTTTATAGTTTTAGGTCCTTGCATTATTTGCAATTTGGTATTTGAGAATTATATTGGCAATCGCCCATTGCGATCAGAAATTTTAACACACGAAAAGGTGATCTCATGTTTTCAGACAGTGATACTTTACGTCTAATTTAAGTTTTCATACCTTTGACAGTGAGAAAGAAGAATTACAGAAATCAGTTGAATGGTATATGGTCGCGTTAATACCCTGAGAGTTTCACGTTCTTGTATTGAGACACCGCAGACATGCATAGATGGAAGTTTTCCGAAAATTAGATAGAGCGTTTGCGTACAGAGCAAGAGATTCCGGGTTTGAGTCCCGGCCCAGGACAGAAAAACTTTTTTATTATTTGTCTTTTCTTTCCCTTCTTTCTCATATTTTTTCTTCAGGTTTTTACCCCCGCCCAAGCGAAGCCTTTACTAGCTACGCCACTGAGTAGTTGAATAAAAATAAAAGCTTGTGCAACTGTGTGTTTGGTTGTAAAATCATTTTTTCATGTAGTTACCTAGCCTTTGTTAAAAAAATCGAACATACTGGCATATTTAGACCTAGCCTAGGTGTGGTCTCTGCTATAAGTAGATACTTAAAATGTCAAAAATCGGACTAATTATTTCTAGAAAAGCGGCAAAATTTATTCAAGGTACAACAAAAATTTACCATTGCACCTGTATTGGGTATGTTGCTCGTAATAAGCCGCTTTTAATATCTAGAAATCAAGATTTTTTTCAATACGACAAATTCTAGTTTCATATGTCATCTTAATCGGCACAAAATAAACTAGAGCTATAAATTTTGAATTTTCTTATAACGACTAATTAAATAACTGAAAGTATACGTAAATATAATGAAATAATAATCGGTTAAGAAACTACATGCTATGTTTAATAAAAACAATTCAAAAAAATCTCTTCAAGATTTATTATAGGGAAAAGCACACAGGAATATTTTAAAGAATAGCTGGTCAAAAGTCTTTTAGAAGTCCCTTATTTGAAATGGTGAAAAATTTTACTTTTTGTCAATTTTATTTGTTAGAAATCAATCTCTATTTTATATCCGGGTTTGAAGATCAGCAAAATCTGCCAAATAAATAACATTCTTTCGCTAAAATCAAAAATTAGGTAAATACGAGGGGTGTCATTTATATTTTGCATATAGGAACATAGAGGGCGACACTGATCGAATGTCGCTAATAAAACTTAACCTCAATCTTTACCTAACCCATATTCAAAACATCAGTGCGATACATATAGTTTTATAGCTACAGGGAATTTATTAAGTTAACAAATTAGTCGAAAAATGGAATTAAACCGAGGACATTTTCGGGCCATAATTTTTTACAACTTTCGAAGGGATTTATCTCAAAAAGTTGATTTCTGTTTTCGGTAATGAAGCACTACATCAGTCGACAGTTTCTCGTTGGTATGGAGAATTCAAGCGTAGACGGATTAGCCCTAGCGGCGATCCACGTTCTGGTGCACCAAAAACGGCTGTCACCCAGGAAAACATCGATGCTGTGCGCATGTTTATCACGGAAGATCGACATGTAACATATCGCGAGATTGAGGCTTTATTGACGATTTCAAAGACTTTAATGCAAAAAAATTAGCATGAATAATTAGGGGTAAGAACATTAATTTTCCGCTGGATACCGCATCTGTTAAGAGAAGAATAGAAAGAAACCAGTGTCAATTGGTGTCAGAAAAGTTTAGAATGCTTTGAGGCAGGAAACTCGAAAAACATGTACAGCGTTGTCAGTGTTTATGAATCGTGGATTTACTCATATGAACCCGAAAATAAACGTCAGTCGTCTGTTTGGGTATTCCAATATGAAGCAAAGCTAACAAAAGTAATGCGTTTTCGAAGTGTATCCAAAAAGATGGTCGCGACATTTGTCTCAAAAGCAGGTCATCTAGCAAGAATTTCTCTGGAAGGATCCAAAGACTGTTATTGAAAGTTATCGCTGAGCTTCGGAAAACGAACACCGAACGACGAATCATCCTCCAGCGAATCAATGCAAGTTCGCACAAAGCACAAAAAACCATTGAATTTTTAACCCAACAAAACGACGAGAAGTGTTGGACTATCCTCCATAGAGTCCCGACATAAGTACCAACAATTTATATACCTTTTCGAAAATCAAGAATGGACTGCCTGGTCAAATATTTCAGTCGCCAGAGGAAGCAGTCGAATCCTTCAAGATTTAAGAAAACTCTATCGAATGAGTTACTTCTTATTAAAATCGGTCAAAAGATCAAAATTATATCGCAAAACAAATTTATAGTTTCGAAAACTATTAAGTGAAAACGTTCGAAACATATAATGTAAAAAAATTGTACATTACAAACGGACAAAAAGAAGTTCGTAACAAAAACATTTCATGTGCAAAAAGCCAAGTACGCGAAAATGGTATTCCGTAAAACGAATTGAGATATGGGATTCCGTAAAAAGAATCGAGATAAAATAGCCAAGTTCTCCAATACAAATTTCAAAATTAAAGGATCTTAGTTGTTTGGAAATGTTTTTTAGCTTTTGCTGTCACAGCCAAACTTGTTTATGTTTAGGCCGCTACACACGCACATGCAAGTCGGCCGACTTGGCTTGTCAAGCCAAGTTGGAACCAAAGTCTCTCAGACAGCGATCGTCTCCACACGTACCAACTTACTTGTCGACTTGGTTTAGTTTGCATGTGGTTGAAATCAGTCGTATTATCATGGCATCTACGGATGTTCAAAGCTTTTCATATGCAACTCCTTTTTTTTGTTTGTTACTGTAGTCTTTACATTTGACTTGTCAGAGGCATGCATATCATTTATAAAGTTCGATAAACTCCTGAAGGAACTCGCGCGGCAAGCCTCGTAAATCCCCAAGTCGTTCACTCATTTTAGAACTTTAAAAATTTGAAAATTCCGAAACAATTGATCATGTATACACGTTTTTGCCATACACTTCTGAAATCGGCCGACAACAAGCTACACACATGCAAACTTGCAGTAAAAAGTCTGCAGAAGATCGGTTTTGTCCGATTTAGCGCAAGGCCAACTTTTGACTTCATTCAAGCCACGACTTTTGCTACACAAGCTCATGCAAGTCGGCAGACTTAGTCTGTACAAGCCAAGTCGCCCGACTTGCATGTGCGTGTGTAGCGGCCTTTAAATTTAGCAATGTGCCTGAAAGTTAATTTGCTGCCGTAAAAGCTTTTAAGAAAACATTTCCAAACTAGAAAGTACCTTTCATTTTAAAATTTGTATTGAAGAACTTGGCTATACTTTTATCTCAATTCTTTTTACGGAATACCAATTCGACGTTTTTCATAATTCCTTAACTACTAAACAAGGTGGTAAAAATATATTTTTTAAAATTATTTTAAATATAACAAAAAGCTGTTTTTGAAATTCAATTAAATTTAGTAAATATGGAGATATTCAGGAAATGTATTTATTAAAAATCAGCGTTTAAAAAATATTTTAGATGTTCGCGTGACTATTAAAAAGGAATTGACAATTCTACTTATCTAATCTCTTGTTGTTGACACCTTTTAATTTTATTAAACTTCTCTTATCTTTATTGAACTTCCTTCTTTTGCATGAGGCATGGCAATTTTTTACGAAATATTTGCGTGGGCATTTTAATTTTCAAACACGACATTTAGCAGTTATCGTTAGAAGAGAAAATAGGTACCAGATGTCGGAGAAGTCTTTAACAAGTTCTTTTTTGTTAATTTTTAATTAAAAACATAATGTTCAAAAAGTATAAAAATATAGTTTTCTCCACAATAAATTTGTTAAATAAATTTTAGCATTGTCTTCCTTTCAGAGTGATTTTTGGATATTTAAAATAAATTGCTTTGACTTTTGAGGTACAGGTATAAGGGTCAAAATCATCGAGGTGGAAAATTTCATTTTGCAAATTATTAAGTTTGATTTTTTACGCTTAAATTTTGGGTCAGCTCCTCATTTATAAATTTAGAACGGCAACTACATACATTATCGGCAAAAATAATAGACTACGCTCAAAAAAACGTCATTTGGGGAACGTTTTTTAAAATATAAAAATAATAATAAACTTTCTTTAAAAGTACTTTAATTCTATTAATTTAGTAAAACTTGATATGGATTGTAATAATTATTGTAATTATCCAGTGTGTTTAGAAGTAATTTTTGGGGTAAATTTTTGTTCCTAATTTTAAAAACACTTTATTTTTGTCACAAAAATTTAAGATATTTGCAGGTTTCGAAGTTTTAATTTATTTATTTATATATTTGGCTTTAATAGCACATTATTTCAATATTTATATAATTTCCAAAATATGCAATGTCTTTTATTTATGAAAGTAAGACATCTTTCTAAATGAAATTACCCTTTATTTATGATAAAATTCTAAATAATATTGAAATTTTCAAAAATTAAAAAAAAAACAAAATTAAAAATGTTTTTAAAATTTTTAAAATTCGAAAAAACTTTTATGATATTTTTATAAATAAACATATTTTTTTTGTCAAAATTGAATTCCTATATTTATTACAAACTAACAAGTAAAGTTAATAAACGCTTGTGATAAAATAAGGCTTATTTCCGCCAATGTTAGAAACTTATTGCAATAAAGCCAGGCAGTAATAGTGCCGGGCACTATTCTGACAGTTTTCCATTGAAAACTGATAGTTGATCTTTCAAAAATTGACATGCTAAAGTCATGTTTATAAATCTAGTCGTTTATTTTCCATTAATAGTGGCGGCACTATTAATTCCGGCTCTTATAATACACAAAGGCCTAATTTTGAAAGAAGACAGCTGCCCTTATAATGCGAAACTGTCAGAATAGTGCCCGGCACAATTAGTGCCTGGCCTTATTGCAATAACTCTCTATTATCTTTGATTTTTTGTGCTATAATGTAAAATAAAATATTTTTGAGGTTGTGTTATAGACGCCTTGATTTTTTATTATAACAATGACAAAAATATATAGTTTTAACCTAAACATATTCTATAACAGCATTCCCCAAATGATGTTGAAATCATGTACGCTAAGTATGTTGACATATTTGGATATTAGGGACTTATTGGAATAAAACCTGACTTTATTTTAGAATCGACTTTATTTTGACACATTTACACAGAAAACTAACAGCTGACCTCTCAAAATTGACATACCAAAGCCAAATTTAATAATTAAGACGCTAACTTTCATTTAATAAAGACCGACAGTAATAGATCCGGTTTTTAAATACACAAAAGCCGAATTTTAAAAGCTGCTTTTTATATGTAAATCTGTCACTATAGGGTCGATTTTAAAATAGGGCCAGGTTTTATTCCAATAAGTGTCTATTATCCAAATATGTCAACATAAAGGGACTCTAATGCATGTTACTTAAATATCAAAATAAAATTTGCTTACCGCTTTAATTTAATATTTAATACAAACAATCAACTCAGCGTTGACAACCTGTTCGAAGTTGCGATGGAAAGACCTAGTACAGCAACATCTAACACTTTTGATAAAAAATATTTTAATATTTTATGTATCTGTTCCCCAAATGATGAGTGTCTGATCGGACAATTTTCTTAATAAGTAAAATTACAGTTTACTTAAAATTTATTGTAATTATCCAGCGTGTTCAAAGATTCTAATTAGAGGCTAAAATATAGATTGTTAAATTTAATTGATTTTAATATTTTTTGTGCTCATTTGAACTTCCCTAATTGAGTTATGAAAGAGTCCTCCAAATGATTTTATTCGGGTATAAAAAGAACAAAATTAAATCAGGAACGTAATTAATTAAAATGATTTTGAAATGTGAAGATAAGTTTTAAGTATAACAATCTGAATATAATGACAAAATTGTAATTTACTACAGCTTTAACGAAGAAAATCTTCTTCAACTCAAATTCTCCACCTCCATGATTTTGACCCATTAACAATTTTAACACTGTGTTTTTACCTTTCTGAACTATATAATGTTTTCTAAAAAAATGAGATAACGTCAGAGATCCAAGTTTTAGTTATTGAGATATTTATAAAATGTTTTATAGCTTTATAAATGTAAGATATAATAAGATGTAATTAATAAGCTACGATTTATTATATTTAATTATTTACATAATACACCAATTTCTCTAATTTCAAGCAATTTTTTTACTTTATTATAAGCAGCATTACAAGTGACAGATACATCTAACTAAATAATAATTTAACTATCTAAGTGGTTGTACATGTTTGTATGTAGGTATGTAAGTATGTATCTGTAATTTGTAATTTTTCATATTATGTCTTCAAGATACCGCCATATACAGGGTATCTCTAAAAGGTCTGTACAAAATCTTAGCACATATTACAACTTACCTTAGTCCGAAACTGCTCCGTTTCAGAGATAGAGTTTTTTATTTTAGTTGAACCAAGCGAAACTATTTTCCCAGAATATGACTGATACATACCAAAAATGACTAAACGATAAAAAAAAATTAATAACTGATTTACTGACTAAATTTAATCCTTAAAGGTAGCAAAAAAATCTTTTGATCCAAAATAATTTCAATATTCTGTTGCGGCATCGAACACTAAAAACGGAAATATCTCGAAAACGGCTCACCCTAGCAGATTTTATCAAAAGTATTTTTTTGCTTAAAAAAGTTCAGAAAATTATTTTATCAACAAAAAAAGTTGAAAAATACACTGAGAAAAAAGTTATGGTCATTTTAAACCATAAGATGAGCATTGTGAAGCGCCCTCTGACGGCCACAGTGAGAATGTGTCCATATTTAGGTTTCGCATTCCAAAAAACCCCCGAGTACCAATTTTTAAAGTAATGCATTGAGAAATGTTCATAAATTTTAATAAAATCGATTTTTAATTTTTAAATTCACCTGAAACGGAGCAATTTTGGACTAAGGTCATTTTGCATTAAATCGACTTATTTTGACATCAGGAATATGTGCTAAGATTTTGTATAGACCTTTTAGAGACACCCTGTATATAACATATGGAATATTTATCGCTTATCCACTCATAGCTTATTAAAAGTTCCTATTTTGGATACCAAACTCATTTTTGGATATTACAGGTTACATTTTAAGTGGTCAAGGAAATGCATTAAGATAGCGAAAACACCGAGAGAAATTTTAAAAAAGGGGTTATTAATTTGCTTCCGAACGATTTTAGGAAATATAGGTTCCTATAAGTTTATATCTTACCTAGATAATATCTACATTTCTCTTTTCTTGGTATAACAAATATATTATTTAAACATTCCCATGTCATATATGGGATATTATAATTCTATGTTCTTATTTAAATGAATCTGTTTAATCAAAAACATATTTTTAAAATATTTATTGAAATTTTTCGAATAAATATTACGAAACACATATATGCCAAAATTACATACAATTTAATTCAGGTACCTATCTACAGTACAAAAACATTAAATAACATGAAAATTTTATGTTATTATTAAATGCGAGCATGATGTGGTATAATTTTGATGATCATTTTTTTGTGTTCTGGTGTTTTATAATAAAGCAATAAGTTTGCAAAAGGTTAATATTTGAAAGCTTGGTTTAAATGGTTTATTAAAACAATTACTTCATAACAACAAAAATTGCAGATAGGATTTTTAATACCTGTTAAGAGGAAAATGAGAGTAGAGTCACGGACTTTTTAAATTGCCGGTGTATTTTTTCTGCCTAAATTTATCATTTAAAGATATTATAAAAAAGAGTTTTTTAATTATGTATGTATAAAAACGGAGGTAAGGTTTACTATTTTTTTGGTTTGGTTCAAACTGGTTTTTTTAATTTCAAATACAAACATCTTTTATTTTCGAGCGAGGCAATTTAAAAAGTCCCTGACTGTACCTATACCTATAGAAAATAAATTTTAATAAATTGCTATTTCCATACAAGCGCGTATTTGAGAGGGGTAAGTGGTAATTACCCCACCAGAAAAAAAATTGCACTTTTTATTAATAATTAAAGGGCAAACCGGAGAATTACCGCATTAGAAAACAACATTATATTTCAAACAGTGGCGTATATAAGGGGGGGGCCTGGGGGGCCCGGGCACCCCCCGAAGATAAGATTTTTTTAGATATTTTCCACATATTTCATGAATACAAACATAACATAGCATAAAATACGGCCTCATGAGATCTCGCCCCCCCCCCCCCCCCCCGAAACTGTCTCGGGCCCACCCCGAAACATTGTTCTATATACGCCACTGATTTCAAATAATGTTTTCGTCGACTATATACCCCCCCTAGATTTTGACGCAGATCCGCGTTGGCATCCATAAGATCTAGTCGTTCTGATGGGTGTTAATTTGTGAAAACTACTGAAGCTGCGCGTTTTTACAAGCTTTTATTTAGCTTCAGATGTTCTGTCTAATTATCTAACTATCTAACTATCTAACTATCTAACTATCTAACTATCTAACTATCTAACTATCTAACTATCTAACTATCTAACTATCTAACTATCTAACTATCTAACTATCTAACTATCTAACTATCTAACTATCTAACTATCTAACTATCTAACTATCTAACTATCTAACTATCTAACTATCTAACTATCTAACTATCTAACTATCTAACTATCTAACTATCTAACTATCTAACTATCTAACTATCTAACTATCTAACTATCTAACTATCTAACTATCTAACTATCTAACTATCTAACTATCTAACTATCTAACTATCTAACTATCTAACTATCTAACTATCTAACTATCTAACTATCTAACTATCTAACTATCTAACTATCTAACTATCTAACTATCTAACTATCTAACTATCTAACTATCTAACTATCTAACTATCTAACTATCTAACTATCTAACTATCTATCTATCAAATCTTGTAAAGCGTTTTTGACACACTTCCCATTATCCGATTTGGATGAAATTTGGTACACATAGTGGTCCCATGACAATACAACATTAAGAAAAAAATATCCTCCCACCCCGACCCCCACCCCTTCTATAGAAAAATGTGTTTTTAATGTGTTTTTGACACACTTCCCGTTATCCGATTTGGATAAAATTTGGTATGCACATAGCGGTCCGATGACAATACAACATTATGAAAAAAATATCCTACTAAATATTTTCATTTAATAGAGTAGATAGCTGAGACTAAAAAGTAGAAAATAAATTGGTAAAATTTTTTTTAAGTCACAAGCTTTTATAAAATGCACTAAAAATTAAAAAATAATTTTCTAAAATTCTAATATTATCATAATAATAAAAGCGATTGCCGACTGATGGAAATTTTGACGATGTTAGCACGATAAGATATCCGTATCAATTAAATATCACTATTTGCAGGAATTAATCTAGCAGAAAAATGCAAAATCCACCCAACCCGACCCAAGATACCCCAGCATTTCTCTGACATAGGTATGGTAGGTAAACATATCTTTGATGACCTGCTATGTTGAATATTCTTTAAGTGTTTAGATCACAAATTTAGATTACCTTATGCTCTGATTTGCGGCCATCGCTTTTATTATTATGATAATATTAGAATTTTAGAAAAGTATTTTTTAATTTTTAGTGCATTTTATAAAAGCTTGTGACTTAAAAAAATTTTTTTACCAATTTATTTAGAAATAGTTACGAATATTTTATTTACATATGCCATTTTCACTGGGGTATAACTTCAAAACTGCGGATCGCAAGGCAAAAAGTTTTTTGGAGGGTTTTTTTCTTTGTCAAAAAAATATAACTGATTAGTAGTTGTCAAGCTTTTTGCGTGGCAGTAATTAAAAAAAAACACACAAAAAAACGAGTTTTTAACTTTAAGAGAGATTTTCAAGGTCATACAAGGTCAGAGGTCAACTAAACTTATATTTTTTATTTTTTTTTGCTATTCAACTTTTTAAAAATAAACTACTGAATAAGTTTAAATAACTTAACTTCTAAAAAATGCTTACGATTTATATTTTTGCTTTGTATTCTTGAACTAGGCCATCTTATTATTAGCTTAAAGTATTTATTACCCTAAGATTATTAGTATTAGTCCAAATTTGGTAATCTTGGCTTTGACAGAAGATTAGTAGCCTTGACCAGAATAGTTATGTTTTGTGTTTTTAGAAAGCTTCAAAAAGCGTAAATATTTGACTGAAATTTAATAGGTGATAAAAATCAATATTAGAGAATTATTGAAATAAAGCCAGTCTATAATAGAGCCAGGTACAATTTTGACACTTTCACATTGTAATATCAGCTGTGATCTTTCAACACACGGCCTTTGTTTACTATATGAACCGGAATAAATAGTGCCTTCTTTTATTAATTAAAAATAAACGACAAAAGTTTTAAATTTGACTTTGGTATGTCAATTTTGAAGGATTAACTGTCAGTTTTCAATGTCAAAATAGTGCCTGGCACAATTATAGCCTGGCTGTATTTTAATAAGTCTCTATTGCCCAAAAATTAAAGGAGATATCAAAGAAAAACTAATTTTTCGAAATATAGCCGCCATTTTGTTTTGAAACGACAGGTGTCAAATTTTTTTACAGTTTTAAATTAAGTAGGTCCCGCATAAAGTAAACCCATCAAAGTTGATTTTATTTTTTCTAAAACAAGAAACTCATTTTTTTCCTTAACTTTGGTAGCCGTGATCTTATAGATTCTGAAGCCGGAAAATTGGGGATCCACGAATAAAAATTTAGCTTTCGGTGTTAGGTACCGTCAAATATAAAAAATATACCCTTTTTGCAGCTTTTTCTTAAAATATCCTCAAAATGTTCAGTTTTTTTATATATTCTTAAGAAAAAACTTATTTACTTTTAAATTAATATATCTCCGTTTGCATCTATTTGGAGCAGGCGTATATCTGGTTGTCAGTAGGTAATGACCATAATTATCGGCCAATTATTTATAAGAAATTACCGAATTCTTTCCGGTTGAAAAATGCAGTTTGATCGATTTTTAAAAGAAAACCGTCTAAATAAATGATCGTGTTCCAGGGCCCCTTTCTTTTGTCGGTATGTCGTTACAGAATAAATTGTCATACACGAAGATTGCTAAATTTTGCTAAATTTTTTAAACTAGGTCAGAAAAAATGTGCAGTGTTCAAGAAGTAAAATAGGGCTAATATTTATCTTACTTAGGCTTTTTTAAACAAATGTTATTTTTTTTCTAAGCCTCCAAAAGGAATATTTTAAATGCGCCCAGTGGCGTAGCTATCGTTGGGCAAACCGGGGCAGTTCCCGGGGCCATAGCGTAAAAGGGGCCCTAACGGCCCTAGTAGAAACATCGTTTTTAAGCTGCAATAATTTCGTAACTTAAATGTAATAAAAAACTTGTTGTTAAAGTAAATTTATCTTAAAATCAACATGTTTTGATTTTTTCCACAAAAATTACTTAAATTTTATTAAAATTTTCGCCTGCGGCGCATTTTATTTACATCTGGTTCTTAAGCTCAGAGTTCAGACCAGTCGCGGCTGGTGACGTTATGAATTGGGGGACACTAATTTAAATTGCATAAAAAATGAGATAAAAAATTTATTTGTTTATAGATAAACCTATTAAGTATATGTCTAATTTTTGTTACTTTTTCATTATGTTCGGTAATGTTTTGCCTATAGGCACTATTTAATCGGCAACAAATATATGTTTTGCCTAGCATAGAAAATTCTTGTGTGCTTGATATCACATATTCCCTTTGCAGCAGAATCACTTCGTGGATTGTTCATAACAAGACAAATAAAGCAAAAAAAGCATTTCTTTTTTCACAACCGCACAACCAGCATCGTATAATTTTTTATTACATTTTTTATTATAAGTTTTTATGGAACACTCTTCGGCATTACTTACACTAAAATTTTGGTTAATTTTTGGCCGGCCCTAAGATTTTATTTGTAATCGAAGTTCAAACGTATTTAAATTTGCACAGTTAATTATGTAATCGACGGTATTTATTTCCATTTTATAAACAAACGATAACGAAAAAAACAATGACACGCGACCGGCAAGGCTTTTTACTAATGACAAACCCCAAATCAGAACAAATTCATACTTTACTAAGGATAGAACCAGCAACACTAGAAAGGGCAACGAACGTTTTCGCACGATGATGATGGCCGACGTCAACAAAAACAAACTTTGATCCCGCCCCCGCGCGAGAACAGCACCCATACACCGCTGAAAAACGGGTGAAATTGAAACCTTCCCCGCGCGGCGGCGCCGGCTTGTAATTATTTACGCTAAAAAAGTTTACCCAATTAATCGCTTGTTGTTAACCACAGATAATAAAAAGAACTAGACAATCATGTCGTAAGGGAAGATTACTTTTTTTTAAATAAATCAATTAAAAATACTGTTAGTTGTCTAGTTTTGGGAGGACACTGCCCCGCTGCCCTTCCTGTAGCGGCTGCCACTGGTTCAGACTTATTAGAAAAAACAACAATTTTTTTTACTGTCTTTTTACCACCCCCCCTCTTCCCTCCGGACATCCTGGATCCGCCACTGGAAATATATATTTTATATTCATAAGGTTTATAAAATAGCTTGCTCTAAAAAAGCTAGTTTTAAAATACGTAGTCAAACGATGATGAAATGAAAGATATTTTGTTTTTTTATTATGGCAAAAGACAATTTTTTGTTGGGCAGCATTTTAAATTCTTATTGACTTATGAGGGCCTCAAAAAAATTGTTTGCCGCGGGGCCCCATGACTTCCAACTACGCCGCTGAATGCGTTTTTAATATATGAGATGTTTTAAAATAAAACCGTTTAAATTAAAATTTTATTTTAGTATATTTTTGTAATTTTAAATTATGGTTATACTGAACTAAAAATACACACACATTTCAAATTATGCATTAGGTATTTATGCAAAATTGAAACAATAAATTTTTGATTTTTGACACTTATTAATTTAAACTTTTATTGGTTCAATAAATTAGAAACTTTCTAATAAAAATTTCGCGTTTTGTCAATTTTGATTAGTTTTAATTTAAATAAAAAAATTACGCTCCCAGCCCAGTAGTTTAATAAAAATTAATTTACAACCCAAAATATTGTTTTTATTAAAAACATTTTTAGTCATTTTTTTAAATCAAATAAAATAAAGAGATATGTTGTCCTATCAAAAACAGATATAAAAATTAATGATTTTTACTGCCTGTAAATCTTGTAAGATTGTAATTGGTCGTTATTTTTTTATGTTTTCACACTATGTAGGTAAAGAAAAAGGTATAAAAGTCAATCGGATGTCAAAATAATTTTCAAGGTAGGTAGTAGTCTTTAATTATTTTCCAAGTACCTACTCCTGTTAGCCAATAACCAGCTCATATCTGTCTCAGTCTGTACTTAAAAAAACAGTAGATTTAAGGAGTTGACTCGTCTTTCAGGATCGAGGCCTGACGAAAACTCAACCAATCGCGACTAACCAAATTAATGATCAACAAATTGCGTGCTGTAGCAGTGGCGTACATAGGGGGGCTGAAGCACCCCCTCCGCAGAGCCACTGACTATTAACCCTCAAAACATGAATTTTCGATATATAGTATCGATCCGCGCTCAAGCCCCCTCCAGGATTCATTTCTGCATACGCCACTGACTGTAGGGCGGGCTGTAGATAAGAATGCACGTTTTACAAGGGATGTCTTTTATATTTTGCATATAGGAACCTATACAGGGCGACACTAATCGAATGTCGTTACTAAAACATAACCTCAATCTTTACCTAACCTAAATTTAAAACGTCAGTGCGATACATATAGTTTTATAGCTACTGTTAGCTCCCGCTAAATTTCGCGGTTGTTTATATATATTTTTAAAAACACACAACTGTATGAAGGACAAAGCGCATTCCGCGTATTTGGACATGCGCACCAACAACCAGTGAGATCCTTGTCAATCGCCTAGAGAAAAAGGCGTGTTAATTTCGTTCTCCAACTATTTCAAATATCTACACCTGAAAGTGCTCGATTTTTGTGTACTGAAGCATAGAACTAGAAACTTCAGCCCTTCAGCTACGTGGTGACATCATTAGATCCATTCAGGGGCCCCTTGGAACGTGGAGAAAGTGGATGCAAAGAGGTGAGTGCATTTGTTCTGATTACCGTTGTGTGCCACCAATATTTTACCTATGGACGTTTTGATTATTTCGTAATTTCATATCAATATTTATGTTTGTTCGCGCTATCATCAATTAAAATTTATACAGTCCATTGCATTTAGCGTTTTTCTATCCGTGGACTAACATAAAGTGTTCCTTGCGAGCCGAATTATTTAGAATAAATCCATACGACGGTATTAATAATTATTTTCATGCCAAGCCACTTATTTACCTAATCTGTGGCCAAGCCAAACAAGGTGGCCTTGAATTTTCGAGAAAGTCGTCGGTGTGGTGTGTGCAGGGCACGTGTCCAGAGCGTGGTCATTCAGTAAACAAAGCGAGTAGGAATCAAAACAAACAAAACAAAAGTTCAGTGGTGTACCATATCATTTCGATATTTAAAACAATTTTCATCAATTGCGATAAATTAGTGCATATTTTCGACAATTCGTCATTTTTCTTATTCAGAAGCATTAATTTAGCGTTAATTGTATATTTACCGACAATTTCGTCATTTCAAAGGTAAAATCATGTCTGTCAAAAAAGCCGCGCAAAAACGCAAGGGTTTTTTATCTGCGATCACCGAGTGTTATGTGTTGTCAAAGACCGCGGAAAAGGATGAAAGAGCGAGAAACGAGTTTCAAGTGAGGTATTCCGATTTGGATGAAACCTTCGATAAATGCATGCTGGCACATAATGACGTCATTATGTTGATAGACGACACGGACGACGAGGAGTTTAAAACGCAGGATGCGATCCTTTCAGAAGCTCGTAAATATTTTTATGCGTGTAAGGGGGTTTACTCTAAAATATTTCTAAATCTTTTTCGGGATCATATGTTCGACAAAACGAATCTGAAAGTCCAAAACTCAAAGAGTTAGGTATTCCCATATTCCGAGGTGATAAAAAATTATGGCCAAGCTTTTTCGATCTTTTTAATAACATTATAGATCAAAATCAAAGTCTAAGTAACGTTCGAAAACTTCAATATTTATTTTCATATCTCGAGGATGAGCCTTTAAAATTGATATCAGGGATTAGCTTATCTGATCAAAATTATAAAATTGCTTATGACAAATTAGTCAATAGATATCAAAACAAGCGAGACCTCGCAAATGATGCTTTAAGCTCAATTATGAACTCCACCTTAAAAAACGAGTCAGCTAAAAAATTGAGTAATTTAATTGACACCTTTTCTGAATCCCTAGAAATTTTAAAATCACTTAGCTTTGACGTTGACAGTTGGGACTTTATTATTTTTTTCATTTTATTAGAAAAATTGGATATTCCAACGCGTTCAAATTTCGAAATGAGTCACGCCAATACTAATACCGAAATTCCCACTTTTCAGTCACTTTTTCAATTTCTAGAAAAAAGATGTAGAGTTTTGGAATCACTTCCTCAATCAACAGCACCCAAAAAGGTGCCTATATATCAAAAATCAAATTCTGTGAGTCAGTGAGATCCTTGTCAATCGCCTAGAGAAAAAGGCGTGTTAATTTCGTTCTCCAACTATTTCAAATATCTACACCTGAAAGTGCTCGATTTTTGTGTACTGAAGCATAGAACTAGAAACTTCAGCCCTTCAGCTACGTGGTGACATCATTAGATCTATTCAGTGGCCCCTTGGAACGTGGAGAAAGTGGATGCAAAGAGGTGAATGCATTTGTTCTGATTACCGTTGTGTGCCACCAATATTTTACCTATGGACGTTTTGATTATTTCGTAATTTCATATCAATATTTATGTTTGTTCGCGCTATCATCAATTAAAATTTATACAGTCCATTGCATTTAGCGTTTTTCTATCCGTGGACTAACAGCTACACTAAATTTTTTAAGCTAACAAATCAGTCGAAAAATGGAATTAACCGAGAACATATTCTGGCTATAATTTTTTACAATTGTCGAAGGAAATTATCTCAACAAGGATGCCTTGCCGAGTTGATTTCTGATTTCGGTAATAAAGCACCACATCAGTCGACAGTTTCTCGTTGGTATGGAGAATTCAAGCGTAAACGGTTTAGCCTTAGCGTCGATCCAAGGCCAGGTGTAAGAAAAACGGCTGTCACCAGGAAAACATCGATGCTGTGCGCATGCTCATCACGAAAGATCTACATATGATATATCGCGAGATTGAAACTTCATTGGCGATTTCAAAGACCTCAATTAAAAAATGTTGCATGAAGAATTAGAGGTAAGAAAATTAGTTGCCCGCTGGATACCGCATCTGTAACGGAAGAACAGAAAGAAGCTAGGGTCAATAGGTGTCAGAAAACTATAGACCACATTGAGGCAGGAAACTGGAAAAACGTATCCAGCATTGTCAGTGGTGATGAATCGTGGATTTACTCATATGAACCCGAAAATAAACGTCAGTCGTCTGTTTGGTTGTCTCAAGATGAACATGAATGAATGAAGCCAACAAAAGTCATCCGTTCTCGAAGTGTATTCAAAAAGATTTTCGCGCCATGTGTCTTAAAAGCAGGTCATATAGCAATAATAATGGTACATCACTATTTGTTTGCCGAAAGTCATCACTGAGCTTTGAAAGACGAACCCCGAACGAAGTATGATCCTCCTCCAAGACAATGCTCAAGTACGGTGGTAAAGCTGTAGTTAATATTCTCCATATTCTCCAAAATTAAATACTAAAAGAAAAAATCTCAAACAACTGGAAAGACTCAATAACCATTATTCTACACAAGAAAGGCGATAGAGCAGACCTAAAAAACTATCGACCTATAATAATGTAATTTATAAGCAAATGGGTTCGTCGGTTAAGAAAACGGGGAACAGACATTTGAATCTTAAAGGAAAAAAACTGAGAGCATTTGTAGGAACAGCATAAGCGCTCCGTTCGTTGTTCTGCTCGTCGAAATCAAAATAGTCCATTGATGTTTTGCTCGCCGTACTGCTATATCTCAATATTCGTCGTCGATATGTTCAGGTGAGGACGCGGCTACACGAACCATTCGCCGAAATGTATGCCAGCACGCTCGCATTTTGCTGAGATCGGGTAAACTCTAAAACTCCGTATACACCAAACTGCTCCGCAAACGCTCCGTATGTGCGCCGCTCGCGCGCTGCTCACACTCCGCGCGCAAACACGGATTCGTCCTGTTTTTGTGTTTTCAAGTTGCGCGCGCGCCGCTTGCAAGCCGTTTGCCGAAAACCAGCTTTCTTAGGCTTCTCTTTCCGTGTTTGCAGATCCTTTGGGACGGCATCGGCAGTTTTTTGTCGAGTTTTTATTTCAATCCGTGTTTGTTGTTCTTCCGTGGATCGTAGAAAGTTCGTTGAATTCGTTGAGTTGACGAATTCAGCGAGCGACGCACACACGGAGCGCGGAAGGAGCGCGAGGAACGCACACGTGGCGCATTCGCAGAGCAGTTTGGTGTATACGCACTTTTAGTTTTTTTTTTCTAAGCAGGCTTCCCTATAGCCAGTATAACTTTTTCCTACATGGTATAATATTGTGTACGATTGTACATTCATGCTAAATATGCAAGAAAGACTAAGTTAAACTAAACGGCCTTCAAGAACAAAAAACGGAAAAATTCGAGATTGTTGATATTGTTGAAAATAATAAAAGGCGATCGACACGGTGGATTAAAACGGAGTACACATACTATTTATAAAAACTGCACTATAACAAATCTAATGAAAATTACGCAATGATATTGAACTAATACTGACAATCGATTGTCATTAATCACTTTTGTTTACTGTTATGTGGGCATCGGCAGTCAACGCGGTAGGTATACCTACTGCCAATGGTGTACGCCTAAGGGGGGCTTAGGGGCTTAAGCCCCCCCTCTCCTGACCCCAGAGTCATCGAATATTGACCCATAAAAATAGAGATTCGTGCTCAAGCCCGCCCCCCAGGATCAATATGTGCGTACGCCACTGACTACTGAAACTCCTTGAAAAATGCATGCTTAGTTATTATGAAATAGGATCATTTAATTTAATTACTTTTTATCCAACTTTTATGGCAATTTTGAGAGCTTCCATTACGAAATGTTTACCTTACTTTAATTCACCTGTGAAGATTCGTTTTTCTGAATAAAAAAGCTCAGTGTAAGTATTTTTCTATCGTAGGTATTGCCCAAATACGTTCGAGCAGTGGCGTATATAGAAAATAGTTTCTGGGGGGCCGTGACAGTTTCGGGCACAGTTTATGCTATTTTATGTTTGTATTCATGAAATATGTGGAAAATCTCTAAAAAAAACTTAGCTTCGGGGGGGGGGGGCGGGCCAGGCTCTCCCACCATATACGCCACTGCGTTCGCGCATAAATATGGGGCATACCCATGCATTCTTACACGCGATGCTTGAAGCCATGAACCCCATTTAATTCTTAATGTTCCTTTTTCGGGTAGACAGGGTTTCGGTTACTGCGCATGCATCAGTTTTGGTGGTTTTGGAACATACTTCGTTACGTCACTACATTATTTGACAATTGTTAAAAATTTAGGGTTATGTCTACTATTTTTTTTTGTAAAAGCTACCTAGTTGATTAGGTGAAATTTATCAAATTGTGGTAAAATTGTAGTTTTTCTGAATTTGTGCAGATTTATTGTGGACACCACGAAGAGTGTTTTGGCATCTATAAAGCAGTCTTTACTTTATTAAAAAATTATAAAGAAAAATATAAACCCTTACCTATGCAATGGCACTTCCTTCCCCTGGGGATTTTTACACAAACCGCACATATTTTACGTGAATTATTTCCTATTTTTTACAGAAAAAAACATAATCTTACACGACACTCGCAAATCACCGCAAAATGTCAATAAACAACAAATATGGCGTCTATCCACACAGCAGCTCTGTGTCTATGTGAAAAAACAAACGCATGCGGACTTGAAAATTCGCGTTGCCATTGTTTGCCTTATGCTCTATAACGTGTTTGGTATTAGCCCTCCATATACTGCAACTCTGTGTTTTTGTGTAAAAAATTTACAGTTTGTTTATTAGAAAATTTTATATTTTAAGGAAAATTTAGGAAAAGTAAATAAGTAAAGTATGATAATGACAATTTTCGGAAACGCTAGAGAGCTAAGCTTTGGCAGACTGATAGGCACTATTATAAAACTATAGGAAAAAACTTAAAAACCCCAAAATTATAATTTACTTCCTTCCCCTATAAATGTAAAGTGTCCAATGTAAAAAATTGCCCACTTCCAGAAACGCTAGAAAGCTGAGCTTTGGAAGGCCGATAAAAATCTCGATAAAACTATAGAAAATACTCTGCCAATTTATGGGCACTTAAGCTCACACTAGGTACTATAGTTAAGCGTACGTGTGAGTTAATATAACTAAAAACTGAAATATATTTTATTTAATTCCAGACTCAATTACCTTTCGTTTGATACCACACAAGCCATGTTTTGAATTAAACTCTAATTTTTGATATCTACCCCCTCCCTTTTTTTTAAACTAAAATGTAGTTTGTTTAACTCCAGACTCAATTTCCTTTCGTTTGATATCACACACGGCATATTTCCACTTAAACTCTAATTTTTAAAATGTACCCCCATCCTTTTTTTTTAAATAAGCTAAAATATATTTTGTTTAACTCCAGACTCAATTACCTTTCGTTTGATATAACACACGCCATATTTGTACATAAACTTTAATTTTTGAAATATACCCCCACCCTTTTATTTGGCTTGTGTTCAGTGGATTTTGTTCATTTTTAAATGGGACCATCTCGACCCAAAACCCAGCCAATTTACCAAATTTCATTAAAATCGGGCAAGCGGTTTTTGAGTTATGCGCGTTGGTCGTTACAGACAGACATACAGACATACAGACATACAGACATACAGACATACAGACATACAGACATACAGACAGACAGACAGACAGACAGACAGACAGACAGACAGACAGACAGACAGACAGACAGACAGACAGACAGACAGACAGACAGACAGACAGACAGACAGACAGACAGACAGACAGACAGACAGACAGACAGACAGACAGACAGACAGACAGACAGACAGACAGACAGACAGACAGACAGACAGACAGACAGACAGACAGACAGACAGACAGACAGACAGACAGACAGACAGACAGACAGACAGACAGACAGACAGACAGACAGACAGACAGACAGACAGACAGACAGACAGACAGACAGACAGACAGACAGACAGACAGACAGACAGACAGACAGACAGACAGACAGACAGACAGACAGACAGACAGACAGACAGACAGACAGACAGACAGACAGACAGACAGACAGACAGACAGACAGACAGACAGACAGACAGACAGACAGACAGACAGACAGACAGACAGACAGACAGACAGACAGACAGACAGACAGACAGACAGACAGACAGACGGCGCAACAAAAAAGTTTCAAAATCATCTGAAACGCAAAGATATATAAAAATTTTTGAAATCGGAGCAACTTTTTTTTTCTCGAAAAAATTAGGATCACCATAGCTCACACTACTATAGTATAGTATATGTGTGAGCTAAAAAACACCCCAAAATTCTAATTTACTTCCCTCCTCTATAAATCTAAAGTTTTGTAAAAGTAACACTGCCCACTTCCAGAAACGCTAGAGAGCTAAGCTTTTTAAGACACTATGATAAAACCATAGGAAAAAATTTAAGAACATCAACATTTGAATTTACTTTCCTCTCCTATAAATGTAAATTTATATAAAAGTAACATTGCCCACTTCCACAAATGCTAGAGAGCTGAGCTTTGGAAGGCTAATATGAACTATGATAAAACCATAGGAAAAAATTTTAAAAACCCCAAAAATTTTAATCTACCCTCCCCCCTATGAATGTAAAGTTATATAAAAGTAACATTGCCCACTTCCAGAAACGTTAGAGAGCTGAGCTTTGGAGATAGGAACTATACCTAATAAAGCTATAGGATAAAATTTAAAAAGACCAACATTTGCAAAAGTTTTGAACAATATTTTACTACTTTAAAAATTAAATATTTTCCAATTCCTTTAAAAAATAAGTGAAATCATAACAAAAATATTTCATGTAAAAAAAGCCAAGTTCGCGAAAATGGTATTCCGTAAAAAGAATTGAGATAAAAGTAAAGCCAAGTTCTCCAATACAAATTTCAAAATGAAAGGTTCTTACTAGTTTGGAAATATTTTTCTAAACTTGACTATTATGGCTGCAAAATTTTAGACATAGTGCGAAATTGAACATAATGAAGTTTTCCAAACTCGTAAGAACCTTTCCTTTTGAAATTTGTATTTAAGAAGTTGGTTTTACTTTTATCTCAATTCTTTTTACGGAATACCATTTTTGAGTACTTCGCTTTTTTTTACATGAAATGTTTTTATTATGATTTATTATTATATGATATTTAGAAGCTTATATTAAAAAATAGATGGAAAATTGCTTTAGTTTTAAAAAAATAACAAAAGTATAAAATATTCATTAAAAAGATATCATAACTAACATTTGTTTACAAAAATTAGCTGGACAGTCAGTGACGTCAAAAAAATGAGACGAAGGCTTTTTTCTATGGACAGTGGTTTGGAATGGCCTTTCATCTGGTACAGTGTCAACGTTTAAAATTTTCCGGACGAATAGAAGTTTACGTTATCTCCCGGGCAGAATGCATTGGTGTGGTTTTTTTATATTACACAGAAAAAAAAAGTTCTTCAGTTAAAAAAAGTAGTTTTCTTAAAAAAATTATCTTGTGCCAAAAGCAAAAGTCTCCGAAAAAATTGTTTTCTCTTCATTCTTCTTGTTTTGGGAAAAAAAAAGAATTGTCTTGGTAAATTGTTTTGGTTTAAAACAAACTGCCTTTCGAGAAGAAAACGTAGTTTTGAAGCAAGACATAAAATGTCTTACTAATATCTTCTTAACACAAATAAAGCTTTACTTTGCGTCAAGACTTAAAATTTTTGAACTCAAAATATCCGGCATCTCAAAACGAAAATGGCGATTTATTCCATAATACTAGAAAATACAAAAGAAGAAGGTTGCAGCTTCCATTCAAAACAAATCAATTTTCTTGGATAAAGGCAACTTTTATTTTCAACGGAAACCAGCAGTTCAAGAGAATAGTTTTTTTTGTTAAGAAAATATCGTCTTCGTGCATAGGAAAGCAGATTTTTTCTTGGATCAAAGCAATTTGCATTGACTGAAAATATTTTTTTTCTGTGTACATTTTATTTTTATGACACTTTTTATATATTTTTTAATTTATGATCTTATAGACAAATATAATGCAAATTTCAAAGTCATGAGTATCTTCATAAACTGAATTTAATGATGTCGGTTCCGATTGCTGATCTCTATTCAATTACGATAATGACGTCATCATAGCTCAATTGGTTGACTTACAGATCAAGGTTTACTCATTAATAAGCACGATATTAGATTTGGAAATTGAAAAATAAGAACGCTAATTACGGAAAGGTATATAATTAGGTTTTTTATTCGTTAGTAAAATATGAATGACTGTGTTTTTTCCAGATAGCTCTTAATTCCATATTTTAAGTCTTTTATAGCTAAAGGATCGTGGATATGTCCCTCCCACAAGGTATTAATGAGAGACTATTACTTCACTGTGTTGCCAGTTAAACGTGTTAGTATTGAATTATGTATTTAATTATATCTGACTCAGGGGGGAGGGGAAGGCGGCTGCTCTTTAAGGCCGCACAGCCGCGTCCCCCCTTAAGAAAATACAGAAAAATAAAATCTTTAAAAAAATATTTTTTATTAAATGTTTTACTTATTCTATAATTTTTCTTCTCGCCTCGACGCACACAATAAATTCACAAAGTATAAAAGGCAACTTAAAAAGGGGTAAAGTCAACCACGGACACCGGTGTTTCGGAAAAAGTCATTTCCATCCTCAGGTTGGCTTGCTTGAATATATAAATGCATCCAAGGCCAACAAAACAATACAGGCCACGACCCTAAAAAAATCAGCTGTTGTTATTGGGGGGCTGAATTTTACATTGGGTCTTATGGGCGGAGAGAGGTTTATTTGTGATATTTTCAAAATGGCACTAGAGATTTTCGCGAAATGTCATTGAAATATTCCCAGACACTATACCAATATTTCACCAAAAAAGGATGAAATATGGTTTAAAGGATAAAATCTTCAAGACTTAGCATTCCTTAGTTTGAATTCAAATCGCCTTCCATGGACCGCACGCCAAAATTACCAGTGTTAATCTGTTAAAAAAAAATTACACTACAAAAAAATCATTTTTTGATGTTGTAATTTTAATAAACACATCTAAATAAGTTTTAAAAGTTGCCGAATATAAACAAATAGGTGTAGGTGAGTCGATTACTTTCCACCCAGTAACGAACACATTCGCTTTTGCTTTAAACTTAATTTTTGTGTGAGCTAATGGAACCGCTCTCAAAAATTAAGGATTACTATTTATTTTAAAAAAAATGTTTTACAAGAATATAGTAAAAACAATCTCAAAAACGGGTTTATTAAAAAAAAATCAAATATTCATCAACCGTCATTCCAACTTTAATATTTTAAACACAATCAGCTGTCGCGTGACGTGACCATCAAAAAGAAATTCGGCCACCGCTGTGACGTAGATCGTGGCCCGTCCGTTTTGATAGCCCTGATGTATCATATGTTTTCATTCTTTTTGATTTACCTTGTATCTTGTACCTAGTCAGTTTGATTGACTGTAGTCGAGCAATATATAAATATATAATATTTTTTCATTGTTTTTGATTTACCTTGTATCATGTAGTCAGTTTGAGTTACTGCAGTCAGGGAAGCCACGCTGAGGATGGAAATGCCTTTTTCCGAAACACCGGTGTCCGTGGTTGACTTTACCCCTTTGAAGTTGCCTTTTATACTTTGTTAATTTATTGTATGCGTCGCGCGTCGAGGCGAAACGAAAAATTATAGAATTAAATATTAAAAAAAACAGAACGGGATTTTGCTTTCCTTGGTATAGTTTTTGCAAAGTTAGTTGAACAAAGATAAAAGCCGACCATCGGCACATCCTTTATAGAAAGTGACATGAACGGGGGTAGATATACTCATGAAAATTATTTCATTTAATTATGGCGTAAACTAAAGAAATAAAAATAGATAATGAAACTTTCTATTCCTACACCTACAGGAACTACACTGATTTATTTTCTAACTCTGCATACTGCCGACTAAAGGGGTTCCGAAAAGCACACCCGAAAGCAATTAAAAGCGCATCTCAAAAAAATCTGCCAATCAGGTGCCGTCCATCCACCTGGGCTCGGTCGGTCGGAAAACAAATACTTTGTGGTCGGACCGCAAAGAGCTGCGCCTCTTCTCTGTCGGTAGGGTTGAAATTAAACCAGGAAGATTTTATACGAATTTGGATAACTTTTGAAGGGCAGAATGAAGCAAAATTTCATGAAATCGATACAACCCCGTATTAGGAGTTATTCAAGTGACTGCAAAAATTATAACCTAGGACTGCACGCCCGTGATTATTTCTGAGATTCCTAATAAAGCCATCATACGTCCTAGCCCACTTCCAACTACATACTAGAATATTTGCTCAAAGCACCAAACATTTGCATGAATTAGCCGTATATGCAAACAATGTATGCAGAACTACTCAAATTATTCTGGTATTATTTGCTATAATAATAATTATTATTATTCTTTTTGTATCGATTCCTTGTAAGACATAACAATAATCGTCAAGCCATAAGCCAATTTATTTATAAGGTGATATGAGTACTGCCGTACATGTTACAGTACCGCCTCATTTTAATTGCAAAGCTGCTAATGTCATTGCACCATTACACATACATTGTAATTATGACAAATATAACATAGCGGTATAGAAACTTTTTGCAATTGAACAATTATTTTTAGAATATAATTAGCTTCATATTTTTAATATAGTTTACTAATCCAGCGTAAGTTTTTGGCGAACACGCACTACAGTCGAACCTCTCTAACTCGAACCTCTATAACTCGAACCACTCTATAACTCAAACCTTCTTAGTGGTCCCTGCATTTTTTATATGTACAGTCGAACCTCTATAACTCGAACTCAAAGGGACAACCAAAACAGTTCGAGTTATGGAGAGTTCGAGTTATAGAAATTCGAACTAAAGAGGTTAAAATACATATAAAACGTGCAGGGACCACTTAAAGGGTTCGAGTTATAGAGAGGTTCGAGTTATAGAGGTTCGAGTTAGAGAGGTTCGACTGTATTTTAACCTCTTTAACTCGAATTCCTGTAACTCGAACTCTCCATAACTCGAACTGTTTTAGTTGTCCCTTTAAGTTCGAGTTATAGAAGTTCGACTGTACTTACAAGAATAAAAGAAAAACATTACTTGAATAATGGACATTTTACCCACTAGTGGCTTAGTGGGATTATTTCGATGTTTTTTTACAAACTTTTGTTTTAACTTTTGTCACTGTAACTAATTTAACGAAAGTTATAAGACAAAGTTTCGATCGACCGAGGGTACTCATAAACTTGATCAATTTTGAATTTTTACCTTTTTTTTAATATTTAAAAAGTAATATCTTTTTTCGTTCTTGAGATACAAAGCTTATTAAAACGACAAATAAACTGTTGTTCTATTGCAAATAAATCATAACCTACATATATACCATTTTTCTGTAAAGTTGATGTGGCAAAAGTTAAAAGCAAAGTTTGTGAAAAAACATTGAAAAAATCGCAATCTTGGATTTATGACGTCACACAGGTGCTCTTACCCGAAATACTACTTCGTTCCCATTTTTTTTTGGTAGAAAAAGAAACTACTACTAGATTTTTAAAAGATAATGCTAACTTCTTCCCTTCCTTTATTGTTGTTGTATTGCAATCAAAGAACGTATTAACAGGTTTTCTGTCAAACTAATTTTAAAAAATTTACCAGCCAAAGTTTATAAAAAAACATGAAAAAAGCCGCTATCTTAGATTTATGACGTCGCACAGGCCCTCCCACTCAAATGGGAGGCAAACTCCCGGTGACTTAAAATTGTGTAATCTATTACGAATCGATCTAGCGTAATTTTAAAACGTCTTCCACAACTATCCCACGGGACATGATTTTTGAGTATAAGCAGCGAAAATATACAGTTGTATGTTCGCTGCTAGCTATTACTGACTACCACTGAGAGAGGATAAAACTGTATTAAGGGATCTCAAGCACTGCAAACTTTCAAGTTTGAGACAAATCGGTTTAAAAATAAAGAAATCGCCTATTTTGAATCCGACATTTTCAATTTTTTATTAGTTTGAGTCAAAAATCATAATCAGCGACTTCAAACACCGGCAGGTTCCTAATTTGATACATATCAATGCCTAAATAAGAAAGTCCGCCATTTTGGATCCGCCATTTTAATTTTTTTAAGTTTGGGGATAAAACTGCAATAAGTGATCTCAACAATGCAAACTTTCAAGTTTGAGACATATCGGTTTCAAAATAAAGAAATCCGCCATTTTGGGTCCGCCATTCTTGTAATAAAAACGTAAATTTTATGTTACCAGGTTACCAGAACACTACACCTACCAAATTTCAACAGTCGACTTAATGAATTTAACTCTACTCAACAAAACCAAATTTCAAGAAAATTACGTAAAGGATTTTTTAAAGATGTTTTTGCATAAATAATAATATTGTATATATATTTTGTTTTTCATCTGCAAATTTTATCGAAAAAAAACATTTTAGTCCGGCGCCGAGTTGGCCCGGCGCCCAGTTGGGGCCGCTGAGTTGGCCCGGCGCTCAGTTGGCGCCACTCGGTTGTCCCATTCCGCACTGCGGTAATGGGTAAAATAGAAGTGAAATAGACATTAGAGACTTATTGGAATAAAACCTGACTTTATTTTAGAGTCGACTTTATTCTGACACATTTGCACAGAAAACTAACAGCTGACCTCTCAAAATTGACATACCAAAGCCAAATTTAATAATACAGACCCTAACTTTCATTTAGTAAATACTGACACTAATAAATCCGGTTTCTAAATACACAAAGGCCGAATTTTGAAAGAGAGCAGCTGCTTTTTATATGTAAATCTGTCACCATAGGGTCGATTTTAAAATAAGGTCAGGTTTTATGAACCAATAAGTCCCTAATTAAGACCGTTGGTGGACCATTATTCTGGTAATTTTGTTTATCTTGTATTCTTGTAAGTAGTGCATTGTCGCCAGAATGTTTACGCGGTATTTATCGCTGGACTCCTTGGATAGAACTTTTCTTTGGTAACTTTGTTACAACAAGAAATATAAAACACCAAATAAATTTTTTTAACCACTCTCTGTTGCCATTTTCTATACATTTATTTATTTAAGTTAAAGCACAAATTTAATTGTAAATTTTTTATTATTGTTATTAACATTTTAAAAAGTTTTTATATTGTTACTTCTATGACCATTCTTAGATCACGGCTGACGTTTAATTTTTCATAATGATGAGAAATCTAAGTATTTAAATTTTAATTGTTCTAGCCAACCATTTAAACCACCTACACATACCGCATAACATTTTATGGCAGCTTTCGAAACAAGTGCATTCTGTTTTAGGGTACGTGTCCACTTGAGAGACAGTTTCTCTCAGAGAACTGCTCTCGAGAGTAATTATCGTAGATGGACACATTTTGCAGAGTAACTTCAATCGGCTATCATGCTATAAAAAGCTGAACCATAGACGAAGAGCTGAACTCTGGGCTGAAATAGAAGGGGTGGGCAACCCGTTACGAAGCCGCACCAAACTTATACCGCGTGAACAAGTCCATATCTAGGGGGCATAGTTTCTATAAGAGGACACAAAACAGATAGAGTATAGCATGTATTAATAAGAGACCGCGATACGCACGATCCCCGTAGAAAGCGTTCAAGCGCTGCCAAAGGTAACAACCGGAAACATTTGTTTGGGGCGATAATTATTACTTGAGGAAAACTAATAAATAGAATAACCCTTTAAAATGCTGCTTGTTTGAAAAAGTAAACAGAAATTATTAATTAAATAATTTAGTTTTTAATTCAATTAATTTATTAAATTATTTACTTTTGGAAGAAGCAGAATTTTGGTATTATTCTAGTTGTGTATGTGTATCACACCCCGTTTGGGTCACTGTTCGTTTCTCAAAAAAAGCTTTTCAAAAAGCCTTTTTTCGAAGACAGTTTGATCGAGAACCTAAATTTCGAAAAAACAAATTTCGTAATATTACAAATGACGTTTTTTTCGAAAACATTATTTTTGAATTAACATTTTTTTCCAAAACTTTTTCTTCAATGACATTTTTTCAAAAATATTTTTTTTGAATCACATTTTTTTTTAATGATACTTTTTAGAAAATATATTTGTCTGTCCTCGTTTTGGGAAATCAAAATTGGTGTTATCCTTCTTAAATTTACTAAGTCGAACTTTCGCGAACCGACTACCGGCTTGCACTGATATTTTCGCTAATCTGGCAACGATGGTTTTACGCTTTTCTGTTCTCCCATGCAATCCTTATGGCCCATGCAAAAATCCTACCCCTAGATAGAAGGCTGGCCTGCTGTATTTCGATTTTATCGCGGTCTTGTCAAGACGGCGAAGACTTTCAGTTCTTCTTTTTTTTGTTGTGTTTTTATTGAGAAAGAAAAAAATTCTCGGACTTTCCCTAATCTAATGGTAAAGTAATATTTTTAAGTCCCTGAACAGCTTTTAGCAGTTAGATTTTAACCCACAGATAAAATTTAAAAACTTAACACCAGAGAACGAAGTGTCAAACTAAAATCACAGCCGGGGGGCGGCCATTTTGAATTTCCCACGCTGTGTCCAAAGCCAATCCGTTTATGTTCAATAATCGGTCCTTCTTGTTGTTACTAAAAACTATTAAAATCCAACCAAGCTATACTGAACAACAATAAATAAAAATCAAAAAAAAGAAATGAATCTCAATAAAGTGAGGAAATTATTAACGAGCCACAGAATTTATCATTTCCCATGTACTCCATATTTTCCTTAAAGAAAGTCAATTTCTCACCAAGAGCGAGCGAAGCGGTAACATCTTCTTTATGAGGTTTGTGTCATTTAAAAAAAAGAAGAGTTTTCAAAGGAAGCGGCTTATTTTATTTTTTTCTGGTAACAAAGAGGTGCCCGCTAAAGCACCCAGAGATATCAGTGGCGTATCTTTATGCTTACACTTTCAAACTACTGTATACAGCAGTGGCGTATATAGAAAATAGTTTCGGGGTGGGCCCGAGACAGTTTTGGGGGGGAGCCGAGACCTCATGAGGCTGTATTTTATGCTATTTTATGTTTGTATTCATGAAATATGTGGAAAATATCCAAAAAAATCTTAGCTTCGGGGGGGGGGGGGGGGCCCAGGCCCCCCTCATATATACGCCACTGGTATACAAGGTGTTATTGTATAAAATGCTAATATTTAAGACGGTAATTCTTGGTTCTATTTTGAGAAAAAAACTTCATATGAACATAATGTCCTAAATTTCTTTTGAAAAATAGGGTGTTCAAGAATAAAAAATATCCTCTCTAGGAATTTTTGTGAAATTTGGTATACACTTTCTATTCATCAAGGGCATTTTCTATATAACATGTTTTATTTTGACCAGTGGCGTTCGAGCGGGAATTGTTTTTTAATTAAATTGTTTTTTCTCCTAAGGGTTCTAGCAAGATGCAAATTAATAAATTAAATTTTTTTTATACAAAAACTGTACGTCAAATGAAAAAAAATTAAGAGGCAGCATTTGCTCAGGAAAAAATAAGAATTTCATTCATTATTTTCTTTAAAAATACATTATTTTTTTCAGAAAAAATGATAGTTGTAGATGATTTTTTTAAACTACTCTAGATCGATTGGTAATAGATCACACAAATTTAAGTCATCGGGTGTTCGCCTCCAATTATAGTAGGAGGCAGGGTTGGATCGAACAGGCAGGCAACCAGGCAAATGCCCGGTGGGCCGGTACGGTTGGGCCGCAGGCCCGATTTACCTATTCTAAATTATTAATATATATTTTTGTATATTTGACAAACGAACTAATTAAACCATTAAACATTTAAATTAAAACAATCTGTTTGTAGTAACTCCAGGCCTGCGTTACTCGTTTGATTGTTACAGTTACTTTTATATTAAAGAGAGAGTAGGGACCTATTGCAATAAAGCCAGGCAATAATTGTACCGGGCCCTATTCTGACATTTTCGCATTAGAAGAACAGCTGTCTTCTTTGAAAATTAGGCCTTGTGTGTGTGTATTATAACAGCCAAAATTAATAGTACCGACACTATTAAAGGAAAACAAACGACTGGATTTATAAATTCGACTTTGGTATATCAATTTTGAAAGATCAACTGTCAGTTTTCAATGCGAATCCTTATCACAATAGGTCCCTAATGTCATAATGGCACTAACTTACTAATATCTTTTTACAAAAGTAATATCCAGAAGAAAAAATCAGGAGATTAAAAAAATATTATCAATTTTTTTTTCTTATTTGTGTTGCTGTTGTGAAATCTCTTTTAACACACTTTGTTGACTATTTTGGTGGGGATTGATCCCCCTGATGTCCTCCTTCGGTACGGCCTTGCCAATATCTCATATCTTAGTTGCGAAAGATCAAAATCTAAGCAATCGATTAACCGATTGAAAAATCGGTATTGAGATAAAATTGCAGCATTAAGTTCATTATTAAAAAAGTCGTTACCATATGAAAAATTAGTATACTGCACTGCCCCCGGTAGTTAAAAGGGCGCAAGTGACGAAAAAAAAACGACTTCAAAGTATTAATTGCTCATAAGCCAGTACTACAGTTACTGCTATTTTTTGTTTTTTTAGTTTTTTTTTTTTAATTTTATTACATAGGACATGGTGGAAAATCCGTCGAGACCAAAAACCTAAATTCGAAAATAAATTACTTGCAGCCTTTTAACTAACGGGGGCAGTGCTGTTTTATGTTGATATTTTGTAGGTTTTTATTTTTTTTTGTTTTCATTTTGTCAAAAAATTAGATATTAATTATGTTAATATGTACTTAGTGTTTAATATAGGCATACAGAATATAAAACTCAATATCAACAAAAATATCTAGAGCGGCATCACAGATATCTATTAATAAAAAAGGAGATTTTCTGAAAGTCTTTAAACACCTTGTATCTCATTACAAAACCTCCATAATAACAAAAACAAAAATAATACAATATGGCTTCGTTTTCTTTGCCGTGAAATTTTTGTGCCGAAGCGATGGCCGAATAAAAAAAATTACCCTGGTAGGAGGGCCGGTGTGACGTGTGAAATCCAATAAGGTGACTTTTTTCATGTATTTTCACAAACTTTAACTTATAAATTTTTCTAAATTAGTTTTACAAAAAGATTGTTAATAAATTTTTTATTTGCAATAGAACACCAGGTAAGATGGTAAATTAATGAGCTTTATATCTTAAAAACTAACAAAGATATTAGTTTTTTTTAAATTACTAAAAAATAATATCTTTTTTCTACCCAAAAAAAAATTGAAGAAGAAAGATTTAGAAACTTTTGAACAATTTTTAAAAATTGTATGGATTGTGATTTGTTTGTAATAGAACAGCAATTGAATTGTCGTTTTGGTAAACTTTATATCGGAAGAACTATAAAAAATATTGTTATTTTGTTAAATTTTAAAAAAATTTAAGATTGAGCAAAAAACTTTAAGACTTCCCTCGAACGATTGGTTATGGATTACTCCAGGTTGCCGTCATAAATCCAAAATGTCGGCATTTTCAAATTTTTATACAAGTTTTGGCTTATAACTTTTGATAAATTAGTTTTACAGAAAAACTGTAAATAAGGTTTTTGTTTGCAAGAGAGCAGCGATGAATACAGTAAAGAAACTAGCTTCATATCTTATAAACTAACAAAGATAATATTTTTTTTAAATGATAAAAAATACAGTAACTTTTTTTTAAAGATATAAAGCTTAGTTTTTACTATATTATTTAATCGTCTCTTGCAAACAAAAACGTATTTAAACTTTTTCTGTAAAACTAATTTAGCGAGAGTTATAAGCCAAAGTTTATGAAAAAGCCGCCATCTTGGATTTATGACGTCGCACAGGCCCTTTTACTTAAATTGGAGGCAAACACGCAGCGACTTAACATTTAGTGATCCATTACCAATCGATCGAGAATAGTCTAAAACGTTCTTGCGCAATATTGAATTTTTATAATTTTCTATTATTTAAAAAAAATAACATTATCTTTTCTTTTTTAGTTCTTAATATAGAGAGGTTGTTAAAACGACAATAAAATTACTATTTTATTTCGAACAAATAATCAATAATCTATACAATTTTTCTCTAAAGTTGATGCGGCAAAAGTTAGAAGCAAAAGTTTGTGAAAAAACATGGAAAAAATCGCAATCTTGGATTTTTGACGTCAAACATTCGCTCTTGCTCAAATCTCTGGCTAACACCCGGCGACTTAAAATTGAGTGATCCATAACCAATCGATTTGAGAGAGTCTAAAACTTTCTTCTTGATTTTTTTCGCGTAAAAAAAAATTACAATTTTAGTTAGTTTTTAGTTAGTTTTTAAGATTTAAAGCTAATTTCTTTACTATATTAATTGGTGTTCTCTTGTAAACAAAAAACGTATGAATAGTTTTCCTGTGAAACTAATTCAGCAAAAGTTATAAGTGAAAGTTTGAGAAAAAACATTTAAAACAGCCGCCAACTTCGATTTATGACGTCACACAGGCCCTCCCACTCAAACTGGAGGCAAACACCCGGTGATTTACAATTGTGTGATCTATCACCAATCGATCTAAGGCAATTTTAAAAAACTATCCCACGGGACGCGATTTTTGAATATAATCCTCTCAACTAAAAGCTAAAATGTTTACCTATATAAAGTTTTTTCTCAAAATCTTATTCAAGAACACCCTGGATACGCCCCTGGTTGTAAAATGTGATAAACCCCATTGCAACCTCGTGTGTACGTCGGTGTGTAGGTAATACTTACTAACTTGTGGTGTAGGTAAGTACTTACATTGTAAGTAAGTCGAGTTTATGTAACCAAGAAAAATAAATTCGGTCAATTACGGCGTTTTTCCATAATGTATATGCGTTTTTCAGCCATATATTATTTTACTAAAAAGTTTCGCTTCTTGTTTATATAAAGTTTTTCTTAAAATCTTATTCAAGAACATCCTGTATATTTTTTAAAATTATAGTTAACTTTTCTGGATACGCCCCTGGTTGTAGAACGTGATAAACCTCATTGCCCCGTCGTGTGTACGTCGGTGTGTAGGTAATACTTACTAACTTGTGGTGTAGGTAAGTACTTACATTGTAAGTAAGTCCGATTTATGTGACCAAGAAAAATAAATTCGGTCAATTACGGCGTTTTTCGGCCATATTTATTGCCCGATTTTGGCGGATTTATTTTAGTAAAAAGTTCCGCTTCTTCCTGATAAGTAACTGCCAATAGCGGCGTGGCACAAAATAATGAAAAAAAAATTATGTATTAAACTTATACGATGTATGAGTATTATTACCCCGAGACCGACAAAAGATCAACAAAATAAAAAAGTTTTTAAATAAAAAAACAACCATGCTAAATCTACTTGTACCTACTAGTCGCAGTTGGGTACAAAATTGATAGATATTCCTATAACGTACGACATGCTTCAACTTTTAATTTTAATGCTCAAAGCGCACTTACGAAATCGGTCTCGGACAACTGGGCGCCGCCAACTCGGCGCCTCCAACTGGGCGCCGCAAAGTCGGCGCCGCCAACTGGGCGCCGGGCCAACTTGGCGCCGGGCCAACTCGGCGCCGCCAACTGGGCGCCGGGCCAACTTGGCGCCGGACTAAAAAAATGTTTTCGATAAAATGTGCAGATGAAAAACAAAATAGATATATTATTTATACAAAAAAAAAATTTACGCAATTTTCTTGAAATTTGGTTTTGTTAAGTAAAGTTAAATCCATTAAGTCAAGTGTTGAAATTGGGTAGGTCTAGTGTTTGGTTACCTGGTAACACTACAATTTACGTTTTTTATGTGTGCCTGAGAACACTTAATACAGTTTTATCATAAAACTTAAAAAATTCAAAATGGCCGATCCAAGATGGCGGATTTTGTTATTTACTAATAGCGAATTCTTTTGAGAAAGTTAGTGGGCCACTCGTGGTGCAGTTTTAAAAGAATACAAAAGTGCACTAGTGCAACACGAGCTCGGAGAGCCCGTGCCAAAAAATGTGCACTGAGTGCAACAATGGGCTTGTCAGTGGGCCAAAAGAATACACAAAATTGCACTAGTTTTCCCAAAAGAATACGAAAACTGCACTAGTGGCGCACCAGTGCTGTACTTTTTTCCCAAAAGAATTCGTCATAACTGATTTGTCCCAAACTTGAAATATTACATTGCTTAAGTTCATTTAATACAATTTTTTATTCAAACTTAAAAAAAATCAAAATGGCCGATCCAAAGTGGCGGTGTTTTAAGTCGCTGATTATGATTTTGACATAAACTTATAAATAATTCAAAATGGCAAATATCTTTTCTTATTTACCAACCGATTTGTCTCAAACTTGAAATATTACATTGTTTAAGGTCATTTAACACAATTTTTTACTTAAACTTAAACAATCAAAATGGCCGATCCAAAATGACGTCAAGCAATGTAATATTTCAAGTTTGAGACAAATCGGTTAGTAAATAAGAAAATCCGCCATTTTGGATTTGCCATTTTCAATTTTTTATAAGTTTAAGTCAAAATCATAAGCAGAGACTTGAAACCCCGCCAATTTCTATATTTGATACACATCGGTTCATAAATAAGAAAGTCCGCCATTTTTGATCGGCCATTTTGATTTTTTTAAGTTTGAGTAAAAAATTTTGTTAAGTGATCTCAAGCAATGTAATATTTCAAGTTTAAGACAAATCGGTTAGTAAATAAGAAAATCCGTTATTTTGGATTCGCCATTTTGATTTTTTTAAGTTTGAGGATAAAACTGTCTTAAGTGATCGCACTCCAAACTTTCAAGTTTGAGACAAATCGGTTTAAAAATAAAGAAATCCGCCATTTTGGATCCGCTATTGTAATAAAAAACGTAAATTGTAGTGTTACCAGGTTACCAAACACTGGATGGATTTAACGACACAACCAAATTTCAAGAAAATTGCACAACATTTTTTTGAAAGTTTTTTTTGTATAAATAATATATCTATTTTGTTTGTCATCTGCACATTTTATCGAAAAATTTTTTTTTAGTCCGGCGCCGAGTTGGCCCGGCGCCCAGTTGTCCCATTCCGTGCGAAATTATACAGTTTTGTATTTCCATGAATCAGGTTATTCGGTAATTTTGTACCCAACTGCGACTAGTGGTTACAAGTAGATTTAGCAGTTGGGTGTTTTTTTATAAAAAAAAATTTATTTCCAACTTTTGGGTTTAACTCTTATTCAGCTTTATAAAAAGTACTATGCATTTACAATTCATTTAGTTTTACCCAAAAAGTACGTGTAGATTTTCTACGGACGTGAATAGTGTTACCTTCCATTGAGTGAAGGTGGGGGAGCAGAGAGGGAGGAGGGAACTAGTAAAATGATGTCGAAAGAAATCTTAAAGCGTGTGCAGAAAGAATTTTTGAAATCGCTCTGTATTTGTGTAAGGTATAGCTACAACTATTAATAAGAGAAGAGAAGGAGGAGGACTCTAGTAAAATGATGTTGGAAAAAAAGTCTTAAAGCGTGTGCAAAAAGAACTTTTGAAATGGCTTTATATCTGTTAAAGTTATAGCCATAACTATTAATAATAAGGAGGGTGGGGAGGAAAGAGTAAGAGACGGCGGGGGGACTAGCAAAATGGTGTTGGAAAAATAATCTGAAAGCGTATGCAGAAAGAATTTTTGAAATCGCCTATATATTTGATAAAATTATGCGAATATGGTTTTTGAATAGGGTGGGGGGAATGACAGGAGGGGATAGATGGGTGGGAGCAGGGAGGACTACAAAGTAACTACAGCAAATTAGAGGACATTTGCAACGGGTGATAAAAGGAATTTTAATAAAATCGCCTGGAATGTATGTATGCCTTAAAGCCTACATCATGTGACAAAATGGCGTCTGAAGACCGCCATGTTGATTCTTGTTTAAAAAAATATAGCCTATAGCACCTTCGGCATTAGTAGCAATTCAACGACATTTTTTTTGTCAAAATTTTGATTTAAAAAAATATGAACCTTTTTCCACTTTTCTTTCTTTCCACTATAGGCCCATGAAACTCTCAAAATAAAATTACTGGATTCATTTATTATTTAATTTGTAAACATGTTAAAAATAACAAAGAATCGAATGCATTGAAAATTTAAAAGAACTTGTGTATCAGAATTTTTTAATACACCGTTGGACTGCATCGATTATTATCCAATCGCTAAGATTAAGAATCTTTCCTTTCTTTCCTTTCCAGGTCATTATAGTTTATTTCAAAAAAGTTCAAGTAAATTATTGGTAATTATTATCCAATCGCTAAGATTAAGAATCTTTCCTTTCCAGGTCTTTATAGTTTATTTCAAAAAAGTTCAAGTAAAATAAAACCGATTAATTTTTCTTATTCAAGTATCTCTTTGGACTAACAATAGCTTCGAAATCACTTTGATAATTTCGCATCATAATTTTCATGATCTACAAGTTTAATTTGCCATTGTTTTCCTAAAATTTATAGAGAATTTCTCTTATACTCGGATTTATTGCCCATCATGGACATTATTCTGCGTTGATAAATAAGGAAAAATTTGTATAAAATTGTAAAGGATTTCCGATTTTTTTCAAGATTGATACAAATCAATATTTATGTAGTTGCTTATTTATAGAAAGCTAGGAAGTTATATATTATTTAATAATTTAATTCAAAACAAAGATATGGCATTTTTTTTTACCTTCCTAGCCCGCGCTGCAATGGCTAGAGAAGGTATTGTTTTCGACGAAAAAATGTTTTTTGAGATAACGCCGAAAAGTAGTTATTTAGGTGTATTTTGACCTATCCTATCAATATCGTCGTGATGTCTGTCTGTGTGTGTGTGTATTTTTTTTCTGTCCGTAACACGATAGCTTCTAAAACGCTGAACCGATTTTTATAAAATGTTCAGGTAAAATAGTGCGTAACACGCTAACGAGCTGATTAGTTTTGGTTTAACATCCATTAATGCTAATGACTAATTAAATTAAAAAATCCTAACTTTTTAACGGAGCATCGCATCAATATGCGGTTTTCGGAATATAGTAGACTACATTTTGGTCAACAATTTGTGTTATAACCAAAAATTGAGTAGGAGCATTCGTTTCTAACCGAGAAGAGCGGTGTGTTTCACTTCCAACTTTCACAAAGTTTTCCGCTACTGAGCTTGGCACTAGTTTATCGCTACCTACGACGAAGATGAACCAGGCGCAGGCGTATCCTTTGCCAATATATGAAAAAAAAAGGAAGATATAAAGCTATTAGTTAAGAAATATGTACCAGAAGTATACCAAGGTTACGACAATAAAATATTCGCGGAAGTTGGAGAAGAACCAGAACCACCAGTCGAGGCGGTAGAACTTCAAGAAGAACCTATAGAAGACACAGCTTATGAATCAGACTTTTGGTTTATGTAGTTCTGTACTTGAATAATATTTTATTTAATAGATAAATATTGGTCTTTCATGTTTGAGTATTTTTGTTGAATATTTTGGTGCAAAAGTCAGACAGGTACAAATATTCAAAAATCACTTTTGGTGTGATTTTTACAAAATATCAATTTTATACTGGGCCATATAACAAATACCAATAATATCGATATAGAACCAAAATTTGTGACAGTTCAAAACAAATTACTTTCAAATTCTGAAAGTTTTCTTTTTCCTACAAACTTGAATTTTAGGACTTGGCCGGTTTTTGCACCAAGGTCTTCAATTAGTTATTAGCTCACACTACTACTATACTATAGTAGTGTGAGCTATGGTGATCCTAATTTTTTCGAGAAAAAAAAAGTTGCTCCGATTTCAAAAAATTTTATATATCTTTGCGTTTCAGATGATTTTGAAAATTTTTTTGTTGCGCCGTCTGTCTGTCTGTCTGTCTGTCTGTCGGTCTTTCTGTCTGTCTGTCTGTCTGTCTGTCTGTAACGACCAACGCGCATAACTCAAAAACCGCTTGCCCGATTTTAATGAAATTTGGTACCTAGGTTGGATCTTGGGTCGAGATGGTCCCATTTAAAAATGAATAAAATCCACCGAACACAAGCTAATAAAAGGGTGGGGGTAGATTTCCAAAATAAGAGCTTATGTGAAAATATGGCGTGTGTGATATCAAACGAAAGGCAATTGAGTCTGGAGTTAAACAAAATAAATTTTAGTTTAAAAAAAGGGGTGGGGGTAGATTTCAAAAATTAGAGTTTAATGAAAATATGGCGTGTGTGATATCAAACGAAAGGTAATTGAGTCTGGAGTTTAAAAAATATATTTTAGTTTAAAAAAAAGGGTGGGGGTAGATTTAAAAAATTAGAGTTTAAGTCAAAACATGGCTTGTGTGGTATCAAACGAAAGGTAATTGAGTCTGGAGTTGAATAAAATATATTTAAGTTTTTAGTTATATTAGCTCACACGTACTCTATAACTATTGTACCTAGTGTGAGCTCAGGTGCCCATATATTGGCAGAGTATTTCTTAGATCTACTTGCTCCAAATATATACAGGGTGTGGCTAAAAGGTCTTTAGACCACCATACCACATATCACTATGGCAATTTACCTTAGTACCGAGATACAAGGTGTTAAAAATTAAAATCAATCTTTTAAACATTATAAACAGTTTTTGCCGAAGTACTTTCAAAATCGGTACCCAGGGGTTTTTGCGGATGCTACACCTGAATATGAACATACTTTTACTGAGGCCTTAGAGGACCCTTTACACTGCAGTTCTGATTGTTTAAAATGGCCATTGCTTTTTTTTTAAGAATATAATTTCCCAAATAATTTGAAGTAAAAAAGGTGCTGTTAGAATCCGCTAAAGTAAGTCGTGTTTCAGATATTTGGGTTTTTAGTGTTCGATGCAGCCTCTGATAGTGAAATTATTTTGAATATATTTTTTTTTATATAATAAAAATATAAAATTCACTAACCGAGTTTGATTCTTAAACAAAAGATGCAATGTAGATATTTACAATAATAACTTTTCAGCTTAAAATTTTCTAGGAAATTACTTTCTAAACAAAAAACGTAAAAAAGTACACTGAAAAAAGTTATGACTATTTAAATAAATAAAAAAGTAATACAAAATATGTTTGTAGTATTTAATAAATGGATTCATGACGGATCTGATACCTTCCTAGCTAGCCTATTAGCCATATACGTAATATTCCAATACTCCCTGTTACCTATTTACACAATGGTTGGCGTTTGATGCAAACATTCAGAAATAAAGATACGAAAAATGCACAGATACCAAATTTACACAGATACAGTTTTTGTCAACTGTACGCCGATGATTTGACGTAACGAATACAATAATAAAATAATATTCATGCATAAAAGTATAATCAATCAGGACATTTTATCTTAAGGACCGCAAAAAGGATACAATTACTATTAGCACACTTTAAGTGAAGCCATGATAAATCAGCCTTGAAAACAGTTTTTGTAACGATCTCAGAAACTAGAGCTCCTACAAAGTTTTTGGTTATAACACAAATTATTTAAAAAAACGTAGTCTACTACAGCATTTTTAAAACATTTTAATTGTTAGTCATTAGCATTAATGGATTTTCACTAGCTCGTTAGAGTGTCAAACGCTATTTTACCTGAAAATTTTATGAAAATCGGTTCAGCGGTTTAGGAGCTATCGTGCTACGGACAGATATACACAGACACACAGACAGACAACAAGACAGATAAAAGATAGATCAAAATACACCCAAACTACACATTTTCGGCATAGGGCTAGGAAGGTAAAAAAAAATAACACCCTGTATCTCGGAAGCTAGGCAGTATTGGACTAAAGAAAGTTGCTTTAAATCGGCTTATTTTGACATCAGGAATATGTGGTAAGCTGTTGTAAAGACCTTTTAAGGAGACCCTGTATATAAGACTGGAGGCTTTACGACTTACGACTTACAATACTTACATGTCAGTGCGCTTTGAATTATAGCTAATTTTGCTTTAAAAGAAAAAAAGTGGCGCTATTCCTAGCCCAATCAGGTGCTTTATCGAAATAAAAAATAAATAAATGGATCTATGACGGATCTGATACCTTCCTAGCTAGCCTATTAGCACACTTCAAGTGAAGCCATGATATATCAGCCTTGAAAACAGTTTTATGTAAATATCTCAAAAACTAAAGTCCCTACGAAGTTCTTTGTTACAACACAAATTATTCAGCAAAATGTAATCTAATATATTACGAAAACCCCATATTGATACGATGCTCCGTTAAAAAGTTAGCATTAAAAAAAAATAATTGTCAAAAAACTTCATTAGCGTTAATGGATTTTGACCAAAATCTAATCAGCTTATTAGTGTGTCCAAAAACTATTTTACCAGAAAGTTTTGTGAAAATCGGTTCAGCGGTTTAGGACCTAGTGTGTTACGGACAGATATACATATACATACACACACATACACACATCAAAACGATATTGCTAAGATAAGTCAAAATACACCCAAATAACACATTTTCGGAGTTACCTCAAAAAAATTTTTTTCGACGAAAATAATACCTCCTCGAGCCATTGCTACGCGGGCTGGGAAGGTAAAAAAATACCAAACATGTAATTTTTTCCTAAAATTTAAATAATCTTGTAAAAAAACTTAATAAAATTTGGTGGTTCTTCTAATTTCCTTAAAACCCGTTTCTAAAATCGACATGTAGATACTTTTAGCTGGGACACCCTGTATACCCTTCACTTTCTTTTTTGCGTGTTTTTTCCAAAAACCGTTGTTTTACACCTGTAATTCATGCCGCAATAAAAACACAAAAAGTGATTTTTATATGGCGCCGCAATATATAAATAAATATTTGGCGAAACGACATTTTTTTCACCAATCTTCAACTGTCTATATGAAGAAATGATGTGCGAACGACATACTGTTAGTTAAACAACGGATTGAAAAATCTTCGCTTAATAAGGAAGGAAGAAAAAGTAAATAAAATTTCCTTTTTGTTCGTATTAGGGATGTAAAGCAGTATCAATTAATATGGTATAACAAGTACGGAAAATAATAATTTTCCGCACGTCGCCGTTAGCAACCAAAGTCAAGGGGAGGAACTAATACTAATGGTAAGGTAAATCAATAAAAATATAATTTTTTCAACTTTTCTGTAGTATAGTATTAGTTAACAACCTTTATAATTAAAATATTTTAAATTATTTAAATATTTTTTGTGGCTCGGGGTGGGAGGGAGAACCGCTAGTGTTTCGTTAATGAAATTGTTATTTCGCTAGTACGGAAAGGGTAATTTAAATATTGTTTGCTGTAAACAAGAAAGAAAGTTTTTTCTTTATAGTTAATAAAACACAAAAAAAAACTCATGTCCATACCTGCTCTCATTTGTTTGTTGATCAGGAATCGATCTTGCAGTTCCTCTGAAACAAAAAAACATTTTTTAGTCAATCATTTATCAAGTATAAAGTATGTCGTATATACATTTTTCCTTCTCACCTAGAAGACGTAACCAAAGAAAAAAGTAGGTCACTCTTTTATTAGGTTACGTATTTCTTAAAACCAGAAATGATCGAGGAATCCAAAAAATATAATAAAATATGGTGGTGGTGGTCATGGGCGTAGTCAGCGTCTCGCTCAGGGTGGGGCAAAAAAGCAAAAAAAATTACAATCAAATAACCTAAACTTAATTTAATATTAACTTGCGAGGATTGCGAATAAACCTTGATTAAACGTCTTAACGCCACCCGGTTCCCACCTACGACTTTCTCGTGGGTGCCCGCTCACGCGCCACATGATCTCAATATGAAATGTTATGACAGTCATGTGACGCGTGCGCGGGCACGCACAAGAAAGTCCTAGGTGGGCATCGGGCTTTACTAAATGAGGTATATAAGCCAAGATGGGGCAGGTGACAAGCCAGGGTGGGGCAAGTGCCCCACCCTGCCCAGTGGCGGATTAAGGGGGGAGGGGAGCAGAGGGGCCCGCCCCCCCTCACAAACATATAACTAATTTTTTAGTTTAGCAGCATCACTTATTTAAAATTTGTCACAAATTCTACTTAACTTTTTAAAAAAATTCGCCTGCGCCGCAATTAATCTCCTTTAGCAACTAAATTTCACACCTCAATTTCTATGAAAAACCATGAATTTTTTTTTTTATGTTTGATGCCCCTTTGGCCCCCCCGGAAATCCTGGATCCGCCACCGACCCTGCCCCACCCTGACTACGTCCATGGTGGTGGTCCTGTCGCAATTTGATATTTACTAACATTTTTTGACATTCTCGCCCGAAAATTTTTTTACCTCCAAGTATTCAAATTAAATAAGATGAGATGTAAAAATATACAGGAAACCCCTGCCATGTAGTATATTTTCCAAAAATTATACAATTCATTTCGAAAATTTGAAAATTAAATAAAATGAATTTTTTTATTAGTCAGAAAAAAAAAGGTTTTAGAACTTTATAATTTTTTAATAGGTAGCTTCAAAATTTGACCTTAATTATCAAAAAACTTAAAATTTTGGACATAAATTAATATAGTCCACAGTACACCGGTCTATTAGCTCACACATATACTATACTATAGTAGTGTGAGCTATGGTGATCCTAATTTTTTCGAGAAAAAAAAAGTTGCTCCGATTTCAAAAATTTTTATATATCTTTGCGTTTCAGATGATTTTGAAACTTTTTTGTTGCGCCGTCTGTCTGTCTGTCTGTCTGTCTGTATGTCTGTCTGTCTGTCTGTCTGTCTGTCTGTCTGTCTGTATGTCTGTAACGACCAACGCGCATAACTCAAAAACCGCTTGGCCGATTTTAATGAAATTTGGTACCTAGGCTGGGTTTTGGGCCGAGATGGTCCCATTTAAAAATGAACAAAATCCACCGAGCACAAACCAAATAAAAGGGTGGGGGTTGATTTCAAAAATTAGAGTTTATGGAAAAATATGGCGTGTGTGACATCAAACGAAAGGTAATTGAGTCTGGAGTTCAACAAAAAACATTTTAATTTATTTAAAAAAAAAGGGTGGGGGTATATTTCAAAAATTAGAGTTTAAGTGAAAAAATGGCGTGTGTGATATCAAACGAAAGGTAATTGAGTCCGGAGTTTAACAAAATACATTTTAGTTTTTGTTTTTTTAAGGGTGGGGGTAGATTTTAAAAATTTGAGTTTAAGTGAAAACATGGCTTGTGTGGTATCAAACAAAAGGTAATTTAGTCCGGAGTTGAATAAAATATATTTTAGTTTTTATTTATATTAGCTCACACGTACACTATAACTATAGTACCTAGTGTGAGCTTAGGGGCCCATATATTGGCAGAGTATTTTTTAAGTGATGAGTAACAGGCTGAAATTTTAATAGCTTTACTTTGCCGAGAAGTTAGAAAATTCAAATGTTGCGATTGGTATTAATAATTATTAGTCTACAGTACACCGGTTTATTTAATAAGTGAACTTTTGTATTTTTTCCTCTATGAAAATTTTTGTAAGTGATTTTTAACGGGTTGTGCGGGCGCAGAAATCTTTTGAGATTTAAATTGACTAAACCACGCGAGTAATTTTGGGGACAGTGTTGCCATTTACTTTCAACCGCATTTTTTCAGTTAGAGCAAAAAAATTGCCGATTAATAATTCATTACTGTTACTTTTTCATCTCATAATATATGAGATAAAAGAAATAAACAGTAAAGAATTAGTAACCGAAAGATTTCTACGCCCACGCATTATGTTAGGAATTACTTTCAAAAAATATCGTAGTGGAAAAATAAAGAAAAATAAAGCAATGTATAGTTTTTGCAAAGTCAGTTGAACAAAGATAAAACCGACCATCGGCATATCCTTTAAAGAAAGTGACATGGGCGGCGGTAGATATACTCATGAAAATTATTTCATTTAATTATGGCGTAAACTAAACAAACAAAAATAGATAAAAATTTCTATCCCTACACCTACAGGAACAACACTGATTGATTTTCTAACTCTGCATACTGCCGACTGAAGGGTTCCCGAAAAGCACACTCGAAAGCAATTAAAAGCGCATCTAAAAAAAATCTGCCAATCAGGTGCCGTTCATCCACCTGGGCTCGGTCGGTCGGAAAACAAATACTTTGTGGTCGGACCGCAAAGAGCCGCGTCTCTTCTCTGTCGGTAGGGTTGAAATTATACCAGGAAGATTTTATATGAATTTGGATAACTTTTGAAGGGCCGAATGAAGCAAAATTTCATGAAATCGATAGAACCCCGTATTAGGAGGTATTCAAGTGACTTTGCAAAAACTATACAAAAATTCAGCCTGTTACTCATCACTTATAAAATAGACCGGTGTACTATAGACTAATAATCATGTATGCAAATTATAACATTTGAAATTTCGCCCAATTAAAAAGAATTTATTCTAATTCGGTGTGCAACTGGTATCTAATAAAAATCAGATCAAAAACTTCTTGTTACGACGACCTTAAACTCATTTTAATGTATTATAAGCTACAGCAAAAAATTTCTGTTGATTAATTTTAAATTTTAAATAAGTAATTGTTTAGTAAAAGATATTAAAGATTATTGGGAACTTGTCGGAGCTTTAGGTTCTAAGTACCTACAAGTAGAAATGTTTTTAAAGAAGATAATTCCTCATTTATAATACCTTTCGACTTATTAATTTCCTTTACACCAAAATCCATATAATCTTTGAAAAAGTCGGATCATAATAAAATCATTTCATTAAAAAAAAGCCAAGTACGCGAAAATGGTCTTCCGTAAAAATAATGAAGATAAAAGAATAGCCAAGTTCTCGCAGGAGATACGTATAGTGACTGGTCCTTTTACGGGACACTATCGACTAAGTACCAGTGTTGCCAGATCAAAAAATTGAAAATCACCAGACGCTTGCTATAAAAGTTGCCAGATTTCGCCAAAAAACACCAGTTTCAAAAAAAAATCAGCATTGTCTACATATTATCGACGGCGCCCGTTTGCCAGACATCGCAGCGGCGTAAAAAAAATTGCAAGCAAAAAATAAAATAAAATTGTGTATGCTTAAGACCACACGGCAGAAATGTAAACTTGAGCAAGGCGAAATTAATAATACTGGCCTTCATGTGCATCATCATATCGCTCGCTGATTGTTCCTCTCACAGTTAGTCGACTCGAGCCGACTTCACCCGAATGAGCATTACATAGCCGAGCCTGACGGCTCAGTTCAATTCAGTACCCACAAAAACTGCTAAACGCGCCTAAAGAAGTTTACACTTCAAAAAAACAATATGGTCACCATGTCTTTAGGTTACTCTCTTCTTTACCAGCCTCTCACTTTACCGGACCTGCTAGAAGTTTAGGGCACCCACAGGGCGCCAGTACCGTCGAAGCGGGGGGGTCGAAGGCTGAAAAGGGCACCCATTAAAAAATTTGCGAAAAAAAAGTCAGCATGTGTTACTTTACTCTCGTCTTTATTAGACACACTTTACCGTCCCCGCTAACAGCCGGACATTGGATCAAGCAATAACGTTTTTTATTCGATGCTTTTTGTTTAATTGGACCGTGTCAAAAAATCACCAGAATTCACCGTTTTACCAAATGGGTTAAAAATCACCAAATCTGGTGAATTTTCACCAGATCTGGCAACACTGCTGAGTACCTATGCACAGAATGGGACTAACAGAAGAGACCGAATGTAGACTCTGTATGAAGGATGACAAAACAGTCAACATCTCCTGAAGATGCCATCCACTCGAGATAGCGAAACGTCGACAACGAATTTCCAACGACGACGGCCGAACAGCCCGAAAGCACACCCACCATTTTACTGTGCAATTGTTCAGCTATTGCACGTTTACGTCAGAACACTTTCGGTAAACCTCAAATTGACTCAGAAGATCTGAACAGTGTCTCACCCAAACTGATAGCCGGCCTTTTTGGAGGACTAGGCATCCTACAGTAATGAAAAACCTCTCAAAAGTGAGTCACAATAGACTCACTGGTGGTCGCAGGTAAAGGGCTACAAGGCCCACTCACATATGAATCATCAATCATTATCATCATCTCCAATATACATTTCAAAATAAAAAGTTTTTACTAGTTTGGAAAAGTTTTATTTTTGGGGTTTATTGATACTTAAAATACTAGGCATTATCCTGACAGTTTCACATTAAAAACTAACAGTTGATCTTTTAAAAACTGACATATCAACGTCGAATTTCTTTCGAAAGTCATTTATTTTTCTTTAGTAAAGGGAGGCACTGTTAATTCAGGTTCTTATAATATACAAAGGCCTATTATTGAAAGAAAACAGGTGTTCTTATAATAGAAACTGACAAAATACTGCCTGGCACTATTAAAGCCTGGCTTTATTGCAATAAGTCCCTAGTATCGTTGTCTTGCACCCTGTAGACCTTTAGGGGCAACAAACAACTAATTAATATTAAAGTTCTCGTAAAAAGTTGTTTAGAACAATTTTTTCACCACAGACAAAAAGTTTTTTACCTCGACCTTAACACAGATTTTGCCTTTATTTTGCATATTATCGGTTACTATGTAAAAATTGATTAATAATAAAAACATGCACTGCTGTTTTGTCCGGTTTTTTTATCGGCTAACCTTTGCTGATCTGTCACATCCTACAAGGCCTAGACAGCCTGGGGTGGTAAACTTGTAAGAAAAATACTGATTTTTTGAGTAAAAGACTGACAAAGACAAAAATAGTCAAAAATCCAAGATGGCGGCGCTTTTTTGACAATGCTCCTGAAGGGAAAGGGGTCGGAGCTTGTCCTATGTTTAATATAACTATAATAGGTATTGATTGCACCCAGTCTTGGTTTTCTGTTTTTAAAAACTTTATTATTATTTTTTTTTATTAATCAGCAGCCATCTTGAACATTTCAAAATGCTTAAGGGTTCCGCAGAGTGGCATCAACCAGATTCTTTAGGTCAGGTTAGGTTACTTCAAACTTTATGTTGACATATCACCCTGCTTACTAACTACACAATACAGCGCTGTAATGTAGGTACAGGTAAACCCAATTTTTTTCTATCATCAATCACAAAAATCTAATCTAATATGTTACGTATTATTTTGTTACACCTTCTAAATGTGCGAACAATAGCGTTAAAACATTGTTTTCTTTCACGTAGTTATCAGTAACACATTTTTTTTAACTCGTTACTTTTACCTAACCGAAAAACGTGGTACTGCGAATAGCAATTCACAGTACCAAATCGTGCAACAAATATGCTAGCCTAATGCACCATAATACAAAAGAAATTCTGGACTGGAAATAAAAAGAAGTAATACTGGGTTAGGTCTGGAGAATAAACTATCTGTTTTTAAACCATCCTTGATTTCATCATAGGTCACTCGCTGACCTTCGTTTACCAGTTTTCTCCAAAACTTCAATGTTTTCTGGGACCACAAACGACAAGCCGGGTAAAATCTTCTCTTCCAGGTTTGTTTCGTGATTACGCTGTTGAACCACGCTGTCATTGGTGCATATTGTCATGTCTTAAAGGCTCTTTTATAGACCATAGGAGACGGGTTATACCAGCGTGGCGTCTGTCTCAAGCCATTGACTATAAAATTCTCAAGCCTATATCAGGGCCGTCGTGATCGGTGGAGCGAAGGAGCAGCCGATTTTACGGGCGGCCGATTTTACAGGCGGCCGATTTTACAGGCGGCCGATTTTACAGGCGGCCGATGTTACGGGCGGTTGATTTTACAGGCGGCCGAAAGTCGCCTTTTACTTTTGAATTAAGAAATTTTTTTTAAGATGTAACATGTGTTTTAAGGTCACAGTCCCCTTATTTTGAGATAAGTAGTAAGTGAGTAATCTCTCAAAAAGTAATAAAAGGAATTTTATGAATCCTTTTGTATTATTTAAAGAGTTTATAGCAAAATTGAGAAAGATACAAAAAAGAGTCAACGAATTAAATAAAATGAGGGAATTGGAAATTACCTTGCGGAAAAATTGGCTGTTACCGCCTGGGACAGATTTTTTGTTACAAGTCATTTTAATTTTAGTGCCTTAAATAGTTAATACCTGGCTTTAGAGTTGGTACCATTTCACATTTTGGCAAATCGCGCTTTTAATTTATAGAAGTCACGTTCGGCGTGTCGAGGTACCACCCACTGTAGTTACCTATACGTTTATATTATTATCATTTAGCGGTATCTTTCTTCTCTTTAAACGACTTACATATTGCACACTAAATAGTTTTATTCATGAAAATTTCTTGTGATTTTTTTTTAATTTTTACCTTCCTAGCCCGCCCAGCAATATAGAAGGTATTGTGTGTGGACGACTTTTTTATGAGATTTTAATGAAAAATAGTGTTTCACACTGTAACGAGTTGAGATAAGTTTGGTCAAAATCCATCATAACAAACATATTTTATGTAAAAAGAGGCTCAGGAACGAAATAGCGATGTAAAAAATAGCGACGTACGAAATGACGAGTAATAAAATAGCGACTATCAAAATAGCGATGTAATGAAAGAGTGCCTATCAAAATAGCGATGTAATAAAAGAGCGACTATCAAAATAGCGATGTATCAAAATAGGGTTTGTAACAAAACAGCGACATATACCGATGTATCAAAATACTAAACCAATCCAATCCAATCCAATCCAATCCAATCCAATCCAAATCGAACTCCGCTATTTGGACTGACTTCTTTTTCTGGATCCTAGAGGGTGTAAATCGAGGGGTGGCTCGGTATTTCCTTTTGGTGTACAGGTTAGAGGAAATACTTGGGAAGTACTGGGAAATATACTAGGAAATACCGGGAAGTGCTTGGGAATTATTGGGAAATACCAGGAAATACCATAGGTAATTTCTTTTGGTGTACAAAAATCCGCGATCATGCCACCCCTCGGTGTGAATCCGAACCGAACCGAACTGAACCGAATTTGGTTTGGTTCGGTTCAGTTCGGTTTGGTTCGGATTCACACTCTCTAGGATCCCGGGAAAGAAGTCTGGAGAGTTTTTTTTTTGAAAATATATTCGGTTCGGTTCGGTTCGGATTCACACCCTCTAGGAGCCCGGGAAAGAAGTCAGGAAAGTTTTTTTTTAAATATGTTAGAAAGAAAACTCTTAGTCGAACTATATGCCAAATCCGAACCGAAATATCGCTAGTTTGAGAGTCCCTGTTTTGTTACATGGCTATTTTGTTACATCGCTATTTTGATAGTCGCCCTTTCATTACATCGCTATTTTGATTGTCGCTATTTAGTTACCGCTATTTTATTACCCGCTATTTTGTACATCGCTATTTCGTTCCGGAGCCGTAAAAAGAAGCCAAGTACGCGAAAATGGTATGCCATATAAAGAATTGAGATAAAAGTATAGCCAAGTTCTCAAGCGCGGATCTGGGTCAAAATCTTGGGGGAATAATAGTCGACGAAAAAATTATTTGTAATATTTTTTTTTCTAGGAGGGTGGGTAATACTTCTCTACCCCCCACCCCCCTCAAAACCACTCTTGCAAGTTCGCCAATACAAATTTCAAAATGAAAGTTTCTTACTAGTTTGGAAATGTTTTCATTTAAATTGTTGCACAAATGGGTAGGCTTGCAACATTCAAACCTTGGCCACTAGATTTGACAGTACTCCTGTGAAAGAGCTCGCCTGCTTCAATATTAAATAAACACCCTTAAGCCCTAAAAATGACACGCAAGTTCAAACAAAATTTTATTCATAATATTAAATTGAGGAGGCAAATCTACTGTGATCTGTGAAGAATTTTATAGAATTAACTTTAATAAACAATTGGCATAATTATTGGTTGTAACCTGATACTTAAAATACAATAGTAATTGTTACAATTCTTATTTGTTTTTGCCATAACCTTGCGTTCCTTTCTGCCTAAAGCGAGATACCGCAAGGGGCCATACTGAGGCCAGATATAGGATATTTAATAATTATACATTTTTATTTATAAACATATGTAAGCTTTATTTTTGTTGTTTGTTACAGGTTGATCTATAAATTAAATCGAGTTTCTTGCTTCGATTTACTAATTTTCTGATTGCATAACATTATTTTATAATATCTGTATCTGTAGACAAGATCTAAAATCCAAAATATGTAGTATTTATTGAAAATTTTAATTTCTTCCGCTATTTAACTTGTAGGTATACCTGAGCGATAATTATTTACAAGCTGAGAGCTATTTATTATGGGTACCGGAATTTTAGTATACTTTATAAAATTACTACTTGAAAGAAGATCAGATTAAGTTTGCATAATGGTGTAGTAACTATACGACATAAAAATTTTTATGTATAAGACTCTTTTAAAAGAACAGTCTTTTATATTTTGCAAATAGGGATATGATTGAGTGTCGGCCAGGTGCACCAAAAAACGGTTGTCACACAGGAAAACACACTATATCCCCTAAACTATTTAACCAGGCCCTACAGAATGTTTCTAAAAACTCAGATTGAGAAGAAATAGGCATCAAAGTAAGCGGACAGTACTTGAACCACCTAAGATATGCTGATGATATCGCCTTAATAACAGATAAGAAAGACGAACTGTTAAAAATGCTAGAAGAACTGGACACAGCAGCTAAAAATATAGACTTGAGTATGAACTACACTAAAACTAAAATCATAACAAACACAGATGAAGATATCACGATCTAAATAAACCAAGAAAAAATAGATTAAGTAGAGGAATATATATAGCTGGGACAAATTATTAAACTAAAAAATAAAACCAAACAGCTGAAATTAAGAGACGAGTAAGATTGGCCAGGGCAGCATTCGGTAAAAAATTTAAAAAAATATCCTCAGTATCTCAACACGAAAGTGTATAACCAATAACCAGTTCTCGAATGGCTTAACAAACCCCATGGGCTGCAGCTAAGGACACTCATCGTAAAGCAAGCTGCTCTACGATGAGTGTCCTTAGCCGCAGCTCCTTATAAATTGTCAAGACTATTGTGCATTACTGGTACCAACTAATTAAAGACAAAAACAATAAAAAGGCGACCTCTTATTAAAAGTATGTTCAGTTTTAAATTATTACTGTCGAGGGTACTAATTTCATGCAAATGAAAGGCCATTGTTTAGCTAATATCTATAATATTCAATTTTTTATTTCTTGCTTGCACAAGTACTTTTACGTCATCTTTATCGACGGTCTCATTTTCCTCAAGAATAATAATATTAATTTAAATGTTGAACAAAATGTTACCACCGTTTGCAGCTTTGTCATCTTTAATTTTAAAGTTAATGATATATACTAATGATTTTTTTTATTTTGTTGATTTGATGATTTTTTTTCAGTACAGCAAGTACAGAGATATTAGAACAGATAGATATTGGATTTTACAACCAGCCAATAAAAAGAGTGGGGGTACACCATGCGTTTGACATTAACCATTGAAAACGGGTTACAAATACGGGTTACAACCTAACCATACCTATTTATACTTTGGTTTTATCACGGCCTTCTCAAAAATTGGCGGAAACTGTCATTTGTTGACTGACTTTTTCTACTCTAATGGAAAAAGTAATATTTTAGGACGAGAGTTTTGAACAGATTTCATCCCAAATTTAATTTAAAAAAAACTGGCAAAAAAACAAATGAACAAAAACAGCGGTTGACAAGACCTTGACATTTCTAAACCCGAGAACTAAATGTCAATTTTTAAAAAGGCCGGGACGGCGGCCATTTTTATTTGCAGCTTTTGCTTTGATCAAGGCCAACAAAAAATACAGGCCACGACCCTGAAAAAATCAGCTGTTGTTGTGGGCTGAATTTTACATTGGGACTTATGGGCGAATAAAGCTTTATTTGTGATATTTTCAAAATGGCACTACAGATTTTCGCGAAATTTCAATGAAATATTCACAGACATCGACGAAAGATGATTAAAAGGTTTCACCGCACTCCAACTGTTCTATTTGACATGGATTTGACTTTGTCATCTGTGTTTGTCATGGCATTTGTTTATTTGTTTGTTTTGTAACACTTCGATTTTTTAATGATTTTTTACAATAAACTTCATTTAAAATCCAAAAATACCAGTGTTAATCTGTTTAAAACAAAATCACATTACCAAAAATCATTTTGATGTTGTAGTTTTTGTAAACATATCTAAATAAGTTTTAAAAGTTGCCGAATATAAACAAATAGTTGTAGGTGAGCCGATTACTTTCCATGCAGAAACGAACACATTCGCTTCTGCTTTAAATTTAATTTTTGTGTGGGCTTATGAAGCGACTCTGAGATTAAGGATTACTATACATTTAAAAAACATTTTTACAAGGATATAATAAAATCAATCTCAAAACCGGCTTTATTTTTTAAAAATCAAATACTCATCCACCGTGATTTCAACTTCCATATTTTAAACACACTCAGCTGTGGCGTGACGTGAAACAAGCAAATGGTCATGTGCGTTGTATAGTAGCCAACTATGAGCCACTCTGTATAATAACCCGATGTTTTACGAGGGCGTGATTGAAGTTGAAAGTGTCTCAGTGGCTTAGACATAGGAATTCGGCACGTTATTTTAAAGCCAGTCATGCGTATCTCACAAAATAGACCACATACAAAAATATAAATACATAACACATTCTTTGGATTGCTTTTGCTCTCTGCAGTAAAGGTCTAGGTGAGTTAAGTAAGTAATAGTAAATGGATAAGTACTTTAATTGGACAGGTATATCACGTATCGATCTAGATCTAATGTTTCCTTTCGTGGGTGTATAACTCTCGTTTTTTTATCAACAAAACAAATAGACTGTGCAGATACTTGAAATGGATACAATTTCTAACAATCTCTAAACTCTTGGATTATGAAAAAATATTCGTCGCCCATATTTTAAAACCTGGTATCTCAAAATCAGTAAATTGAGTTTTATTAAGAATATGAATTCATATTCAATCGATTTCAAATCCTAGTAACTTGATTAGGTAAATGCGCTGCGCTAAATATAAATTCCTTATACCGGAATAAGTCAGATGTCAAAACCTCATATTTCTCATTTCCTGAAAATTGAGGTTTTTGAGATACGAGGTTTTAACATCTGAGCGACGATATCGCAGCCTATAGGAAATATAAATTAGACTCGATCTGAGTTATTACGGTGAAATAGGTAAACTTTTAGGGATGGTTAATGGTTTTTCGCGATTTTCAGCAAAGCAAAACCTTCTACAACTACTACAACTTTTAAAAAAAAGTTTAAATAGCTAATCTAAAATTCTTCGAAAAAAAAACGATATTTTTAAAAAGGAATTTTGCTATTATTGATTTTCACCGTTCAGTTTGCATTTCCTGGCAATTTTGTCCTGGTTATGTTCATTTTTATACCATCCAAAAATAGACTTTTTAGCAAGAAATATAACTACTACTAAAAAAACTGCTTTCTGAACTTGTCCTATTTTTATGTTTAAAATAAAAATAAAATGTACCCAAAAATTAATATTTTAATAAAAAAAATTACAAGAACTTTTTAAGGACATAAAAAGGTAAGTTTCAGCAAATTTAGCAAAACATTAAAAATATTGCTGGAGATAAAACATCAAAAACAAAAAATCTTCTTTATTATTTTTGAAAAATTTCAAGTTAAGTATAAAAATGGTTGTAACAAAAAGTGTTGACCTATTAATTTTCTATAACTTCGCATTTTACTTGTTTTGATAAGATGCCTAGTTTCGCTAAAAAACGTAAAAAACCATTATCCCCACCTAAAAGGTTATCCCATTTCACCCTTATAACTCGGATCGAGTCTAATTTATTGTTCCTGTTGGCTGCGATATATTTTCTTAAATAAATAAAACTATTTTAACTGGTCTAAGAAGTTTGCCTTTATAAAATTAAAATCCCCATCTATGCAAAAATACAGGGTGTAATGGTATGACTTACAATATTTTAAACCGTGATACAGGTCAAAATAGAAAAAAAAAGTTAATATAGTATTTTAATTTATTTGGCTTTTATAAAAAACACAGCAACAATATGAAATTTGGTGAAATAGTGTACCAAAATAGGAACAATATCAGATATGAAAATTATTTTTAAAAAACGTATTGGAGCGTTTTTTTTAAGAAAAACGGTTTTTTGTGTTATAAATTTATATCCAGATAGACATAACAATAAGATATTATTGATATTTTTTGAAAATTTATGTAAGCAAAAATAAAAAGTTAATTTTAACAAAAATTTTATTACAAAAATTATAACACTTATTTTAATACCAATTAGCCAGATAATCATTTCTTCCACAAACTTTAAAAATCCTGTGTCTTACAAACAGGGGGATGACCTTATGAAGTGTTTTTCTTATTGTTGCCTCCTCTACTCACACATTAAAATATTGTGAGTCATACCGTTGATACCCTGTATATTTAAATAAGAAAATTAAATTCCTTATCTATGCAAAAGGATCTATAGGCAGGGCCGTACCTGGAAAAAAATTCGGGAGGGATAAAAAACCTTCAATAAAAATTTGCATATTGTGCAATTGTTTTATCTTATTTGAGTGAGAAATCTGTTTTGACACACTTTTCTGACTATTGATCCCCTTTGACGGTATTGATCCCCTATGATCCCCCTCCTGGGTACGGCCTTGTCTGTAGGTAAAGCAAAAAAATATCAGAAATGGAATATGTATAAACGAATACTAATTACTGATTACAGATAATTTAAAACCCATTTTGCTCAATAAATTAATATTTAATTTGATTAATTAAAACGGATTAAATCATTAAGAAAACCGCACATCACTAGGAACTTGCGTGCACCAAAATGTTAATTGATTTAAGATTTAATATGTGAAAAGGTGTCGAGGTTTGCTTGTTCCAGTCAGCTTTAATTTTTATCATATTTGATTTTTACCTTCCTAGCAGGGGCGACTGCTCTTTAAGGCTGCATGGCCGCACGCCCCTCCTCAAAAATACAAAAGAAAACTTTTTATTGAATTATTTGCTTATTCTATAATTTTCCCTTTCGCCTTGACGCATACCTTGACTAAAGTTCAGCTCCGACACTGGCTCTGACCGCCTGCCGACACGATTAAGTACGAATCGATGAATCGGTAGCCGCTCGGTCGTCTTTTTCGGGCCGGAAGCCATCTCGCAGCACGCGTTATGATGAAAACTTTGTGGAAGCGAAGGGCTTGCCTAGGAAACTCAATGCAATTTGACAGGTCGTTAGGTTAAAGTTCTCACTAAGCTCAAAAGAGGCGCTGCGGTCGCGCATTTGTTCCTTTTTCTATTTTTAAAATATTATCTGTGGTTTGGATTTTCCGTCCCCCTTTTATTCAGGTAGAAAAACCTCTTCTACCGCATTTTATTTCGGGTTCATTTTAAATCTATCTTTTTGGCTTATGTAGGTAATCTTTGCTGCTGTGACGCATTAAAATTAAATTTTGTTAAATTTGTAACTTTTGCAATTTTTAAATATTAAACATTGAGAATTTCTAGTTGCTTTCCTGGGTAAAGTGTCTAAAATTCAGACGAGTATAAGATGCATAGTTTTCCGAGAAATTTTAAGGTAAGTTTTCTTATTTTCTCATTTGAGGTTAGATTGGCATTTGATAAAATTTGTATTGGTAGTGTCTTTTTACCATCGTATCGCTTACTTTACGGAACTCTGAATACAGGTTTCCAATGCCTGGTAGGTGCCTTATTTGCCCATAAATAAGTACAAATTTAGTGTTAATTTTATGTCTATCTCTTTCTTTTATTGATTTGATATTGATTGATATTAAGTAAAAGGGAGACACATACAAAATTAACACTAAATTTGTGCTTAATTGATGGGTAAACGAGGGATTACCCAGCAGCGTAATGTACTTTGAATAAATTTATTCCTTAATTTTAAATCTTTATCTTACCATAATCTAGTACATAGGATTAACGTGGTTATAAGTGGATTTTTTAAATTGTTTTCAGCTTTTGGATGATATGTGCGACCACTGATAAGCCATGTATATACTGCTTTGAAACATACCCCACACAACTTACAACCAAGGCGAGGAGGTACTTTTAAATCATGTCAGATTTTCGTCAAACTGGTAAAAAGTAGACATTTAAGAATGATTCTCTTCACGAACAACTGTTTCATTATTTATTCACTCATCACTTACCAGAAATGTTAAAAGCAATTTTAAGTATAGTAGATAGTGTTTGGTTTTTCATTATATTTTATTCTATCTATAGTTAGTCGTTAATTTAGTTTTTATTTGTAGCTTTTTTTATAATAATAAAAACTCATTTAAAAAATGTTTTATTTATTGGACTTTATATATCATTTTCAATCTGTTTATATCTTATAAAGACATTGTATGTCTTTATAAAATATTGACTGATTAAAAATTTCAAAAAAACTATAAAATTAAAGAAAATTTATTATAAAAGACGATTCAAATTTCCCGCCTCAACTTTTAGTTCGTCACTAAGCTCAGTAGTGGGCGCCACAGAGTTAATGATCTGTCAAACAGCCGGAGTTGCCTATCTAATAAAAACTCACTGAATCGCAGCAAAAATCCTGTATCTATGGCGAAGGGGGTGCATACAGCTGTTTTAATCCAAAGAAAGGCGCAATTATTTTGCGGCCTGTCCACAGAATATCGCAGTTCGGTCCGCTTGTCAATATGTTATGGGCCAGTCTGATTAATAGAACATCATAATACGTTGGATTTGTACCTTATTAATATTGTTTTGCTGTTTTAATCGTGTTATAATTTACCGCGAATCTTTATTGATCCTGCAATTTAATTTAATGCATCGAATAAAACCAATTTTTCCAGTGTTTCTTTGGATGATAAAATCAAAACTAAAGAACTGGGTAGGCCCTTACCGGATCTAAACCTAACTTAAGTTAGTCAAAGAAGGACATAAAACAGAAGTTTCACGCGTCATTTTTTTAGAGACTATGAGAAAAATAGCTGGATTTGCGGGTGGGATTTAACCAGCGTGTTGTTTGATAATGCAGCATTACGAATTGACCCTAATTGGGCAGGAATGGGTGTGAAATATTTGCACCATCTTCCTGAGAAAAAAAGAAAACATTAATCTTCCCGAGAACATATGAATTCTGAAGGAAAGTAAGAGAGTGGTCATGAAAAAGGTGGATAGACAATGTGGAAGATGACATGAAGAATTTGGGAATGAAAAGAAGAAGGTGGTGTCCATTTGAGAGTACTATCATAAATTTTTGTTCTTCTTAGCCGATTGAAGTTGCGAGATATTCTCTCGATAGCAGCTCTCGAAAGTCTTTCTTTATTTTATAGGTACTAAACCGCTCGGGCTTTTAAAGTATTATTTTACATATTCCTTTTATAAATAATTTATAAATTGATCTAACATGCATAAAATATTACAGCAATCAATTAACCGAATAATTTTCTCCAAATTATAATAAATTTGCAAAAAATGGTCGGTTTTTATAGTCTATAAAAAAATCATTAAGTCAATGGCTGAGTTTATTTAAATAAAGAAATTAACGCCTTCGCTTTTTTAACCTTTTAAAAATACATGTTTATTTATATTAGTTTTTAGATGAGATTTTCTCCGGATAAGAGAATATCCGTTATAAAAGTGAATACCGTAACGATCAAAAACCGCTCCCCAGCAATCCGAGATCAACCTCAAAAAGATTTGTCTATTCGACTTAAATCGGAGCGTCCCTCCCACTGAGTTTTCTTTGTGTGAAACCAACAGAAACAACTACTCCGAGGGAAAATACCCCTACCGGCATTGAATTATACTGATGGTTTGATGCTTTCGTTGGGAACTTGTTTTTTTTCACTCTCTCCAACGTCTGGAACACGTCCTGACAATTAAGAACAACTGATCCATGCCAATCCACGACCGGTTTCGGCCTTTTGGGCCATCCTCAGGTGAATGTAGGCGATAGCTCCGTGTAGAGCATAAGTTGTGTGAAACCAACAGAAACATCTACTCCGAGGGAAAATACCCCTACCGGCTCGTTGGGAACTTGTTAAAACTGTTTGGTTTTCACTCTCTCCAACGTCGATCACAAGGATACGAATGATCCCCGTCTGGAACACGTCCTGATAATCAGGAACAAGTGATCCATGCCAATCCATGACCGGTTTCGGCCTTTTGGGCCATCTTCAGGTGAATGTAGGCGATAGCTCCGTGTAGTAGTATTCGCTTGATTATAAGCAAGACGCTTGCTCCCAAATCTCGCACAAATTGATCTCTGTTGCTCTCTGTTCCGAGATAGATCAAAGAGTTTGGATCAAAACAATGAACATAACTAACGACTTTTTTCATCGTATTTCGACGTTTTTTTTTTATATTTTTAGTGTGGTTCAAAGAAATTACAGGTTTTCCACATGGAGGCAGACGTCGCACGGACGTCCTTTTTGGCAATCTATGCGTGCAAAATGTCCAAAATTGTATAAGTTTGTTCGAAAAATAACTATCTATTCTAAATTACTATATACCCATGAGATAAAAAATACACTATAAACAAGCCGCCTGTGCATATTTTTTGCGTAAACAAACAAACAAACTCAAACATATCACTCGAGCGAACTCACCCGCGACATCAGCCAGTCGAGCAGTTTGATTGAAGTTGATCATGTCATTTGTTTATAATATTTGAAGTGTATGAATTATTAGGATCAAATGCGTAAAGGTTTGTACATTTTTTATTTGCAACTTTGGTTTTATTTATTATACGAAAAGTAACCTAAACCGACCTAAGAAAAAGCCACTTATATACTCGACAGTTGGATTCTTCATAAAAAACCTGTAAAAAAGCATCTTACACCAAAATGAAATTTTCAAAAATAAAAAAGTTATAGGCCAACTCCATAAATGCAGACTTTTCAAAATCCAATTGTAGCTAAAAGCTACAAGGTTTATCAAGAAGCGGTTTTGATATTTGAAGACGTCTCGAAAATCGAGCCCAGGACATGTCCACTCGTTTTTGTGTATCTCGGCTAGAAATACCTAAAACCAGCAAAAAACATCGAATTTGGCCCACCCTGTATGTCTGTATCTCTGTCCGGCCTACGATAGCTCCGGAACTGCTGGAATAATTTCCTCTGCATATAGGGAACGTTTTTCTTTTAAAACTTGTCCTATTAAACGGCATTAAAAATCACTTGTCATACATGCATAAATGTGTTAAAAGTTATTTAAATGTATTATAAAATATATTATGTTGGGTATAACCAATTAAGTAATAATTACTTACTTTTCGAACGGTAAAACTAAAAGCAGGGACAACTCAAGCATTACAAAATTCAAGATCATAAAAAACTATTAGTCTAAGAAAAATGTTTAAAACGAACGTTCTTGTAAAGGTCGCAGTAGGAATACAATGTAAGGTGCAAAGTAAATTTAAAAATTTTATTCGATTAAGATTGATGAGCGCACTAAATTTAATTAGAAATCAACTAAGTTTCTTTTGTTTGGAACAAGCACAAAATCGTAAAAAACGTAAAATATATGTAAAAAAAAACATTTTTTCTAAACACAAATTTGTGTTCAAATTAAGACAACTTTTGACATTAAGAAAACATGTAGAAAAGCCTAACTAAAATTTCCTATAAAAGCCTTACCAAATTATATTTATTAATAACGTTAAGAAACCAACATTTAAAAAACCATAATTTTATTATTAAAAATAATCCCATCAATATATGGTTGTTTTTTATAATGTTTTTCCTAGATCTCATTTCTAACGTTGAATTTAAAATATATATATATATATATATATATATATATATATATATATATATATATATATATATATGTATATATATATATATATATATATATATATATATATATATATATATATATATAAATGTTAAAAAATTAAAAAAAAAAATAAAACTTTGGAGGGCGTTGCCTTCCACTACCAGAACCAGCAATTTTCGGTTGTGTTATTTTCTTTAAAATATTTGCCTTTTGTAAAAACAAAAGCACAAGTATTAGTAATAAAGGTGGCTTTTTTCATGTTTCTTCACAAACTTTCGCTTATAACTTTTTCCAAATTAGTTTTATAGAAAAACTGGAAATACATTTTTTGTTTGCAATAGAACACCAAGTAAGACGGTAAAAGAAAGATCTTCATACTTTAAAAACTAACAAAGATATTAATATTTGAAAAAATTCTAAAATATAATAATTTTTTTTTACCTAAAAAAAATTGAGGAAGAAAATTTTAGGCTTACCCAAATCAATTGGCTATAGATCACCCAGTTTTGAGTCGCCTGGTGTTTGCCTCAAATTTAAGTAAGAGCGCCTGTGTGTCATATATCCAAGATTGCAAATTTTTTCCATGGTAATATCGTTTTCAGTTCCTGAGACATAAAGGTTTTTAAAACAACAATCAAATTGCTGTTTTATTGCGAACAAATCATAAGCCATACAATTTTTCGCTTAAGTTGATGTGGCAAAAATTAAAAGCAAAATTTTCCAAAAAAACATGGAAAAAATCGTCATTGTGGATTTATAACTTCACACTAGCGCTCTTAAAATTAAGTGATCCATAACCCGAGAAGACTCTTCAATTTTTTTTTATGTGCATCTTGGATTTATGACGTCACGCAGGTCCTCCCAGTCACAGGCAAACACCCGGTGACTTAAAATTGTGATCTATTACCAAAAAAAAATTTTCACAACTATCCCACGGGTCACGATTTTTGACTCTAAGCCTCTCAACTATTAGTTTTTAATATAACCAGGTCCTAGCTAAAATATTGTTAAATCAGATATACGCCCCTTTGAGTTAACACAGCAGAGTATGTGTTAACGACAAAAGACAAGGAAGCATGGGCCCAATGTTGATATTGCATTGTTGCAGCGAAATTATATGTTCTCTGATTGTTGTCAATTGGGCTTAGCTTTGGATCCCTAAAAATTTGCCAAGGAAGTTGATAAAATGAAAAATGTCTAAAATGTCTACCATTTTTCATCTTTTCTAAAAGTTTACTAAAAATTTATATACTGCGCCCCCCCCCCCAAGTAAAAAAAAATATTGTGTGTGCTTAAGACCACACGGCAGAAGTGTAAACTTCAACAAGGCGAAATTAATAATACTGGCATTCATCTGCATCATCATATCGCTCGCTGAATGTTCCTCTAACAGTTAGTCGACTCGAGCCGACTACACCCGAATGAGCGTTACATAGCCGAGCCTGACGGCTGAGTTCAATTCACTACCCACAAAAACTGCTAAACGCGCCTAAAGAAGTTTACACTTTAAAAATGAGCACGCACCCTATAGTTAATTCTAACAATCTACCTCTCTAATTTGGGAATGAACAAATATGGCATAAATATTTAAAACTGTGTAAATACTAAATAACCAGAATGTCGGAGGTAATAAATAAAATAAGTAAATAAATAATAATTTTAATATGTACGTTTTACTAAGTAGGCATACTTACAAAATAATTCTTGTGATCGTGAGATGTACCGCCTGCTAATAAAGTGTCATAAATTGTGCTTTTCAACGTTTCGTGTGAATGAAAATCTCAAAAAAGTTAGTCATTCATTTTTTAAACAAAGGCACGAATGAAAAAAAACAGATTAGGGGTTAAGGCCTTCACACACACATCTGTAGCATGGTGCATAGCATAGCATAGCGTGACGCTTCTTACGGAAATCCCAATACACACAAATCCGTATAACGTCTTCCGTATGGCGCATAGGTCTATTTCGCTCCTTCTCGATCAATAAAGAGGGAAATAAAAACATTATCATAACCTAATTGTTTTTGTTAATCTTTTCAAGTTTATATTTTGTTTTAAAATGCATGATTTTTTTTGTATGGACAATAGTTTTATTGGTGTGTCTCCTATATTTAAAAAATCGCCGTCAGTTATTATTTGTTCACTTGTTTTCCACATGACATATGACCACGTGGTACGAAGCCGTGATTCTATTGGCTACGCATAAGAGACCTCCGTAAAAAGTTCAACCTTACGCACGGTCCGTAAATAAACGTGTATTTACGGACCGTGAACCTTACGGACTTTTCCTATGCAAATTCAATATGACCGCGGCTATTCGATCGCTGATTGGTTGAAAGACCTATGCTACGCATTCTGCGGCCTATGCAAGTATGTGTGTGATCAGCTTTATGCGCGACGTAACGTTGCCGCGCTTACCCCTGATTTATAAGTTGCCGTTCACGGTTGACGTTCACGATTCACAGTACGTAGACGGATTTTAGCATTTATAGGCTGCCGTCTTCCGTTCGCAACCGTTCGGTAATAATAACCTAAAAAAAATAGTTTTTTTCATCGTTTTTTTCTTTAAAATGGAATCCCTAACATTTTCTGACTTAGCGTTTGTCATAAAGAAAAAAAAATAAAAGGAAAATAAAATAATAAACTAACTAAGTGTGACGTACGTGGCTGACTACGAAGCTCGAACGGCGAAAGATAAAGATGAATTATCTCCAACTTTTGCGAACGGCAAGGCCGAATTTTGCCCAACTTTAACGAACGGCAACTTATAAATCAGGAGTTAAGCTGATCACACAGAAACCCGCATACGCCCGCAGAACGCGTAGCATAGGGTTTTTAACCAATCAGCGATCGAATACCCGCGGCCATATTGGATTTGCATATAAAAAGTCCGTAGCTGATTGGTCGGAGCTTATGCTATGCGTACGTAACCGAAGATAAGGAAAATAGACAGGCGGGTCCGACCAATTTCGGCATTTCCGTGTATTTTGATCAACCTTACCCTCAATGCATTGTATATTTTTATTTTTTATTTTTTTCGTGTTTTGTGTTCGCTTTTCGTTCTAAGAATCATGAAGGCCTTAGCTAGAGACAAAGAGAATCCACTTTATACCAAGTGCAATGACGACCTCCACTTGCTATTACTAATACCTGGAACAAGGTAGGTTGTACCTAGATACTTTTAACGAGAGCATAAGAACGACGAAGGTTGTACTAACCTAGCTACGCCACTGTTTCACATCAACTTTTAGTTGTAAAACATTAAAATAATTTTAATGGCCATAAATGACTAGATTTTCCCATTATTTGAATGAAAATATAAAAGCATAAAGTAAAAAGTCAGTGTCCGGTCTCGGTGTATTTACCCAAGCGTTAAGAGACAGACCGACATATACATAAATTAACCCTTTATCGGTGACGTACGGTCTGTGAGACCGATATGAAAGAAAAACCTAGTTTGAAACGCCGACGCTAGAATCTTTGGCAAGGCCTTATATTAAGAAATCTTACTCTAAGGGCAAGGCCAAATGTCACGGTTACGATTCTTGTTCGAAGTCTCGTAACCGCAGTACATGTGTGTTTAGAAGAAATTAGGAATAATATAAAAAACATTTTGCCTCTTTGGGCTCCCTTGGAGCCATACACCCTAGCTTAAGCATTTTAGAATGTATATAATGTTTAAGTATTGTTTTTTGAATATAAATATATTTTTAAAGTATTGACAGTTTGTTTCATTATAAAAATAATAAAATATGCTCAGTTGGAATCGGCATAGGCATATCGGTCTGTTGGACCGACCGACGTGACCTTAGTTGTAATTATTTAACGGATTCGATTGATTGATAAATTTAAAGTATGGCAAATCTAAAATGGCTGCTGCCCGATGTCCGACTGTGTTTTTTATATGTTTTTTAGCTTGACATTACTTTCTCCAGTTTAGAAATGTCAAGTGCTTGTGAACCGCTGTTTTTGTTTATTTATTAGAGTAGGGAAATTCCGATAACTTTTTTTTTCAACAAAAACACAACAAACCAAATTCTTTTTACTTTTACACAGGTTGCCTATAGAATTGAGCAGTCATGTGCATTTAACTGGACGACTGTAGCTGGGTCATCGGGTTTCCATAAAACAAATGGTTTCAGGCAACCCGGTGACGTAGATTTAACTTGATTACAGTTGGCGAGTCAGGTTCAATAACCGTTCAAATTCTTTAGGTAACCTGTGTAAAAGTATAAAGACCTTGAAAACAAACATAACAACAACTCTGCCGTGCATACGCTATAATGCCGTTATCCAACATTTGGACAATTTTGATTTTTTGTTGCCGTCTTAATCACAACATTATTCTACATCAATTTTATAAGCAAATCTTCTTTAGCTTTTATGGTTTTCAGAAAACAAATAACTTACAGTTATCATTTGTTAATTATTTTCCGGGTGTTTTAGTCAAAACTAAGAAAATTTTATTAGTAGATAACGGCATTCTAGCTTATGGACGGCAGAACTGCGTGACAGTCTCCGCCATTTTGGTTAAGGCTGCCTAATGCCTGCTCGACAGTTTCTCTCTTTGCCGTTCACTTCTATTTCCCTCTTTCTCTAATAGAAAACGATTGATATATATAGCGATTTCGACTTTTGCTCGAAAACTGCCCTGGAGTTCTCCAAAATTGCTCTGAAACGGATGCACGCGTTCGACTTAAAAAAGAGCAGTGCCCTAAAAAAGATTTGCGTGCTCGACTATTGCCCGCAAATCTCCGAGCGGGTGCTCTGAATTGCTCCATCTCTTTTGACGGAGCAACGTTTCAGATCAAAACAAAAACATAACCCCATTTTTTTGATATGATTAATTTGTTTCTACCTTTGGTATATGTGTGTTTTTATAGGTGTTTTCCATGTTTTGCATTTAGAAAATTTAAATAAAAAAATTATAAACCAACAATATTTTTTATTTGTTCAGGTTACAAAACTCACGAAATTTCGATCAAGTGTTTGAAAAATCATGTTCGCCCTTGCTCCGAAGGCGAGGAATCCCGCTCGATCTTAGATCAATCCCGGGGTGCTCGGAGAGAGATTCGTGACGTTACCGCTCTACCCGCGATTGATTTCAGAGCAGTGAAGCCGAAATCGCTAATAAATTGTATCTTTATCTCTTTTTATTAGAAAAAGAGGGAAATAGAAGTGAGCAGCAAGAAGAGAAACTGTGGATCAGGTGTAACGGGTTCTATTTCACCCCAATTTTCAGTTTTTTCAATTTTTTATTTTGGTTGTTGCACCGACGGACGTCACCTAAGTTTTAATTATTTCTCACGTAATCGTCACCACTCAAGGGTCAAAGGTGTCTTTTTATCTCTTTAACAATTGTTTTCATGAAAAAAAACCAGCAATTTCGTGTAAAGTCAAGTTTCTTTGAACCTACGAGAACGATTTACTAGGCACACACAATTAAATTTGTGGGAACACTTTATTTTAATTATCTAAATTTTTAATTAACGCTCACGTACTCTTAATTTTTAAAAAAACACTGTCTTTTAATAAAAAAAAAAATTAATTTTAATTTAATGGAACGCTGCCTCTAACAATTTAATCTTTAATGTTTTGACAGTGGCGTGTCGTATAGGGGGCCAGGGGGGCGAACGACCCCCCCCCCCCGCCCCTAAGCGCTTGGGGCCCCTGGCGCCCTTTGAGAAAAAAATAGAAAAACTAAATTTAACCCAAAAACAAATGGTGCCCCCCGCCCTTTTATCCACGACACGCTACTGTGTTTTGAACAAAAAAACAAAATTACATTAAGTTTTTTGACGCGCTTTCTTCTTCAGACAAAAAATGTTTGTTCGGACGCAGCCGACTCCCAAAAACGGGTCTACTCACACTTTTGTTTTTCAAAGGCAACGGCATAATTTTTTTAGCATTTAAATAAAATGTCAGTAATTTAAAAAAAAACTGAAGTATATACGTATATACGTATATTTTTTTATATGGGCCAATTAAAATAAAAAAAAATGTTTTTTTACTTGAGTTTTTTTAGAAACAGAATACAAAATCCTTATTTGAAATTTTTATTTACATATGTCAAAAACATATTCCGATATTTTTTTATAAGCTTTTGATTCAAGTAACACAACAGAACTATAGACATCCCCAAAAAAAAGTTGAATGTTAATAATCCCTTAGGAAGAAAGCTCGTAAAGAATCTTAGTTATTTGCGTATGTCAAAAAAAGTAGTTCGTTGTTATTCTTGATTCATAAGATTTTAAATGAGATAGCAAAAGTGATAGCTATTAACCTATAACAAGTGCGGAAAGTGATATTTTACCGCACGCGACGAGAGTTCAGTCGAGCCGTTAAGGGCGGTAACGACACTTTCCGCACGTCTTTTAAATCACAAAATTTTACCCATAAAAACCGTTTTTTTCAAAAAATTTAATGTAATTTATTTCAAAAAATTGTCAAATATTGAAGCTGTCTAATTGTTGCGTTGCTAAGGTTTCTAAGTGGTGCGGTAAAGTACTACGTTTCGCACGAAAATGAATGCGATAAAGTGCACTTTATTGCACGCGAGTTGGTAAAAATAATTATTTTGGCTTTTAACTGATGTATGTCAAAGAAGCGATAGCGTTGTTCTTATTTACTTAAAGGCTTTCAAATGAGGTACCCATTAACATATTAACCGGTTAATACATTAATGGAGGTACCACAAGTGGGGGTCGTCTCCTAACACAAAAAAGGTGTATGTGAGTTTTACCAAAAAGCAATATTAACCCGCTTATAATTTGGAATATGAATTTCATAGGCTTCCTTATAATTTGCCCTTTTCTGATAATTATTGTTTTCACAATTATTTTTGATTTATGATGATAGCGTTTAGTACTGTAGAATCTAGGTACCATCAAACATTACAAATATGAAAGTACTGAGCAAGGATGTAAAAACAAACAAGCAGACAATTAGTAATTTTGACGATGAGCAATTATTGTTATAATAAATATCGAGAGTACCAGAAAATATTGCGATGTTTATAAAACGTACCATTTATTTAGAATAGATTTGTAATTAACTAGAATTTTTAGACTAGAACGAAAAATTTGTGCAAAGTCAAAAATTAAAAAAAAAGAGAAGAAAATCAAAAACTTACAGAATTAAAAATATTTAAAAAACTAAAATTAAATCAACTGCAGTGCCTCGCCATGTTCACGTAAGCTGCTGTACGATTTTTTCTTGAAACATTTCAGCCCATATTTGACCTATCTAAAACTCTACTTCGGAATCAGCTACGAAACTGAAACTTTGCATAGTCGTAGATCTTCATAGAACCAACTCCTCCAAGCTTCATGGACTACCATAATGTAGTAAAGTAGTTACGAAATTTCAAAAAACGTCGAAATTGCCACTCATTCATGTATAGAAAATTCTACTGTCCTTCCAGACATGCTAAAAAGCTGAAATTTGGCAGACTGATAGAAATTATGACCAAAAAAAAAAATAAAAAAAACCCAAAATTCTCATTTACTCTCCTGCCCTATACTACATGTAAAATTATGTAAAAATAACATTGCCCAGTTCCAGAAACGCTAGAGAGCTGAGCTTTGACAGACTGGTAGAAAATATGATAAAACTATAGAAAAAAATTTAAAAACCCCAAAATTTTAATTTGCTTTCCTCCCCTATAAATGTAAAGTTATATAAAAGTAACATTGCCCACTTCCAGAAACACTACGACTGAGCTTTCAAATTCAAAATTCAAAAACACCAAAATTTTAATTAATTTCTCCCCCCTATAAATGTAAGGTTATGTAAAAGTAATATTGTCCTCTTCCAGAAATGCTAGAGCGCTTAGCTGTGGAAGACCGATAGGAACTATGATAAAACTATAGAAAAATGTGGGTAGGGGACAATTCGCCGCGGCCGATAATTGTCCCGCGGCGAATCGGCTGCGGCGAATCGGCCGCGGCGAATTGTCCCATTCCCGACAAATGTAAAGTTATGTAAAAGTAACATTGCCCACTTCCAGGAACGGTAGAGAGCTGATCTTTAGAGGGCTGATAGAAACTATGATAAAACCATAGAAAAAAAATTAAAAAAATTTAATGTGGCATTGCAAAAGTTTTGAACAATAATCCGCATATTTTACTACTTTAAAACTTAAATAATATCCAAATCCTTTCAAAAAGAAGTGTAATCATAACAGCCAAGTTTAGAAAATCATTTCCAAACTAGTAAAAACCTTTCATTTTGAAATTTGTATTGGAGATCTTGGCTTTACTTTTATCTCAATTCTTTTTACGGAATACCATATTCGCGTACTTGGCTTTTTTTACATGAAATGTTTTTGTTATGATACAATTTACTCTACAGATATAATGGAACTAGAGGCTTTAACAGAAGAAGCCGGTTTTTTCGGCACAGCCCTAACAGTGCAAAGTTTTTTGAAACACTCTATAATATAGGTAGTACTTATGAATTATGATGGTACCTTAATTGCATCGGTACGCAATGACAATACACAAAACATTAGGAAAGTAAACATGTTAGATGAAAGGAACCTAATTTGAATAGATCATTAGAAAGACACAGAGGTTAAACTTGAGATATAAATTAAACAATCTTAATAATATGGAAGGTCTCATCATTGTGTCAATTGGTTTATATAAACACTTTTTTTAACTATCAGTGTTTTATGTAAAGTATTTAAATTGTGGTACGGACCTGTACAAAGAATGACTGATGAAAGACTACCTAAACAAATACTACAATGGAAACCAACTGGTCGAAGAAAACGAGGACGGCCAAGGAGAAGCGGGAGAGAAGGAATAGACAGTGAAATAAGAATAAGAGGCCTAGATGATGAATTATGGGCAGAGAACATATAACATTATTTCTTCGATGTTATGGGCAAACAGAAACGAGTGGAGATTGGGTATCGGAAGACGTAGAACGTTGTGAAACCGATAAATATATATATATATATATATATATATATATATATATATATATATAGATGTAAATTGTAGAATTTTTGAGTTTTTTATAACTAACTTGTTTTTAATTTTTATAATAGATTTTGTGAAAAATTCAAATAATGGGTATTGTCCAGACAGAATAAAATGAGGCACAAAAGAGATGGCTTTAATTAGCGCTATCTTTCTCTGTCCAGTGGCGTGCTAGAATTTTTTAATTCATCATTATTAGGTATTAATTTTATATTTTACTCCTCTTAAGCCTTTTTTGGTTGAAAAACTCCATACCTTATTTTTCTTAAAAATATAATTTTTTCAAAATTTTATACTTATTCTATTATATAGGTACCGAGATAGGTACCTACCTATTTCATTAGGTGGGTGAGTACGAATCTAGAAACCTAAAAAAAAACCAATTGACTTTCTAAAAATTGCAAACATCCAAAACCATTCGATATATCTTTAAAATTGGAACTCCACACAGTTTTCTTAAAAAATTAAAAAAGAGTACGCCACTGTTTCTTTTTATTTTAATTTTTTTTTTATTTATACTGGGACTTTTCATCCAATCAGGATCAATCGCCCAGTTTCGCAAAGTTTTTTAGCAAAGTTAAAGCTTTTTTCAACAAACACAAACAACCAAGTACCTCGCCAGGAATCGAACCCGGACCGCCGGTGTGGGAAACAAACATTGCTACCACTACACCACGACGGCGACATAATTTATTTTTATTGGTCTACAACCCACTAAGCACAAAATCGTAAAAAAAGTTAAATAAATGTTGAAAAAAAAAGTTTTTTTTTCTAGCACAAATTTGCGTTAAAATTAAGTCACCTTTGACATTAAAAAAACATGTAGAAAATCCTAACGAAAATTTCATGTAAAAGCATTACCAATAATATATATTCTTAATAACGTTAAGAAACCAATATTTAAAAAACCATAATTTTATTAACATTAAAAATAATACCATCACCATATGGTTATTTTTATAATGTTTTTCCTAAATCTCATTTCAATTGTTGAATTTAAGATATATGAAGCTAATAAATGTTTTGTTTTGTTAACATTAAAAAAAAATTAGTTGCTGCCGCATAGTTCCACTACCAGAACGGGCCATCGCCATTTTTAGTTGCGTTTCGCTGCGAGTTCATACGAGTCGCTAGCAGATACGCTTTGTGCAATTTTTGCTAAAATATTTACCTTTTGTAGAAACAAACATGGCAAATTAAATGCACAGTTATTAATAATGAGAGTGAATACATATTTGGATAGGAATATACACCAGTTGTGTGGAAGAGAACAACAAATTTGTATGCAGTGATTTAATGAAGCATCACAAAATTAGGTAAGAAAAGTAAACAAAAGTAAAAAAATTGTTTTGTATGGAATATCGCATACCTAACGTTATAGGTACGGACGATTAGCCGCCAGAGCTTAAGCCGCATATACTTTTGAGGTAGAATTCCCAAGCCTCGCAGTGGGACCAAACGAATGCTTCGTTTGCATTCATGCTAAAGTGATTTGTTTGGCCTCGTAGCCAGGCACTTACTACAAAATTATTGTTTACATAGAATTTTAAATTTTATTTTCAGAAGCTACGGATCCGAATTTCCTTTACTGAGTGTCGAGTTCACAAAAACCTCAACAGACTGTTGCTGCCCTGCGTTTCCAAAATAGAAGAATTTTATTTACGTTATTTATGTTAGTACTTTATCATTAGAAATATTTGAAAAAAATATATTTTTTCATTGTTAAAAAAAACATTTATTTTTCAATGTTCGAAAAACATTTATTTTCCACTGTTAAAAATCAATATTTTTTTAACGTTCGAAAAACACTTTAAAAAACGTTATAAAAACATAAAATTATTTTTCTAACGTCAGAAAACGGGTTATTAAGCTTCTTTTTCACTATGAATATGACGTTAGAACTAACATCCAACTTAACGTTGTGTTTTTAAATCAAACATTATTTTGACATTACTAAAATGTTTTTATGTTTAACAATAGAAACCCCATAAAAGGGTGTGAATTGTGAACGGGCCGGGGTCAATTTCAGCCCACCGGTAACAATAGATATCAAATAAAAGAGTGTGAATTATGAGCCGATTTCGTTAAACGTACCAGAAGAATCCTAAAAATAAAGACCACCCAGTAAGCCCAAAGTGCTGTAAACAGAGGGAGATAGATTGAGTTGAGCCATCTATTTTGCGCCTCATTTTATTCTGGCTGGACATTTCTATGAATATTTACTCTAACTACACACAGCGTCAAAAAACTTGGACCCCTCAAATTTCTCGGAAAACGCAAAAAGTTTTAAATTTCGATAAATGTTATAAAAATCGCTATTCTGTTAACTTATTCACATATTGTTCTTTAGTGCAAAGGTCTTGGGTCCAACAAAAAAATAGGAAAAACAAAATAAGTTCCCAAAACTAAATTTATTAAAATTCTCAATTAAAAAAAAAATAACAATAATCAGTGTGACCTCCTCTGTTTTCGAGACACGCATTGACCCGCCTTGGCATTGAGAGAATCAGATTGTCTATCTGTTCTTGAGGAATATTGTTCCACTCCTCTTGTGCCGCTACAATCAGCTCATGAAGGGTTATCGGTGGGTTTGGTCTCCTGAATATGGCTTCGGACAGCATATCCCACACATGCTCAATCGGATTCATGTGCGGCGAGAGTGCCGGCCAGTTCATTCTCTTGATGTTGGATTCAACAGATTTTGGATCCTTCTAGTGGGATGTGAGCGAGCGTTGTCATCCATAAAGATAAAATTTGGCCCAAATTCATTGCTCCGGGGTAGAATAATTGGCCTGATAACATTTTCGAGGTAAATGTTTCCCGTCAGCACCCCTGGTATGTGAATAAGAGGAGTGCGGTAACCATGCATAAAGCCCCCCCAAAACATTACTGTTCCTCCTTGATAGGGAACCACTTTTTGAGGAAAGGCTAAACGTGCTGCACGTCCTGGTTCTCTCCATACCCTTACACGGCGGCTGTCACTTGTCAGTCCAAATCGGGACTCGTCAGAAAAAAAGGACATTTCTCCATTGAGGTAAATGCCAATTTATGTGATTACGGCTCCATTCTAAGCGGTGAGCTCTATGTGCTCTAGTAAGCCTAGGCACTCTTAAGGGTCTTCTCGATCGCAAATTGACTGGAAATGAGTCTACCGTACGTTCGTCTCAAATGCGTTCTTATCACTGTGACAGTGATATTCCGATTACGTAGAACAAAATTGGCTAAATATCGATCCTCCCTTTCGTCTGTGACACGATGACGCCCACTACCAGGTCTCCTACTCACACCTCCAGTTTCTTGGAACAATTGCACAATTCTGATAACAGACGATCTGGGAATGCCAAGTCTCGCTGAAATCCTATGATTTGACCAGTCTTGTTGGTGAAGAGCAATTATTCTGGCTCTATCAAAACCGGGAATTGGATGTCCAGGCATTTTTTAGCAATTGGGAGCAAATTATACTTTTCGAGATTTACAAGAAACTGACAGTTTTTAACAAATGCTATAGTTAAAGAAAGAGATAAGGGTTTTTGGCGTTTTTGTTTCTTGATAAAAAACAGCATTTTATGCGAGATTATTTCTAACAAAAAATTATTTTGATAAACATCTTAGCATTGGTTTTATACAGAGGGTCCAAGTTTTTTGACGATGTGTGTATATAATCAAAAGTACTTGTTTTCATATGAGGTTGCTTTGGATCTGTAAAATTAACCAAAATTTATAGCTAGCTGTTTCGTAGATATATTTCATACTATAAAGCAAATAATATGTCGAAGGTGTTTTTCAAGTAAAACTTATTTTATTTTTACAGTGTAATGTCGAGAGCCAAGTTTTATTTGATACTTATTCTTATTATGCCAAACCGAGCTATCATAAATTTATCTGTTAGATGAGCTTTCGTTTAGATATAAAACACTCATAAAATTAGTTAACCGTTGCGCAGCAGGACTCCACAGGAAGTATCAGCATGAAATTGAATTAAAGATAACGAAGAAGAAATTTATTAACAAGAAGATATTTTGCACAAAAAACTATTAGAAAATACCACTTGTAATAAAATTTATAAAATGCAGTATTCAAATAAAAAATTTTCTTCGGATATCGCTCTGGTATACTTGCTCACTTTTTTAATGTCCTCTTATTTGTCCAACATTTGTAGCATACAAAGGAACAGTGCGTTGTTTGGCAACAGTGCGTTGTTTGGCAACACCGTATGGTTTAAAATTGAGACAACTTCTTACAGATTTTTTTCGCTGGTCTATGCTATTTGTTATTGTAAACAACTGATAACTGTCAAAAAGTTATCTCAAAAATTATTGAATGGACTTTCTTTGATTTTTTTACTTCTTACTCTAAAGCGCCCTACACATACGTAGTTTGGCTTAAAACTGAAGGATCGTTGAGTCTCTGGCTCGGCTCCCCAAATATCCGAAAATGTTTATATTTCGTGCAAAACTAAAGGTCTGCCTCGATGTGTGTGCTCGTTTCGTGCCAATTTACAAAAAAGTAAGGTAACGATCCAATAAAAACGGTCGAATAGAAACGTACGGTGAAGCAGGAAAAACAAAATTAGCCAACTAGAAAAACGGAAATAAAAATTTTGACGGAGTTTATTGGCCAATATACAGAAGTATTTTTCTGAAAGAATTCAAGAAAATTGTAGTTTCCAAATAATACCAAACCAAAATGGTTAAATAAACATAAACTTTAATAACACTGAGCCGCGATCAAAATCTAATGAACTGAAGTGAAACTGAATTAATCCTCAAAATGTATTTTAAGGATTTGATATAACCATTTTTTTCTGTGTACGGTAAGTAGCTGATCGCTACAGCTTCAGTTTCATTTAACGGCACTCTGCTAGATGTTTGATTACTAATTAAAATTTCGTAATTAAAAAATGTTGCAACTTTAAACAAGTAAACAAACTTAGTAAAAAGTACACACACCAGTTGTTTAACATACCCGTCAACAAATTGATGATTTCTACAAATTAAGAAATTTGTGTCAATGTTAAGGTTCGCATAAAATGACATAAGAGGATTTTGTGAAGATGTTCGACACTGTAAAGTTGAATGTTGTTTTCCACTTTTTGTATTTCAGGTTTCAAGTAGTATTAGGGACTAATAGCCACGGCGTGTATTTCAACGTAACGTACGTTTTGCTCAAGTGCGCATGTGCAGTGCCTTCGGGACATACGATATACGCATTACAGACGGTGTACCTTTACACCAGCTAGTATATGTAAGAGCGTAACCACAGATCAAAAAAATTGATGATTGATGCCGCCTGCACCCCAGTGATGCCACCCGCGTCTACTGTTACCGTTGGATGTTAAAGGTGTGTGGGTGCACCTTAAATTAGAGCACTGAGACAACTTGGCGTTATCGGTCGGGCCGTATTGTTTTGATTTCGACGATTTCGTAGTTACGAGAAGAGAGAAGTTTCTAATTCGAATAACATTAGCGTGCTAGGAGCAGTGGTTATGATGCCTATGACAACTGCAGAAGCAGAACGTTATTTCTTTCTTCTAAAGAGAATTAAAACATTCCTTAGAAGCAAAATTAACTGCCCTCACAACAGCGGCGTAGCGTGGGGGGGGGCGGGGGGTTCGTCGCCCCCCCCCCCCGCCCCGAGGGTAGTGGCGCCCCATGGGTGGTCGAAGCGCCCCCAGCTTTATGTTGCCGGCCAGTTGAGTGGGCGCCAAAGGAAACTAACGACATGAAGACCTTTTTTTTTTTTGGTCGCAAGATTTGTGAGAGGCGCCCTTGTGACCTGTCGGCCGCCCCCTCACACATGATGACCTTTTTTTTTTGGTCGCAAGATTTTTTTTCAGTTTTCAGAGGCGCCCTTTTTAGCGGTCGCCCCCCCCCGCCCTTTCGGGCACGCTACGCCGCTGCCTCACAATGTTATCTATTGAGAAAAAAATTGTTCAAGAAGTTCCAAAGTTCAATGAATCCGTTATTGAAGAATTTATTTCAAAGAAAGCCTTAATTTTCAATATAAAACGTGATTGTTAAAATAAAAACTAGATATGGTACATTTACTGTTTATTTATAAAAATAATAATAATAGATCACTAATATATAACTAAATATTGCATTTTTTATTATTTGCTCTAAATTATATGATACAATAGCGCAAAAAGTTGGGCGTGGCACTCAAAAAAATTTTCGTCATTCAAACCCTATTTTTTAAAATGTTTTAATGTATTTAATTTATACGAGGTGTGACAATTAAATTTTAAGACTGGCCCCCGTACTAACAGGTCTTAAATCTCCACGCCTCGGGCGGTTGTAGTTATTCACCTTGATGTGCGTTCTACTACCGCGCGCAATCTTGTCGCCTTTCCTCTACTAGTTTGGCTTACGCAGTAATTTGAAGCGGATCGTACATAGCTCATTTGCCGGAATTATGACAAACGAAAAAATTGAGCAACGTATTAATTTAAAGTAAAACTCAAAAAAACGGCTACTGAATACTTTCAAATGCTAAATGATGTCTACGGAAAGCAGTGTATGTCTCGTGCATTGATTTTTATATTGTATAAAAGCTTTTTCGAGGGTCGTGAAAGAAGTTAAAGATGATGAACGAGAAGGGCGCGCCAGCACATTCATAACAGTGATGCTCATTGTTTTTTTTTTCAATATTAGGGGTGTTATTCATATTGAATGGACGCCTGAGGGTCAAACAGTGAACCAACATTTATATTTGGAAGTATTTATGTAGCTAAGGGAACGTGTAAGGAAAAAACGTCCAGATTTGTGGAAGAACAACGCGTGGCTGCTCTACCAGGACAATGCACCGGCCCATAATGCCCTATCCATTAAGCAGTTTTTAGCTAATAAGAACACGGATCACCTGTGATCCGTGATAAGAAGATGCCCGTCGTTAACCATTTACCGTATTTACCAGACTTGGCTTCTTGCGACTTCAACCTGTTTGCGAAAGAGAAAAAGTCGTTAAAAGGAACCCGTTTTGAAATATTAGAACACGTTAAGGAAAAAACGGCAAGACTTCTTAACAGCCTCTCTTCTGATGATTTCTAAATATGTTTCCAACATTGGAAAAAAACGCATGCAACGCTGCGTCGATAAAGAAGGGGACACCATTGATGGAGAACATCATTAAGTTGTATTAGTATTTAAATAAAGTAGATTTTTTACAACAGTCTTATAATTTTATTGTCACACCTCGTATATTTTAAAGCGCAGATTTCTTTTGGGTATTCTGTGGTAAAGAAAAATTGAATTAAAATAGGGACAATCCGAGCCAGAAGAGTTTACTTTTTAGCAAGCGATGATAATTCGAAGACCAATAATTACAAATGCTATGGTTATAAGCAGTGGCGTATTTAGAAAAAAGTTTTGAGGAGGCCCGAGATAGATCCCTATATCTAAAAACATCTAAGCTTCGAAGGGGGCCTGGGACCCCCTCTTATATACGCCACTGATTATAAGTGGATACGCTTTGACTATTGTTTTAACTCTATATTTAATTCATTCCAATACGTATCGTATTCCATTTACGTACGTTACATTTACACAACGCCGTTGGTATTAGTCCCTATTATTCACTATTGCGTTAATACTGGCACTCATACAATCCAGCGGGGGCTCGTAAAACATGGTAATGCCAGAATTTTGAGTCAGTAAAAAAAAATTCGGAATGTTGCGTCCAAATGTTTACCCAGAAGTCATTAAAAACATACCTAGTGCTGCTATGTTTGGGGTTTTTAGTTCTATTTTATTTTAAAGAAACTTACCCATACCTACCCGAATTCCGCCATGAAATGATTCAAAATTTACCAAAAAATTCTGTTGACATAATTAAAATGTATTGTAAAGGGCGTAAATTAAAACATCCATACTCCACGCACAAAAATAATGCGACAGATGGCACAAAATTTCTTTGATTTTTCCTATTTAAACAACGCTAAAATGCTCAACATTGGCTCTATCACTGTCGCTCATATAGGCTGCACATAAAATATCTCTCTATTCGAAGGAGCCACGAGAAAAGTGGCATCGTGTTCGACGCTGCTTTGGGTTTTAGTGGCGCGTCACCGTCGAATCCAATCGGAATGTGATGCACTGCTTTACACAGGGCTACCGATTTATACAGTGAAACTTCCTATAAGCGGACACTCACGGTTTCGTTGAATTTGTCGATATGTTTTAAATATGACAGAAGTATTTAGTCTCCGAATTAAAACGGAAAGAGGTAATTCCCCGGTTGCAGAGTGCGTTGTTGCCAACATACTACATAATATGTATGCCCATGTTGTGCAGCACTCCGGCCAGTTGTCAGAGGTTCGCGTCCGGTTAAGGGAGATTTCAGAATTTTTTAACCAAAAAATATTGTCCGCGTCCAGTTATTAGAGTGTCCAGTTACAGGAGTGAATTTTATATGTAGAGAAATAGGCAAAAGCGTGGTTCCAACAAATTTGTCGGCCTAAAGGGAGTGTCCGCTTAATAGAGGTGTGCGTAAGGAGAAATATATACATGAAAAAGATATGCATATAATAAAATCACAGACTTCTACAGTTTTTTTGAAGTCTGTGAATAAATAAAAACCAATAAAGATGTTTTAATAATAAAAGAACTTGTTTTTGCATAAAAATACGGTAGTGCCATAGCTCCATCACGAGCCGCCAGTGATACAATCTCTAAATTCTAAAGTAATCTAAAGACCTATTCAATGCTCATGTGTTAGACTTTTTGACAAGCCTTGTACATATCTATTTATAAAAAAAAATGTTTTAAACATTATGTTAAGTGTGTAGAAATACAAATTGATTTTTTTATTGTGTTCACCAAAAACATTTAACTTAATGTTAAATTAATTTCTTTTATTGTAACTGCGTGCAAAGAAAGTTATTTATTAATTTTTTGTATTCAAATAAAAATCGACAAATTTATTTTTATTTCCTGAACACACCTATTCAAACATTTCATACCCATGTTCTTTTAAAAATATGGCCATAGACCGTGCAAATAACTTTTTAAAGGAAAACTTTTATAACAGCAAGCCAATTGGCAAAACCCTTAAGCAATAAGGAATACATTTGCCAAATCCCGTATGAGTTTAGTAAATCATATGTAGGAGAACGCCCCCTTCAGGTTAGAGAAAAGGAACATCACAAAAATACCCAACTAGAGGATACTGAAAGCGGCATGACTTTTCCATTTATGAACCGATATGTATAATTTTTGCAGTTCGCGGGGTTTAAGGTTACTGATTATGAGTTTTTAATTAAATTTGCAAATGGCGATCCAATATGGCGGACTTTTCCTTTTATTAACCGACATGTATAAAATTTGGAACTTTGAAGTGTAAAAGATTGCTGATTTTTATTATTTTTGAATTAAACTTTAGGAAAATATTAGCGGCTCCAAAATGATGGATTTTTCCATTAATAAACCAATATTGTTGAATCATAAAATAATAATAGCCACCCCAAAATTTCAAAATTAATACATTACGGCTCATAAATGAAAATTTCCGCCGATCTAATTTTTTCCAAATTTAATTATCAAATTCAACCGCCTTACACAACCCAAAGTGCCAAATTTAGTACATATCGGTGCATAAATGGAAAAATCCGCCATTTTGAACTCTACATTTCAATATTTTCAAGTAGAATTCAAAAATAAAATGTTAACAATTTAAACAGCTCAAACTTATATAAATACATATAGGTTTATAAATAAGAAAGTCCACCATTTTGGATCCGCCATTTTGATTTTTTTGTGATAAAAAATTATTAAATTACATTGTTATCGGAACACTTGCAAACTGAAACTACGGCGGCGACTTGGGCTGGCCGGTGGTACGAGTTGGACCGGGAGAAAATTAGCCGCAGTAAGTAGGCGGTGGTTTGGTCACTGTGCAAAACCCGAAAAATTTCCCCTTTAAATGAAATTGCTAGATCCACCGCTGTTAGCGGATCATGCTTGGTCAAATGATCACAGGAGTTAATGACCTGAAGCTAAAGTTTTGCATAAGGAGTCGCATTGGCGAAAACGAAAGTGCAAACGGTTAGAAATACTTGCTAACCGAAACTGTTTAAAATAAATAAGGAAAATGGAAGTCGAAAATTTTATTTTTACTCAATCATTCTCTACGAGTTTTAAACAAAGAATCGTGTTAGGATTAAGGGGGCGGGCCGTCACACCTGACTGCAAACCAGTTAGTAAGCCTGTAGCCTGGATTGTTTAGTTTACACTTGAAAACGCTTAAAGATACTTACTAACCGAACGTCGTGTGTAAAATAAATAAAGGCAATGGAATTCCGCAATTTTGATTCAGTCCAAGTAATATTATGAGACTTAAAGAAGACGGAATGCCTTTGGTGCCGTCCGGCATTAATTTCCTTTTTGCTAAAAAACGTGAGAATTTAAGAAATACATTGAATAATATTGTCATAACTGATGAAAAAGAAATTTTGATTTAATAGCGTACAAGCAACATAAAATTGTCAATTTTATATTGACTAGGAAAAGGCAATTAAAAATAATAAACAGTGTTATTTATTTGATGTTTTTCAGTTTTAATTGGGCATGTTTGGCTTGCCTGTCGATTTCGTCCGATTTCTTCGCTGTCATAATAATCATAATTAATAAATTATCTAACTTTATTAATTTTGGCCTTTTTCATTGGAAGTTTACAGCTACATTCAGCGGCGGCTCGTGTTTACACAACTAGGTAGTGCCAGAATTTCAGGTCAGTAAAAATAGATTCAGGGTGTTGCGCCCAAATGTTTACCGACAAGGCATTAAAAAACATACCTACTACTAGAAAGAAAATTTCGGACTTCCATTTGTCTTTATTTATTTTAAACACGACGTTTCGGTTAGTAAGTATCTCTAACCGTTTTCAAGTGTAAACTAAATAATCTAGTATATAGGCTCCTACTTATACTACTTGTTGTGCAGTTAAGTGTGACGGCCCGCTCCCTTTTTAATCCTAAGACGCCTGTTTTCCTTAAGGAGTGGTTTCCATATGTTTGGTATGTCCGTGCTTGGTTAGCTTCAGTAAACTTTCGTTTTCGCCAATGCGACTCCTTATGCAAAACTTTAGCTTCTGACCAATGAATCCTGTGATCATTTGACCATACATGATCCGCTAAACCGGATTTTTCAATATCCCCTAATTGGGTACTTTTTAGATGTTCATTTACTATAACCTGAAGAGGGCGTTTCGTTTCACCTACATATGATTTTCCCCACGCACACGAGATTTGGTAAATAAATTCCATATTATTTGAGGGATTTTCTGGTTTTGTTTTAGTTATTCAAAACTCCTTATCGTATTTCCCGATGAAAATACCGTTTTATATAGTACTTGGCTATTCGTCTTATGTTTTCTGAAATCCCTTGAACATATGGAATGTTAATAATACCTAACGGATTATTATTTTGAAAATTTGCTAAATTTGGTTTGTTTTTTATTTTAGAAATCGTTGGAATAACCATTCTGTTGTAAGTCCTTTTTATTGTTGTTAATTTCTGTGGTTAATTTTTCATTATTACTACAAATATTAACGGCTCTTAAATACAAACTTCTTATAACTCCTTGTTTTGAAGCAACAGAATGATTAGACTTAAAATTAAGTAGGTTAGGTACTGTCCCGTGTGAATAGGTTTCCGATATACAGTGGTTTGAATGTTTTTGTCTAATCGTTTGACAAGAACATCCAAAAAAGTAAGGCCGAATCTTTTCCAATTTCCATGGTGCATTTGGTTGTTGGTCAAATACCGTTCAGATGGTGTAAAAAAATCTCTAGTTCATCATCATTTTCCGGCCATATAATAAATGTGTCATCCATGTATCGTAGCCATAGTTTTGGTTTGACTCTTGCTGGTTTGATCGCATGGTCCTCCAACCACTCTAGGTAGATGTTTGCTACCACTGGCAAAATAAGAGACGAACCCATTGGAAGTCCATCATTTTGCGCGTAAAACTAATCTTTCACTTGAAAGTAAGAGTTACAGAGACAGAGCTCCAACAAATCCATGACCCCCTCCACCGATAGCGTTGTTCTCTCGTGAAGTGTATCATCAGTTTGTAATCTGTTTTTAATGATACTGAGTGACTCATTTATTGGCACGTTTGTGTAAAGACTTTCCACATCAAAAGTTACAAATCTATCGTCGGGATCTAATTCGATCCGTTTTAAAATCTCGACAAAGTTTTTGACAAAAGATTCGGACTTACCCTGTAATGGTTGAATTATATCCAACAAAAACCTCGACAAAGTGCTGGTCGGTGAGTCCCTGGAGCTGGTAATTGGTCGCAATGGTATATGCTTCTTATGGATCTTTGGTAAACCATAGAAATGTGGTCCCTTACTGTGGTGTGGAGTCAGGTGAAATCTAACGGCATCGTCCGGGATATTTTCAACATATTTCTTCAATATCCTGAAGATGCGTTCTTCTATGGTTGTGGTTGGATCGTTTTGTAGTGTTTTGAAGTCTCCTTGCTCAATATTTCTGTCGTATGTCTCGACATCCATGATAACCGTCGCGTTCCTTTGTCGGCCGGTAGAATCTTGATTGATTTGTCACTCTGCAGGTTCCTGATTGCTCGTTGTTCCTGACTGGTGCTTCATTCTGTCCAAGGTTGTTCGTACTTTATGGTGAAACTCATTAGTTTTTTTGTTTTGACATACTGAGTCTCTTCCTCAAATTAGATTTCAAGAAAAATAAAATTTGTGATATAAAAAAAATTTTAGTTTAGTGACCTTTCTCCAACCTTTAAGTATCTAATTATTTTGGTTTTTGTGTTTTTTTCCTGAAGGTATTTTTAACATGGGCGCAACCAGGCGGGATTGGGGTCCGGCCCCTCCCAAGCCTAAGATTTTTTAGATATTTTCAACAAATTTCATGACCAAAAGCAAAAAATAGCATGAAATAAAACATCATGGGGTCTCGGGCCCTCCCCAAGACACTGGTGGTGCGCTACTAACTTATAAAATTTACTTTTATAGGTACCTACTAAAAATTTAAGTGCATTTTAATTAGATTGACCAAGTGGGACTACGCACTTAAAACTAATTTGTTGAAAAGTTTAATTTTAAATGATTGGCATCTGAATGGGGTCCAATGAAATAAATAAATAACAACAAATTTCGAGCCATTACCTACACATATTATTAACAATATATTTGAATTACCTAATCGCGATCTGTATAAGCTACATTAAAAATCATTTTATTTATTGCTAAACTAAATATTAATAATATTCAAAACTGGTCAATTCGAAATGACTAATTGCTCAATTTTATGGGAGACATTTTTTTAATGTAATTTAATTATACATGATATGGGTAATAAAGCTTTTTTTTAGTTTCTTTTTAAATTGTCTGTATAAGCGCGTATAAATTAGAAAACTGATTAACTTTTGGCTTGCAGAAATTTCTTCCAAGACATTTTCTTTAAACGGAAATTTGTTCGAAAACATTTTCTTTCAAAGCCATTTTTTTTAAAGAAAAATTGTTTAAAAATATTTTCTTTAAACGGAAATTTGTTCAAAAACATTTTCTTCTAGAAAAAATTTGTTCTAAAGTATTTTCTTCGAACGGAAACTTGTTCGAATACATTTTCTTTGAACGGAAACGTGTTCAAAAACATTTTTCAAAAATATTTTCTTCAAAGGGAAATTTGTTCGAAAGCACTTTATTTTAACGAAAATTGTTCAAAAACATTTTTTTTAACAATTTCTTTAAAACATTTTCTTTGAACAAATTTTTTGGAAATTGTGTTTTCGAAAACATTTTCTTTGAGAATTCAACATAACTCGAATAACATTTTTTTTGTTTTTTTTTTTTTAATTCTGTCCTGTCGGTGTTTCCCTAACCTTTGTCAATTGATCGCAAAACGTATCCTAACCGGACCAGATACCCCCTCCATTTTCTACCAAAAAAAAATGTCCCTGATTCACACGTGAGGATACATTTGCGATCAATTGACAAAGGTTAGGATAACACCGATTTTAACCTCAAAAAAGAGGACCAGAAAGCTAATTTAAAAAAATTAATTTTTAAAAAATGTAATTGAAGGGGTAATAAAGAGGATACATGTGCATTTTTTTAAAAGTATGGGATAACTACGTTTCCCTAAAGTTAAGGTGCATTTTTGTTAGAATAAAAAAGATTCAAGTGATTTTAAGTACACCTAGGTGTACTTAAAATCACTAGGTGTACACCTAGGTGTACTTAAAATCTATTCGAATTAAAATGCATCATAACTTTAGGGAAACATCTAGGTCTACTTAAAATAACTTGAATCCTTTTCATTCTATTAAAAATGCACCTTAACTCTAGGGAAACGGAGTTATCCCATAATTTAAAATTTTTGTTCAAAAAAGTTGTTTTGAAAATATTTCCATTCGAAAAAATTGTTTTCAAATAAATTTCCGTTCGAAGAAAATGTTTTCGAATAAATATGCGTTTTCTCCACGAAAATTAATGCACTTTTGCATGCGCTCAGACCAGTTGTCAAAATTGCAATTCCACTCGCTTGTTGGTACTGTCAAAATTGCATTCTTGAAGGCGTTCACTGCTTCCTTTGGCGACTTAAATCTTTAACCACGCAGTCCATTCTTGATTTTCGGGAAAGTATAGAAATCGTTGGGACTGAGGTCGGAACTGTATTGAGGATGGCCCAACAATTCGATGTTTTGTTGGATTAAAAATTCAATGGTTTTTTGTGCTTTGTGCGAACTTACATTGTCTTGGTGGAGGATGATTCGTCAATCAGGGTTCGTTTTTCGAAGCTTTCCGCAAACAAATGGTAATAATACCAGTCGGCATTTTGAGACAAATGTCGCGACCATCTTTTTGGATACACTTCGAGAACGAAATGCTTTTTTTTACTTTTCTTCATCTTGGAACACCAAACAGAATACTGACGTTTATTTTTGGGTTCATATGAGGAAATCCAGGATTCATCACCGTTGAGACTAATGTACACGTTTTTCGAGTTTCCTGCCTCAAAGAGGTCTAAATTTTTCTGACACCAATTGACCCTAGCTGCTTTTTGTTCTTTGGTTAACAGATGCGACATCCAGCAAGAAACTATTTCTTTTACCCCTAATTCTTCATGCAAAATTTTTTAAATTGAGTTCTGAAATTCACAATGAAGCCTTAATCTCGCGATATGTCACATGTCGATCTTTCGTGATGAGCATCCGCATCGATGTTTTCCTGAGTGACAGTCGTTTTTGGTGTTGTACCTGGTCTTGGATCGTCGCTAAGGCTAATCCGTCCATGCTTGACTTCTCCACACCAACGAGAAACTGTCGAATGATGTTGTGCTTCATTACCGAAAACAGAAATCAACCTGGCAAGGCATTCTTGTTGAGATAATTTCCTTCGAAAGTTGTAAAAAATTAGAGCCCAAAAATGTTAGGTTTAATTCCATTTTTAGACTGATTTGTTAACTTTAAAAAATCACTGTGGCTATAAAATTATATTAATTGCACAGATGTTTTAAACTTAGGTTAGGTAAAGATTGAGGTTAAGTTTTAGTGACGACATTCGATCAGTGTCGCCCTCTATGTTCCTATATGCAAAATATTGTCACGAAGGGCGCTTAACATAAAGTCAAACCAAAATTTCCCAAATAATTAAAAAGAATAATTATTATTCGCAATAACTTTTTGGGACAACCTATAAGTCGATATAAACCGATTTACGTCAATAACTATTATTGCAACTTGGCAGAAATAGTTGATAAATAGGCTGGCAAAACATATTTCCGGGCTTTTTTTGAGAGAGACTAACTGCGAGGTGAGGCGTTGCGTCGCCGAACTAAAGTTTCGGCTTTTTTCCCTATAACGAACTTTACATCTTTTAATCCCCTACAGGTGTTATTTAATCTGCATCCCTTAGTTTTTAAACAAAGATCTCCGTCGGCTCAAATCGAAATAACCCCGTTAAATCGATTCCACCGGTGCAGTATCAATTAAATAATTGTTAAATAACGAAGAGGTCTTGGGATTATAAGGTAGTGACTGGTAATTAACGACCTGCCAATACCTATAACCAACCTCACGGCCCCCCCTTATTCGTGACATGGTGGAAGTTCGTTATAGGGAAAAAAGCCGAAACTTTACTTCATTGAGGCAACGCCTCGCCTCGCATACTCACGAATCTTTCTCAAAAAAAGCCCCAAATATCTTTTGCCAGCCTATTTATCAACTATTTCTGCCAAGTTGCAATAATAGTTATTGACGTCAATCGGTTTATATCGACTTATAGGTTGTCCCAAAAAGTTATTGCGAATAATAATTATTAAGTTTCTTTTGAATTATTTGGGAAATATTGGTTTGACTTTATGTTAAGCGCCCTTCGTGACAATATAAAAGGCAGCCATTTTCTAAAACTGTAATTAGCTTTAATGGATTTTAAGCAAAATCTAATGTGTAGAACACTATAGTTCATAAAAATCTCATGAAAATTGGTCTAGCGGTTCCGGAGCTATCGTGGGAAGGACATGTACAAACACGTCGCGGCGATATGCATAAAATTGGTCCAAATATACTCAAATGACATAATTTCGGCGTTATCTCATTTTTTTTCATCGAAAACAACAAGGTAAAATTTTGACTTTGCCGAGTGACCCCTATACCAAAATTTGCGAAAAACGATGGGCGCACCCAGGGGGGGGGGGCTCGGGGCCCTGGCCTTAGATTTTTTTTATATTTTCCACATATTTCATGAAAAAACACAAAAAATACCTTAAAATTCGACAATATGAGGCCTCGCCCCCCCCCAGACATATTACTGGGTGCGCCACAGGAAAAAGTAAGTCTAAGTTGAAAAATTTTGTGTTAAAAAAATGGTTAATTTAGTTCGCTTATTTTAAACCTTATTTTTTCATAATACTTAAGTTAAAATTCGTACCACATAAGTAACCTTGACATTCAGTAAGAACGTGAACCACATATTTTTAAAAGAGCACACTTTTATTCCTCTGATAATCATTAACCAATTTACTACATTTTTGTAAAACATTCGTGTTTACAAAGAATTGTGAGAAAATATCCACCCACATTCACTTAATGCTTATTAATAAAATTTAATTGTTAAATAAATCTTTTAAAAAGCGTATTGTTTAAATAAGCGCGCGCGGGTTCATTAAGATTTTATTATGATTTTGTAGTAAAAAAAGAAATTTATTGTATTCTTTTTTCCAGACCAGGTGTGTGTACAAGGTACGACAATAAAACTATAAGACTGGTGTAAAAAATCTAATTTATTTCAATACTAATACAACTTAATGATGTTTCTTCTTCTTCTCTATCGACGCAGCGTTGCATGCGTTTTTTTCCAAGGTTGGAAGCAATTTCGGAAATCATCAGAAGAGAGGCTGTTTCTAATATTTTAAAACGGGTTCCTTTTAACGATTTCTTCACTTTCGAAAACAGATAGAAGTCGCAAGGGGCCAAGTTTGGTGAATGTGGTGGGTGGTTAACACAGAATATATAGGTTAATACTTTGTGGTGGTTAACGACGGGATCTTCTTGTTCGCTAAAAACTGCTCATTGGATAGGGCATTGTGGGCCGGTGCATTGTCCTGGTAGAGCAGACACGCGATGTTTTCCCACAAATCTGGACGTTTTTTCCTTGGACGTTCCCTTAGCTACATCAATACTTCCAAATATAAATGTTGGTTAACTCTTTGACCCTCACGCGCCCATTCAATAAGAATAACACCCCTAATATCGAAAAGAAAAACAATGAGCATCGCTGTTTTGGTTGTGTTGGAGCGCCATTCTCGTTCATCGTCTTTAACTTCTTCACGAACCTCGAAAAAGCTTTTATGCCACATAAAAATAATTGTATGAGACACACACTGCTCCCCGTAGACATCCTTTAGCATTCGAAAGCATTCAATAGCCGTTTTTTTAAGTTTTACTTTAAATTAATACGTTGCTCAATTTTTTCGTTTGTCGTAATTCCGCCAAATAAGCTATGCACCATCCGCTTCAAACCACTGGGTAAGCCAAACTAGCAGAGGAAAGACTACAAGATTGCGCGCGGTAGTAGAACGGACATCAAGGTGAATAACTTCAACAATGGAGATTTAAAACCTGTTAGTACGGGGGCCAGTCTTAAAATCTAATTGTCACACCTCGTATGTTTTTACCAGTGGCGAGGCGTGAGGGTTTTTTAGGGTAGACAGAAGAAACGGAAAAAAATTAGAAAAAAAAGTATTAGAAAAAAAATAAAAATATTTTTATTTTGCATAAAAGTACAACAACTATTTATATTAACAGCGTACAGTAACTATCAAACTGTCTTTAAATAAGTTCTAGTCTGCGTAATTTACTAGTAGAAAAATGGTAAATATACCCGGGAAGACCGGTCACAGCCGAGAACAGCATTGCTGTTCTCGGATCACAGGTATTCTCGGAATATACGCCCGTTTGTAAAATTGGGGACGAAATATATACGGACGTATATGCGAAATACACGTCGAGTATACTTGCCCTCAACAAAATAATGCGCTTCGATATAAATTATAATGCGAAATGTGCACGCACTATCTAGCTGGCCGACTACAGTAGACAAATAGTCGAATGTCTTTTCCACTCGCTATCTTCGCCGCCAAATTGTCGCGCTTTTGCGTTGAACTGTAACCAGTAGCAGGGATTTTAGAAGACAATTTCGAATACGTCTACACCATCTACATTGTTTTTTTACAGAGGGACGGGCCGAGGGACGGGCCGAGCGGCGGGACCAAGATTGTTTTTATTTTCGGTTTTTAGTTGTTAATTAATAATTGATCATGTGCTATGCCTAAATATTTTAAATAATACACAAACAATAAAAAGCACTAAGGAATATTTTTATGTAAAAATAATATCAAACATTTTAGGTAGACCTTGTCTACCCGTACGCTTCGCCACTGGTTTTTACCTAGCCCGCGCAACATTGACTGAAAAATGGGTGCGAATCACGGACACTTACAAAAGCAAACTAAGAACATCTAAAAATATATGACGCGCAGGTAGGACCCCGTCTTTTAAAGTGGCCTTTATTATCCCTACCAAAAGTCGCCCAAATCGAGGATGGCTTGCATCGTCGCGGGTCGCCTTTAAAAGGCTCCGCGCTGGACCTCGTGCCTATTTGCTTGCTTTACTGTTAGGGGCGGAACGGGGCGGGGTTCTGTATCTAATCCACTTTGGCACACCCGGTGTAACGTAGGTATGATACAATAATAAAAAAAATCAAGAAAATACAATTATTTTGTTGAGATGGTGATGACATTTTCTGTGGTTTACAGTCAGTTGTTAAATACACATACACGCCCAAAAAGACATAACACTTATGTTTTTTTTAAATAAATAATTTTACTTTCACGTCGTTTGTTTTATGGGATATTCTTCTTGCTAGTTTCGCAAATTTTTTTAAGTATTTTTAAAAAAATATTGAGATGAGTGTTGCATACTAACGATTGTCTTTATTTGCATAATATAATTCATATTTTAGAAACTACAATATTTTACGAACAGAGTGGTGGTATCTTCAGGCCATCTAGATCAGGAGCGTATATAGGAAATTTATTTGGGGGGGGGCGGAAATATCATAATAAATATTGCATAAAACTATTTTGCATAGTGACGAGGAGGTGTATTCTGTGTGTCAAAGCAAAATATAGTTTGAGATTTGGAGGGGGGGGGGAGGGTGGAATTTCCCCTTTTTTATTTATTTATAAGTTCTGTATATATGGTACAATAAATATACTAAATAAAACACAGTGAAACTTCCTATAATATTGTCCGTTTATTGGAGGTGTCCGCTTATAAGAGGGAACTGCGAAATTTTAATATATATTTATTAACAATTTCCGCTGCTTGAGTTTTTCCGATTTTAATATTTTTAGTGATCTTTCTTGCCGATAGATGTTCCTTCTCCTAAACGTAAACAACTTCCATTTTCTCACGTAAACCAAACCCGCCGAATAAAATATGTTGTAAATACGACACAAGTATTTAGTCTCTGCATTAAAACGAAAAGAGGTAATTCCATGGCTGCAGAGTGCGTTGTTGCCAACATACTACATAATATTTGTGTCATGCAGCGCTCCGTTCGGTTGTCAGAGGATCGGGTGCGGTTAAGGGTTTCAGAATTTTTTAACCAAAAAAAAATTGTCCGGGTCCGGTTATTAGAGTGTCCGGTTATAGGAGTGAGTCTTACATGTAAAGGAATAGGGAAAATTCCAACAAATTTGTCCGCCTAAAGGGAGTGTCCGCTTAATGGAGGTGTCTGCAAGGAGAGGTTTGACTGTATCATCATCATATTTTCAATTTTTAAACTGTCGTAAGCTTTAAATAGCATTTTGACCAAAATCCAATCAGTTCTTTACAGTTATATCTCTGCACAATTTTACCTCAAACTCGGTTCAGCGGTTTAGACTATCGTGTTACGGACAGACACACACACACACACACACACACACGAACAGACGTCACGACTAAAATAGGTCAAAATTCACCCAAATAACACATTTTCGGCGATATCTAAAAAAAAAATTTCGTCGGAACAATACTATTGCTTTGCGGGCTATGAAGGTAAAAATATATAAAGGTAGCAACACATACTTAAATCTGACCTTCGGAAATAAGGTGGACTACAATCAAAAATCACAGGTGATTTTTTTACATATCAGATGTCTGAAAAAAAAATCGATCTTGTAATGTGATAAAAACAAGTGATAGCTGCTTTAGGAACAAGTGTTATTTTTAAGCATCCATTGTTTTGTAAATTGAATTGGTTTAAATAATTGACCATTAGTTATTCATTGAGCTGTTTATGGTAAACAAAAAAATTAAGTGGGCCATTATTATTTGTCTATAGGTTTTTCATCTAGATATGATTAATTTAAGCTAATTTTTAAGCTCCCACGTGTCTTGGAACATTAAGGGACAGACATTGATAGGTAGGGGAAGTGTACGTAAAATGGGATACTTAAGCTTTAAAAATTTATACAAAAAAAAGTTTTGACGTTATTGGTTTAAAACATGCTATTTATGAAATATTCTATTTCGTTTATTAAAGTTGATTTGTAGTACGTTAAACACTTAAAAATAATTTGTTATTTTGAAAAATCTAGACCACTGCAGTTTCCCATTTTACCCTAATTGTGCAGGTAAAATGAGAAATACTATTAAGGTAAAATGGGATATAAAATTAATATTGAAAATACAAAAAAACTGGTTTAACAAAAAAAATTAAAAAAATACGACACCAAGATATAACTAAAATAAGATATAATTTGTTTAAACAAATCATCTAGGAATCTTAACATCCTCTTTATTTATTTTATAAAACAAATTATTTCTTGGTTAAATAATAACCTAATATGTAATAACCAGTAAAAGAATTCGAATAATGCTTATTATAAAAAAGACACAGAGACTTAATGAAAACAAAAAATCGTTCGAAAATAGGCGGCATCGAGAAAAACACAAAAATAATTAGTCATTTAATTGAGGTAAAACGGGATATCCCATTTTAGCTACCTAAGCAATTTCCCATTTTACCTCAATCTCATATAAAATATTTAAGCTAATCCTAATTTTTAATTAGTTCTCATTTAGCCAAAAACAGCATGTTTGTCAATTCTTACAGCATTTAAATAAAAAGTTACAAGCGGAACACACAAAATACAAATCTAGCGATACAGCAACGTTGTCACCTTTGGTTTGGTCAGGAGTGTCAGTATCCCATTTTAACTTACTGTCCCATTTTAAGTACACTTCCCCTACCTACAACAAAAAAAAACTAAAATACAAACCAAGGGCTTATCCAAGGGGGGCGCAAGGGGGTGCAACTGTCCCTGCTTTCTTACAAGATTTTGTAAAATCCAACAATGAAATTCCAATAAATTATGAATTTGCTCTACCTTAAGTTAATAAGGTTTTGGACTGCAAACTAATCAATTAAAGTACCCAGAAATGTACGGCGTACATTTATTTTCAGCCGTTGAACGGTCATTAAATGTACACAAATATTAATACAATGAACACGTTTACTAATTCAATGAATTGTAAGTATTTTTTTAATCCATAAAATCAGTGAACAAACCACTTGTTTTTAGGTACCTTTTTCGTTGTGTGTAAATACCTAATTAATGTTGAATATTGTGATTCTGATACCTACATTAAGTTGGAAATTTCTATTGTTTTAAGGAAAATAGGTATAGCCTAAAAACCGACATTTTTTCCCAAGAAAAACTTTCTTTTCTCTTACAGGTACTGTTTGACTTCAAATACTTGTAACAGGGGCGTCCCACGTGGAAAAGAAGACCTAACGTTTTTAATATTTAACATTTTCAAAAAGTTTAGAACGTTAAGTATTTAAAAAAATATATTTTAAATATTCTGATTTTTTTTTAACCTATAAAATATTTTCGGTAAATTTCATTGTTTACAAAATTAAGAAAATACTATTATTTTGTTACAGGCATGTAGGTACTCTGTCCAAAATTTTAACAGTTTTTTAAACCTTTAATTACCTTCCAAAAATGTGCTGTTTCTGAATAATTCGTCAATTCAATTAGGTTTCATTTCTTATGCAAGTGTAATATTTTCTGTCACTACGCCTCTGCTTAAATAAAATGAAATCAAATGTACGGAAATGCCTTGATTGGTCAAAAAAATCTACCTTGTACGACTGTTACTTTTGTCATCCTGTAGGTAAGATGTGGTATACACTGTGCTTTTGTAGTATGTATTTTTCTGTTCTTATAAGGATATACACATATCCGTACAATTTTTACTTCGCCGGAAAAAAATCAAGTACATCAGTTACGAATCTAACGTCTGCTCAACAAAAAATATTAATTAGTAATATTTTATGGGTTAGTAGTAGTAGTGTGTGGTAGGCTCTAGGCCTGGCGACTAGGCACATTTCGGCCTTTTCGCCAACCCCCGGGCATCCCCCCTACTGCGTCCTCCTTCACTAAGGAATCCTGTCTTCTGGACAAAGGCTAGAATATCGGGCCACCTCAAATTCAGAAGGTCCTCCGTCTCAAAGGCTCCCTCTTCGAATACCTCTCTTCTTGTCTCCTTGTATGCTTCATATGATGAGAGGAAATGCGCCAAGGTCTCGTCCTCGGCCCAACATCGCTCGCATGTCGCGTCCTTCTTCACTCTCATCTTTGCCAAGTCTCCTTGTAGGACGCAGTGTCCGGTTAGGACTCCCACTATGGTTCCCACTTCTCTTCGTGTTCTACGGAGCAGCCAGTCCCTACAGGACTTGCTGTATCCTATCACATACTCCTTCGCCTGGCTGGCATTTCCTGTGTTGGTCCATTCCTTTTGTACCTCTTTCTGGGTCCACTCTATTAGGGCCGACTTCATTTGCCCTATTGTGAGCCCCATGAAAGGGTCTGGCCCGACGCATTTCGGCCGGGATCCGCCCCTGACGAGTTCATCCGATTTCTCGTTTCCTGGGACTCCCATGTGGCCTGGGGCCCATACGAGCTGCATCTCTCTTACTCCGGCCAACTCCTGAAGTGCATCCGCACACTCCTGCACCAAACCCGCGAACGTAGTTGGTTTGCACAGTGCTTTCAGCGCAGCTTAACTGTCTGAACAGATACAGAGACGCTTTCCGGTTTCGTTCCTAATTGCTGTCTAATGTTATCGCCAGTATAGCGTAAACCACTGCCTGGAAGACTGTTGCATTGGAACCCAGCAAGTAGCTTTTTCCAATACCCTTGCTTTCCACGTACACTTCTGCATCGGTCAAATTCCGGTGTGTCAGCCTTGATCCGTCTGTATACCCGATCCTCCTTTCATGCATCCCTTGGTGGTATGGTTACACGGTATCCCTTAGCTCCCTCAACCGCTTCTCTGGCATCGCTGGCCTGTACGTCGATAGAGGAATCTCCTTTTTAGTCACAGTTGCGATCTCCGAATGTTCCTTTTTACCACCGCTCCTTCTCCACACGCCTGCGTCCCTTATTCTAAGGTATGCTGCCATCGCTTCCTTCTTTAGCTAGGTGGACAGCGATGGAAGACCTAGGATCGTATTCAGGGCTATGTTAGGAGTAGACCTTAAAGCTCCGGCGATGCTCAAGGTCGCCAGCCTCTGCATGCCTTCGAGCTTTTTGGCAATATTATTAATATTTTATGGGTGGACAAATGTGAATATTCCAAGGCCGTACTTAGAGCGGAGATCAAAGGGGATCAATGCTCCACAAAATAGTGGATAAAATGTGTTTAATGAGATTTCTCAGCAATAAAAATTTTAAAAAATATTGCATAAAACTACATTTGTAATCATATGCGGTGGCAGAGTCCGCCGCCAGCACGGTTGATGTCACGAATTGGTGCATTTCTAATCATGTAGCGTGCCAGCGTTCATGCTGTTGAAAGCACGTATGGTAACTACACGGTTTGAAAAACTTGCGGCTTGCAAACACGGATTCGGCCGGTTTTTGTGTTTTCAAGTGGCGCGCGCGCCGCTTGCAAGCCGTTTGCCGAAAACCAGCTTTATTCGGCTCCTCTTTGTGTTCGGAGATCCTTTGGGACGGCATCGGCAGTTTGTTGTCGAGGTTTCATTTCAATACGTGTTTGCTGTGTTTCCGCGGATCGTAAAAAGTTCGTTGAGACGAATTCGGCGAGCAGCACACGAGCGCGAGCTGCGCAAGTTTTTTTAAAAACTTTTTATTCTCCCGCCAAATTTTTTTTTAGTATGACCCTGTAATGTTCTGTTTGGTAGACTCATCTTCCTGCTTGCAAACTCATAATAAATATGCATATTGTTAGGTACCTACTAATTACCTATTTGACGAATTTACAATTTCCTTTAACTGAATGAAAACCAATTTACATAAACGTAAAAATATTCGTATTCAATAATTACGATGCAACTCAGGTTAGCCGTATGTTGTACATACAGTGGCGTGTCTTAGGTATAGGGCAATTTTGCGTAAGATGATATTCTTTTAGTTTAGATAAAATATAAAAAAAATTAATGGTGATAATAAATTTATCTTAGGTTATCCATTTGAAGCCTTTATTTAGCTACGGAACACAAAAAAAATAAAGACGTTATTAAAAACAATAGAGGAAATAAATTTAAAAAACACCATGCATGTTCGTATGGGTTAGATGACACTCGTCAGTCTAAGTTTAAATGCCTAACCATCGGAGCACAACTAAACATTTAAACAATCGGTTATAAAAACCAAACGCGTTCGAGTGGTCATGGATATCTTTGGTTCAACGTCATCGATGACGTCGAAAAACGTCATTAGTATAAACCGAAATTTACCCAGTTCTGGAGCTGTTTTCAAATCTTGATTATCCCCAGTCCTCCTAAGTATTTTGAGGTTAAAATGGCTATTTATTATTTTTTAAAGTATTTTTTATTTAAAAAAAAAAGACCAATAGTGAGTATGTGTTTGGAATCATTCTTAAATTACGTAACGCTCAAGAGGGGGAGGGAGTAGTATCTCTAAAAATTAAGTAAGTAATATGGCAAAAATTCCAACAAAAACTTTTTAAAAAATCGCTGGTTGACTGTAAGAGAAATAAAAGAGTGAAAAATACATTTTGAGCGGTATCTTGAAAATTTTTTGCTGTTTTAGACCCGTATTCGGGGGCTCTGGTTCGAAATAGCGCTGTTTAAAATAGCGTCGTTAAAAATAGCGAGTAATAAAGTAGCGCTGTTTAAAAATAGCGTGTAACAAAATAGCGCTGTTTTAAAATAGCGTGTAAGAAATAGCTCTGGTATGAAATAGCGCTAGTAACATAATAGCGCCAGTATCAAAATAGCGCGTAATTAAATAGCGCCAGTAAGAAAATAGCGCGTAATAAAATAACGCTGTTTTAAAATAGCGTGTAATAAAATAGCGCATAACAAAATAGCGCTAGTATCAAAATAGCGAAATTAAAACAAGCATCCTTAAAAACAGCAACTGTTTGACTAAGGCGTCTCTTTCTAACATATTTTTTCAAAAACAAAAAACTTCCCTGACTTCTTTCGCGGGATCCTAGCGGGTGTGAAACAAAACTGAACCGAACCGAACTTAACCGAATCGAAGTATCGGTTTAGTTCGGTTTGGTTTCACAACTTCTAGGATGTTCGGTTCGGTTCAGTTCCGTTCCGTTCGGTTCGGTTTCGTTACTAGCGCTGTTTTAACACAGCCCTATTTTCAACTGGCGCCATTTTAAACCAGCGCTATTTTAAACTAGCGCTATTACGGTACGCGCTATTTTGATACTGGCGCTATTTCATTACGTGCTATTTTGATACAAGCGCTATTTCGTTACTAGCGGTATTTTAAAACAGCGCTATTTGATTGATGATTCATATATGAGTGGGCCTTGCAGCCCTTCCACTGCGACCACTAGTGGGTCTATTGTGGCTCACTTTTGAGTGGTTTCTCACCACTGTATGCCTAATCCTCCAAAAAGGTTAGCTATCAGTTTGGGTGAGACACTGTTCAGATCTTCTGAATCAATCTGAGGTTTACCGAAAGTGTTTTGACGTAAACGTGCAATAGCCGCACAGTACATGTCTAACTGTTTCATCATCCTCCATACAGTAGAGTCTACATTCGGTCTCTTCTGTTATTCCCATTCTGTGCATGGGTACTCTTAGTCGGCAGTGACCCGTAAAAAGTCCAGTCACTATACGGATCTCCTGTCTGGTAAGTCCAATGATATTTCTGGCTCTCTTCTGACAAGGTCCTTTAATGAACTCTAGAGTGAGCCAGTTCTAGTATATTCATCCAGTATTGTTGGAAGCTGTCCTCCATCCATCCCAATATGGTTAATTTAGCAGCATGCCGTTTCCCTCGCTGCCTGGGCCGCGGCCTCATTTCCCTCGTGCCCAGAATGCCCTGGTATCCATACTAATGACACCTTATTAGCACTACCAAGCGTATTCAGCGAGTCTCTGCAGTTCCTCACGGTTCTCGATGAGACCGTGTAGGAATCAAGCGCTTTTAATGCTGCTTGACTCTCGGAGAAGATTTTTATTGTCCTGTTGGTCCACTCGTGGTCAGTTATCCACCGGGCACACAGTTCAATGGCTACGAGTTCGGCCTGAAATATAGTAGCCAATTTGCCGAGACTATGTTGAATCTCGACTGTTTCTTGGATACTAACAACTCCAGATCCAACGCCTGATGGCATTTTGGATCCGTCGGTATACCAGAAGCTATCGTTGTTTGAAAAGTTGGTCCTGTTTTTTAACCATTCCTCCCTCTCTGCGCTATTTTGATCAACGCTATTTTAAACAGCGCTACTTCGAACCAGAGCCGTATTCGGGCTGGTAGTGGGAAAGTACGGAATACATCGTGACCTCTCGTCTTCACGAAGTTAGTTAGCCATGCCGCGTATTACATTTCAGCTTTCAGGTACTTTTTCCATAGTATTTCGGGGGAGATAGCTGTCAAGATGTGGCAAATTTATTTTGGGATATTCCAAGCCGTAGCACGTTCCAAAAAATAGTGACCCGTTTCCGGACACAGGATGTGTCAATTTTTGTCTTACCCTTCTGTTCGTGAAATGGATGAGGAAAGGGAAACTATGATTTGTGCTGCAGCAGAAGCTTTGCCTTCCTGTTCTAGTAAGGCAATTTCTAATGATGTAGGCGATGATATTTTACCTTTAACCATCCGCAGCATTTTGAAACGACATGGGTAACAGAGTTTTAAAGTAAAGAAAACCCAATAATCTTTTCCAGATAATCAGTTTCGAAGAATGGAGTTTTGTAAAATCATGATTAAAAAAGCGAATCAGGATGAACATATTTTTATTAAAAATATTTGTTTTACAGACAAAAGTTTGTTTTCAATTTATGGCCTCCACAATCCTTTCGTTGTTCGTTACTGGTCACGGAAAAATAAACATTTGCAGTTCGAGAATGTTTTTAAATGAAACAAGACAAGATACTATCAGCTGGCTTCCGAGATCACCAGATTTTTTATTCGCATGGCCATTTAAGAGCTACCAATTTTATAGCAGGCTCGGATACTATTTAGCACAGAGCCGTGGTATTCTTGAGAATTTAATTCGTTAGGTAGTTCTTAAATCAATATGACAGAATTTGATTTTAAAGCAGACCCCTCTCTTATTTGTGTCGCTATGGTAGCCATAAACTTTAGTTCGTGGTAGACAAGGCATTAAATATCAAAGAACAAGCTTAAAAAAGGATTGTAAGTTACGTAGTTATTGTCTAAATTTCCGATAGTTTATGTACAACTACCCTGGATCGATTTACTTTACGAACTGAAAGAAAAGATCGCAGCGCTAAGGAAAACAATCAGCGTCAGATATTCTGTCCCTCTACTTTACCGGAGCGCACAGAGGACAGATATTGGCTGTGGAACCGAACCGAACCGAACCGAAGCACGTGTAAACTTCTGTCCTTTTTTCTTATATACTACATATTTAATACATATGCAGTTATTCTTATATTAAATACGTTAATAATTTCCCATGATCTCTATAAAATTTAATCATGCTGTATATCTTATTAGCTTTTGTTGACACGTAATAGTTTAAAGTCTGACACGTTCGGTTTACTACAATTTTTGCTGATACAAAAAGTTTTATTTTATTCAGCAAAAATTTTGGTTTTATTTTAAAAAAACAAGTGCTTTACGCACGCAATTTGGTAAAAGGCTTGTGTAGGTAATAGAAATGGAAAATAAATTAATATTATACGGTAGATATTAATCAGGATGTTAAGACCATCTTATACAGCAGCAAGCTATTAAAATCGGTAATTAACAACGCTTCTTTTTTGGGAAAAATCATAATTAACACCAGGTTGTTACCTATTCAACATTAGATATTGTAGATACCTAGATTTTAAATTGCTTCTTCAAGAGTCAAATGTTATCGCATATGGTTTAGTCACGTTTGGAGTTCCGGAAATGAGAATATACACATTCAAGGCACAAAAAGTCTCTACCCCTGTTTGTTAAGGTGATCCGTGCTTTTAGTGGCAGAGACTTTTCTTTGCAAAAAAATACATTACAAAAACGCATTTTTGGTTTAAAAAAGACACTAAATTTGGAAGAGGCAATTATTATCTGTTTATTAACAATAAATGGTTCCATGAGGGATCTGATATCATTCCCACACTCCAAGTAAACTCCACCTTGAAAACAGTTTTTTGTAAATAACTCCAAAACGAAAGTTCCTACAAAGTTTTTGGTTAAAACACTAATTTTTTAATAAAATGTGCTTTACTATAATCCGAAAACCGTATATTGATGCCAAGCTCCGTTAAAAAGTTAGTATTTAAAAAAAAATTAACTGTCGTTGGCATTAATGAATTTTGACCAAAATCTAATCAGCTCGTTACAGTATCGAACACTATTTTACCTGAAAATTTAATGAAAATTGGTTCAGCGGTTTAGGAGCTATGGGCTTGCCTTTAAATTACGTAACGCTCTAGGGGGGAGGGGGGTTTGGCCTTGCGTTACACTCAATGTTATTTTAATGTGTTTTTTATTGAAAATGCGTGACAAGGGGCGAGGGGGGTCAAAAATCCTGAATTTTTGCATTACGTAATTTAAGGACATTTCCTATCGCGTTACGGACAGGCATAGACACATACGCACAGCTATTTTCTATTCGATTAACTGTCGTTCTCTTGCAAACAAAAAACTAATTTAGCAGAAGTTATAAGCCAAAGTTTATAAAAAAATGGAAAATGCAATTTTGGATTTATGACACCAGGCCTCATACTCAAATTTAAGGCAAACACCCAGCGACTTAAAATTGAGTGATTCATCCCCAATTGACCAAGGGTTTTCTTAAACTTTCTTGATCAATTTGTAGTTGTTATAATTATTATTTCAAAACATAACAATATCTTTTTTAGTTCTTAAGATACAAAGCTCATTGGAACGACAATTAAACTGCTGTTCTACTGCAAATAAATAATAATCTATACAGTTTTTCTGGAAAGTTGAGTGAAAAAAGTTACAATTAAAGGTTTGTAAAAAAACATGGAAAATTCTGCAATATTGGATTTATGACGCTCTTACTCAAATTTGAGGCAACACAATTGAGTGGTCCATAACCAATCGATTCGGGGTAAAATAAAACTTATTTCCTATTTTTTTAAATAAAAGATAGCTACTATTTTTTAGTATATAAAAAAAATATTATCTTTGTTAGTTTTTAAGATATAATGCTAATTTATTTATTTTCTTAGTTCTTGTTTTCTTGCAGAAAAAAATGCGTATTAACAGTTTTGATGTAATACTAATTTTGAAAGTTATAAGTCAAAGTTTGTGAAAAAAAAAGCGCCATTTTGGCCGACCCGGCCCTCCTACTCAAATTCGAAGCAAAGACTTAAAATTCTGTGATCTATTACCAATCCATCTAGCGTAGTTTTAAGAAATCTTCCACAATCACCCCACGGGATACCATAGGCCCCATAACTAATTGCTGCGCGAGCTAGGAAGGTAATAAATAAATATTATTTATTTATACGCTTATTTGACTTCGAAGAAAGTATAAGTCTGACGTCGTCCGTAGATCCATCTATTTAGATCAGAAACCACATCTAAAGATAGCATCTTATAAATTATTATAATCTTGTCGACTAAAAACCATATCATTACCGGTATGCCACATCGTATATTGTTATTACTTGCAGAAGGTATACCTATCATTACTATTATACAGGGTGGACGGTGATCGTCAAGATTAAAAGGCCAGCGCGACGTTAGCATTTTTAAATAAGTGAATCCATGACGGATCTGATATCTGATGTAACAAAAATATTCTCAGTAACTTGAAACGAAAGTGTATAAAGAATGTATCTTTCCTGTACTCACCTATGGATCCTAGACCTGGACAATCACAAAATCAAACATGGATAAGGTAACAAAAGCCCAAAGATCAATGAAAACACATATGTTACATGTCAAGCTAACAGATAGAAAAAGGAATAAAGGGATAAGAACAGACAGAAAGACGATCGATGGAACAAATGTATTGTAAACTAAAGACATTGACAAAATAAAAGAAGTAGGGGAAGAACCCAAATGAGATGAGCGGACGATTTGGAGAAACATGCGGGAACTAGATGGATGCTTCTTGCGGTTGCTTTCAAGAAATTTCTACTGTTGGGGAATTCGTCGTGACAACTTTAAATTTTGGTGGGAAAGCTATAGCAGAATTCGTAGGCCGCAGGGTAGTGCTGTGGTATGTTCGTCGGCTTCACATGCAGAAGGTACCAGGTTCGCGTCTCGAACAAGGATGCAAAAACAAAAAAAAAGTTTCGTGGTAACTCACGACGACCGCGACTGTTGCGCTGAAAAGGAAAGGAGTCTACAGTGTCGTATAGGGGCCGGGGGGGCGAACACCCCCCCCCCCCCGCCCCTCTGCGCTTGGCGCTCCTGGCGTTCTTTGAAAAAAAAAAAGAATTAATAGTGTTATTATTTTAAAAAAAGGTTTGTAATTTATTTGACTCCCATACCTATATTTACGCACCTTAAGGTCTTCGCCCCCCCCCCACCGCCCTTTTATCCAGGACACGCTACTGGGAGTCTATCGTCTATAACCAAGTTCTGCTGGGACGATAGCGATGTTAGATAGATGCAAGTCTAATATGTAGCAGGACTACTTTTGAAAGAGGTGTAAAAGCGTGGGTCCACTGTGTATACTTGCTACGCAGTATAAAGATCACTGCCCTCGACAAAGAGGTGCCAGGCAAAATCAAGTCCTCTTAGAGAAAGAAAAACTTGCACCCTAAGGGGCACCTGCATCAGTTTGGTATATGATGTACGGACAAATCGGGGTTTGCGAAACGGGCGCGTCGTGTGCCTAGTCGCTAGACCAAAAATGGTCATCCCCACCACTACTACTACTAACTATAGCAGAAGTCGTGGAGCAAAGAGAGCTACTGCCACAATTACTAGCATTTAACCCTGAGATGTACCGTAACAACGCTTAGCTAATCCATTTTCCCTCTTTCTGTATGTGAGCAACAACGACTTAATCGCGATTAAACCCATAATCGAGCTTAAGTGCCTATGGTGCATATGAGGGTAAGTCAATAAACACTCTCAGAGCCGCCGGTTTCTCGTTAGCGGTTAATTATAACTTGAGTAAACGTTTTACCACCTTAGGTTAGCTCTAACTCTTGGTGTAACCTTGAGTTAAATTGACCCAACGTTGAGAGGGTTTAGCGACCCTTGTTATAACCTATAAAAAGAAGGTACGTATACTTTTTTATATTTATTTTATTGTTTCCAAATTTTTTCTCCTATAATAATCTTTGGAAATTGAAGCTTTCGAGGGACTGAACGATGGGGACGAAGACTTTTATAACTTTGAGAGACAAAGACAAAGATACATTCTCGAACAAATTGAAGAAACCATGAAGCAACCTACTGATTAGGTAAGATTAAAAAAAAATAAGACTCTGAGATGTTGCTTTATTTTTTACCCATTTTAAAACATTACATTTTTGCACACACAACAACAGGTTGAAAATGAGATTTTGCAAACAAAGCCATGGACAAAAATAAGAACCGCAAAAAACATTTAAAACTTTGTGTTAATCACACTTTTGCCATCACAGTATACAGTGCTACCAACGCAGGGTTTGGTTCGGTTCGGTTCGGTTCTCCACCCACAGTGGCTGTTGGAGAAACACAATCACGAGTTAACCCTAGGTTAAAATTTACACCGGGTGGGTTAACTACCCAGAGTTACTCGCAATTGAGAAACCGGCCCTCAGGAAGGTACAAATTCACGATGACAGCATTGACACGCACCCTTGTGCATTATTTTATGTTAAACTGCGCCTACTACATCCACCCGGTATAATAATTCGATTTATTTCAATAAAAAATAAATGATACTTCTAGACGTAGCTCATTGTTCGCCAACAATGCAAAGATTACAAAGTTAAGTTAATTTTTCTTAAGCGGTGAAAATAGTTAACATCTGGCCAGGTGTTTAGCAGTATGACCTTTAAGTCATTAGAGAGTTTAAAAAAAATTAAGACAAAGAAAAATAGTCGTGTATTATCTTACTCCTGTCGATGGCAAGACAACCAGGGCGACCTCTCGGAGCACAACAATCCAGGGGTGCTAAAATAGCTAAAACCCGGTTCCCACCTACGACTTTCTCGTGTGTACCTGCGCACGCGTCACATGACTGTCATAACATTTCATATTGAGATCATGTGACGCGTGAGCGGGCACCCACGAGAAAGTCGTAGGTGGGAACCGGGTGTAAGACTAAACCCCGGTTCCCATACATACGACTTTCTCGTGCGGGCCCGCGCCCGCGTCACATGACTGTCATAACATTTCATATTGAGATCATGTGATGCGTGAGCGGGCACCCACGAGAAAGTCGTAGGTGGGAACCGGATGTCAGGTGACGCTGCATTTAAAACAAGTTGATATCAAGGTCTCGTCACGTGTTGCATTTTTGAATCAGGGTGGGCACGCATAGGTGGAAACCGGCCCTAACGTAAGAGCTTCATTTTGCAGTTTCAGAACGTACACTCCAATCCCGAGTTCCAAAAAGAGGACTGAAGAGTATCGCGCCAGGATGGTTGCTGCATAAATCGACACGGTTTTTCCTTTACTCTTTTACGCGGTGTAAACTGAACGATTAAATCTCGTGCGTGCGAACACCAAAACTGCCTTGTTTCTTAAGCCAGGTTCCCATTCTCGTGTATTTGGCTAAATACTTGTCAGTTGTCCATATTTGCCAAGTAGTGGAAGTGGTATTATATAAGACCACTATTTAACGAAACGAACTTCGTTATACAGTGACCTTAGTATTATACTCGGCCAATATTTGTACAATTATTGGCCACTGCACTGGTGAAGTCCCGGCGCACAGTGGTTCAAAACCGCATAAAACTGCCGCAGTCGTTTTCTTTGGGTATAAATTCATTACTAGTGCACCGATTTCAAAGATGGCTTGTTGGAAAGCTAAATCTTTAAGCTATACGACCCCATTACTAAAATTAAAATATCGCTAAAACTAAAGATGGCAGACGTTTTCTAAAAAGGCCAACTTTTGACCTCTGAAAAAACTTGCGCGCACCGCTGTCATTCTTAGTTTGGGTCTGTTAAAAAGCTTCATCCGTGTCGTGAATAAAAAATATCACTTGTTAAAATCGGTCATGAAATAAAAAAGATAGAATAAAATGAACAAGGTGACTTTTAGCTACAAAAATTATTGAAATCGACAATATTCACCAATCATAATAAAGCGTTTTTGGTCAACAACATGTCACAGTGATTCAAAACCATTAAAGCCATTAAACATTATTCAAATATAAAACATCCAAATTGCAAATAAAATAATATTATTATAATAAAATTATATTTTTATTTCATTAATTTGACGATATTAGATATAATGCACAGTAGTTTTTAGTATAAAGGGTAGCTGAAATAGTTAAAACTTAAGTATAGTTTTTTAGATATTGACATGTAAATATTGAAACTTTTGACAGCTTAAGGCTCTCTAAAATTTCAACAGTCAGATTTAGAACAAAACAGTTTTTGTTTACTTAAAATTAATATCTAATTCCGTTTAAAAGTTATTAGTTAGTTTTTATGGTCACATTGTATATTATGTAAGGGATGTAGTATAAGCGTAGCAAGGACTACAAATCTTTGGGGGATGAAGACTTTTACCACGAAGTTTATTATCTACTTTCCACAATTTTGAAAATAAAAAATGACAATTTTATTTCTTAAATAAGGAACAAGAGTGCACTTTTTATCGAAAAAGTAACATTTCTTTTCAAAACAGGCTAATGCTAGTGATTAACTTTGTATAATAAACAATTTAACATAAAATTGTTCATTTTTAAAGTTGAAATACCTATCTATATTAAAAGATATGACGGGTTCGGTTCGGTTCGGTTCGGTTCATATGAGATATTAAAAGCAATAAAAGCAGTAACATATAGGGTTTTAACGTTATTAATTTTAAAGGTGAGCTAGGTGAACCTCAAAAGATATATTAACTTAAATCTCAAATTCTTATTAAACTATCATTCATTTAAAAAAAATCGTTTTATATTTTATTAAATATCTATAATAGTATTATTAATATTATATTCTAGAGGTACTTACCAATAGCTAATTTATCTATACAGGGTGCCCAAAAGTCCGAGTCTACCCAAATATCTTCTGAACTATTAAAGATGGTTCCATAATTGGCAGTGATCGATAGCATGAAGAGATCTGTTTTATGAAGTGGTGAGTGTGTCGCCCCTCCATAAAATAGACCTTTTAATGCTTTCGATCACTGTCAAATTGGTTCAGAAGATATGTCGGTGGACTCGGACTTTTAGGACACCCTGTATATTACAATATCTTTTTTTTTTAAATTTCACCTATGTAAACAAGTTACTAATTTGTTCCATCCAGGACTGGAGACAAACAAAGCAAAAAATGCAAACTTTAGCGACCCGCGATAAGCAATTCGGCGACAGTGAGAAATGGGCGAGGGGTCATCGGCACCCTAAAATTTTGTACAGCGTCCAACAGGACTTGAGTACTGTTGGGTACTGTCGTGTACTGTCGAGTACTGTTGGGTCCTGTCGAGTACTGTTGAGTACTGTCGTGTACTGTCGAGTACTGTTGGGTCCTGTCGAGTACTGTCGTGTACTGTTGGGTCCTGTCGTGTACTGTCGAGTACTGTTGGGTCCTGTCGAGTACTGTTGAGTACTGTCGTGTACTGTTGGGTCCTGTCGTGTACTGTCAAGTACTGTCGTGTACTGTTGGGTCCTGTCGTGTACTGTCGAGTACTGTCGAGTACTGTCGGGTCCTGTTGAGTACTGTCGTGTACTGTTGGGTCCTGTCGTGTACTGTCGAGTACTGTTGGGTCCTGTCGAGTACTGTCGTGTACTGTTGGGTCCTGTCGTGTACTGTCGAATACTGTTGGGTCCTGTTGGGTACTGTCGTGTACTGTCGAGTACTGTTGGGTCCTGTCGAGTACTGTTGGGTCCTGTTAAGTACTGTCGTGTCCTGTTGGGTCCTGTAGATTACTGTTAAGTACTGTCGTGTTCTGTTGGGTCCTGTCAAGTACTGTCGTGTCCTGTTGGGTCCTGTAGAGTACTGTTAAGTACTGTCGTGTTCTGTATGGAAAAAATTATAAAATTTTAATAATTAGAGACATAAAAAGGTCGTTTTGGTGCAAAAGCAGTGGCGGTCTGTGGGGTGCAAAGCTGGAGGAGCGAAAATCGACTTGAAGGTGGAAATTATGATTTTATTTAAACTATATTGAGTAATTGTAATTACACAATTAAGATCTGGTAAGGACCTACCCAGTTTTTAACTTTTTTTTTCTTTCAAAAACTGTTTTTTTTTTTCATAATATTATTGAAGTAGGGATGCAGTTCTAAATAAATTTGTGTGTATGTACGGATAGTTTAAGGTGTTTCACGCTCGACTGCAGATCCAAAGGCCATGAGTTCGATTCTCACATAAAACTTTTTTTTTTCAAACAACTTTAAATTAAAATTTGCTAATGACTAATTAATACGGGTTGCTTACGTGATGGTCATGAATATTTATACAGTGTCTCAAAATCTCTCTGCACTTTATTTGCATTAGAATTAACCTTATTCGTATTAAAAATAACGATATAACAACTATCAGATTCTCGATCAAATTTTTAACTTTTGTTTATTAAAATTAAAAAACATATTAATAAAACAAAAAATGGAAATTATACAAAAATTGGCAACGGTGGATACACTTTAATCAGCAGGCGTTGAAAAGCAAACGATCCCGCCCTCGATCCCGCCACTGCTTTTGCACCAAAACCTCGACCAAAACGACCTTTTTATGTCTCTAATTATTAAAATTTTATAATTTTTTCCATACAGAACACGACAGTACTTAACAGTACTCTACAGGACCTTCGACAGGACCCAACAGGACACGACAGTACTTGACAGGACCCAACAGAACACAACAGTACTTAACAGTAATCTACAGGACCCAACAGGACACGACAGTACTCAACAGTACTCAACAGTACTCTACAGGACCCAACAGTACTCGACAGTACACGACAGTACTCAACAGTACTCGACAGGACCCAACAGTACTCGACAGTACACGACAGTACCCAACAGTACACGACAGTACTCGACAGGACCCAACAGTACTCGACAGTACACGACAGTACCCAACAGTACTCAACAGGACCCAACAGTACACGACAGGACCCAACAGTACACGACAGTACTCAACAGGACCCAACAGTACACGACAGAACTCGACAGTACACGACAGTACCCAACAGTACTCAACAGGACCCAACAGTACTCGACAGTACTCAACAGTACTCGACAGGGCCCAACAGTACTCGACAGTACACGACAGTACCCAACAGTACTCAACAGGACCCAACAGTACTCGACAGTACACGACAGTACCCAACAGTACTCAACAGGACCCAACAGTACACGACAGGACCCAACAGTACTCGACAGTACACGACAGTACTTAACAGTATTCGACAGTACACGACAGGTCCCAACAGTACACGACAGTACTCAACAGGACCCAACAGTACTCGACAGTACCCAACAGTATACTCAACAGGACCCAACAGTACACGACAGTACTCAACAGTACTCGACAGGACCCAACAGTACTCGACAGTACACGACAGTACCCAACAGTACTCAACAGGACCCAACAGTACACGACAAGACCCAACAGTACTCGACAGTACACGACAGTACCCAACAGTATTCGACAGTACACGACAGGACCCAACAGTACACGACAGTACTCAACAGGACCCAACAGTACTCGACAGTACACGACAGTACACGACAGGACCCAACAGTACACGACAGTACTCAACAGGACCCGACAGGACCCAACAGTACACGACAGGGCCCTATCAGGAACACGACAGTACCTGACAGGACCCAACAGGACTGAATTATTTTGGTTCATATCACTCATTCATAAAAATATAAAAATAAATGGACTTTTTTTGTCTCGTTTTTTGTCCATACCAATAAAATTTATTTTTGATAAAAGTTCAATAAAAGAGGGACGAAGAGGGATCAATTCCCTCGCAAAATACTCGATAAAGTATATTCAACTCGGTATTCAAAGTATTTTTTAGGGACACAAAGAAGTGCAAAGAAGACAAAAATACGCAAAAATATTTTACAATACCCTCGGTAATTGCACTATTAGCGAGACTATTAGTCTATGCTTCAGTTTAGATCTTGTAATGACCTACCCAGATTTTTATTTGTTTTTATATTCCAGATTGGATTATTTTTAAATATTACTGACGCAATCGAGATGTAGTTCAAAAAGATATTTTATATAAGGTTATAGATAGCATAAAGTGTGGAGTGTTTGACTCATGATCCGCAGGTCATGGGTTCGAGGCCCCCACCTAGCGTTTTTTTTTCTTTTAAACAACTTTAATTAAAATTTATTAATTACTACTAGGTAGTTTTGGTTTAACAGCAATGTATATTTAGTATATTTTAAAGAATTTTGTTTTTGTATTGGACTCGATTGGAACCGATTAAAGATTAGCGCTTGAAAAGCAAACGATTTCAAATAGGTTAGGACGGGATAGGTTTCCGATCAATTGACCAAGGTTAGGTTTTGTTTCGGTTTGGTTTAACAACGATTTCAACCTCCCAAAACGAGGACAGGAAAGTTCGAGGTTTTAATTTTAAAAATTTCGCCTGTTATCTAATATTCTCATTTTGAAATTCCCGCAGAGACAGTTTTACATTGGGATCGTTTAGTGGCGGTCTGTGGGGTGCAAAGCTGGAGGAGCGAAAATCGCGAAAATCGACTTGAAGGTGGAAATTATGATTTTATTTAAACTATATTGTGTAATTGTAATTACACTATTAAGATCTGGTAAGGACCTACCCAGTTTTTAACTTTTTTTTTATCTTTCAAAAACTGGTTTTTTTTTCATAATATTACTGAAGTAGTCGGGATGCAGTTCTAAATAAATTTGTGTGTATGTATGGATAGTATAATGTGTTGCACGCTCGACTGAAGATCCAAAGGCCATGAGTTCGATTCTCACATAAAACTTTTTTTTTTCAAACAACTTTAAATTAAAATTTGCTAATGACTAATTAATACGGGTTGCTTACGTGATGGTCATGAATATTTATACAGTGTCTCAAAATCTCTCTGCACTTTATTTGCATTAGAATTAACCTTATTCGTATTAAAAATAACGATATAACAACTATCAAATTTTTTTGTTATTTTAACTGACCCAAAATGCCTCCATTGAACTTTTTTAACTTTTGTTTATTAAAATTAAAAAACATTAATAAAACAAAAAATGAAAATTATACAAAAATTGGCAACGGTGGATACACTTTAATCAGCAGTCGATCAGCAGGCGTTGAAAAGCAAACGATCCCAATGTAAAACTGTCTCTGCGGGAATTTCAAAATGAGAATATTAGATAAAAGTCGGATAAAAGGCGAAATTTTTAAAATTAAAACTTTCCTATCCTCGTTTTGGGAGGTTGAAATCGTTGTTAAACCAAACCGAAACCAAACCTAACCTTGGTCAATTGATCGGAAACCGAGTCGGAAACGGTCGGAAACCTATCCTAACCTATTTGAAATCGTTTGCTTTTCAAGCGCTAATCTTTAATCGGTTCCAATACAAAAACAAAATTCTTTAAAATATACTAAATATACACTGCTGTTAAACCAAAACTACCTAGTAGTAATTAATAAATTTTAATTAAAGTTGTTTAAAAGAAAAAAAAAATGGAAAGTGTGGGCCTCGAACCCACGAGTCAAACACTCCACACTTTATGCTATCTATATCCTAAACTAGAATATCTTTTTGAACTACATCTCGATTGCGTCAGTAATATTTAAAAATAATCCAACCTGGAATATAAAAACAAATAAAAATCTGGGTAGGTCATTACAAGATCTAAACTGAAGCATAGACTAATAGTCTCGCTAATAGTGCAATTACCGAGGGTATTGTAAAATATTTTTGCATATTTTTGTCTTCTTTGCACTTCTTTGTGTCCCTAAAAAATCCTTTGAATACCGAGTTGAATATACTTTATCGAGTATTTTGCGAGGGAATTGATCCCTCTTCGTCCCCTCGTTCGTCCCTCTTTTATTAAACTTTTATCGAGACTTTTATCAAAAATAAATTTTTATTGGTATGGACAAAAAAAGTCCGTTTATTTTTATATTTTTATGAATGAATGATATGAACCCTCGTATGAACCAAAATAATTCAGTCCTGTTGGGTCCTGTCAGGTACTGTCGTGTACTGTTGGGTCCTGTCGAGTACTGTCGTGTACTGTTGGGTCCTGTCGGGTCCTGTTGAGTACTGTCGTGTACTGTTGGGTCCTGTCGTGTACTGTCGAGTACTGTTGGGTCCTGTTGAGTACTGTCGTGTACTGTTGGGTCCTGTTGTGTACTGTCGAGTACTGTTGGGTCCTGTCGAGTACTGTTGGGTCCTGTCGAGTACTGTTGGGTCCTGTTGAGTACTGTCGTGTACTGTTGGGTCCTGTCGTGTACTGTCGAGTACTGTCGAGTACTGTTGGGTCCTGTTGAGTACTGTTGAGTACTGTCGTGTACTGTTGAGTACTGTCGTGTACTGTTGGGTCCTGTTGTGTACTGTCGAGTACTGTCGAGTACTGTTGGGTCCTGTTGAGTACTGTCGTGTACTGTTGGGTCCTGTCGTGTACTGTCGAGGACTGTCGAGTACTGTTGGGTCCTGTTGAGTACTGTTGAGTACTGTCGTGTACTGTTGAGTACTGTCGTGTACTGTTGGGTCCTGTTGTGTACTGTCGAGTACTGTCGAGTACTGTTGGGTCCTGTCGGGTCCTGTTGAGTACTGTCGTGTACTGTTGGGTCCTGTCGTGTACTGTCGAGTACTGTTGTGTCCTGTCGAGTACTGTTGGGTCCTGTTGGGTACTGTTGGGTCCTGTTGAGTACTGTTGGGTCCTGTTGAGTACTGTCGGGTCCTGTCGAGTACTGTTGGGTCCTGTCGAGTACTGTCGGGTCCTGTTGAGTACTGTTGAGTCCTGTTGAGTACTGTTGGGTCCTGTTGAGTACTGTCGGGTCCTGTCGAGTACTGTTGGGTCCTGTCAGGTACAGTTCGGGTACAGTTGAGTCCTGTCGAGTACTGTTGGGCCTCTCGAGTACTGTTGGGTCCTGTTGAGTACTGTTGAGTCCTGTTTAAACTATATTGAGTAATTCAATTCAATTCAATTCATTTATTAGTCAACGATTTACAGTGTAAATATGGACATTGTCAAAATAGTAAAACTAATTAAAACGATTTCATTACAAAAAAAAAACTTCACCAAAATTGAACATTGAACACGGCAAAAAAAATTGTCTTAGATCAAATTGTAACTCGTTGTAATTACACTATTAAGATCTGGTAAGGACCTACCCAGTTTTTAACTTTTTTTTTTATCTTTCAAAAACTGTTTTTTTTTTCCATTACTGAAGTCGACTGAAGTAGTCGGGATGCAGTTCTAAATAAATTTGTGTGTATGTATGGATAGTATAAGGTGTTGCACGCTCGACTGAAGATCCAAAGGCCATGAGTTCGATTCTCACATAAAACTCTTTTTTTTTCAAACAACTTTAAATTAAAATTTGCGAAATTTTTAAAATTAAAACTTTCCTGTCCTCGTTTTGGGAGGTTGAAATCGTTGTTAAACCCGAGGTTAAACCAAACCGAAACAAAACCTAACCTTGGTCAATTGATCGGAAACCTATCCCGTCCTAACCTATTTGAAATCGTTTGCTTTTCAAGCGCTAATCTTTAATCGGTTCCAATCGAGTCCAATACAAAAACAAAATTCTTTAAAATATACTAAATATACATTGCTGTTAAACCAAAACTACCTAGTGGTAATTAATAAATTTTAATTAAAGTTGTTTAAAAGAAAAAAAAAGTGCCTAGGGTTGGGCCTCGAACCCATGACCTCCGGATCATGAGTCAAACACTCCACACTTTATGCTATCCATAACCTTTTATAGAATATCTTTTTGAACTACATGTCGATTGCGTCAGTAATATTTAAAAAGAATCCAATCTGGAATATAAAAACAAATAAAAATCTGGGTAGGTCATTACAAGATCTAAACTGAAGCATAGACTAATAGTGCAATTACCGAGGGTATTGTAAAATATTTTTGCGTATTTTTGTCTTCTTTGCACTTCTTTGTGTCCCTAAAAAATACTTTGAATACCGAGTTGAATATACTTTATCGGGTATTTTGCGAGGGAATTGATCCCTCTTCGTCTCTCTTTTATTGAACTTTTATCAAAAATAAATTTTTATTATTATGGACAAAAAACGAGACAAAAAAAGTCCGTTTATTTTTATATTTTTATGAATGAATGATATGAACCAAAATAATTCAGTCCTGTTGGGTCCTGTCAGGTACTGTCGTGGTCCTGTTGGGTCCTGTCGTGTACTGTTGGGTCCTGTCGGGTCCTTTTGAGTACTGTCGTGTACTGTTGGGTCCTGTCGTGTACTGTCGAGTACTGTTGGGTCCTGTTGAGTACTGTCGTGTACTGTTGGGTCCTGTCGTGTACTGTCGAATACTGTTGGGTCCTGTTGGGTACTGTCGTGTACTGTCGAGTACTGTTGGGTCCTGTCGAGTACTGTTGAGTACTGTCGTGTACTGTTGGGTCCTGTCGTGTACTGTCGAGTACTGTTGGGTCCTGTTGAGTACTGTCGTGTACTGTTGGGTCCTGTCGTGTACTGTCGAGTACTGTTGGGTCCTGTCGAGTACTGTTGAGTACTGTCGTGTACTGTCGAGTACTGTTGGGTCCTGTCGAGTACTGTCGTGTACTGTTGGGTCCTGTCGAGTACTGTTGGGTACTGTCGTGTACTGTCGAGTACTGTTGGGTCCTGTCGTGTACTGTCGAGTACTGTTGGGTCCTGTCGTGGTACTGTCGGGTACTGTTGTGAAATTTGTACAGTACTGTTGAAAGCTGATGACCCCTCGGAAATGGGGCAATCAAAAACAGTTAGTATAACAGTAGCAAATTATTGACTTGCTTAAAGTCAAATAGGAGACCACTGTGCGGCGTTCACACCTAGACTCAAGTCACGCAGTTTTAGAGCTTAAGCGGCATTTACACGGGTCGATTTCTGGACGTGCGGCCAGGCCGCACGGCTAAAATCGCCCGTATAAATGGGAAATCGTCTGCGCCGCATGCGACTAGATCGAATTTGCCAAAAGTTGGGTGCCTCTCGACTTTTGCCGCGGGATCGTAGGCCGCATGCGGCGGGTGACTAAAATCGACAGTGTAAATGGTTAGGTGATTCGCAGCGACATACGTCATTTGCACACTTTTTTGTTGATTAGGTGATTAGGAGTTTGTGACAATAATATTTCGTTTTTAAAGATGGATTAAAATAAAATTATTGCATTTTTTGAGTGCTACGAAAAAATATACTAGAGCAGAAGAGTACAGAAAAAGTTATTTGCGTTTGGCTGCCCTGAAATCATATAATTGCAGAACTTCAAATAAACATGTCTCCAGAAGAATTAAAAATTAAAATAAAAAATTTAAGAACCTACATATAATACTTTTTTCAAGCAATTCTTCAATTATTATTATATTAGGTGGTAGACGCTTTTTACTCATTGGGCGTCGACCGGTGAGATACCACCATGCCAGAAGTGAGTAGCGCTAAGTGGTATCACCACGTTCCGCTACTGCGCTGGCAGTCCGGTTCCAACAATGAGTAACAGATAGCATGATGGCGCCTCCAGGATCAAAATATTCCGGAGGTAAAATACCCGACCACTCGGATCTCCGGGCGTCGGGTGATCCTGGGGGTCCTTCATGCAAAGATATTAAAAGAAGACCAAAAACTCAACTCAGAATTGATTTTAGCAATATAAGAGGATTAAGTACCAACATGAATTCAGTTCACCAACATCTTGAAGAACAAAGACCTGACATCCTTGTTCTCACTGAAACTAAAATCAGTTCTGCAACACCTACTGTGAACTATCTTTATCCCGGCTATGACCTACACCACCGATTTCGACATAATTTTGGGATCTGTGTGTACATTAAAAATGACCTTTCATGTCATCGAGAGGAGAAGCTAGAACCAGCGAACCTCGATATCATATGGCTGAAATTCACCTCAAAGTCATCTACTAAGTTCATTTGCTGCCTCTACCGACCGCCAAGTAACACCGAGTATCAAAATTTTTTTGCGACATTATCCGAAAACTGTGATAGTATACAGTCTAATTATCCACATGCGGAAATTGTTTTTTAGGCGATTTCAACGTCCACAATATACCCTGGCTAAAACACCACAACAAAACAGATAACGAAGGCAGGGAAGCAGAAGCTTTTGCCATAAGTTGTGGTCTAACGCAGCTTGTCGATGAACCTACCCGTATCTCAGAAAGGGGTGAATTTGCAGCGCTTTTAGACTTGTTCCTAACTACAAATCCTGACTTGTACACAATTCAAGTAGATCCCCCACTTGGTTCATCCGATCATAAACTTATAAGAACAAAGTGCGAAATGTTCATACCGCCAAGCCAACAATCACTTCCTCGTAAAATGTGGCACTATAAATCGGCAAAATGGAATGACCTTAAACAGTTTTACCTGGATTTTCCATGGCAAGAGGTTTGCTTTAAAACAGCTGATCCCACTATTTGCTGTAATGAAATAACAAAAGTAATCTTATCTGGAATGGATGCATATATCCCACATACAATAAAACGCAGAGCTAATGCAAAACCTTGGTTCAACAGCCAGTGTCAAACGGCTGTACAGAAAAAACACAGAGCATATAACCTTTGGAAACGACAACAAACCGCTCAAAACCACACAGAATTTATAGAAGCCAGAAATAGTTGCAAAATTACTATTGACGCCGCCAAAGAAACATACAATCAAAGAATAAAAAACAAGTTGCTGAATTGTCCAAGTAGTTCTAGGTCCTTTTGGTCTCTTGCAAAAGCCGTTGGATCAAACTTCACCAAGTCATCCATACCACCACTTACAGATAAAAATACTCACTTAGCCACAACATCAGAGGAAAAAGCCAATATGCTGGCCAAAATCTTTTCCTCCAACTCAAACCTAACAGTGCCAAATGGAAAAACTCCACCGTTCATTGAAAGGGTTTCCCACAGTATGCCAGAGGTACCCTTTTGTCACAGAGAAATACGAAAATCCCTTAAAAAGTTGGATACAAACAAAGCAATGGGTCCAGATGGCATTCCCGCGATAGTACTCAAAAATTGTGCTAGCGAACTCACCCCAACTTTCGCCAAATTATTCAATTTATCTTATAGGCAAGGAGTATATCCATCATCATGGAAGTCTGCCGCAGTACAACCCATTCCAAAGAAAGGAAAAAAGATAGATCCGTTAAACTATAGACCAATTGCTCTACTTCCGGTGATATCAAAAGTAATGGAAAGAGTTGTGAACAATCACCTAACCAAGTACTTGGAAAAGTACAAAATTATCAACGACAAGCAATACGGATTTCGAAAATATAGGTCAACTGGCGATTTACTTACATACGTCACTCACTTATGGCAAAAAGCGATTGAGTTGCGAGGTGAAACAAGAACAACCCAAGTAACACAAAGTGGACAATATAGTTTAAAAGCAAAAACTTTGCTGTGAAAGTGTTGTCAGAGCTTAGTTTTTGCTGTAAAACAGCTAGTTGTGGTTTAGAAATTATTTTAGTTATAGAACCTCTCTGATAGCAGGTGTTTATGGGTGAAATGGCTTTTGATGTAATATTATACAGGACTTGCTCTTTTAAAGTTAAATAATTGCTTATAAGCATGCTAAAATTTAGCTAGCTAAATAACATAAATTTTAAGCTCTTATTCCTATTATTTAGCTAGAAAAAGCAACAATTTAGCAATTTTGTATTTCAAGCTGTTTATTACAAAACTTTTGAACAGCCCCCAAAAATGCTTGGCCAAAAGAGCAGTGCGATTATGACTCTTGAAAAAAGGAGATTTATTGTCATGCCGGATCCAAGGTTCGTAAAGAAACCGGTTGTGTGGTAACTCCCAGCCAATGACGCGGCATTTTGCCTGTTCCACGGTCAATAAAGAAAGACCTATACGTTACATTATGAGAGAAAGAGAGATAGGTCTATTTAAAAGCCGAAAAAATACCAAAATTTATTACAAAATTAAATCATTTAAAATTTTATGATAAAAATTCCAATAGTTTTATAAATATCAGATTCAGGACACGATTATAAATACTTTTCCTACTCTCTTGTTCAATTTAATGAAATTTTTTACGCGGAACTCTAAAGCAAACTAGCCACATATTATTGGTTTTTTTTCGTGGGTAAGAAATACCTAAAACTAGATTTTTTTGTGTAAAATTTATACAAAAAAATTTAAAAAAAAGGAAGTTAAAATGACTAAAAGTCAATAAGGCAGTAAGGAATTTTTTTTGATCACCCCTACAAAACGCATTTTCAAGAAATATCATAAAAAATACATCGACTGTAACGCAAGGCTAATATGCCTTCCCTCCTGCTTGAGCGTTATACAGAGTGTTCCAAGTTAAGTGTCCACCATTGCTAACTTTTTTATTATAAAGATAGAAAAAAGTTTAAATTGGCAAACTAGTAGAATTTTTAATGCTGTTTAAGATACTTAAATTTTTAAAAAATAGAGCATCGGTTTTTGGTTTTTTTCAAAAAACATTAAAAAAAATTTATATATCCTGTATTTTATATTTTTTTCTGATAGGCCTTTTAATTCTAAACAATTTTATAAAAAAAATTTGCCTAAAGTTTAAAATAATAACGAAGAAATTTTAAATTCAAAATTACGTAAGTATTTTAATTTTAGTTGGTAGCATGTAGTCTAAGCGTAATTTTTAATTTGGAATATTTTCGGTATTTTTAACTTTGAGAAAATAAATCAAATATTTAAAATAAATTAACAGCAATATTATTTTCCTCAATTTTTACGAAATTTTTAAATTATTTTTTTTTAAGTTTAATTTTTTTCATGAAGAGGTAGGTATGCTGTGTGTTCACGCAGCGGGTAGGAAGAGTGGACTGTATGGAAGGAATTACCTGCGTAACATTGATCGGAAAGGAAGGGTGAAAGTTATGCCATAGGTTCGTTTAAGGAAATCTACATCTGCTTATTGCTAGGGCACTTACCGAGTCGATTTTCTTGTTATTCTTCTGCAGGGCCCTGCTTACAGCATCATCATTACCAAGTTGATTGAAGGTAGCACTAAATAGTCATTAGCTTTAGTTTAAAACCCGGAAAATGTTGTCACTTCGTTGAAAAGTAAGGAAGAACGGAAAATATGTCCTTTTTAGAGAGCGGACATGTTGGAATCTCTCTTGATCCTGCGCATTGCGTTCCATGTGCCCAAATATATTTAGACAGTTGCGGGTAAGAAGGAAATACGCGGGAGGGAACCAAATAGGTATAAAATTTAAAATTAATGGAAAACGCTTGTGCGTGAACACTGTGTAATAGGTACATCATTTAAGAACTATTTTTAGCATCAGGCGCCTTAAAAACAGCCAACAACATTGAGTATTTTTTAAACTATTAGTAATTTTCTATGTGTATATAAAGTTCATTTCATAATCTTTGTCCTGGCCTATACTGATTGTGATGATAACTATCAAAAAGTTATCTTAAAAATTATGTGTTGGTTGCAGATATCAGATGCAGTATAGAGAGAAAACCCATACCCCCAAGGTCTATGTCCCAGCTCCCCTTGTAAGACCCACATTGTATGGGTAGAAAACAACCGACACAGGAAAATTTGTGTTTGTTAAAATGTTTAATTATATTTAAAAACTCACCAACTCTTTTAGTTAGTTTTTAATATATTTATAGCAAGAACGTAATAGGTATTTAAACACTTACACGACGAAAAGACCCAAAATGTACAAAATTTCCTCGCAAAAGACGAAATTTCGATATAAACAGCATTTGACTGCTGATTTCTAGCAAAACTGTGACGTAGCCCTGACGTCACGGCCCGGCCGCCTAAACACCGAGTTACGCAACCGGTTTCTTTACGGACCGTGTCTTCTGTTTGTTGTTTTCTTTTCTAACCTAATCTCTGGTTGTGTGTTGTGTTTTTTATTTAAACAAGCAATTTGATGTTTGTTTAAACAAATGTCCACTCACAGCCATAAAAGATAGTTATTTGCCCATCTTTTAGAGTATCCCTTTATCTTTGACAGGGAACTAAAGTTGGGTAAACAGTGACTGGTTCCTTGAAACCCTGGTGCGATGCCTTGTCAGGGGGCACACAATGAAGCCATTACAAGGGGTTTCTGCCTGGTACTTATCAGTCCTGAGTGAACCTTAAAAGTGCTGTCAAAATTTTTTCATCAGTCTGTCTGTTTTTTGTTTGTTTTGGGCTGGTGTATATAACAACATAATGCACCATGGACAAACATAATGCTTGATTTTGGTACATTGGTCCTCCATTTTTCTGCCTGCTTAGCATTAATAGATGATATATAATTAAGCACTAACTTTGTCATCATTATGCACTATGTGAGCTGCCGACAGCAAGTGTACAAATTTTTTAGTAAGTACTGTAGAATTGGTTTAACTTAGCACATAATCAGGCCAGGCTCTCAAAAAGGTATGGACCCACTTGTGTAACCCATTGTATTGGGCCCTCTAAGGTGCTGCACCCTGGGCATTAAGAAGCCAGTTTATTAGTTGAATAACTAAATAAATAAATTTCTTGTTTTTATTTACCTAGTTACCTTAATAACAAAAATTTCCTCTACCTATTCCTACTAAGGCCTGCCTTACCAGTGGTGATCCCAGAGAGGATGGAGGCGATCACCTCTCCCCCTTTTTCGAGAGAACTTTAAATACAAAGGGCACATTCTAGTGTATTACATAACTAAGTAAAAAACTATTTTGGTAATTGTGTAATAAATATGGTTTCTCAAGAATTTCCATTTATTTTAAAGAATGTATTTCGAAAAATCCTTAGAGGTACAAAAAACTTTTATTTTGGCATGTTAGAAAAAAAAACATTTTTTTGTAAAAGAAAACCATATACTGCCTAATTAATTTTTTAAGTCTATACAATGTATGTTCAAAAAATCTAAATTGTCCTCCTTTTTGTTGTATCTCTGGAACCCTTCTGTTGGACCACTCACCAATGTAATACACATTTGATACAATGGTGTATTGAATTGAATTGAATAAATCTTTATTAGCCAATCATGCTATTTCAAATTACAAACATTAATATAAAAACATAGATTTAAATGTTAATGTTAATGTTAATACATTCACCACTATTTCTATAACAATTCCAAACTTATTATTTTACATTCATGGGGGTTGGGGAGGCAAGAGGGGCCCCTTTCTTATTAGATTTTTTTAGATTATGAATATGCATAATAGCACCAAGGTAACCCCCAGGCCTGTCGTAAGAGCTAACTAAAGAAACCTTGACCCATGGGTAGTCTGGTAACGGACAAGCTTTGACCAGTAGGTAAAAAAATATCGAACAGCTAGTGCAGGCACATTGTGGCTCTCCGTACCCTGTTGATTGTCAAAAGGTATGGTATATGGAGTGCCTATTTTGAACTAACAGCTAGTGCAGGCACATTGTGGCTCTCTGTACCCTGTTGATTATGTCAAAAGGTACACCAGTGCTCTAAGGCTATAATTATGGCATTATGTGGTATATCATGACTAAGTTTCTGGCCTAAAATATATTTTGAAGTCTACTGGGTTCTATTTACTAGATAGAATTTAAACTGTTATCCGAGTCATACACAGTAAGTACACAGCACAACATACCCAGAAAGGCATGCCTACTTGCCAGGTTAGATCCTTTAAGGGTGCTAACCGCCACTACCGTACATTCATAGTAATAAAGCAAAGATGTTTAATTCCCTGTACATTATATAATTTAATTTTAATAATTATAAAAAAAAATGTGTAAAATGAGTAGTCAATTGCAAGCAGACCCCCTTTTTGGCTTCCTTGCTGACATTCCCAAGGGCTGGGCAAATGGGCCCCATTCTGGTTTGCTTTCTGGAGTTTGTACTTCATTTCTTTTAACTGCTTCTAAAATTAAAAAATGTAAATAAAACTTTTTTACCTAAAAATTAAAAAAAACAAGGCAATCAATGTGCCATGCTTTTTTCATTTTTTCTTACTTGGGACAAGTGAAAATTAGTAGTCAAGAGTGTGTTTAGAGAGGGGTGAACAGCTAACCCAAAATGTGTACACCGATTGTGAAAATCCACAATCTTTTGCTAAGATTGTGAGGGATTGTGGCAAGATTGTGAGGGGATTGGGGACGGCGTAGGGGGGCCGTCCCATCAAAATTCTTGTGACCAAAAAAAAAAAAACAAAAAGGTCATCATGTCTATAGCACAGATCACCTTGATCAGTGTCTATAGTTTCCTTTGCCGCCCTCTTAATTTACTGTTACCGGCCCTGCTACTTAATAACCGGAGGGGTGACCAGCTAACCCCAAAATGTGTACACCGATTGTGAAAATCCACAATCTTTTGCTAAGATTGTGAGGGATTGTGTACAGATTGTGGTGAGATTGTGAGGGATTGTGACTGATTGGGAGGGATTGTGAACAGATTGTGAGAAATGTGTACACCGATTGTGAGAGCTGTTCACCCCTTGGTGTTTAGTAAAAAACAGTCAAATCAGAATGTTCAAAAAAAAAAATAGTGTTTCTTAATGACAAATTATGTCATGACACAATGTTTGAATCCATCAGATCAAATAATATTTTTTTAATCTCATTGGTTTGAATGACACTCTGTTTTTTTACTTCAAGTCAAGCGGCTTTAGTAGTCTGTTTATTTAGACTTACCTGATTCCAAGCAGAGTGCACCAGAGTCAATTGCCAGTACCAAGCACTGTGGGAATTCTCCCCTTGCAATTACCAATTACTGAGAGTGTGTGGGGCCTCATTTAAAGAACTTGGACCAAGCTTGTATGTTGTCATGTTATTATATTTTTTGTATAAACAGCCTTACAGTTTCCTTCTGTAATGATATCTTATTGCATGCTATGTCTTATGATATGCTATGTTTCTGTATAAACCCAGCTTAAGGGTTTCTGATGGCGATGGCCAATACAATGTTTTTTGCTTCCCACTGGTGGGGTACTGTGGTAGGGCACGTAATAACTTTATCTTCTAACGTTCGCACTATTTTTAATTGAAATATTTGTTTATTTTGTTGTTGTGACACCGCCCAAGATGAAAGATAACATCTGTGACTATTCTTTTTTTTTTCGTATTACCTATTGGGCCAATTGTTAGAAGGCAAGTTAGCTAGAAATCAACATTATTTAGGCTTAAATATTAAAAAATAGTTTGTCTAGAGGTAAACTGCTGAAACCAATGAGACGGCCGAGGCGGCCATGATGGTTTTCCAATTTATTTTTCTTTAAATTTATGGACTAAAAAATATTAATTTGCAGGGGATCCCGGGCCTAAATAAATTCTAGAAAGTGCTAAATTCAATAAAATATGACTAAGAATTGATTTATCAGGTATTTAGAGGATAATTGTAATAAAATAATTTCTAACCTAAAAACAAACACCGAAAAAAAACGTTTATTATTCTAAATTTTCGAGGCGCTTGCGTTTTGACGAGCCATCTTGACCTGTTTCATCAGAAAAGTTAACCTGGCAAACATTTTGACGATGTAAACCGCCTTTTTTGCGCGATTATATTACAGTAGTGTAGAACATAACAAGTTTTTCTTCAGCCATTTTAGTAAAGTCTCTGTCCATTACAGGAAATAGTTATTTTGCAATAGTTGCCATTGTTTCTTGTTTATTTCTAGACAAAATTACTTTAATGTTAACGTGCTATATTTTGGAGCTCTTATGGACACCTTGAGAGCTAAACGAAGATTGCCTAATCAGCAACGACAACACTTTAGAAGCTGCTTAGCTGTGAAACGGCATACAGCTGTAATAGCTATTTTACATTCAGTTTTGCTCTTAAAGGGTTTTGGTAGCTGTTTTTCAGCAATTTGTGTTACTTGGGAATTGCCTTAGATATATCTAAAGCATTCGATAAAGTCTGGCATGAAAATCTGCTCAACAAGCTCAAAGCAACGGGATTGTCGCCGAGACTTTGCACTTGGTTTGAAAGTTACCTTAAGGATAGATCCATTTATGTTGCACTGGATGGCCGGAACTCCAACTCTTACCAAATAAATGCTGGTGTGCCACAGGGAGCAATCCTTTCGCCAACAGTTTTTCTGATTTACATAAATGACCTCATAGATAAAACAGTAAATCCACTTTATTGCTTTGCAGATGATGGCAATGTAGTCTCCTCAGTCATACCACCCACATGTCTCTCCGCACGTGAATTCCATTACCTTAGACTAACTGAAATATCACAGATAAATAACGACTTGGAGATAATAGAGGACTGGGGCAACAAAAACCTTGTACAGTTCAACGCGCAGAAAACCCAAGCAGCCCTGTTTTCGAAAAAGACCAGCACCGGTGAGCCAAACATCATGCTATCTGGAAGTGCTGTCGCATTGCAGAGCCAGTTGAACATCTTAGGAGTCACTGCAGAGACCAACATGTCTTGGCACAGTCACGTGGCAGATATAGCTAAAAGGGCGTCCCAAAAGCTTGGGGTGCTATTTCGTACAAGACATCTGTATACACCAAGCCAGCTGCTGACACTCTACAAAGCCCAGATTCGACCAACTATGGAGTACTGCTCACATATATGGAGTGCGGCACCCAAACATACCTTAATGCTTTTGAACACCGTGCAAAAACGAGCTATCAAGCTGATCAATGACCCCGCACTTACCCGTAGCTTGGATAGTCTCGAACATCGAAGAACTGTGGGCGATCTATCTCTCTTCTACAGGTATTATCACGGAAAATGCTCTGAAGAGTTGGCACGTATGATCCCCCCGGGAGTAGCACCTACTAGGCGAACACGTCAAACAGACGGTAACCATCAATTTATTGTCAAAATAGAGGCACCAAGAACCTCATTATATCAGAATTCATATCTCTGGAGAACAGCATCGCTGTGGAATAAACTCCCTGCGACAGTTTTCCCTGCAGGTTACAACCTGAACCGTTTCAAAACCAACACGCACCAACATTTCCGCGCACTTGCCGCCTCTCGAGCGTAATAGGGATCTCCTTGCAAGTGCGCATACCCGTAAAAAAAAAAAAAAAATTGCTTTACTCACTATTTTAATTCCATCACGGCTAAAATAGACCCGTTTAAATACCCCTTTACGCTCCAATCGCGAGTGCCTAAACACGTGTGTAAATTCGCAACAGACGGTAATAATTAGAACGCATGATGCGTCCGTCATACTTGAGTAAAAAAAAGATTTTAGAGCGCCTTAAATTGTCAAAAGTTTTAATATTTACATGTCAATATCAAAAAAACGATACTTAAATTTTAGCTATTTCAGTCACCCTGTATGCTAAAAACTAATGTGCATTATCAATACCGTCAAATTAATTTAAAAAAGTATATTTTATTTGCAATTCGGATGTTTTGTATTTGAATTTGGCTTTAATGGCAAAGAAAATTAAATGCGTCAGTTTTACATGGTTTTGAATCACTGTTGTATGACGATTCGCTACTGCCCTGACTCAGAATAACCATGATTTTATAAACACTGATTGGTGACTATTGTCAATTTGAATGATTTTTGTATATAGCTTTTTAACAGACCTAAATTAGCATTTGCAAAAAACGTCTGCCATCTTCAGTTTTAGCAAGATATCAATTTTAGTAATGGGGTCGTATAGCTTAAAGATTTAGCTATCCAACAAGCCAAAAGCCTTTGAAATCGGTTCTTTAGTTTTTATACCCAAATAAATTAAAGGCGGCAGTTTGATGCGATTTTGACCCACTCTGCGCCGCTAATTAAGATCTAGGAAAATTAATTTTGCAAAACTTTTAAAGGGTGCGCCGACGGGGGGGGGGGAGGGGTTCGTTTTGCCAGGTAGCAAAAATCTCTAGCACCTATTTACAAGTAATTGTTGTAAAGAAGGTCAAAAATAAATCCTACATTTTTTCTGTGATTATTCAAAAACTATACTTACGTACTTAAAGATTTCGACAGTTAAATATTAAATAAACTTTGACAATTGGCCATGCATTGACTAATTATGCGAAGACAGGTTGTTTTTTTTTTAACAACATCACGATATTGAAAGTGAGTTGTTCTATTCATGAGTTGGTCACGGATGTAAACACATATCCGATACGGTTGACTTTATAGCTAACTTTAATTAAAAAAAAAAGTGGAATTTAATATGCTTGTATGCTTCCCAGTATACCTCATGTGTTTTTAAAAATTATTTTCTAAAATGTTTTTCAAACAGTTCTGAAGGCAGCTTTTTTTTAAACAGCGGTTTTCTTTTTCGCTAAGACGACTATTTTTATATGGTGTATAAAAAAAAAACATCAATAAAAAATTTTTCAGAAAATGCAAAAAATGATACGGTGAAAACAAAAACTAGCTCAGACGTGTAAGATAAATATTCATATAAATTATGTAAAAAAAAGCCAAGTACGCGAAAACGGTATTTTTTAAAAAGAATTGAGATAAAAGTAAAGCCGAGTAGGTTCTTACTAATTTGAAAATGTTTTTTAAACTTTGCTATTACGTTCAATTTAGCATTTTGTCTAAGAGTCATTTGCAGCCGTAATAGCCAAGTTTATAAAAACATTTCCAAACTAGTAAAAACCTTTCATTTTGAAATTTGTATTGGAGAACTTGGCTCTACTTTTATTTCAATTCTTTTTACGGAATACCATTTTCGCGTACTTGGCTTTTTTTTACATAAAATGTTTTTGTTATGATTTTACTCCCTTTCTAAATGATTTGGATAATATTTAAGTTTTAAAGTAGTAAAATCTGTAAAATATTGTTCAAAACTTTTGCAATGCCATATTTAAAATTTTGAGGTTTTTCCTATGGTTTTATCATAGTGCTCATCCGCCTCCCAAAGCTCAGCTCTCTAGCGTTTCTGGAAGTGAGCAATGTTACTTTTACATAACATTACATTTATAAGGGAGGGACATAAATTAAAATTTTGGAGTTAAATTTTTTCCTATAGTTTTATGATAGTTCCTATCAGTCTGCCAAAGCTTAGCTCTCTAGCGTTTCTGGAAGTGGGCAATGTTACATATACATAACTTTGCATTTATAGGGGAGGAAAGTAAATTAAAATTTTGGGGTTTTTAATTTTTTTCATATAGTTTTATCATAGTTCCTATCAGTCTGCCAAAGCTCAGCTTTCCAGCGTTTCTGGAAGTGAGCAATTACTTTTACATAACTTTACATGTATAGGGAAGGGGAGGGGAGCAAATTAGAATTTTTGGGTTTTTTTTTATTTTTTGCAAGGGTCTGGTCAGAGTTTCTATCAGTGTGCCATATTTCAGCTTTGTAGCAGGTCTGGGAGTACAGTAGACTTTTGATGATCTATATATGAGTAAGTGGCAATTTCGACGTTTTTTAAAATTTCGTAACTACTTTACTAACTCTATGAAGATCTACGACTGTGCAAAGTTTAAGTTTCGTAGCTCATTCCGAAGTAGAGTTATAGATAGGTCAAATATGGGCTCAAATGTTTCAAGAAAAGATGGTACAGCAGATTACGCGAACTTGGCGGGGCACTGTCGTGCCCCCAGATATAGCAGCAATTTAATTTTGCTACATTTTAAATTGCTTAAATTTCGTTTCCTGGCAATTTTTTTGAAGTGTAAACTTCTTTAGGCGCGTTTAGCAGTTTTTCTGGGCAGCGAATTGAACTGAGCCGTCAGGCTCGGCTATGTAACGCTCATTCGGGTGCAATCGGCTCGAGTCGACTAACTGTGAGAAACATTCAGCGAGCGATATGATGATGTAGATGAAGGCCAGTACACAGAAGAGTTCGGTTCGGTCCGCTTTGCAGAATATGTTATGGGCCAGTATTATTAATTTCGCCTTGTTGAAGTTTACACTTCTGCCGTGTGGTCTTCAGCACAAAATTTTTGAAGTGTAAACTTCTTTAGGCGCTTTTAGCAGTTTTTGTGGTTAGCGAATTAAACTGAGCCGTCAGGCTCGGCTATGTAACGCTCATTCGGGTGAAGAGAGGAACATTCAGCGAGCGATATGATGATGCAGATGAAGGCAGGTATTATTGATTTCGCCTTGTTGAAGTTTACACATCTGCCGTGTGGTCTTAAGCCCACACAATTTTTTTATATTGATGTTTATTTCCTTTATATCATTATAAAATTGACACTTTAACAAAAAAAAATGACTGTTTGTCAAACTGTTTTCGATAAACTTAAACGAACATTATTCAGCCGTTAAAGTTCACCACATTTCAACCCCAATTTTTCTTTAACTTTCAATAGTTTTCGTGCTGTTACTAATTTTTCCCCTCCAAAAATATTTGCACTGGTTTAGTCAGATGTAACAAAATATAGGAAATACATAAAAATCGTGATTTATTATAAAAGAAATAAATTTCAATCTACCATTGCTCCTATACTTGGACCATATAGGTATACACGGATAAGAAAGGTTTAATTTTAAATTATATTGATCAAGGCAAACCACACGGGTTGGGTACCCAACGTATAACAGTTGCACTGGGTTCACTTTTTTTCGAAATCTTTAGTCAAAAATTACTTTTTACAAATCGGTGCTTGTCCTTAGTCCAAATTTTAACTTGTATTGAAGTGCCTTGGGGCACCTTCAGTTGCAAATTGTAATGCAGTACCCACAATAAGTATGGGGAACCTGCTTGTCTGATATAAGCAAGGCAGAATTTTTCGGCTTCGATTTTCAGAGGGGTCATTTTCACATGGGTTCTTAAAGTTTGTTATTTTTTTATTTTGGCGGTTACGTCATCATATATTTTCATTAGTTTAAATGATAAAATGCCAACGACGAACCGCCATTTAAAAAACTGATCTTATTAGAGAATTGAGGTTTTTTTCACACTAGGGGAAACCGGGGCAGGTTGTCACACCGGCGAAAACCTAAAACTTTCTTAATGAATGAACTCGCCGATTGGCGTCGAAGAATCGCAAGGGTACGAACTCTCTTTCTTCCTCACTTCAGAGCGCTCTAAAATGTAAAAAGGGAGATATGCCCAACTGTTTTCTTAGTGTATCTACAGCGAAAGAAAGTTTTTGTGCATCTGTGCGGAATCTAAAAAGTATATCTCTTTGACTATTTTGCAAATGTTAATAACTCACTTTCTTGCATTTTTAAGATGTTCTACTTTTTTTTAGAAATAGTCTTTTCCCTGAAACTTCTTATTATCATATCAGCATCACACATAAATAACATGTAACTATATCCAAAGTTATATTACAACAAAAATGTAAAATGCAAAAAAAGAGTTATTATTTTTACCAAATAGCAATGATTACACAAATAGATATGCAACCCAACAAAACTAATAACAACAGCGGACAGATGGCTCTGCCGTGTCATCATTGGTAGGGTCACTGCATCATGAAGACCCAGGCTTCCAGGATGCAGTTACCCTAATCATTGAAACCACATGAATATACGGCAGAGCCATCTGTCCGGTGCTGTTATTAAGTTTGGTTGAATATCTATTTGTGTAATAATTGCAAATAGCCACAGATTAAAATTTTGCATAAAAATAAAAGCTTTATGTTAAATGTGGGTTTTATGATATCGCGATACGTTTTACATATAAATTTAAATACGTGTTTCCTAAAGCGCGGGACTGCATGTCCCATGCAAATTAAATAGGGGTTATAGTTGATATCAATATTTATCAACAATTATGGTCTCACAAAATATTAAAAGCTAAGAAAACAAATCACATTCGTTACCGTGCGATTTGAAATATTTAGAATAACTTTGTAGACCAATAAATTTATTTTACAAAGATAAAAAAGATAGTAAATTAAATTACATACTTTTTATTATAGAATTTCCTCAATTCTCATTAATCTGGGAGTAAGTAGATCTGAAGTGTGAAATTTAGTATCTAAAGGAGATTTACGGCGCCGCAGATGAAATTTTTTGAAAATTTTATTAGAATCTGTGACAAATTCTAAATAAGTAATGCTGCTAAACTAAAAAATAAGTTATATGTCTGGGGGGGGGGCGCGGGCCCCTCTGCCCCCTCCCTTGGATCCGCCACTGTCTCCGGTGGTATTCTGTGAACTTTAAAGAGATTGTCATTTGTGATTTGTCATTAAAGTGTTTGTCAGTATTTTTTTGAAATTGTTTTTGTTGAACAAAAATAAAAAACGAGATTTATAGGAGTGAAAAGCCGGTTTTCTTTTTGAAGTAAGTAGCTTTGATTATTTCAAAAACTTTATTAGTCCGAAAAGTTTCAAAACTACAGAATATCATTCGAGAGTGGAAGTAAAAAAGGAAATGTTGCACCTTCTGCGCAGCGAGCTCTCTCTACAAAAAATATTCAATATTTTTGCCTCACTTTTCATATACTACAGGTAAAGGCCTATCCAGTTATGCATATAGAGATTAATGTACCTATTCCAGGTACTGTGATAACCAGTGGCGTATATTAGCCCGAAGCTAAGGTTTTTTTGGATATTTTCTACATATTTCATGAATACAAACATAAAATAGCATAACATACGGACCCATGGGGTCTCGGGCCCCCCCCCCCTGAAATTGTTCGGCCCCCCCCAAAACATTTTTCTATATACGCCACTGGTGATAACCATGGCGCTTGCGAACCAAACCTCAACGAACCGCGAATGGGCTTTTTGATTTCGACGAGCAGAACATTGAACAGATCGTTTATGCTGTTCCCACAAATGCTCTTGTTTTTTTTTTCTTCCAGATTCAAATGTCTGTGGCAAAAAAGTGTGACAACCAGCTCCGCGCTTCTCTCCTACAAATCTCCTGTGCAAATCGCTATTTGCATGCAGAGGTTGTCTAGCGTGTGACACTTTATTAAAAGTTGTAGAAAAAGTAAATATTCACTTTGCGATCATATGAAATAAAATATACAACCTAATAACTTTTTATGTTTTGTAAACAAGCGGTCTTTCTCCAACATGTGGTTGGTACATACACAATTATAAAAAAATGGTACCAGGGAACTGCCACAGAACAGAGAACTAGTTTTTAGGATGTGACATAACGCGGCGAACCAGAACAGACTGAACCACTTTGTTGATCTTATTTTATTTGATTTAATTTTATGGCACCGGGTAGTTCGAAATGATACATTATTTCATCCGTATTTGGAAAAAAGCCGTTTCAGTTGTGGACTAGTACTATTCCGTATACATACGAATGTTGTAAATTATTATTATAAATCTCAAACGAAATATATGTATAAGTACCTTGCTTAAATGGAAGTGAATTTATAAAATGAATTGATAGTGTTTAGAATCAAGGATATAACTAAAATGAGCGTTTTTCCTTGAGGTTACAGGTCCAGTCACTCAAAAAACTTACTCGAAATGACGTCACTGTTACTCAGGGTGACCAGCTGTATGACATCATCAGTCAGTGGCAGCTGTTTAAAATATATTATACACCCAAAGACGGAACTTCCATGCATCCTTGGAATGAATCAAGGATGTGTGATATATCCTTGGACGATTTTGCGTTTTGCGTTTGCATTTTCTTTTATAAACAACAGTAGTAAAGTAGGTGTCCGGCCAGAATAAACTGAGGTGCAAAAGAGATGGCTCAACTCAATCTCCCTCTGTTTAAAGTACTTTTGTCTTACTGGGTGGTCTTCATTTTTAGCAAATTTGCCATCAACAAAATTTTAATATTACAAGAAAACACGGTACTCGTCTGGTACGTTTAATGAAATCGACTCCAGCCCGTTCATAATTCACACCCTTTTAATGGGTTTCTATTGTTACCGCTGGCTCAATTAGGCTCCGGCCCATTCACAATTCACACCCTTTTATTGAGCATCTATTATTATCGCTGAGCTCAAACAGGATGAATAGGCACGTTTCATACACATTCTAAAATTAAAAAAAAAACCAGTGGCGTCATTTACATTTTTTTAATTTTTTAACAAAACTGTGTGTAGTTCCAATTTTGAAGATAAAACGAATAGTTTTGGATTTTTGCAATTTTTAGAAAGTCAATTGGTATTTTTTTAGGCTTCTAGATTCGTACGCACCTAACTAATGAAATAGGTAGTATATAATATAATAAGTATAAAAGTTTTAAAAAAATATTTCTTTTTAAGAAGGAGGAGTAATATATAAAGTTAATACCTAATAATGATGAATTAAAAAATTATAGCACGCCACTGGACAGAGAAAGATAACGCTATTTAAAGCCATCTTTTTTGAGCATTATTTTATTCTCGCCAGACAATACTGCAATAAAGATTCGTTTTCTATATCGACACCGCTCTTAAAATCAAGTCAAAAATATACTGAACGGATTTTTTTAGATTTTAATACATATTAGTTGAGTAAATTTGTAGGGTATTTTAAGAAAAAACTGCAAAAAGGGTATATTATTTATATATTTGGCATGGTGGCACCTAACACACCCTAATCTGAATTTTTATTCGAGGATCCCTGATTTTCTGGCTCAGAATACAAGATGGCGGCTGACAAAATTTAAAAAATAAATAAATTCTCTGTTTTAGGAGAAATTAAACTAATTTTGCTGGATTTAGTTTAAGCAGGACCTACTAAATTTAAAACTGTAAAAAAAATTTACACTTGTTACTTTAAAACAAAATGGCAGCTATATTTCGAAAAACGAATTTTTCTTTGATATTTCCTTTCTCTCTCTCTCTCTCTCTCTCTTTCTAAATTAACAATAAAGATGTTGCCACTTTGTTAATGAAAAATTTAATATAAAGAAAAATTAATGTAATAATATTAATAAATTGTATTTCTTAAATTTTTATAAAAAAATTTTACCAAACCAAAAAAATACTGTTGTTTGTATATTTTGAAAGCCGCCATCTTGGATTATATTAGACATATGTCTGTCTGTTTTTAAATCAGCGACCCTTATTTAGTATAAATTGATAACAATAGTCCTGTCAAACAAGAATGAAAAAAAAACTTTTTTTTATCTTCGGCCGCCATGTTGAATTTAAATGTCAAATTGTAACTTTTTATAAATAATACAAAAATTCAGTCATTCTTGATAAAATCCAGAATTTTTTTTTGTAAAAATAAAATTTGTTTTATAGGTTATGAAGGTCCCTTCGATTTTTGAAATTAAGCGCCATCTTTGTATCGGCGGAAGAACAATTTTTTTAGCAAGTCAAAAGAAATGTCCATTACCTTTACTATTTTGTATCAAAAATAAATATCGCATAAAATATGAAGGAAATATTAAAAAAACGATTTGGTGTCAAATTTTTTTTAAGTTTTAAATTGAGTAGCTCACGCTTAAAGTGAATGCATCAAAATTAATTGTACTTCTTCTAAAACATGGAATTCATTTTTTGGATTAACTTTGGCAGCCGCCATCTGGGATTCTAAGGCTGGAAAATCGAGGATCCTTGAATGAAACTTTAGCCTTGGGTCATAGGTACTACTATGCCAAATATAGAAAAAAATTTACCCTATTTGCAGCTTTTTTTGCAAATTTACTCTACTAGCCTTAGGATACTCGATGCGTGAGGTATGTCAAAATTCCTGCAAATTACAAAATTACAAACCTTAATAGACAAGTCACTGGTTTAATACAATAGGCGACTGGTGTACTATAATAAGTGAACGTCTAAAATTGAAGTAACACTTTAAAAATAATAATGCATAGTTAGGTATACGGTTTTAAGAATATTGCAAACACCAAACACCGACACTTGCTGTTGCAGAAATCACGATTTTTGAATTTAGAGAAAAACTGCAATCCAACCTTATTGCACAGTCAATTGTTTATTTTAGCCACTTTTATAAAATCGTGTATACACTGCTACTAGGACATTCAACCAGAAACAGTATTTTTATTGTATATATAACTCTGTTTCAATTATTTTTTTGATATAATTCAACTAAGCCTAGCTGGATTGACTTCCAATGTATTAATAGCCACTTACACCAAGCGTTTAGGGTCACACTTTAGTGTTAGTGGCCACTAAAAGTCTTGCACCATTGAAAAGTGTCACCTAAAACGCCACTTTAGTGTTCTATTAGTTAGTGTAGAACATAGACGAATGACAGAGATAGACCAGACACTTACACGGTGGGAGTTTTATTACTCAATTGGCGCAGTATACCGGGGTGCCGTGGAAAAACCAGCGCCTCTCTAACTTTTTATTCCGTACTAAACATTTACAGGGGGATTTGAAACAATATAACGCTTGCGCAGATTGTCTCTAAGCTACAGGGTGGCTTTTTAATTTATTGTATACCGGATGCTCATAGCCATCAATGCAAAGCTACATCTTATAATATGGTGTTTTGAAAAGTTTGTATCAAATTGAATTTTAACACGAAAAATCCATTCTACTCTAAGAATGAGTTATTTTGTGTCAACGCTCAATGTGCCTAAAAACACTCTATAAACACCAATTAGTAAGGATGCCCAATCAAAGAATTTTCTTATTAATGGCTACTAGCAACAATAAAAAGGAAGGTTGAATTTTTTTTAATTAAATTTAAGGTTTAGAAGTTTGTTTTCCATTGATATAGGTACATAAATTTCCTTGAGAGGATAATTTTCTAGTAAAAAAAGGCTCTTTGACGAATATTCTGCAGTAAATTCCTTTTTATTAGTACATATAATACATTAACTTAATTATTACAATGCTTTACACATAATATATATATTTTTCTATCAACGGAAACTTTTTTAATTGTTTTTTTAATGAAAAATATAAACTTATGCAATGCACTTATGATTTCCGTACTCCGTCAAACTTCACGAAATTTTGATTTGTTGTAGACTGTAACTCAAATAAATGACCAGTTTTTGAAATACAGGGTGTTGAAAGTGATAATGTCCAAGAAGCATAATGGCTCTTTAGACGGCTTTTCCAAACATATGCGCAATGTTACTATTTCATGTATTTACGATTTATTAATTTCTTTTAATCTATATCTTTAAAACCGTATAGGGTGTTTAAGTAAATATTATTCGAAAGTGTTAATGAGAAACAAGCGTTATTGTGTTTTAGGTTGAACCTTTTGTATCAAAAGCTCTTATGGGCCCAACCTAAATTAATTATCAGTTTGTAAAATACAAGGTGTTGAAAGTGATAATGTCCAAGAAGCATTATAGCTTTTTAGAAGTGTTTTGCAAATATATACGCAATGTTTCTATTAAACACATTTACGATTTATTCATTATTTTGATCTGTACCTTTAAAACATTATATACAGGGTGTTTAATTAAATATTACTCGAAGGTTTTATTGAGAAACAAGCTTTAGTATTTTGTAGACTGAAACTTGATGATCAGATGTTCTTATTATGGGCCGACGTAAATTAATTTCCAGTTTTTGAAATACAGAGTGTTGAAAGTAATAATGTTCAAAAATCATAATAGCTCTTTAGACGGAGTTTCCAAACATATGTTACTATTACATACAGAGTGAGTAGTTATTAGTTCTTTAATGGTTCTTGACTTATTAAGTATTTAATACAGGGTGTTTCGGCAAATGTAATTTAAATAATATTAAAAAATATTTAAGCGTTTTGTACATCTGTACCGTGCCCTGTAAAAAGCTATAATGCTTGTTTCTCAGTAAAAATGTTGACTAATATTTATTAAAACACCCTATGGATAATGTTTTATTGGTACAGATTAAAAATAATAAATAAATCGTAAATATATAAAACAGTAAAATTGCATAAGTGTTTGGAAAATTCGTCCAAAGATAATTCTTCTTGGACATTATTACTTTTAAGAGCCTGTATTTCATAAACTGGATATTAATTTAAGTTGGGCCCATAAAACTTTTTATACGAAAGGTTTAATCTAAAACACACTAACGCTTGTTTCTCATTATCACTTTCGAATAATATTTACTTAAACACCCTGTAGAGAATGTTTTAAAGGTACAGATTAAAAATAATAAATAAATCGTAAATACATGTAATAGTAACATTGCGCATATGTTTGGAAAAGCCGTCTAAAGAGCCATTATGCTTCTTGGACATTATCACTTTCAACACCCTGTATTTCAAAAACTGGTCATTAATTTGAGTTGGGCCCCTGAGAACTTTTGATAAGAAAGATTCAGTCTACAACATACAAAACTTCATGGAGTTTGACGGATTACAGAAATCCCATTAGAGGTGTGCCTGATCCTTTTAGCTATGTGATGTACAAATGTATTTATTTACGTAAGCTTTTTAAATTAAAGTAAAGTATATCGCTTTTAAGCTACTGTACGAGTGAAACTTTCAGAAATCAGCTTTGAATGTGTATCGAAAAAAATGGCCGCCACATGGACTGTAAATTTCAAAACTTAATAAAAACCAATGGTATAGAATAGAGTTTCAGTAAAAAAAAATCTAAATAGCATTTACAATGGCGTTTTTAATGTGGGAGATCATTATGCCGGAACTGTATATAAATATAGTGAAATAAACTATGTTTTTCCAAGCGCGGATTCGAGGTGGGGCAACGTGGTAGTTACTCCCCTAGAATAAAAAATATGCACTTTTTGTTAATAATTAAAGGGAAAACAGGAAAATTACCGCCCGCCCCCTTGAAAAAAAGTTTTATAAAAAAATATCGTCGATTATAACCCTTCTCCCCCTTGATTTTGACCTAGACCCGCGCTTGTTTTCTAAATATTAAAATTTAAAACTAAACATTTTAAACTCTGTCCTGGTTCAAATCACACACTATATATTTAACGTAAATTTCGTCTTTCGTCAAAGTTAGCCAGTTTTTAGGGCGAAATATTTTTAGCCACTCATCCAATGGCTTCGTTTGGGAAGGCAATGGCGCTTGCTAACATAGTCTTCGCACCCACCAACACAACATTGTTTTCTTTTCAAATACTTAAGCGATGGATCGCCCCCACCAAAATGCGAAAAATACCGATTGGTCATAATTTAGCAAAACACACCATAAAAATTAAGGTAAAAAGTCGAAAAATAACGAAAAACTGCATCCACAAACGAAAAATGTAAAATGAAATTACATATTTTTATCTATTTTGCTAAAGTCAATGTCAGTCATAATCAAAAACAAATTGTCAAAATATACCAAGAGTAGCGGTTAATATATATTGCGAGAGCACAGAACTCTGTCCATAATATTTTTATACAAGGGGTGACGGTATGAAATCAGCGCCTCTCGAACTTTGTATTCCAAACTAATGTATACAGGGGGTATGTATAACAGTATTATTAAAAGACTGGGGTGCTTTCCTTACTATAAATAATTAGTTTACTGTGGTGTAGAATATCCGATCCTAAGGGCCGGTTTATCAATGGAGGGTTAACCCTCGAGTTAGAGATAGTCCTGGGTTAAAGTTGTCAAAAGTGTTTATCCATCCAAGGTTAAATGCAAACTCGAGGGTTAACCCTAGGCTAACTTGACCCGCGCTCGAACGGCAGGCTAGCGTATTTAGCTCTGGGTTAACGTCAAAATTTAAATAATTATTTTGAAGTGTTTTTTTTTTATTTTGGTTGATTTTTCTCAAAAGCATAACATTTAACTTGTGTACTTCAATTTTTGTGTTCAGTAGGATGCTCCGAAATGTTTACCAGCGGTGATACTTTTTATGGTGTGAGGCACAGGCATGGAGATTTTTGCAATAGAAGCAGTCTACCAAGCAAACCAAAAATAAATATTCTTTTTTCTATGAGCAAGATCATGTTTAATAGAAAAGCACCCAATAAATATCCCACCTGCCAACAGAGCTATACCTAATATGTGTAGGTACCGAGCCACAATATAGACCCACTGGCGGTCGCACCGGAAGGGCTGCAAGGCCCACTCACATATGATTCTTCATCAATATGTGTACCAGTTTTATTATAATTACTAATTTATGTATATAATTTTAAAACTTTTAATATGTATTTAAACATGCAAAATAAAAAGTGAGTGTATATATTTCAAACACTGTTTTTTAAATTTTTATTTGGCAGTCCCTGAAAAATGACTATTAAATTCTTGTGTTATACAACAGTATTATATGTATTGTACGTAACATCAAAATAAAATACTTAAATTATTGCAACATGCTAGAGCACTTTTATAATTAAAAAAAAATATGTTACAGAATAAATATTATATCACATCAAGGTTTTTAAACACTTTCTGGTAACCCAGGAAGCCTCTGCTTGCCCTGCACAGGGGGGTGTTTGTAAATCAGTCATTCCGGGATAACAGGTTGATGTATCAGAAACTAGTACCATTATTTCTTGTTGATGTGCCTTATTGATATTTCTTTATTAAAATGTAGAAGTCTGTTGGTTTCCTTGTAAAGACATGACCAGTAACAAAAATAAAATAGGTGGAGTAGTTTAAAAATAAACTTAAAATACTCTGCCAATATATGGGCCCCTAAGCTCACACTAGGTACTATAGTTATAGTGTACGTGTGAGCTAATATAACTAAAAACTGAAATATATTTTATTCAACTCCGGACTAAATTACCTTTTGTTTGATACCACACAAGCCATGTTTTGACTTAAACTCAAATTTTTGAAATCTACCCCCACCCTTAAAAAAACAAAAACTAAAATGTGTTTTGTTAAACTCCGGACTCAATTACCTTTCGTTTGATATCACACACGCCATATTTTCACTACAACTCTAATTTTTAAAATATACCCCCACCCTTTTTTTAAAATAAATTAAAATGTATTTTGTTTAATTGCAGACTCAATTACCTTTCGTTTGATATCACACACGCCATATTTTCACATAAACTCTAATTTTTGAAATCTACCCCCACCCTTTTATTTGGTTTGCGTTTGGTGGATTTTGTTTATTTTTAAATGGGACCATCTCGACCCAAGACCCAGCCTAGGTACCAAATTTCATTAAAATCGGTCAAGCGGTTTTTGAGTTATGCGCGTTGGTCGTTACAGACAGACATACAGACAGACAGACAGACAGACATACAGACAGACAGACAGACAGACAGACAGACAGACGGCGCAACAAAAAAGTTTCAAAATCATCTGAAACGCAAAGATATATAAAAAATTTTGAAATCGGAGCAACTTTTTTATCTCTTAAATTATCTAGCTTTAATAGGTCAATAGGAACCTATAGTTGCATTTTTATTTTATACTATAATTAGTAGTTAAGTACAACAAAAACAATTTACAAAGTTGGAACTATCAACATGCTAATTTTTATGTAGCTAAATTATTTTCATCATACGTATAGTAGATACTTACTGGCTAGAGTACAATAACTGAAGAAACTGAATAAGGTTTTTCCAAATAATATTTTTTAACAAAACACCCGACACCAACAATACAAGAAAACATATGATTATAACCACAAAATGTCAAAAATTCCACAGACTATTAAATAAGAAGGGAAAACTTAGATGGTCGATTGTTACCAGCATTGCCAACCTGCGAGTTTCGGAGCTCTGGGTTAAAATCTTGTGGATAAACACTTTTCTCTTTAACTCGAGGGTTACCCCATGGTTAGAGTTGGCCCAGGGCTAGCTAACACGACGAGATACCCCGCCATGGATAAACCGGCCCTAAAACAGTCACTAAACCCAAATGTGGGGTTATTTAGATTTTTTTTTAACTTTTTTTGTTGTTTTTTTATGTTTCATGTGTTTTTTTGTGATTTGTGTCAATTTGGGCGAATATTTTTCATAAAGGAACTATTTGGTTTTAACTGAGGTTTATGTTGAGCCAATGTTGTAGAGGTTTTGGACCTGGTACAATTTGGTTTTCCATTCCAAAAAATATATAGGTACCCATGGGCGCAACCAAGGAGGCGGGATGCATTGGAACCTGCCCCTTCCCCCTAAACCTAAGGATTTTTTTAGATATTTCCCACATACTTCATGAAATAAAAATTAAATAGCATAATATATGGCATTATGGGGTCTCTGGCCCCCCAAGACAAATTTCTGGGTGCGTCACTGGGTACCAGAGATACAATTATTTCCAGACGCTGGACCCTTTAGCGTTTTTCTTGTATGTAGAGGGTGATATTTTATAATAGCAAAATCCCTGTACCTAACTCCGTTATTATTGGGAGTTAAAAGTTCAAACAAAACTGGTCGATCTGGTAAGTTTTGCCATATTAAGGACCTACTGCAACAGTTTTTGTGTTGTCATCTCATCATATACAGGGTGCGTCATTAAGTTTATTTTAATTGAACACCTTGTTGAACACCCTATACATATATTTTTACATTCTTGAATTCGTCTTTTCTATATAAAACATCATCAAAATCTATGTAAAATATTTTCAACGGTATAATGCATTTTCTTTATAAAGATCCTATATACATTTATATTTAAAACCATAACAGAAAGTCAAATTAAAAATATAGAGGGTGTTAAATTTCAAAAAAAAAACGTCATTACCGTATATAGTGAGGTCGCAATAAAAACTGTCGCAGAGCTTGAAGTGCCATAATTAACCAAATCGAGCAGTTTTTGTTTGAACTTTCAACTCCCAATAATAACCGAGTGACAGGGATTTTGAAAATATAAAATATCACCCTGTATAAAGAAACACTTTATAACCTAGAGCATATAATATATAGAATAAATATAAAATATGTTTATTTTTTAACTTTTTATTTTATAAATAAAGTAATAATAAAATAGTAATTATATATTGTTTTAGTTATAAAAAAATCTATAAAATAACAAAAACAAAAAGTAAATAACAAAGTCAATTCTTGATCAGTAAAGTCTTTATGTCTTTGCGACATATTAGCAAAACAAATTAAAAAAGAGCACAAAATAATAAACTTTCAACACAAAAATAAAAAAATAAATAAACAATAGGCGACGCAAGCCAAGCCATGGACTGTTAAAGACGTCAAATTCACCCCATTTGGTCATTCGGCCAAAGCAATTTCTAGTAAAATAAATTTGGCAACGCCACTTTCGTTATTGGCGTTCAAAATTGATGGTACAAGTGAATCCACCTTAAATCCACACTAAAAATAAAAGAAACACTTTTGAAAGTGCTACTTTCTGGTATGTTTGGTGCAAGTGGCTATAAGTAGCCGTAATTGAAAATATACGCTTCTTTCTTAACATCAAGTCGCTCTTAAGTACCTGTTCATGGTCACAGGTCATTACAATACTGCTACATATGAATAACGTATACAAAATCAGTTGCTATTCCTAGATGTCCGGCTTTTAAAATTTACCTATTATATTTACGTAAATAATAATTTGTTCTCTAAAAATAATAAGCTCCAGTACCTACATGGTGCTACACTGAAAAAAGTGTTGTAAATTCCAGTAAAACAACATTGGCAACTTTGTAACCAACGTTTTTTACTGTAATTTACATAATATATTTTGTAAATTTTTTATGGATAATGACAATTTAAATTGCTTTTTTCCAAATCAAGTTGTGTAAAAACTCAATATACACTCAAAAAAGTGTTTTGTAAAATTCTAGTAAAAAACGTTGGCAACTTTGTAACCAACATTTTTTACTGTATTTTTACAGCGCCGTAAAAAATTACACTTACCTTCACATTACAGGCTAAGTAAAATAACATGATATATTTTCTAAATTTTTTATGGAAAATGAAAAATTACAAGAAAATTGCTTTTTTCCAAATCTTGTTGTATAAAAACCCAATGTACCCTGGAAAAATGGAAAAATACATGTAGACTACTGAAAAAAATACATTTACAGTAAATGTTATGTAAAAATCACATGATATATTATGGAAAATTACCAACATTTTTTTTTAGTGATACTCAGTTAAAATGGAAAAATACATCTACAGTACTGAAAACAACACATTTACAGTATATGCAATGTGAAAAATTACATGATATGTTATGGAAAATTACCAAAATTTTTTTCAGTATATGTGCTTTCCAGTGTATGAACTGTATTTTGTGGTGAAAAGAATAACAAAAAGGGCACTCAACGCTTATTTTTTTTAACATATTTTTTTTGATTTGCCTTTTTGCCTCAAAACTGAGAAAACCACACATTTTTTTTATTTAATTTTTTTAAAGCATATTAAAAGTCTCCAATTTATTTTAGACTGCAACGGTGCTCTTGGTTTCATCCATTGGAGTACGCAGGGGGTGGAGGGGATTTTGGGGGCTAAAGCCCCCCTGAGCTACTAAATATTGACCCCTAAAATATGAATTTTCCCCAAAAATCAAGATTAAAGTATATCCATCTGCGCTCAATTATATACCAAGGGATAAAAGTGTCACTTCTTTATTCCGAGGCGAAAAGCTTGTAACCTGGTCACAGAAAGGCCTAGAATTCGTCAAGGGATAAAAATACACTTTTAATTTTTATTGTTTATTGCTGATCAGTCCCTTTTTGTCCCCATTTTTACATTTTATCCTTGACATTTTTTCCCGATTTTTGACATTTTATCCCTGATTGGTCACTTTTTATTCAGGGGATAAAAAGTAGGAAAAAAAATATTATAGTGTCATGAAAGCTTAATTAGGTTTGTCGCTGATAAAATGACTTAACCAAGAAGTAAAAGTAAACAAATTGTTAACCACAAAATAATCTTTTTGTGCGTAGAAAAATAAATTTAATTTTAAACAGAGTAATGCAAACTTACCTATCATACAAGAAAATAGTTATCGAAAATATAAAACAAGACTCCGTTAATTCCAATTTTTATTTCAATTATTAACGTTATTTAATGAAACTGTAATAAAACGGGCAGTTTGTTTGTTAATTTAAGATCGAGCTATAAAAATAACTTACAATCGTTTCTTTTTAAGTTAAATAAAGGTATTTGCACAATTTATCATAAAAAAAACATTTCGTGTAAAAAAAGACAAGTACGCGAAAATGGTATACCTCGAAAAGAATTGAGATAAAAGTTAAGCCAAGTTCTTTAATACAAATTTTAAAATAAAAAGTTCTTCCTAGTTTGGAAATGTTTTTCTTAAAACTTTGCTATTACAGCCAAATTTCTTTATGTTTAATTGAGCACTGTGCCTAAGAGTCATTTACAGCCGTAAAAGCCAGGTTTAGAAAAACCGTTCCAAACTAGTAAGAACCTTTCATTTTTAAACTTGTATTGCAGAACTTGGCTTTACTTTTATCTCAATTCTTTTTAAGGTATACCATTTTCGCGTACTTGGCTTTTTTACATGAAATGTTTTTGTTACGATTTCACTCCTTTTTTAAAGGACTTGGATAATATTTAAATTTTAAAGTAATAAAATATGCGGAATATTGTTCAAAACTTTTGCAATGTCTTATTAAAAATGTTGAGGTTTTTTAATGTTTCCCTTCCTAACAGCCTTCTAAAGCTCAGCTCTCTAGCGTTCCTGGAAATAGACAATGTTACTTTTACGTAACTCTACATTTATAGGGGAGGGAAGTTAATTCAAATGTTGAAGTTTTTTAATTTTTTTCTATAGTTTTATCATAGTTCCTATCGGCCTTCCAAAGCTCAGCTCTCTAGCGTTTCTGGAAGTGGCAATGTCACTTTTACTTAACTTTACATTTATAGGGTAGGAAAGCAAATTAAAATTTTGGGGTTTTTTTATTTTTTCCTATAGTTTGGAGGAGCTTACTATTGGCCAATACTTTTCTGTTCACATGAAATGATATATCACATCGTCCATGATCCCGAAACGATAGCCCGTTCTGCGCAAGTTTGACAAAGTTCTATATAATGTTTTTTGTCTATGGTCATGGATATTGTTTATTGAAATATTTTAAGCCTAGTCAATATAGCATATAGGAAAAAATTGGCCATGGGAAAGCCTGCCTAGAAAGAGGTGTTTAGATATTACATAATAGAAGCAAATTCGTCTCTTTATGACTTCCCAATTGTTGGTTCGTCTGCCATGCCAAGTAGAATTAATTTTATTGCATTGTTTACTACGTAGACTTAAAAGAAAATGCACTGTGTCCATTAGATCTTGGACCTCCATGAGGTTAAGCTTTCGAGCCTCGTTTCGAGCTACCCACGGAAAAATATGAGAGAAACAAAACTTATTTTTACCCAATTAGCCAGGAAAACTTTGACTGTCGATACCATAACGAGAGCTTGTTTGTTCTCATGCCAACTCTGGTGTATAACTTCGCCTCCAATGGTCCTGCTTTTCTTTTATTAACTTTATGGACCAACGGAATTTGCTGAGATCTGGATAAACCTACGGTAAGCCGTTATGTTTCTATTCTTATCTTTACACCTGCTAAATGATTTTTTTCTTTACTACGCAGGCTTCCCTGTAGTCAGTATAGCTTTTTCCCATATGGTATACTTATTTCCAAATGAACTAGTATTTTGTTGAATTTTATGAACCGATGTTAGTTTGTCGACTATTGACCATTAGCAGCGCTTTGTAAGATAGGTACAAGTTATTGCAAAACGCTATATGGCTATGTTCAAAGTTGAAAATTGAGGACAAATATTTTTAATTCGTACCTTACCAATCAGCAAAATCAAATAAAATCCATTCACTTTATATTGATACTTTGTAATACGTAGAAATAAAATATAAGGGGAGGGTGGCGTCAATTTGGACACTTTTTCATAATATTTCGTTAAACAGAATAGGTTTTGTTAATCAAAACTACAATAGCATAAAATGTCATATTTACCAATAAAGTAATGCTCATAACATTTTTTTTTGCTACTATAAAATTAAAAAATATGTTTTTTAACAAGTTGCAAGTGTCCAATCTCTCCACTTTACCACAGAAGAGTTCTTCTATGGATACACATTGAACACTGCATGGAAAGTTATTAAAAAGTAACTTGGGCAGACTCATAGCAAAAATATTTATTTTAAAAAATTTTTTAAAAATACAAATTAAACAAGTGAGTTACAAAACTAAAAAATAAGTAACTTAAACATTTTCCGAAAAGGACGCTTCATCTGCCTCGCCAAACAAGTTTTCGTGGGTAATCGGGTAAAAGTTTGTTTCTCTTATGTTTTTTCGTGGGTAGTTCGAAAGCTTAACCTCACGGGGGTCAAAGATCTAATGGACATCTAGTAAGTGTTGACAGTTAACTGTTTCGTCCTGATGAGACTCTTCAGAACACTGCTTGGTCAATGTGACACCCTTGCGAAGTAAATTAGACCGTTTTCTCTTTCATTCTACGTCTTTAGTGAGAAAACCCTCACAAGAAGCACATCTACCGAGATACGAGAGAAACTAAAACAAGAGTAGGCGAGTATAAACTGCTATATATATATATATATATATATATATATATATATATATATATATATATCGATCGATGAAAAGATGACTGGCAAAGAAAAAGAAAGCATCGGTGACCTACGGCAGCACTTCTGCCTTCCAGGCCAGATCAACGCTGATTAACGTTTTTACCCACCCTCAGACTGAGCGTCAATCAGCTGACTGATCGACTGAAACACTAACCTACATGTTACCAGCCCGAATTTCGTAAAAAAATAAATGCCGAAAACCGAACATCGATATTTTGAACTACTTACATAGGGTGGTTTTTAATTTGGCGCATGCAAAAGAAATTACCTTACATAATAAATTTGCATACAAAAATTTTAATAACAAATCTAATAAAAAAATTCCTTATTATTTCTGATGCATTTTGTTGGACACAATAATCGCAGAATTTTATGCAATAAAAAATCGCAATTAAAAAAAAATCATGCTGCAGAAGATTGAAATTGTTTAAAAGTAGGTCTTACAATAGTGCGTTAACTTAAATCGTCTATAATAGCAAACTATTTTTTTCGAAATTTTATAGATCTATTGTTTCATGACATTCTTTTTTTTTAATTATCAAATAATGGTACATAAAAGTTACTGGGTGATCCCATAAAAAATATATGCAAGTGTATAATAAAAATTGTAATAAAATGAAACATGAGGCATTTTTGAAAATTGTTTACCATCGAAGAAAAAAATATACACAGGGAGGTATAAATGATGTCCCAGATAATAGCAACTTCCAAAATGGTTTCTAAAAACAGAGGTTTATAAATTTTGGCGTTCTACGGGCAAAGCAAACACCTCTTTGGAGTCGGCTCACTGAAAGACATGTAATTAGTTGGTCGGGTCAAATGTATAGTTTTTGCAAAGTCACCTGAATGACTCCTAATACGGGGTTCTATCGATTTCATGGAATGTTGCTTCATTCTGCCCTTCAAAAGTTATCCAAATTCATATAAAATCTTCCTGGTATAATTTCAACCCTACCGACAGAGAAGAGGCGCAGCTCTTTGCGGTCCTTTCAACAAAGTATTTGTTTTTCGACCGACCGAGCCCAGGTGGATAGACGGCACCTGATTGGCAGATTTTTTTGAGATGGGCTTTTAATTGATTTCGGCTGTGCTTTTCGGGACCCCTTTAGTCGGCAGTATGCAGACTTGGAAAATGAATCAGTGTCGAATAGAAAGTTTTATAATCTATTTTTATTTCTTTAGTTTACGCCATAATTAAATGGTCGGCTTTTACCTTTGTTCAACTGACTTTGCAAAAACTGTACAGACCGATTTGATTTTATTTTGTATGCCGGTGTTATAATTGTAATTTTTTCCCCTGTGCGCTTTTTCCGTGTGAACATTTTTTCCGCATGCGATTTTTTCCTTGTGCGATTATTTCAGAGATGCTAATAAAGTCAACAAAAATTTAATTTTTTTCACCTCTTAACTTTATTTTGTATTAGCTATAAGAATACTTTTCCGGACTCTGGGGGGTGAACGAAATCAGTTAGAAATAAAATAGCCAAATACTTTTTTTCCCTAGGGCCAAGAAGGCAGCAACAACCAAAATTTTGTTGTGGTTTTTAATAAGTCTGATATCTGAAGTTTGCCATTAAATGTAGACAAACTGCGCCGCAGGCGAAAATTTTTGAAAATAGTAATAAGTGTTAATTTTTGTGAAAAAAATTAAAATTTGCTAAAAAATTGCGGTGTAAGCATTGGTTTTTATTTCAAGTACCAAGATCGGATCTGGGTCAAAATCTAGAGGGGGGGGGGGTAATAGTCGACGAAAAAATTATTTGTAAGATATTTTTTTTTCCAAGGGGGTAATACGTCTGTTTTCCCTTTATTTGTTAGCAAAAAGTGCATATTTTGTTTTTCTAGGGGGGGTAATTACCACGTTACCCCCCTCAAATCTGCGCCTGTCAAGTAGGTGGGACGCTCGGACCCTCCTGGATCCGCCACTGGATAGTTTTATGTAGATTTTATACACAACACCCTTTTTCGGTTTAAATTAAGAAAATTAAGAAATTTCTTTTTATGACCGTCTTAGTTTAAAAAATCCGACAACCAAAATTTAATCGGTCTAGTGGTTTTTAAGATATCAGCGGATTTGTGGTGAGTTTAAAGGGGCCCCAAATATAGACAGCCCACTCTTTTTGTGATCCCCTTGGTTTACCAAATACAAGCCACATTTTTAAGATACTAAAGTGTATTAGTGTATTTTTTGAGGACACTTCAGGCCCCCCTTGGGCCGGGAGACTTCCACGATCGCTGACTAGCAGACCCGGGCCTGGTAATGAATATAACGCATCACTTTGCCCTACTCCTCGAGTTACACAGAATGAGACATGGTTATTGACTCGGAATAGCGCTACTTTTTTCTGATTTAACCAGAATTGTGTGTCTTACCCTTTTCGAAAGGTTCATGAAGTTATCCCTTTATCTGGGACAAGGTCTCTGGCCTTGGGATTTCTTTTTACAGTTAAGTGCAAGCGACAAGTTCGCTGAAATGTTGGTGTATGTTGGTTTTGAAACGGTTCAGGTTGTATCCTACAGGGAAACCTGTCGCAGGGAGTTTATTCCACAGCGATGCTGTTCTCCAGAGATATGAATTCTGATATAATGAGGATCTTGGTGCTTTTATTTTGCAAGTAAATTGATAGTTACCGTCTGTTTGACGTGTTCGCCTAGTAGGTGCTACTCCCGGGGGGATCATACGTGCCAACTCTTCAGAGCATTTTTCGTGATAATACCTGTAGAAGAGAGTTCCCACGTTTCATCGATGTTCGAGACTATCCAAGCTAGGGGTAAGTGCGGGGTCATTGATCAGCTTGATGGCTCCTTTTTGCACGGTGTTCAAAAGCATTAAGGTATGTTTGGGTGCCGCACTCCATATATGTGAGCAGTACTCCATAGTTGGTCGAATCTGGGTTTGTAGATTGTCAGCAGTTGGCTTGGTGTATACAGATGTCTTGTACGAAATAGCACCCCAAGCTTTTGGGATGCCCTTTTAGCTATATCTGCCACGTGACTGTGCCAAGACATGTTGGTCTCTGCAGTGACTCCTAAGATGTTCAACTGGCTCTGCAATGTGACAGTACTTTCAGATAGCATGATGTTTGGCTCACCGGTGCTGGTCTCTTTTGAAAACAGGGCTGCTTGGATTTTCTGCGCATTGAACTGTACAAGGTTTTTGTTGCCCCAGTCCACTATTATCTCCAGGTCGTTATTTATCTGCGATATTTGAGTTAGTCTAAGATGATGGAATTCACGTGGGGATATTTACAAAGACTGATTATATCTGCATCGGTACCTAGCGTTTTGACACAAAGTATAGGAAACTGAAATGAGTGGTGCTAAATATTACATAAAGATATGACTCTATCTGATGTCTCTGTTTTTGTCTCCCCCGAAAACGCCATATTTTTAAATATCTTAAGTTTTTATTGGGTGTCAAAGTGGCATCAATCGTATTTTAAAGGTTTACCCATTTGGTGATCGATGGACAGCAGATTTTTACAGAGAAATACATCCTTTTTGTAAGAACGGCCACTTCCCGGTGTAAAATACCATTTTCGCGCTAAGGCAAAAACCTGAGATCAAATCGGTTCCCCTCGGCTTCGTAAGATTCGGAGGTCTGAAATAAAGCTAGGCTATAATAGTGCCAGGCTATAATAGTGCCAGGCACTCTTTTGACACCTTCACATTATAATATCCGCTGTGATCTTTCAACATACGGCTTTTGTTTACTATATGAACCGGAATAAATAGTGCCTTCCTTTATAATTGGAAAATAAACGACAAACGTTTTAAATTCGACTTTGGTGTGTCAATTTTGAGGATTAAAAAACTGTGAGAATAGTACCTGGCACTGCTATAGCCTGGCTGTATTTCAATAATTCTCTAATTTCTTGGAACCATACACTAAGATAGTACAGGATAGGCTACTGTGCCTGAGGCTGCAATTGGTCAGTTGGCCTTTTTCCAGATTTGACCGTTTATTCATCTCGTTTTTTTCTGGTTACGCTCGTACTGACTTCTCACAATAATGACGCAACAACATGCGTGTTAACAAGAACATTTTTTTGTTTTTATTTTGCCAAGGTCGTAAAACATTTTGCCTAGAAATCACCCTGTACTTTCAGCACTGTGGAACAAAACCAAAGTATGTGGTTGCACCAATCAAATGGTTGGGTATCAATAGAGTACTAATGAGATTTGTTAATAGAAAAAAAAATATTTGTTATGTAAAATTTAATTATGTCGGCGTGCGGGTATAAGTACGCCAAAATATTTATAATGTCAAAAGGCAAACTATTAATTTTAATTGTACCGATCTGTGTGTGTATCTATTAATCGGTTTTTTAATTTTTCTCGATGTTTTTTTGTTTCCACTTTTCAATCTTTGTAATTTTTGGTGGGCTGAAGGTATTTCCAGAGGAATAACTCCCCCTCACCCTACCGTATCGCGCATTTCTTGCTGAAGACTTTTTTTTTTAGATTTGTACTATTTCTTTCTGGAGTTTTTCCGTTATTTGTTAGAATTTTTACCTTTTTTTCTGTTTATATGTCACTTTTTATTCAGATTATTACTTTTCATTGCTGTTATGTCACTGTTCATCTCGATTTTTGACTTTTCATCCTTTATTCGTCACTTTTCATCACCGGGATAAAAAGGGACACTTTTATCACTAAAATGCGGGATAAAAAGTCAACTTTTCATATCTAAAGTAAGTGCGAAAACTAAACTGTCAAACTAAATTTAATCTGTCACTTTTAGTTTTTTTAAAATTATATAAAGTTAAAGGTATTTTTTTAAAATAAAATAACCCTTTTTTTATTGGTATACCATGTCTTCTTGTAAAAACTTAGTTAAATCATCTATAAATATGATAATTATAAAATAACTGTCTTGGACAAAACAACCAAAAATATTAAGGGTCCCAGTAGCGCCGATATTTTCCTCCTTTTCGACAGTTTTTCTTTACCTTGTCCCACACATAATTATGCCACGCAGGTGTTACTCAAATGTCCGTTTTGTGGAGCCTTAGGCTTAATCTGCAGTTTCACTGCTTGTTGCTCGCTTCTATTTCCGTCTTTCTCTAAACATGGAGAGATAAATTGTATCTTTATCTTTTTTTGTTAGAAAAAGAGGAAAATAGAAGTGAGCAGCAAGAAGTGAAACAGCGGATCGGACCTTATGATTCTCTCCCCGTAATGTTTCGTAAACTCTCTGAATAGTGTGCCGTCAATACTTACATATTATTTATGAAAATCGATTAAAAAATAATAGAGATAATATAACAGAAAACTCACCTAACTCTGGTATTACTATTCCTCGTAAATATGCTACTTCTCTGCGTACTACTGCTGCGCAACTGAGCCGAGGTCTTGTTTTGCGCAGCCGCCTTTTCCGCTTGCTGCACGGCACTGGTGCGCGGTAGACGCGAATTAGCCACCGACGATACGTCACTGACACTGACAAAGAGCACTAAGAGAACAGTCACGAGGGGTGCGAGAAGGCACCCTGGGGTACCTCTCATTTTTGGAGGCTTGTTCTATGACGGTACTTGGTGAAATTTACCCCTTTTTAAGAGGATATTATCGTTTTTTTTTACAAGTAAAACACTGTTTTGAAAAAAAAAATTAGGTTAGGTATTTTGTAAATGATTCCCCGGAAATTTCGGTACCACTTGGGTTGAAAATCTGATTGGTACTACCTTTAAAATCCTAAAAAAATAGTTTTTGTGTCTTTATTGTTAATAAACACTTGTCTACACAAAAAAAAGCCAGAATTAGTTTCGCACGATACAACAAAACACGGTATGTTCTTGCGCATGTTTGTCACACTTCCCCGATTTATCGATAGTGATCGGACGTCAAGAAAGAACATTTTAAATGTTTAATTTATAAACGTCGCATAGCTTGTAGAGCCAAATTTTTGAAAATTTAAGGTCTGATTGGTTATTCATAGAGGATGGAAATTACTTAATAAAAATGAAAAAACTTCATTTAATTACAAGATAGATGTGTTCTACATTTGAGCCAAATGAATTTGTCTACTTAACTCAAATGAGGTATGTACTAACTACAAATAATTGCAGTCATTAAAAATAAATTTAAAACATAACTGAACATTATGAAAACAAATGACTGCACTCATTAAATATGTACGTGTACTTATTTGTTTTAAAAACATGAATCAATTGCGCCAAATGACTGTATCATTTGCCCTAAATGACTGCGTCATTTGCCACAAATGACTGCATCATTTGATCCAAATGACTGCATCATTTGCTCCAAATGGATACCTCATCTATCTCATATTTAAATAAATCAACTAATTTGGGAAATTTTTCTCAGTGTTATTATATTTTAGTTTATAAGTGAATTCCTATATCTCGAAAACAAACGAAAATAATTTTCTGAAAATCTTGAAAACTGTTGGAAACGAAAGACAATCTATCACAGCCAAATAGGAAATTAAAACTAGAATCGATAAGTTTAAAATTTTCACATAATCGAAACTTTTATTTTTGATTTTTATTTCCACATTTTTTTTTGTTTTGACAAGATTTGAGCAAAACACATCTATTTGTATTTGTGTCCTCAACACATTGTAATTTTTTTAAATCTAAATTTCTAAGATCTAAATATTGATTTTTACACAGTGGTCATTTTATGTTACGTCTATTAAAGAACAAAATTTAAGCAATAGCAAAATGCAATATAATTTAATAAATATCAAATATCTAAAAGCTGCTTTCAGAACTAAGGAATTTGGGGTAAAATTGGGTGTTATTTTTAGGCTTAAAATCCAATTAAAATTTAAATATAAATATTTTGATTAAAAAAAATAAAACGTGTTAAGGACAAAAAAAGGTACCTAAGTTTTCACAGAATTTCTTAAAAAACAAAAAAAAAACGGGTTTTTTCGATATTACTCTAAAAATTTTAGGTTATGTGAAAGATTAATTTATAGAAATGCAGAACGTTTTATTATCTTCATGATTAACTTTTTTTGATAGGTCTAGTTTTGCTAAAAACCGTATAAAAAACTGTTACCACCCCCAAAATTTCACTCAACACTCAATTTCACCCTTATAACTCGCATTCAAGATTCAAAAGATTTTTTATTCAAATTTACATGTATACAAATGACAAGTTTAGGCTTATAATTATCTAAAATATTTTAATGCTACATAAGAAAAACTTTAAAATAAATTTGTGGCGTGCTTCCGTGCATCAAGCAATTTATTTTTCCTGTCAGCTGCAATACATTTTCTTTTATTTTCAAAAGTTTTTATGCTGGTACTAATAAGTGTTTGACCTTTTTTGTCCTTTTAGAACTGCACTGGTCTATCAGATTTCCCCTAACATTAAAAAAAAACTGGAAAAAAAAATCCACTGATTCCCAATAAACTACATGTACACACCAAATTTCACTATAATTGAATCAATAGTTTATTAGTTAAATGCCAATATAATGTGTATAAATCCTTGCTGTAAAAAAGGCTCATTATCTCTGGAACTACTGATCTGATTTTTACCAAACATAGCTAGGAACATTCTATGAAAAATAGGGCTCAACAGAAAAAATAAATGGATCCATGACGGATCTGACACCTTCCTAGCTAGCCTATTATCACAGTAAGCCATGATAATATATTAGCCTTGAAAACAGCTTTTTGTAAATATCTCAAAAACTAAAGCTCCTACGAACTTTTTGGTTATAACATGAATTATTGAAGAAAATATATTCCGAAAACAGTGTATTGATACGATGCTCCGTTAAAAAGTTAGCATTTTTTAAAGTTTTTAATTGTCAAAAAACTGTCATTAGCATTAGTGGATTTTGACCAAAATCTAATCAACTCGTAAGAGTGTCGAACACTATTTTACCTGAAAACTTTATAAAAATCGGTTCAGCGGTTTAGGAGCTATCGTGTTACGGACAGAAACTATATACAGACACACACACACAGACACACACCTAGACAGACATCACGACGATATTGCTAGGATAGGTCAAAATACATCCAAATAACACATTTTTGAGGTTATCTAAAAAAAAATTTTCGTCGAAAATAATACCTTCTCTAGCCATTGCTACGCGGGCTAGGAAGGTAAAAAACTGCGTAAAAATCAATTTACAGTTTTGAGTTCTACATGCGCAAAAAGAGAAAGACACACAGACGCTCATAGGATTTTTGTCTTAATAAATAATTTAATAATTTATTTATTTAAACTCTATAACAATCCTTAACACTGTTTAATAGCAAAAAAAAACAAAACCATAAACACAGAAAATACGACCGGAAAAAAATCACTCAAAAATTATTGAAACTCCTATACAATGTTAATGATCAAAATAAATATCTATTCACCATGTGACGTAAACAAATTAGCGCCGCCTAACGAACATACCGTGTGAATGTTAATCGTTAGTTTCGATAGTTACGCACGTAAAGTTAACAAATCTCAGGAGAGTCGTACTTCGCTAACCAATTAACTCCGATAATGTGGTACTGAGTCGTACTGTTCGTAAGCTTGTCGCGAGATAACAACAATTACTGAATGAAGTTCACGCCGCGCGATAGAGTGGTTCAATAGTACTACAGTGGTACTATAGACCGTTTGACCGGGTAGATCCCTGGCGTGGTATATTGCCTCGCGTATACGGTTTTGCAGAACCGCCAGTCAGTAGTACTGCTGTGTTTTGAGATAGTAGTAGCGAAACATATACGGATTTGTTATATCATTTAAAACTACTTACAACTTAGTAGTACCTTATTTTATTGGCTGCGTCTGGCACATAACACTTTTATGGGAAAAGTATTTAATATTTTTTGACAAACCTTTTGGCAAGAAGTAAAGAAAAGAATTCCTTAGCGCGCCTTTAAATCCTCAATAAAAAAAACAAACCTCAATCCTCTAAAAAACCTGCCTAGATTACCTAATTTTTAGTCATTTTTTTATACATTATTTTGTCTAGAACTGTTTCACTTAGCGTCGTGGGGTTTTAAACGCGCGGTGCACGCAGTCCGTTCTTAAGAGTGCAAAAAATATTTTTTTCAAAATTTGCGAAACTTTGCCCAAAAATGTGTTATTTCAAAACTCTTACAATTAGATTTTTGCCTACAATATTTAATATTTTTATTTCGAAATAAATCTGTACTGCCTCCACAGATTTAACGGCTTTTAGAAATTTTTATTATTTTATAGTTTTCTTTCATATTAAATAATTTTTCCATAAAAAAGTTATTTCAAAACCCTTACGCGCTCCTTATATGCCAGATGCAGAGTTCCCTCTTAAGTCTTTTAAAATCTGCAGAAATTTCCCAGGACACCCTGCCATAATTTGTAGTTGCAGATCCATCATTTTCAATGGGTTTGGACCAAGGAGACAAAAATTATGTTTTATTTACTTTAAAGTTTTTTTTGAAAACCAGGTAAAGTTCATAAAAGTCCTCGTGAAAATTAAGAAGATCTAATGTACAGCGTGTCGCATTTTGATGGTATTAAATGGGAAACTCGGTTGTTATTAAAGATATCGATTTTCTGATTGCACCCTACCATGCTCGTTTTTTGAGCCCTTAAAAATGGTGTAATCAGATTTTTGCTATACCCCGTGGTTTTGCTAATACAGGGAGTTTTTGAAAAAATTGCATTTTTAACAATTCCTTGTACCTTGCTTATTCTGCAAGATATTTTTATTCTGTAGAAACCTTTTTATGGCAACTTTTTTAGGGCAAAATAATGACGTTGTCAATTCTTTAAAACATTGTTTAGTTTTTGAGATTTATCATAAAAAAATTAAATACGGACCTGGATTTTTTTTATTACTGTTTTGATTGGATTCATGCTATTATTATCTTAAAATGATAAAACTTTAATATTTTTTGATTTAAGGGTAAAAAAACAATATTTATTATTTAAAAAAAAAATTCCAAACCTGGAAATTTCCAACGTAAATATTTATTAAAAATTCCAGGACACACTAATTTAACGATTTTTAGTTTATCTGTTTTAAAACGTTAATTAAAAGATTTATAAATAAAGTAAAAAACGTTAAAAAGTTATATAAAAATAATATTATAGTAATTATTTGAATCAATTTACTTTAACCTGGAAAAAAAAGCGTGGAATTGACATTGTCATTTTACTTGTCATTTTTGTGAATGGCTTACTCAAAATTATTTTAAATTGGCTAAAAATCGACCATATCCAGATTTTGAAAAATGTGATATGTCACTGCTTTATTCAACAAAATCCCAATATTTAAACTATAGAAATATTTTTATGCAAAATGCTTTAAGAAAACTTACTCAAAAATGCCAACAATGTCTTACACATAATGGCAATCAGTTTGAACATTAATTTTATCATTAAAGCAAAATGAGTTATTACTTTTTGTGATTCGTTATTTTTTTTGTATTTCTCGTAGACTTTGTTTCAAACAAATCTTTAAATTAACGTAAAACCAATTTAATTTGCCAAGTATCAAAGCAGTCAAACTAAAAATCGTTCAACTAGCAATTTTTAATTTACATTTATGTTGGAAATTTCCAGGTTTGGACTAAATTTTTTTTTTAAATTATAAATATAATTTTTTCAACCTTAAAACAAAACTTTTTTTAATTTTTATTATTTTGAGATAATAATAGCATGAAACCAATCAAAATAGTAATAAAAAAAATCCAGGTCCGTATTTAATTTTTTTATGAAAAATACCATATCTGAAAAACTAAACAATATTTTAAAAAATTGACAACGTTATTATTTTCTACTAAAAAAGTTGCCATAAAAAAGTTTTTATCTTGCAAAATGAGCGAGATATAAGGGATTATTAAAAATGCAGTTTCTTCAAAAACTACCAGTATTAGCGAAACTAGAGGGTACAGCAAAAATCTGAGTACACCATCTTTAAGGGCTCAAAAAAGCAGCACGGTAAGGTGCAATCAGAAAATCGATAGCTTTAATAATAGCAGAGTTTCCCATTTAACGCTGTACTGCTATCCTTTAAAAAACATTAAAATTTCATACATTTTTACTATAAATAAATTACAAAATTATTGAGAATAATATAGGACTATCCACTGAAAAAATGTTAAAAATCAAATTTGAAAAAACAGGATAAACCATTATCTAGCTTATAAATACTAGTATGTATATATTTGCGGTTGTCCCCTGCAAGCAGTAGTAGGCTTAACACGTAATGGAACCACCTGTCGCACTCGTTTGTTTTTGGGTACCTTTCGACAACTGACGGCACGAGGACATGGCCCAGTCGATTTTAATAGCACACACTCTGTGTTACTGGATCGCATCGTCTGGATTTAGTTTTTTTTTGTGAAGAGATTAAGATCATAACAAAAACATTTCATGTAAAAAAGGCCAAGTTCACTCATTTGAAAATATTTATTTAAGCTTTGCAGTTACAGCCAAACTTGTTTATGTTCTTGTAACACTGTGCCTAAGAGTCAAAAAACAATAATAAATATTTCCAAATGAGTGAAAACCTTTCATTTTGAAATGTGTAATGTATATACTTTGATCTCAACTCTTTTTATGGAATACCATTTTCGCGTACTTGGTCTTTTTTACATGAAATGTTTTTGTTATTATTTCACATATTTTTTAAAGGATTTGGATAATATTGAGTTTTTAAGTAGCAAAATCTGTGGAATAATGTTCAAAACTGACTTTCACAATGCCTGTCCCCGAACGCTTTCAAGCTTTTATCTTTTTAATTTTAATAAATTTTTATTTTTACTAATTTGTGCTTTAGTAATCAAGGTATAGTTTTTGCAAACTCCGCTGAACAAAGATAAAAGCCGACCATCGGCATATCCTTTAAAGAAAGTGACATGGGCGGCGGTAGATATACTCATGAAAATTATTTAATTTAATTATGGCGTAAACTAAAGAAATAAAAATAGAAAATAAAACTTTCTATTCCTACACCTACAGAAACGACACTGATTTATTTTCGAACTCTGCATACTGCCGACTAAAGAGATCCCGAAAAGAACACCTGAAAGCAATTAAAAGCGCATCTCAAAAAAATCTGCCAATCAGGTGCCGTTCATCCACCTGGGCTCGGTCGGTCGGAAAACCAATACTTTGTGGTCCGACCGCAAAGAGCCGTGCCTTTTCTCTGTCGGTAGGATTGAAATTATATCAGGAAGATTTTATATGAATTTGGATAACTTTTGAAGGGCAGAATCAAACAAAATTTCATGAAATCGATAGAACCCCGTATTAAGAGTTATAGTGACTTTGCAAAAACTTTACTGATAATTTTGTGTGCCAATGGTGGGTTTGCGATTTTTTTTTGTTTTACAGGAAATGTTAGTTTTTTTTGTATTATTACATACATCCATTTTTATATTATTAACGAATTAGATAAAATTGCGCGTATGTAATTTTTTGCTTATATCCATTTTGTACAAACTAAATCTTATAATAAAAAGTGGAAGAAAGAGGGTTATTTTTTTTGATTTTAGAATAGTAAGAAAATTGTGAGAGGGGCATAGGGGTAAACTTTTTGAACTTTCGATACCATTGTTTATTTCTTTGTAATACCTGTATACCTATGTAATGTATATAGTTGCGTCAATGCCTAACTTATTATTATATAAATGCTTTTATGAGAAAAAGCGTAGGAAAGTGGGGGGGTTATTTTTAAGAACTTATCTATAATTTCTGTCAGTCTGGTCAAATCACAGCTCCGTAGTTTTTTGAAAGTGGGTAATAATAATTTAACATAACTTTTCATATATGGAGGAGGGAAGTGACTTCAAAATAAGCGTTTTTTTAATGTTTTTAATAGTTTTGTTAAAATTCATCTGTCAGTTCAAATCAGTCTGCCAAAGCTCAGCTCTCTAGCGTTTCCGAAAGTGGGCAATGTTAATTTTACATAACTTTGCATGTATAGAGGAGGAAAGTAAATTAAAAATGTGGGTTTTTTTTCCATGGGTTTTGTCGTAATTGCGCGAGCTTGCCGTGCCCCCAGATTTTTTAAAAATTAATTTAGCTTACAAAAAGTTTGGTCTTTGTTATCCTGCTTTTTTGATGAGGACCATATTCAATTAGGTTAGTGTCAGGTTAGGTAGACCAGTTAAAAAAGGTTAAAAAAAAATATATAACAGCATAAAAAATATTGGGCATAGAGGAAAAGAGTCGCATTATCATCGGAAAATGTCATAGAAGCAGCTAAAAAATAGTGGTGACTTTTTTCGTTAAAATATTTATTTTTACCTTCCTAGCCCTCGTAGGAATGGCTAAAAATGTGTTCATTCAACACTATTTTACCTGAAAATTTTATGATAATCGGTTCAGCGGTTTAGGAGCTATCGTGTTACGGACAGAAATATTATACACACACAAAGACACACACAGACAGGCATCACGACGATATTGCTAGGATAGGTCAAAATACACCCAATAACACATTTTCGGCGTTATCTCCAAAACAAATTTTTTCGTCGAAAATAATACCTTCTCTAGCCAGTGCTATGGGGGCTAGGAAGGTAATAAACATTAGTATAGAAAAATTTGTCAGGAAATCCGAAAAAAGACAAGGTGAAAATCAATCATATAACAAACAAGATGGAATTTTATTTATTTTAAAATTTGGCATTAATTAATTTTGATATTTTTAACTGCTTAAATATTGATTTCTGTCAAATTTTTCCATAATAATGTAAATTTTTTATACCACTATCTCAAAATACACCACTGTTTTTCCCAAAAAAATACTGCTTTTAGAAATGAAAATATACATATCTAATTCAGAGTTTAGGAAATAAAATGTTTAATTTTCACCAAATTCCGTGAAAAATAAAATGTGGATTATAAAAATCACAAAGGAAAAACCGGGTTTCTCGATTTTTTTAGGAAAATTTTAGGTTACGTAAAAAAATTATTGAAATAAAAATTGTAGTCCTTTTTTTACGTATAACTTTTGTTTTTACAATTTTTTGATACGAGGTCTAGTTTTACTGAAAATCGTTAAAAACAATAATTGTTTTTCTTGATTTTTCATGGTAGATAAAAAGTCACTGTAAGCTGCGTATATTTTTTTTTAATTTTCAATAGTTTTTATTTTGTAATTAGGTTTTCTATTCCAAAAGGTCAAAATAGAGTTCAAAGAACTAGATCGACATCCTTTGTAGTTACGGATCCACAAGTTGCGGAATTATTTTATTAATTTTAAGAATTTTATAGACCTTAATTCGAAAAAATATGTTTATTTAATAATATTTATTATTCAAGAAAGCAAGGACAATCTTTTTTATATATACACAGGGTGTATTTTTTTAATGAAATAATATTTTTTACATTTAAATTAAATATCTAATTTATTTTTCATGATACATTATTAGATATATTTCATTAATCTAAACCTATGTTTTTGCTATACAAGGTCTATTCAAAATCATGAACATAATAATCCGTTTAAATTCTGACATATGTATGTAATAGGTATACCCGTTAATTGTTATCCAAAGTTAAACAATTATAATTCTTAGGCATTTTGATTTATTTATACAAAATAATATGACTTGAATCCGGACCTTTGGCTATGTACAGGGTCATTGATTATATTTGCGTGGCCTTTTCAGGAATTAATGTACGTGATAGAAAAAAGCTTCAAGTACAAAAGCTGCAAAATTTTTTTTCATATTATCTTTAAGGCTAAGGCACAAGTAACAGAGTTCATTCCTTATGTCAAATTTTGACACCAACTATCTTAAGTTAAAGGTAACACCCTATATATTCGATTAGCGATCAGATACGTTTATATGTTATTGATAGGAATTCAACCCTACGAATCTTGTAGAGGTCATTTTAGGGATAACAACATATTAACTGTTCTGCCTTGGAGTGCCTGCTGTACTTAAAAAAAACTCACTTCTTTTGAGCAAATATGAATGCACTAGAAAGTTTGATACCAGAAATAAAAAAAACATGTATATATACCCAAAACATAGATTAACTGTTACTGAAAGGAGTCCACAGTATGCTGCTATCAAGTTTTTTAATAAACTTCCCAACAAGCTAAAAAGTATCCAAAGCTATCAACTTTATAAAAAAGAGTGCTTCAAATTAATTTGCAATATAGAACCCTATAGTATAAATGGTTTTTAAATTGTAATGAATTTGTGGCTAATAGTTAATTTTTTATTTTCAGTCATGTTTATATTTTTATTTTTATGGTTGTTTGTTCAAATTTTATGTTAGTGTTTTATTTTTAGCTCACACATATACTATACTATAGTAGTGTGAGCTATGGTGATCCTAATTTTTTCGAGAAAAAAAAAGTTGCTCCGATTTCAAAATTTTTTATATGTCTTTGCGTTTTAGATGATTTTGAAACTTTTTTGTTGCGCCGTCTGTCTGTCTGTCTGTCTGTCTGTATGTCTGTCTGTCTGTCTGTCTGTATGTCTGTCTGTAACGACCAACGCGCATAACTCAAAAACCGCTTGGCCGATTTTAATGAAATTTGGTACCTAGGCTGGGTGTTGAGTCGAGATGGTCCCATTTAAAAATGAACGAAATCCACCGAACACAAACCAAATAAAAGGGTGGGGTTAGATTAAAAAAATTAGAGTTTATGTGAAAATATGGCTTGTGTAATATCAAACGAAAGGTAATTGAGTCTGGAGTTAAACAAAATACATTTTAATTTTTGTTTTTTTAAGGGTGGGGGTAGATTTCAAAAATTTGAAATTAAGTCAAAACATGGCTTGTGTGGTATCAAACAAAAGGTAATTTAGTCTGGAGTTGAATAAAATATATTTCAGTTTTTAGTTATATTAGCTCACACGTACACTATAACTATAGTACTTAGTGTGAGCTTATGGGCCCATATATAGGCAGAGTATTTTTACTGCTGTCAATTTAAATTTTTTAATAAAGTTATAAAAATTTTAATATTCTACATTTTATTTTACCAGACAGAAAAGCTTTTTAAAACAGTTTCTTGTAGAAAATACCTTAACAATTTTTATTAAAAAGTATAAGTTATATACCTACCTATAGAGTTATATATTATTATTTTAGTAATTAAGATGACGATCCAATTTATTTATTGTACACAATTTGGAAATAAACTTTTTGTATTGTATTGTATTATTTGTAAAAACTAAAAATATCGATGCATTGATTTCAAAAATATATAGGTTGCTGACATTTAGATAAACCGTTTTTGAGTTATATCAGTTTTGAATTACTGTTAAAGTGCACTAATAATCATCCACTTGGCCCAAGGTTCCGTATACTTCAATGTAAAATTGTAACTTAAAAATTCCTTAACTGGATATAAACAAACCATATGGTCTTAAAATCAGGAAACATCCAGCTTTCTTTCTGACAGAAAATATACAGGGTGTTTCCTTTAACTTAAGAAAGTTGCTGCCGAAATTTGTCTTAAGAAATGACATCTGACACTTCTGACGTAGCCCAAAAGATAACATGGAAAAACTTAAGCAACTTTTATATTGAAAGTTTTTTTCTATCACCTACATTATTAACCCATGATAAACGCCACGCAGATATAATTAATGACCCTGTACATTCTATGTTCAAATAAAATAAAAAAACATGTTATCGCAAAAACTCGCAAAAAAAGCTTTATATTATAATATTAGTAAGACATTTACAACTTCGTTTTGGTCTTCTTTGGCCGTTATACTTTTTTCTCCAAGGAAGTTAAAATAATTTGTTAGTAAAGTACCCAGGTAAGCAATAACTTATCCAGCGCAATACTCAGTACACATCAAGAACACGTTTTCATCTATCAAACTAAGTTAAAACCTAAATACTATATAGATTTTCAACTGACACAATCAAAAATACTCTGCCAATATATGGGCCCCTGAGCTCACACTAGGTACTATAGTTATAGTGTACGTGCGAGCTAATAAAACTAAAACCTGAAATATATCTTATTCAACTCCAGACTAAATTACCTTTTGTTTGATACCACACAAGCCATGTTTTGACTTAAACTCAAATTTTTTAAATCTACCCTTAAAAAACAAAAACTAAAATGTATTTTGTTTAACTCCGGACTTAATTACCTTTCGTTTGATATCACACACGCCATATTTTCACGTAAACTCTAATTTTTGAAATCTACCCCCACCCTTTTTGAAGAAAAAAAAACTAAAATGTATTTTGTTTAACTCCATCTCAATTACCTTTCGTTTGATATCACACTCGCCATATTTTCACATAAACTCTAATTTTTGAAATCTTCCCCTACCCTTTTACTTGGCTTGTGTTGGGTGGATTTTGTTTATTTTTAAATGGGACCATCTCGACCCAAGACCCAGCCTAGGTACCAAATTTCATTAAAATCGGCCTAGCGGTTTTTGAGTTATGCGCGTTGGTCTTTACAGACATACAGACAGACAGACATACAGACAGACAGACGGCGCGACAAAAAAGTTTCAAAATCATCTGAAACGCAAAGATATATAAAAATTTTTGAAATCGGAGCAACTTTTTTTTCTCGCAAAATTAGGATCACCATAGCTCACACTACTATAGTATAGTATATGTGTGAGCTAAAACGAAAGCTATTACTATAGAAATTTATATATGTCTTTGGAAAAGGAAATTTTTTAAAACTAATAAAATACAAAACTTAACTCCGGTCAGCTGTTATCCAATTTTTAAAAAGTGTTTTTGGTCTGACCTGTAAATTTTGTCAAATTGGAGTTACACACTTTTCGGATTTTGCCGACGATATTTGGGGTGTGGGACACGGTCGTTACAGCACATAATTGGTAGGACAAATGTTTTTTCATGTTTGATATCATAAAATATATCTGTAGATATTTAAGCAAATCACTTTCATAAATTTTCTTATAGGAAAAAGTTGGAGGTTTCGGCAAAATGAAGCAACTTGCGAAAATTGGATTTTTACTCATCAAATAAAATACTCTGCCAATATATGGGCCCCTAAGCTCACACTAGGTACTATAGTTATGTGAGCTAATATAACTAAAAACTGAAATATATTTTATTCAACTCCACACTAAATTACCTTTTGTTTGATACCACACAAGCCATGTTTTGACTTAAACTCAAATTTTTGAAATCCACCCCCACCCTTAAAAAAAACAAAAACTAAAATGTATTTTGTTGAACTCCAGACTTAATTACCTTTCGTTTGATATCACACACGCCATATTTTCACTTAAACTCTAATTTTTGAAATATACCCCCACCCTTTTTTTCAAATAAATTAAAATGTATTTTGTTTAACTCCAGACTCAATTACCTTTCGTTTGATATCACACACGCCATATTTTCACATAAACTCTAATTTTTGAAATCTATCCCCACCCTTTTATTTGGTTTGTGTTCGGTGGATTTTGTTCATTTTTAAATGGGACCATCTCGACCCAAGACCCAGCCCAGGTACCAAATTTCATTAAAATCGGCCAAGCGGTTTTAAAGTTATGCGCGTTGGTCGTTACAGACAGACATACAGACACACAGACAGACAGACAGACAGACATACAGACAGACAGACAGACAGACAGACAGACGGCGCAACAAAAAAGTTTCAAAATCATCTGAAACGCAAAGATATATAAAAATTTTTGAAATCGGAGCAACTTTTTTTTTCTCGAAAAAATTAGGATCACCATAGCTCACACTACTATAGTATAGTATATGTGTGAGCTAATTTTGTTTTCCACGAACTTTTGTGTAAAATATCAAGAATAAAAAGGCGCTATAATAGTAGTCGTAGTAGTGTGGGGTAGGCTCTAGGCCTGGCGACTAGGTACATAAAGCACCCTTTTCGGCAACCCCCGGGCATCCCCCCTACTGAGTCCTTCCCTCGCTAACGAATCTGCCCGTTTTCTGTACAAAGGCCAGAATATCGGGCAACCTCAGATTCTCAAATGCCTCCTCTTCGAATAGCTCTTTTCTTGCCTCCTTGTATGCTTCACATGATGAGAGGAAATGTGCTGAGGTCTCGTCCTCGGCCCAACATCGCTTGCACGTCGCGTCCTCCTTTACACTCATCTTTGCCTTCCTTGTAGGACGCAGTGTCCGGTTATGACTCCACTATGGCTCCCACCTCTCTTCGTGTTCTAAGGAGCATCCAGTCCTTACGGGACTTGCTGTGTCCTGTCACATACGCCTTCGCCTTTCTGGCGTCTCCTGTGTGAAAAAAGTCGTCGCAGGTAAATTTTGAAAAAAAATTCGATTCGTGCATTTGTTAATTTTTGTACTGAAATTAAAATATTGATTTTATGTTGGGGAACAAGGGAGCGCTCCTTCCAGCTGGCCCTTCTAGATCCACCACTGATCCGCTGCGATTCTCGCCATTAAAATATATTTTTTACAGCTTTGACAATGCACTATTTGTTATGTGCAGTCTGCAAAAATCGATTCAATGTAATAAATTTTAATATTTGATAGGAAAAAATGATATGCTTATGAATATCTACGATATTACTTATTTACCATGACAATACGTATTACAACCACGCCAGTGGCCATGGGCGCAACTAGATAGTTGAATTTAGGGATCTGTCAGTTTTAAAATAGGCTGTGTAACAAAATGGGGTTTGAATTAAAATGGTATTTTTGCCATTTATAAGTGTTTAAATATTTTTAATTAATATAATATGGGTGTCCCAGAAGTCCGAGTCCACCCAAATATCTTCTGAACTATTGAAGATAACTAAACCATATTTGGCAGTGATCAATAACATTAAGATATCTATTTTTTGAAGGGGCGGATGTTACGCCTCTACATTAGGGGGCGGCATAGGGGCGGTCAGCTTAAAATTTTCAAATTGAAACTCCTATCGAGTGATACCTCGTTATAAAAACTAACATTTTGACATAAGTGTTAATTATATACGTCAAATCTGTCAAAAGTTATAGCCTGCCAACCCTAATTTTTTCAGTCTTCGTTAAAATTCTTAAGTTTCTTGCTTTAAACAAAACTTCTATTAAGTGATATCTTGTTTGAAAGGTCTTTGAATAGCCAACATTTTGGTGTAACTGCTCCTTGCCTATGTAAAACGTGTCAAAATCTATAGACTATCAAACCTATTGTTTTACTGTTTTTTAAAGATTTCACAAGCTTGGTCTAACTATAGCTTCGAAAGGTCTTTCAAAAACTGACAAGTTGACGTAGCTGTGACTTGCTTAATTCAAACATTTTTTCTACACTTTTTTGACTTCAGTTTGAAGTGCTTAAAATGCCACGATCAAATGAAACAAGATATAGGAAAACTAAACGCCTTTTCAACAATACATTTAAAGACAGACCTATGTCACATAAAAAAAAATTCAACTTTATCTTCATTTGATCGTGGCATCTTAAAATACAAATTTGTCATAAAGTTTAGAAAATATGTTTGACGTAAATAAGTGACAGTTACGTCAACATGTTAGTGTTTGAAAGACCTTTCGAATATGCTATAAATAGTTACACAAAATTGTGAAATTTGTCAAAAATGGTAAAAGAATAAGTTTGGCAGTTGACAGATTTTGACACCTTTCACACAGGCAAGGAGCAGTTCGGTTCGGTTCGGTTCGGTTCGGTTCGGTTCGGTTCGGTTCGGTTCGGTTCAACGCTAAAATGTTTGTTTTTTCAAAGACCTTTTAAATAAGTTGTTATTCAATAGGGTTTTTGTTTATAACAACAAACTTGTTAAATAAAAGAAAACTGAAAAAATTAGGTTTGGCAGTCCATAGCTTTTGACAGATTTGACGTAGACAATTCGCAGTTATGTCAAAATGTTAGTTTTTCAATGACCTTTAAAATGAGCTATCACTCAATAGGAGTTTCAATTTAAAAAATTTAAGTTGACCACCCCTATTCCGCCCCCTAATGTAGGGGCGGCACATCCGACCTTTTAAAAAATAGATATCTAAATATTATTAATCACTGCCAAATATGGTTCAGTTATCTTCAATAGTTTAGAAGAGCCACTAACATCACATAAATTTATATTTTGTAACTGGAAATAAATTTACTAAACTCTTCAACTTTTAAAAAACACACTGTGTAATTTTATTTTCTAATGGTTTTCTAGGTCCATGCATCTTTGGATTACGCTGGTATTTCCCCTCTCTTACTCGCCAAAGCGAGAAAGCTTAGACTTCAGATCAATCAGCGGCAAGCTAAGAATGCCTAGAAAACAGGGTGGCTTTGGCTGAGACCAAAAAATCGTTAGACAACATTCTTTAGTTGGTTTTCGTTGGCTTCACTTCTTTTGGTTCATAAACCCCCCTTAGGTTTTTGTTCAACTGGAGAAATGTTAAATTTATCAATTATTTTAACTTTGTACAAAGCTATCACCTTTGTTATTCAAAACTATTTTGGAATTTACTTTTAGAGTTCATTTTAATCTTAAAGTGTATGTTTTGAAATATTAATGCTATCTTCTTCTGTTTTTTTAACACCCCCCTTCCCCTCTCGTAACTCATTTTCAGGAAAAAACACACTAAAAAAACATTGAGTGTAATACAAGGCTAAACCTCCCCTCTCCCCCTAGAGCGTTACGTAATTAAAGGACAGGCCCTTAAATAGCAGGCGTCAAAACAGTCGTCGCAAGAAAATGGATTTCAAGGTATTATTATTTTTTGTTCTTTACAACTATTGCCCAAACGTTCAGCATCAAAATAATTAAACGGTTAGTGTCCAACCAGTTTGTCCTCAAACGATCGGCCCTGAGCGCGCTCTAGGTATAAATTATATAACATGGAGGATTTAGTGGCATGAGGGCAGGGAATTAATAGGAAAAATAAGGTAACAAAAAAATTTTACCTCCAGAGCGTCACCCTGGTTAACGGCAGATCCCTAGTTCAAATCCAGCTTGAGGTAAAATCTTTTTGTTACCATATTTTTCTTATTTTACCTTGCCCTTATGCCACTAAATTCTCCCAGGTATATAAAAAATAAATGGATCCATGACGGATCTGACACCTTCCTAGCTAGCCTATTATCACACTTTAAGTGAAGCTATGATAATATATTAGCCTTAAAAACAGTTTTTTGTAAATATCTCAGAAACTAAAGCTCCTACGAAGTTTTTGTTGTTCACGAATTATTGAGCAAAATACAGTCTACTATATTCCGAAAACAGTGTATTGATACGATGCTTCGTTACAAAGTTAGCATTTTTTATAGTTTTTAATTGTCAAAAAACTGTCATTAGCATTAATGGATTTTAACCAAAATTACTTTACTTTAAAAAAACTACTAGTAGGGGTGTTATGTATGGGACCGAATTCGTAAGGGTGTTTTTTGCCAAAATTTAAAAAAAATACAAAAAAATCACGCTTTTAAACTTTTGCGGATTGCTGACCCCCTATGATGGGCGGTAGATACTTAAATTATGTTCGAAAATGCCGAAAAATAGTGGATTAAAAAAACCAAAGTAAAAATAGCCCACACATACTTTATAACTTATGACTACGCGAAATTTAGTTGTTTTGTGGGGAGAGGGGGGTTTCTCTTGACCTAGAGACACCACTGCTATAAACTCCCATTAATCACACCCACACTCACTAAGACATCAATTCAATTTAGCATTCATGAGACGCTTAGTTATCTTCGTTTCTTCGGCTTTTTTTTCGTATGAGTTCATTGCAATGTATAAGCGAGTCTTCCGGTCTTCAATTTACCATACGACCGACGCCTTAGTTGACCTTAAACTTGCTGGATTAAACGCGAAGAAAAGCTCGTTTTTATTCATAGAGTTATTCTTCTTTTATCTTGTTCTTTAACGTACTACTACTAGAGGAGATCAAAAGAAGAAAAAATCAAACAAGTTTTCGTGGCTAATCCGGTAAAAAGAAGTTTTTGCTTCTCTCATATTTTTCCGTGGGTAGCTCCAAGGCTTAACCTAACGGGGGAACTCAATGGACACCTAGTAAGGGTGGACAGTTACTGTTTCGTCCTTATGGGACTCCTCAGACCCTTACGAAGTTAATCAGACAGTTTTGTCTCTCATCCTATTTCTGTAGTGAGAAATCCCTCGCAAGAAGTGCCATCTACCGAGATATGAGAGAAACTAGAACAAGAGCAGGCGAGTATAAACTGCTATATACATATATCGATCGATGAAAAGATTAATTGCAAAGAAAAAGAAACCATCTGTGACTTACAACAGCACTTCTGTCTTTCAGGCCAGAGCAACGCTGATTAGCGTTTTTACCTACCATTACACGTGAGAGTCAATAAGGGGAATTTTTAAGCCAAATATTACTAGTCAGCCAATTTGAGCAGGTGCAGCTCTTCCTCACTCAGTGTTGTGCCTGTTGTTTAGGAGGAACTAATAGCTACGGCACGTATCGTGACGTAACGTACCTTTTGGTCAAGTGCGCATGTGCAGTGCCTTTGGGACGTACAATACGCCTTACACGCGGTAGATATATCGTTACACCAGCTAGCGAATGTAGAACCGTAACCACAGATCGAAAAAAGTTGTGCAAATTATAATTAGGATTTTAAGCCAATTGATTCTAAAGTTGGGTTTTGATCAGTCTAACCCTATTTTTTAAATGTTTTGGTGTATTTAATTTTAATACTGGAGTGGAGTGGTGCCCTGTCGTGAAGAAAAATTAAATTAAATTAGCAACAATCCGAGCCAAAAGAGTATACTTTTTCAAACGTGAAGTTTAGTACAGTGAAACCTCCCATAAGCGGACACTTACGGTTCCGTCGATTTTGTCCGCTTATTGGAGGTGTCCGCTTATGAGGCAGAACTGCGAATTTTTAATATATATTTATTAACAATTTCCGCTGCTTGAATTTTTCCGATATTTTATTTCTCAGCGATTTTTCGTGCTGATAGATGTTCCTTCTTCGAAACGTTAACAACTTCCATTTTTTCACGTACACTAGGAAGTTTTTACTAGGCACCATTTCAAAGAGATCTATTACTACCTTAGAGTAATAATAATATTATTACTCTGAGATTACTACAAACACAGCAGTCCCGCCCGCGCCCCCACCGAATAAAATATGTTGGCTGCAGAGTGCGTTGTTGCCAACATACTACAGCTGTCAGAGGTCCGTGTCCGGTTAAGAGAGGTTTCAGAATTTTTTCACCAAAAAAAATTGTCCGCGTCCGGTTATTAGAGTGTCAGGTTATCGGAGTGAATTTTATATGTAAAGAAATAGGGAAAAGCTTGGTTCCAAAAAATTTGTCCGCCTAAAGGAAGTGTCCGCTTAATAGATGTGTCCGCAAGGAGAGGTTTCACTGTACACGTAAATAAAAAAAAATTTCGTGGCTAAGCGGGCATAGAAAGATTTTGTTTCTTTTGTATTTTTCCGTGAGCAGCTCGAAAGCTGTACTACACCCACGGGGGTCCAAGATCTAATGGACACCTATTAAGTGTTGACAGTTAACTGTTTCGTCCTTAAGTGACTCTTCAGAACACTGCATGGTCAATGTAACACTTTTGTAGAGCTACAGAGACGGTATATGAATCTTATATTACGATGTTGGTAAGAGAAATATAATAAATAAAGCCTGCGATACCGTTTGCTTTCACATAGTGGCGACATCTACAAATACAAAAGAAACTACCAGAGTAAAAATAGAAGGCAGGCAGATGAAATGAAACACAGTACTCATGAGCGTGACATAATTTGTCCCTCAGGTCAGGTTAATGCATATTGCATTTTTTCCGCCTTCGCAACGTTTTATGTCGAGTTAGCGGAGCGTGTGCCAAAAATACTACTATTCACGGGTACTAAACTTCACGTTTGTAGTATTTTTGGCACACGCTCCGCTGACTCAACATGAAACGTTGCGAAGGCGGAAAAAAAATGCAATATGCATTAACCCGACCCAAGGGACAAGTTATGTCACGGTCATGAGTACTGTTTTTCGTTTCATCTGCCTGCCTTCTATTTTTACTCTGGTATTAATAAAAACTTTAACAAAAGTTATAAAAAATAAAAAAGTAAAAAAATATAAAAACTTGAAACACCTAAAAAAAATGGAAAATTTAAAAATGTAGAAAAAGTTGAAAAAATTCGAAACCATAAAGTACTTAAAAAAATTTGAAACCCAAAAAAGTTATAGAAGCCGAAAAAGTTCAAAAACCAAAGAAATTAGAAAGGTTTCAAAAGTTGCAAAAAAAAACTTTAAAAAATTAAAAAACCTAAAATGTCAAAAAAGTTATAAAAAAGTTTAAGAAATTAAAAACGTTGAAAAAAATTACTACTACTACTATGTCGGTTTAGAACGTTTTTCTACGTTGTCCGACGCTTATTCTCCACCTCCTTCGATTCTGACAATCATCTTCCGTCAGGATTTTTTGACTCATCGATCTTTGGATTGACTGTTGCCATTCCAGTTTAGGACGCCCTCTTTTTCTGCGCCCTATTGGTTGCCATTCCAGGACCTGCTTTGGTAATCTTTCGTCGTTCATTCTTTGTACATGGCCGTACCATATCAGTTGTCTTTTAGTGATGTCATTCGTCATGCATGACGAATGAAAAAAATTAAAAAACTTAAAAACGTTAACAAAATTAAAGGAATTTTTGAACCATCCACCTCAAGGATGGGTCAAAAATGGTCAATTGAAGGGAAACGCACTATAATCGAAAAATCAGGACTGACATTTCTCTAAAATAGATAAATAAAGAAAATGTCAATGTCAATTGACTTAAAGTAGTGACATCGTCACCTTTGATTGAATTAGTTTTTTACGATGTGTTTTACTAATGGAGGTTTCCTATAAATTTTAATTTTATTAGAAAAAACAATTACTAAAAGGTTAATTACCTAATGGCGAACTTTCGTAAAAAGATACACAATCGCTAAATTTATTAAAACAAAACATAGAAGCAAATTCGTGTTTTTAAAAAATGCAACCAGTGGGGTTTCTGAAAAAATAAACGTACTAAAATTTACGTGTGAAGAAAACTTTTAAAATTAAAAATTGTAGCGTTTACAAAAATTTAAAAGTTAATGTAAATTTTTTATATTTGCAAATTTTAAAATTACTTAATTGAAAAGGTATAGTTTTGTTTGTCATTTTTTTTCAACGTAAGATTTATTTGCATAACAAAATTAAATAACATATATTTTTTTCACAATGCTTCTTTTTAAATAACTTTTTTAACACATCCTGTTCATAAATGGTGAAATGACAATTAAGTTTTTATTAATTTTTAGCACCATATTGATCATAGTATTTTGCAAAATAGCTGTTGGGCGTAATTTTTTTGGCACACCCGGTATAAAAGTTTTAAGATGACCAAAATTCACGCTAGTCTTTTTTTTACAAATTGTAGATAAATCTTTTTAGTAGAGTAAATTTGTAAAATAAAGCTGCAAAAAGGGTATATTTTTTATATTTGGCATGGTAGTACCTAACACTAAAAGCTAAATTTTCATTTAAGGATCCCCGATTTTCCGGCCTCAGAATCCAAGATGGCGGCTGCCAAAGTTAAAAAAAAATGAATTCCTTGTTTTAAGAGAAATTAAATTAATTTTGGTAAATTTACTTTACTAAATTTAAAAATGTAAAAAAAATACACCTGTCACTTTAAAACAAAATGGTGTCTATATTTTAAAAAAATCGTTTCTCTTCGATATTTTCTTTATTTTTTGTGCGATATTTATTTTTAGTACCTCATATTAAAACTACAATTTGACATTTAACATTTTAAGATGGCGGCCAAAATTCAGATAAAAAAAAATTGTGTGTGCTTAAGACCACACGGCAGAAGTGTAAACTTCAACAAGGCGAAATTAATAATACTGGCCTTCATCTGCATCATCATATCGCTCGCTGAATGTTCCTCTCACAGTTAGTCGACTCGAGTCGACTTCACCCGAATAAGCGTTACATAGCCGAGCCTGACGGCTCAGTTCAATTCACTTCCCACAAAAACTGCTAAACGCGCCTAAAGAAGTTTACACTTCAAAAAGTTATTGTTTTGTTCTTGTTTGACACAATTAGTATTGCCGTGTACTATATCGGTTTATACTAAATAGGGGTCGCCGATTTTCAATATTTCATAATAAATGACACATGTCTATTATTAATCAAGATGGCGCGTTCAACATATAAAAACAACAGTATCTTTTTGGTTTGGTAAATTTTTTTACCAAGATATGTAAACCCTATATCATTATTTTTGAGACAACTTTTTACGACTTTTTTTCGTTGGCCTATGCTATTTGTTATGGTAAACAGCTGATAACTGTCAAAAAGTTATCTAAAAAATTATAATGTAAAGTTTTACATTACTCTTAATTAAATTTAAATTATAATGTACCAAAAGAATATTATTTATTTATTTTTTAAAGATTAAACAAAACACTGATATTTTAAAAATGTCAAAAAAGTTGACATATGTCACGTACCGGGTGATTTGATTGTATTTTACCTAATAGCTCCGTTAAAATTGATCTTCATATTTCATACTGTTACGGGTTCACAACGACAAATTAAAACTCGCAATTGTTGAAAACGATACGTCAATTTATTTCGACAAATTATGTACAAAAACACGCACTTAAACTTACTACTAACATGCTAATAATTCACTACTTTAATCCGCCTATTAACTTCGCCTTAACATCTAGCGATCACTACCATTGGTTATCTTTTACTGGCTCGATGCGCCGCGTCCGGCTCTCTATATTCGAGAACCATCCATCCTTCTTCGATTCACGAGCATTCTCGTTTCTTCCAGAAGGTACGCGGCATGCATGAGTGTCATAGATAACGCAACTAAAACCTAGACTAAGAATACAACCATAAGATACGTCAACCTAATACTACACTAAACCTAAATAAATTCCAACTATAAAATTTAAATAACTTAAATTTGTAACAATACACTTTCTTTCTATTCTTAAACGATAGGGCTCCTTTTTCTGTTAGCCAAGCCTTGTTTAAAATTTTGTGCTTTTAATAAAGAATCGAACTGCCAAATTGAATTTTATCTGTCATTTTATAGAATGATCTTTTTATTACTTTATATTCTTTGTTTTTTTTTATTTATTTTATTATATATTTTAATTTGTTTACTGGGTTTAAACTAATTTAAAACTTTCAAATTAAGAAATCAGTTATATAAAAGAGGGAATAAGAAATTAATAGTTAAAAACTAAAAAATAACGTCATTTTAAACGAACAACGCTAATCAAAAATTTTATAAAATGAGGGTCATTTCCTAAGAAAAATTCCTACTTTATGCAATATCTGCAATACTAAAATTAGGCACTGCACATAGTACAGGTGGTACAGGTACACATACCTAGGTGCAAAAACTCTGTCGAGAGAAATTTATATTTTAGTAGTTTAGATAAATTACCAATGTATTTTTGTAAATTTAATAGTCCACCCAGGAATATGTCTTGGGGGGCCTCGAAGCACCCCCCCTGTGTGCCCCCTTGAAATTGAATTTAAATGCAGACCCCTTGTAGCTTAAAACTGGCTTGCTCAATCCAGATTGGGCCGCTCTTAAAAAAACGTCCCAAAATAAACTGATTGGCCAATTGTTCATTGTAGAAAATTGTGTAAAGACCCACCATTGCATTTTTCCATCCGCAGTTGCATAGTTTTGAATCTAGTTAGTTTGAGAGTTGCATAATTTTAAATATTGTAAAAGCGAGCAGCCGATTTGAATTCAAGTCGAATCCTAAAGATTTAAGATAAAGAAATTGCAATTATTCGTTTTAGACGGTCTTTTTTTTTGATTATTCATTCCATTAAATTAAAGCAGTTTTAATGGGTATTTTGCAAAAAATCATTTACATTTTTTAAATTATTGCTAACTTTGTTATTAAATGAATCCTTGGCTTTCCAACTGCAAAGCCAAAAAGTTTCTTTCTTCGTTATATTAACAAAAAAATTTCCGTACCGCGATTTTTTTCGTTCTAAGTACTTAACTAAATTTTACTAGTCAGTCTAGTTCTGCAAAAATTTTCTTCAAGGTTTTTTTTTTTCTAAAATTTTACCCTTTGGTGTCATTATTGTTGATGAGTCTAGGTACAAACTTTTGTCTGGTGCTTTTTACTTTTAACGATTTGACACCAAGCCATTTTGTATTAAATTGCGAAAAGATGGATACTTTTTGTAATTAGTTGATGTGAGATTTGGAAGGCCGAGCTTTAACCTAGTTGGATATACAGCATGATTAAATACTATAGGGATCATCGGAAATTATTACTTAAAGTAAGATAAGAACAACTGCATAGGTAAGAAAATAAAATAGAAGTTTCCACGTGGTTACGCCCATTGTTTTAGGATAGCCAGGCCCACAGCCAATACCTGTCCTCTGTGCGTCCGGCAAAGTGGAGGGAGGAAATTTCTGACACCAAATGTTTCCCCTTGCGCGGCGATCTTTTCTTTCAGTTTATAAAGAAAATCGATTGAGGGAAGTTATACATAAAATATCGGAAATGTAGACGATAACTACGTGACGTATAACCCTTTTTTTCAAGCTTGTTCTTTTTTATAATATTTAATGCCGTGTCTGCCACAAACTAAAGTTTATGGCTTCACCAGCGAAACAAATAAGAAAGGCGTCTATTTTAAAGCAAATTCTCAAAAGTACTGCTAAACAGTCTCCGAGCCTGTTATAAACCTTAATTCGGACATTACATAGCATTTCACCCACATAGCACAATTACGTGTTTAACACGTAAAAAAGGCGTGAAAAAATAACGTTGATTTTAAAGCTGCTAGAAAAAAACGTTTATTTCATATATGAAAACAAGCTTAATAGGTCATTCATTAACGTTATAAAAAATAACGTTGCTAAAAACTGCGTTGTAATAACGCCGTTATAAAATTAAAACAGCAATGTTTTTACGTTAGTTTCAAGTGATTTTTACGTTAAAATCACATTAGATTCACGCCTTTTCTACACGAATTTTAAAAACGCGACTTGCATGGCTTTTCGACTGAATATGTTTGAGATTTTACTAGCAGCAGCGCCACCTATTGTCGGGATTTTTCACTTTAACAAAACAGGCAGTGCTTTGGCCTCTAAACTCCAAAAACCTTTTAAGGAACTGATCCCTGATTCTTCACGATTACGACGCATCTGTTATTAACCTGATAAAGACACATTAATATTCTGTGAAAGTGTTTACTGTAAAAAATCTTGTTTAGCTTTAAAAAAAAACATAATGTATATAGATAGATATATAGATATTTTGTCTTGCCCTGAGTGCCATCTTTAAATTGTCTTAAAGTGTTGTAGTCTTAAACTAGTGAACTTTTATAACTTCCTTTCGCGTCTCTTTTAAGTTAAAAAAATGTTATTAAAAAAACGTGACCACAAAAGACGCAGAAAGTTAGTAGGTCTGAGAAGTCTTAATCTAGTGGCGTTTTAGAACATGTTGTAGAGGACTTTTTAAGTGTGAATGTGGTACATGAAAATAACGACGGTAAAAAACACATTATATACACAGCACCAGAAACTTCAGCAAAAAGTACAATTTTATAGCTTGATTTCTCCTTGTTTTTAAGTTAACAACCAAAGTGGTAGGTCTTAAAGGCCATGCAAATTAAATGGGCCTTTTGCATAGCCCTATAAAAAATATCATTGGGTGCCAAATCTGCTGATCTCGGAGGCCAGCTGATAGTATCTTGCCTACTTGTAATAAGTCGCCTAGGAAACGTTTCATTTAAAAACACTGTCACAGGCAAAGTGTCATGAGTTGGGCAACAATCTTGCATGAACCAAATTCGGTTAAAACCAACATTTGGCACCTGTCGAATCGAATTGGAATCATAACAAAAACATTTAATGTAAAAAAAAGCCAAGTACGCGAAAATGGCATTCCGTAAAAAGAATTGAGATAAAAGTAAAGCCTAGTTCTCCAATACAAATTTCAAAATGAAAGGTTCTTACTAGTTTGGAAATGTTTTTTGAAACTTTGCTATTACAGCCAAACTTCTTTATGTTCAATTTAGCACTGTGCCTAAGGGTCATTTACAGCCGTAATAACCAAGTTTAGAAAAACATTTCCAAACTAGTAAGACCCTTTCATTTTGAAATTTGTACTGGAGAACTTGGCTTTACTTTTATCTCAATTCTTTTTATGGAATGCCATTATCTTAATCTATTTTTTTTTACATGAAATGTTTTTGTTATGATATCACTTCTTTTTTAAAGGAATTGGATATTATTTAATTTTTAAAGTAGTAAAATATGAGGAATATTGTTTAAAACTTTTGCAATGCCTCACTTAAAATTTTGAGGTTTTTTAATTTTATCATAGTTCCTATTAGCCTTCCAAAGCTCAGCTCTCTAGCGTTTCTGAAAGTGGTCAATGTTACTTTTACATAACTTTACATGTATAATGGAGAGAAGTAAATTAAAATTTTCGTGTTTTTAAATTTTTTCCTATAGTTTTATCATAGTTCCTATCAGTCTTCCAATGCTCAGTTCTCTAGCGTTTCTGGAAGTGGGTAATGTTACTTTTACATAATTTTACATTTATAGGGAAGGAGAGTAAATGAAAATTTTGGGGTTTTTAAATTTTTTCCCATGGTTTTATCATAGTTTCTATCGGCCTGCGGTTCTGGAAGTGGGCAATGTTACTTTTATGTAAATTTACATTTATAGGAGAGAGAAGTAAATTAAAATGTTGGTTTTTAAATTTTTTCGTATAGTTTTATCATAGTGTCTTTCATTCTTAAAAAGCTCAGCTCTCTAGCGTTTCTGGAAGTGGGCAGTGTTACTTTAACATAACATTTACATTTATAGGGGAGGGAAATAAATTAGAATCTTGGGGTGTTTTAATTTTTTTCTATACCTTTATCATAGGTACTATCGGCCTTCCAAAGCTCAGCTCTCTATCGTATCTGGAAGTGGGCAATGTTACTTTCACATAACTTTACATTTATAGGGGAGGGAAGTAAATTAGAATTTTGGGGTGTTTTAATTTTTGCCTATAGTTTTATCATAGTTCCATCAGTCTGCCAAAGCTCAGCTCTCTAGCATTTCTTTTACATAACTTTACATGTATAGGGGAGGGGAGTAAATTAGAATTTTGGGGTTTTGTCATAATTTCTATCAGTCTGCCAAATTTCAGCTTTGTAACATGTCTGGAAGTACAGTAGAATATTGATGATCTATACATGAGTGAGTGAGTGGCAATTTCGACGTTTTTGAAATTTCGTAACTACTTTACCACTTTATGGAATTTCATGAAACTTGGAGGGGTTGTCAAATCCACGAAGATCTACTGTGCAAAGTTTGAGATTCGTAGCTTATTCCGAAATAGAGTTTTAGATAGGTCAAATATCGGCTGAAATGTTTCAAGAACAGATGGTACGGCGCGCGAACTTGGCGAGGCACTGCCGTGCCCTCAGATATTAATATATCCATATATGTCAACATACAGGGACTACCTATTGCTAAAAATAATATCATCTTACTTGATAATATTACAAAATTCAAGTTCTTTCAAATTTTAAAAACTTGCTTAATAATTAACACCTATCTTATTCAAATAGCACTTAAAATTTTTTGCTCTTAATATTTATTATCCAAAACAATCAACAATAAACTATATAATATATTAACGACATGTAACATAATAAAAATTATATGTGGTTCGGAAAGGTGTTAAATAGATTGTACTTGACGGGAAAGGTCGTACTTTTGTTCGGCACCACCTATACAAAGGTTAACATACGCTATGTGGGGTAGAATAATGCGTTTGAGTTCATGAAAAAATGGGGCTGTCACGCTTCTGAAACAATAAAAATATTTGTGTAAATAAACGCACAGAAAAAAAGCGCAAAGGAAATATACAACTACTATGTCGGTTTAGAACGGTTTTCTACGTTGTCCGACGCCTATTATCCACCTCCTTCGATCCTGACAATCATCTTCCGTCAGGTTTTTTTGACTCATTGATCTTTGGATTGACTGTTGCCATTCCAGTTTAGGACGCCCTCTTTTTCTGCGCCCTATTGGTTGCCATTTTAGGACCTGCTTTGGTAATCTTTCGTCGTTCATCCGTTGTACATGGCCGTACCATATCGGTTGTCTTTTAGTGATGTCATCCGTTATGCTTCCCTCGATTCCCATTCTTTCTTTTATGATCTCATTTCTTATATGATCTTTTTTGCTTTTACTATTCTTTTTTCTAGTTCTTTACAGTTTGTTCCTGTCTTATGAAATGTGACGCCCAAGTATACATACTCATTGCATGGAGATATTGTTTGTCCATTGTCTAGTTCTAACTCACTTGATTCGTTTCCAATACATAAGTACTGTGTCTTATCCAGATTCACTGTTAACCCCCCCTTTTCGTATTCTTCCGTTAACTTTCTCATCATATACTCCATGTCTTCTTTATCATAAGCTACAATTACTTGGTCGTCAGCAAACTGTAGTGTGTATTTGGTAAATCGGTTTTTAAGTTGTAATCCCATATACTACTGCGATATATATTTTAAAAAGAGTTGGAAAGATACAGCATCCCTGTCTTAAGCCTTTCGTTACCTGGAATTCTTTTGAAAGTCGATTTCCAATTTTAATTTTAGATTTTGAACCTTTGTAAAGTTCTTTTATCGCTTTTATATATGTATGATTGATATTAGTTTGTTTTAACACTGTCCATAATTTTTCTACTGGAACGGTTCGGTTCCTATCATATACTTTTTGTAGGTCCACAAAGGAAATATAAGTCTATATTTCTGGCACTCCTTTTCTCAATTACTTGTTTAAGACAAAAAACGTTATCACTACAAGATCTGCCTGCACGAAATCCACTTTGCTCTTCTTCTTCTTGGTCATGAAAATCATTCTCTATTAGGTCTCTAAGAATCCTACCGTACAGTGTACTTAGAGTACTGGTTCCTGAAATTCCTCTGTAGTTGTTGCAATCCAGCTTGTTTCCTTCCAAAAGGAAATATTCGCACGGGAAAGCACACTACACAGAAAAAAGCGCACAGGGATTAAACAAAGAAAAGTTTTGATGTATCGAAAAAGCATAATAAAATAAATGGTACCTAGTATTACAGGTTACTTGATCATTTTAATTTTGCTCACAAAAATAGGGTAGTATAAAAGGTGTGTAACTTTAGGGGACATAGGGCAACTTTCTCAAGATACAGAGCATCAAATTTTTCGATTTTTACACTTTTTTAAAAGTCATGTATTAGAACAAGAGCAATACATGGAGATAAAAATATTTTTTAGGAAAATTATGCCTTGAATTTTCAGGAAAAACTATTTTTTTGGAACAAACTTTTATAATGTCATATGTTTTTCTTATTAAGGCATATTAATAAAATATTATTAATATTTTTAAAAAATGGCTTTTAAGTTATGGGACATGTAAATTTTGATTTTTTTTTTAATTTTGAAAAAATTTGAATTTTTTAAATATTTGAAATTTTTTTATTGAAATTTATAAAAACATTATTAAAAAAAATATTTAAAACTTGAAGATCTTATTTGTGAACTATTTTAATATTTTTGATAAATTTTCGTAATGTATATAAATTCTGTTTAAAACCTCTTATATTTCACTACTAGGTTCATAATTATTACCCTAAGACCATAAATGGGCCATTAGACTAGTATTATTGGTAGGTCGTAGACCTATGGTAAGTTATTTTATCTTACCCTCAGGTCGTAATTATTACACCGGCACATAAAACAAAATAGTAATATGTATGTTTTATCAAACCTACTTATCCGGGGCCCTTAAAATATAAAAACGTTGTAATTTTTCGCTCAGATACAAAAAACGAAAATATCGAAAATTTTTGCACGTGTGCACTTTTTTCCACGAACGTTTTCTTCTTTGAGCAAGTCAAAAAAATATAGGTAAATTTAGTGGGAATAAGGACACTGTTGTTCTGGTCAATATACGTTTTAATCCATCGGTAACGTTTCGACAATGGTTTTTGTCTTCATCAGACCTTCAGACAAAACCATTGTCGAAACGTTACCGATGGATTAAAACGTATATTGACCAGAACAACAGTGTCCTTATTCCCACTAAATTTACCTATAGTTGCATTGCAAGGACGTGATAAGTTTACCAAAGTCAAAAAAAAAATTTTTTTTCAGCGTTTAACTTACCTGTAGTAGTAATCCGCTCTTATACGTTACATACTTTTTCGGGTTTTGGGGGGTGGTAATTACCTCCTTTAGATACCCCCCCCCCCCCGTAGAACCACCAATGTTGGATGCTCTTCTAAGGGTGAGTTGATTTCAACTCTTTGTCGATTTGTGCTATCATGAATTCTGTTCTTAGGAATGTTGCTGAGAATAGATTCGCATGATAGTAGATCTCTATCTTTTAAATCTGTGATCGAAGAGCTAGGAAGTTATTAGAATGATAAAAATGAAATAAAAATCTCGAAAATAATTCCTTTTATAAACAAAAAGAGCTGTTTTGTTTAAAATAAAACATTTAAAAAAGTAACAAAAGAAAAAAAATCAACCTGAACAAAACCTTTCTTTAAAAATTTGTATTAACGAGTTTTGAGCATCATATTTAACAATTAGTTTCCTGCAATATTTAATTGTGTCAAAAGGAAAAAGATTTCTATCAACTTCATAAAAGAAGAAAAATTAAAACCAAAGAAAACGAGTAATTTAAGTGTGAAAAATTGCATTTGTAAAGCCTTTTAAGATTTTAATCTCAAAATTATTGTTCGTTGACTTTTCTATCTCGTTACTCTTATCCGAAAAAAATCTTAAATGCAAGAAGTTATGGTGAGAAAATTTCATAACTTTACTTAGAAACACTTGCTTTGGTTATTTTTACCTTCCTAGCCCGCATAGCAATGGCTAGAGAAGGTATTATTTTTGACGAAATTTTTTTTTTCGAGACCAAAAATGTGTTATTTGGGTGTATTTGGAGCTATCTTAGCAATATCGTCGTGAGGTCTGCCTGTATGTGTGTCTGTCCGTAACACGACAGTTTCTAAACCGCTAAACCGATTTTTATGAAATTTTCAGGTAAAATAGAGTTCGACACTGTGACGACCTGATTAGATTTTTGTTAAAATCCAATAATAATAATGACAGATTTTTGACAGTTTAAAATTTGAAAATATGCTTTTTAAACTTTTTAACGAAGCATCGCATTAACATGCTGTTTTCGGTGAATAGCATTTCTATCAATAATTCGCGTTATAATCAAAAACTTCGTAGGAGTTTTCGTTTCTGAGATATTTAGAATGTGCTAATAAGCTAGCTAGGAAGGTATCAGATCCGTCATGGATCCATTTATTAGTTTAAGTTTGGACATTAGTTATAAATTTAGGTATAAAAAGTGTTGAAGATGTAAAAATTAATCCAATGAATTAATGAGTTAGTGTGTAATTTCATGAAATAAATAACATATAATTCTTCGATGGTAATTTCTTGGAAACTCCATTTAAACGTTGGTCCAGGCCAGATAAGGATAAGAAGATATTTGAGACATTTTCGTTCGTTACCGTTATTGTTAGTACTGAGTCCTGCGTCTGCGGATTAGGAATTTGTCGCTCCTTTATTGTTATAAGGCCTTCCATTAACGTGACCGTTATTCTTTAAGATTAGTTTTGTATTGTTGGTTTTAAATATAGTCGATTTTTTTGCTAAAATTCGACAGTTTGTTTTGTAAAAAATTAACAAAACGTTGAGGTTATTTGAAAGCGCTAACTTGTATGTTATACCCTATATATGAGAATACTGGTAACAGCGTTTAAATTTTCTGTTATTTTAACGGACCCGAAAACACCCTTTTATTATAAGGGTATGACCTACTAACAAGTTTGGCTCCCTAAAGGACCAAAGAATCGAGTTCTTGTAAAAAAAATAGGTACAAACGTGTTAATACGAATAAGTCAATTTTTGTTCAATAATAGAGAGAGAACCCTTGTTTGACACTTCGTTGTGGAAGCGGTAAGCATCTGTGCATCAGCGAAATGTCATTCTGTAGTGGGAATTAACCACTTCCACTACCACGAAGGTCCTTCGTTGTGGTAGTGGTAATTTTTTATTTTTTATTTACTGGATTTTTTGTGTTAAAAATGATTAACAATCATCAGTTTTCAACATTTTGCAAAATAAGGCTAAAAACAAAGTTAGGTATTAATATTTCGACTTTTACAAGTGACAGTTTTAAACGATTCCCAAAAATTTTGAGAAGAGCGACCCGCGGTAATGGTAGTGGTTATCATTGGCGGTTCTACGGGGTGTAGGGGTAATTATCTTCCCAGACCCCGAAAAAATATATAAAGTATAAAGGCGGATAGCTACTACAGGTAAGTTAATGGCTGAAAAAAATTATATTTTTGCTAACTTGCTTTATCAGAAAAGCACTAAAGGGAGAAATCGTTTGTGGAATAAAGTGCACAAGAAAAAAAGTGCACAAGGAAAAAAGCGCACAGAGGAAAAACTTAAACAATAATAACTCAAAAAGGCAAAAAAAACACAAAAAGTACTCTACATCTCGATGAACCGATTTCAAATACAGGGCTTGTTTTGCCCGTACACCCCCAAAATTTCGAATAAATTGCAAATAACTTGATCAAAGTATTGCAATATTACATGGTGAAGTTGCGAAAATGGTACATTTTCAAAGTCATTAAATCAATTTACTTCAGATAGCTTCTTTATAAAGCAACGTTAACATCATTCAAAAAAATTTCTATATTTTTTTGGTGAAAATAACCTTCACAAATGTATAAAAAATAAAAATCTTTCAAAGAAATTTAATTTTTGCTTACTAATTTTTTTAAAAATATCATTAAAAACTGCGTTTAATATTGCACTATAAAAGTTTATTCAAAAAAAGTTTTTCCTAAAAAAAATCACCGCATATTTTTTTTTATATTTTATTTTATTGCTCTTGTTCTGCCAACTTTGATGCTCTGTATCTCAAGAAAGTTGCCCTATGGCCCCTAAAGTTAAACACCTTGTATACTACACTATTTTTGTGAGCAAAATTAAGATGATCAAGTAACCTGTAACAATAGGTACCAGTCTAAATCTAAAGATTTACTTTTATTTCATAATGATTTTTCCATCTAGGTCAAAACTTTTCTTTGTTTCTTTGTTTTCTATGTGCGCTCTTTTCGTTGCCCGCGTTTTTAGTATGCGTTTTTTCCTGTGCGAATATTTTCTTTTCGCTTTTTCCTGTCCCCCTTCACGGTTACCGTTTCACCATTACCCCCCCAGACTTTTGTTGCAGAACCGCCCTTGGTGGTTATTAACCACTACCAAAACACAACGGGTGTTCCTTACAAAAACTCCCTATTATTCAAAGCCGTGAGCTGCCACTGAATTCGTATGCGCCACTTAATTTGTAGTCTGTTTTAATTATAACATGAAGCATTTTTGACCTTATTCATCGAAAAAATAACTAATACCTTATTTATAATTGCTTCCGGAACTTTAACATTAACACTAAAATCACAACATGATACTCTATCAAGATTACGTAATGTCGTGTCAAATTTAACTTTGCATGTCAACTTTAGAGTTAGAGTTACATGGTTGTTATCAAATAGATTTTTTTTGTAAATATTTAGTCCACAGTACACCGGTCTATTTTTAAGTGATAAGTATATAACAGAGTGATTTTTTCTAAATATCTTAATTTTTTTGATACGCCCAACTTTTTTGTCTGCAAAAATTCCTAACAGAATGAATGCGCTAAAAGTCAATTTATAGTGGCTTTAAAAACTCACTAAGTTGTAACAATAAATTTTTTGCCTATATCTACAGAACAAGCAGGCTACAGAAAAGGTTTCACTACAGTTGCCATGAAAATCCTAATAGAACGAGCCAAGGAATAAAACATTCCACGATATATTGGGTTTATAGACTTTGAAAAAGCTTTCGAAAGCATTGAGCACTGGGCAGTAAAAGCATCTTTAATTAATAGCCGTATACATCACAGATACATAGACTTAATAGTCAATATACAGGGTGTCCCATAACTTAGGGGCCATACGCCAACAGGTGATAGATGAGGTCATGTCTGATAAAAAAGTTCCTATAATGCATGGGTCAAAACTCTTTCTTTGTCAAGATACAGAGTATCAAATTTGGCGAATTTTAAAACTTTTTTGATGATAACTTTATAGCAAATTCTTTTGAGAAAGTTAGTGGGCCACTCGTGGTCCACTGACACTGTTTTGGTGCTGTCAAAAAATTGCCCCAGTGCAGTTTCAAAAGAATACAAAAGTGCACTAGTGCAACACGAGCTCGGAGAACCCGTGCCAAAAAATGTGCACTGAGTGCAACACTGGGCTTGTCAGTGCGTCAAAAGAATACAAAAAATTGCACTAGTTTTCCCAAAAGAATACGAAAATTGCACTAGTGGCGCACCAGTGTCCAAAATTCACTCGCCTTTGTAAATATACTTTTGGGTATAAGAATTTTGTTTTATTTTAATATTTTTCTCGCGTTTATACGTTCGTATTTGTCTTTAAGAATTTTGGCGAATGCGATTGAAAACTTTATTTTATTTTACTTTCTGAGCATGTTCAATTGCATCTTCGCGCACTCAACCAGTTGAATTTGTACATTGGGGGTGTGCGCGCTTCGATATATGACAATTGCTGTCGAAAAATCACTTCTGTGTGAAAGACGTCACGAACAACACGCTGCAAAAACAGGGGTAAGTGCATCTTCAACTGTTCGTAATTATTTTCAGTTCAGATTTCATAATTAATTAAATTATTCGCAGGTGATTGGTAAACTAATTTTATGAACCAGCAATCTAATTAATTTTTCGCTTTATACCAATCATTTTTGGCCCTACGAGCCGAACGCGTTTGAAAGTTTTTATTCGCTTCGCTAATAATAAAAAGTATAATAGGTTTTTTTCATTTTTCAACGTGTTTTGGTTTTCCGTCTTTGACGATTTATAAATAGGTAATTTGTTTCGGAGAAATAAATTCAAGGTCATTGAATATGAGCTTATCATTCCAGTTTTTTTCTTTAACATTCTTTCCTAAAATGAGTAGTAGGTTTTAGGCAGGTTACATATACATAAACAATTGCACGTAATTTATCGGCATATGATATAGGCTTACCAGTAGGTCCTATCTGCATTTTATTTTATTACTGCTGCTTTAGTTTAGAACTTTTATTGCAGCTTTATGGGTGCCATAGTATTATTTATTGTGTAAAGAGGTTTATAATTTAAGCTTCTTACTTGCCTATATTTACAAATTATTGGGATCGCTAGATAACTCGCTATTGCATGTCGCTAAGTTAATTAATTATCGCTAATTCGCACCGCGCAATTCCCCTTAACTATTAAAAAATATTTCGCTTTTATTTATTAGTAAATATAAATAAATAGTTCGTTTTCGCTCTTATTAACTAACAAAGGTAAATAAATAATTCGCTATTTTCACCGTTACTTAATTTATAAAAATTTATTAATTCGCTAAAATAATATGGTTAAATTCAATTAAAAATTATATTATTAATAATTCGCTTTCCCTTTTATTTATTAGTATCACTAAATAAATTGATAATTTTACCAATAATTGATTTTAATAAATTGATTTTATTTGGCTAAATTGTTAAAAATACCGCGTAATATCCCTAAATTGCTAAAAATAATTAAAAATTTAGTTTTGCTTTTCTTTATTATACCCATCTGCATTAAATAAAGGATCATCATGTCCGCGGCTAAGATTAAATCGTATAAGACCCTTCGCACAATGTGTCATAAGCAAATGAAAGAATTAAAAACTTTTGCTGACTCGGCTTCTGATGCTGACGAGACGGCTAAACTTCAGTTTAAAATTATGTACGCTCAAATTGATCAAGTGGTTAACGATTTTGCTAAATATCATCAAAATCTTATATCTTTAATGTCAGCGACCGACGATTTTGAAATTGATACCGAAGAAGGAGTGAGAAAAGACTTTGAATACTTACGATCTTACAATTACGCTAAGTATACCGCGCTGTTTGAAAAGCCAACACTGAAGGTTGAAACCGACGCATCCTCTGCTTCGGGACTATCTAGTGGTAATCGACCGCCAAACTTGACTAATTTGAAAGTTCCAAAATTTTCCGGCGATATTAGACAATTTAGAAATTTTATGGACATGTTTAATGCGCTAGTTGACAACACAAATATTTCGAATATAGAGAAATTTAACCATCTTTTAAACTCCCTAGAGGGACCCCCGCTAGCACTGGTGCAATGCACACCTTTAGCCGCCGCTAATTATTAATTGCTCTCGAATCGCTAAAAAACCGCTACGATAACAAACGGCTTATTGCTTTTTCACATTTAAAAACAATGGATAATGTTCCTTACGTAACAAATTCTAAAAATTCAAAACAATTGCGCACAATAGTTGACGTATATAGTGAAAATCTCTCCGCCCTTAAGGTACTTGGTTTTCCCACAGATGATTGGTCTTTTTTGCTATACTATAATTTCAGTAAACATTTAGATCAGGAGACCATGACGCGATTTGAACTTGAACTTAATGATCCATCTCAAGTTCCTACTTTTGACGATTTAAAGAATTTTGTACTAAAACGATGTAACGCTATAGAAGCGGTAGAATTTTCAACTAAAACTGATTTTTCTTCACCTTTAAAAACAGACACAAAAAATAGATTTTCTTCTAATCAGTCAAAACCTAGACAAACTTCTGCATTTTTTGGTAATGCAAGTCGAAATAATAATACAAAGTTAAATAATTCAAATCAATCTTGTCTTTTATGTCAATCACGTGACCATAATATTTACAGATGCTTAGAATTTAAAAATAAAAATTCCTCTGAACGTTTTCAGTTAGCTAAAGACAACAACTGGTGTCCTAATTGTTTAAGTGGGCAACATAACCTAGCTTTATGTCAATCGCAGTCTGTTTGTCGTTACTGTCAATCTAATAGACATCACTCTCTTTTACATATTTTTAAAAATAACAACAATTACAGTCCACATACTTCTAACCGCACGAATCTTGAAAATAATTACAATTCTAATGTACGACCCCCCTTTTATAATTCGCAATACAATAACCCGCAAAGTTCTTCACAAAATAATTCGCCTGCTTTTAATGGTAATATACCGCCACAAACAGGTATGGAAAATTTACCTCAAAATTCGCAAAATACCTTAAATTACTTCTCCAATTCGCACGCTCAGAATACAATTTTATCTACCGCTATTATCGAGGTTATGGATTCTCGTGGCATTTTTCAAAAAGCTAGGGTTATTCTTGATTCTGGCTCAGAATGCAGGTACGTCTCTTTGAAGTTTTTCAAAAAACTTTCACTTCCACGCTATAGTTTATCCCTTTCTATTCAAGGATTAGGATCTATGAATGAAGTTACCTCTCAGGGAGGAGTAACTTGTATTATCAAACCGTATAATCAAACGGAACCACGCATGTCAGTCGACGCTGTGATCTTACCCAAGTTGTGTTCGGAAATTCCTAGCACTTATTTAGGTAATATAGATACTTCTGATTTTCAAAATGTACCCCTCGCGGACCCTACGTTCCAAGAACCCGCTAATATTGATTTTCTTTTGGGCGCTGATATTTTTCCCTATATTTTACGCGAAGGGCGCATTGATAATGGCCCCAACAAACCAATTCTTCTTAATAGTATTTTTGGCTATATTATTATGGGAAAAAATAAAAATAATAAAATTAAATCGCAATCACATTCAACCGCTTTATTTTGCTCTGTAAATGAAACCGATTCACTATCGCTAGACCACGCTTTAAAACGCTTTTGGGAATTAGAAGAGCTACCTAAAGCAAATTTTTGCTCGCCCTCCGATATTCTTGCCGAGAAAAGCTTTGTTGAGACTCACTGTAGAGACGAAACAGGGCGATACATGGTAGAACTACCTTTCCAAGATAATACGCCTCCGCAATTTGATTTTCATGCAACGCGCTCATTGGCTTTAAGAAGATTTTTTTCGCTTGAAAAACGCTTAATTTTAAATCCTAATATTTATAAAAAATATTCAGATACTATTCAAGAATATATTAACAATGATTATCTTGAAATTATTCCTGACGAAGAAATAAATAAAAACTCTTTTTACTTACCCCATCATTGCGTAGCCAAGGGTGACAATATTCGAATTGTTTTCGACGGATCGTCTCGTCCAAATCAAAATTCACCCTCGCTAAATGACACCCTTCTTACGGGGCCAAAACTTCAAAAAGAAGTTTTTGCTCTACTTCTCAGTTTTCGTATTTCTTCTGTGGTCTTTACTTGTGATCTTAAAAGCATGTTTACACAAGTTTTAATTGCCCCTATTCATAGGGATTTTCAAAGAATAATATGGAGATTCACTCCCAACGAGCCCATAAAAGACATGCGTTTTAAACGGGTCACTTTTGGTCTGAGCTCTTCTCCATATCTCGCTAACCGCGTCATTGCTCAATTAGCACAGGATGAAGGAAACAAGTTTCCTCAAGCTCGTGAGGTACTCAAAACCTCAATTTACGTTGATGATTTAATTTGTAATGCAAATAACCTCTCAGAAGCTAGAAATTTACGCGATCAACTTATAGAACTATTGGGAAACGGTGGGTTCGAACTTAGAAAATTTGCAAGCAACAATAAGTCATTTTTACAAGACCTTCCGGAGTCTTACTTGCACTCAAACTCGTTTAATTTCGATTCAGAATCTGAAACAATAAAAATTTTAGGCTTACAATGGATTCCTTGTAAAGATATTTTTACCTATCGCGTAGATCCATTGGAACGAGAATGTACAAAACGCACGATTCTGTCAGAAATTGCAAGATGCTTTGATCCACTAGGATGGCTCTCACCTCTGAGCCTGTTCTCCAAAGATCTATTGCAGCTTCTGTGGAAACAAAAATATGACTGGGACCAGGAAGTTTCCCCCTTTATACGCCAACGTTGGTTAAAATATAAATCTGAGTTAGGCCTTATTCAAAACTTTTCTTTACCGCGACGTTTTATTATTGATAATTTTACAGAATGTCAACTTCACGCTTTCTGTGATTCGTCAGAAAAAGCTTACGCTAGTATAGCGTATTTTCGCGTTTTACAAAATAATAAAATCTGCACTTTTCTCATTGCTGCTAAAGCAAAAATCGCTCCGGTAAAAACAATTTCAATCCCGAGATTAGAGCTAGTAGCCGCTGTTTTACTGGTTGATCTTGTTTCCGCAATTTTAAAAATTCTAGGAGATAAAATTAAAATTTCTAAAATTTTCGCGTGGTCAGATTCCACAATCGCTCTTAGCTGGATTAAAAATCCCCCTTATAGATACAAAACATTTGTCGCCAACCGGGTTGCGAAAATTCAAAATAAACTACCAGCTGCAATATGGCAGCATGTACGCACAAATGATAATCCCGCAGACTGTGCAACAAGAACTTTGTTGCCGTCAGAATTGTTAAATACGCCCCTTTGGTGGTGCGGTCCAGATTGGCTTTCAATGCCTGATGAGCATTGGCCACCAAGCATTTATTCTGAACCATTGGATTCGGACGAAGTTCTTGGTGAAGAAAGGAAAATAACTTTGGTCGCATTTACAGAAAACACGTTTTTTGATATTCTTTTAAACAAATATTCTTCGCTTTCTAAAATTCAAAGGATAATCGCTATCTGGTATCGTTTTATCTGCTTTAAAAGAAATCTTGCTTATCGTACTGGACCCATAGTCCTGTCAGAACTTAATCTCGCTCTTATTTTTCTGATCAGGCATGTTCAAACAGTCACATTTTCTCAAGAAATCTCAAATATTAATGCGAAAAAACGCATTTCAAAGCCTTTTAGAAAGTTAGACGCTTTTCTTGATAATAAAAATATATTGCGGGTTGGAGGTCGCCTCCGATATTCTGATCTTTTATATGACCAGAAACACCCGATTCTTTTACCACGACAACATAGATTAACTACGCTCCTCATTGAACACTATCATAAATCTTATTTGCACCCAGGCTTGCAAACTTTACAGTTCTTAATTTTTCAAAATTTCTGGATATTATCTCCTAAGCGGGCGATAAGAACCGTTATCGCTAACTGTAAAAATTGTTGGCGACTTAATCCGAAACCTTTTGAACCAAAAATGGGAAACTTACCCAAATTACGCATATCTGCTGTCAAAAGTTTTACCGTAGTCGGTTGTGACTATGCGGGTCCAATATCCATATCATTAAGCAGAAAAGTTCGCGGAAATAAAACGCTTAAGGCTTGGATCTGCATATTCGTTTGCTTCTCTACCAAGGCTCTTCATATCGAATTAGTTTCGGATTATTCTAGCGAAGCTTTTCTGTGTGCTTTAAGGCGTTTTATGGCACGTCGAGGAAGGGTCTCAAAAATAATATCAGACCAAGGAACTACGTTTAAGGGTGCAAATAAGGAATTACAGATAATATTTAAACAAGCGGCAGCCGCGGAATCCATTGAGTGGTTTTTTCACCCCCCAGGGGCGCCACACTTTTCTGGATTAGCAGAAAGTGGAGTAAAGGCGGTAAAAACGCATTTGTATCGCGTTATCGGAAGCCAGATTTTAACGTACGAAGAGCTTTATACGGTCTTAGTACAAGTGGAAGCGCTATTAAATTCTAGACCATTGTCTCCTTTATCTAGCGACCCCAATGATTTGTCTGCGTTGACACCAAATCATTTTTTGACTCTAGAACCTGTTTGTAGTTTACCCGATCCTGATGTAACCAGTATCAAACTAAACCGCCTCTCTAGATGGCAGATGATCCAAAGATTACATCAGGATTTTTGGGCGCGTTATTCTAAGGAATATTTACATACACTGCAGCAGCGGTCCAAGTGGCTGGAACCCACTTGTCCCGCCCCTGCTATAGGTACTATGGTACACATAAAGTCGGATAATTTACCACCGACAAAATGGTCGCTTGGTAGAATTATTGCCCTTCACCCAGGTGAAGATCAAATCTCACGTGTTGCCACTGTGCGCACTGTCTCAGGAATATTTCAAAGACCTCTGGTAAAGCTATGTCCTTTACCGATGGACTTTGAACCTGAAAACATTTAAAAATTACATCAATGTAATTTTTAGGCGGGCAGAATGTCCAAAATTCACTCGCCTTTGTAAATATACTTTTGGGTATAAGAATTTTGTTTTATTTTAATATTTTTCTCGCGTTTATACGTTCGTATTTGTCTTTAAGAATTTTGGCGAATGCGATTGAAAACTTTATTTTATTTTACTTTCTGAGCATGTTCAATTGCATCTTCGCGCACTCAACCAGTTGAATTTGTACATTGGGGGTGTGCGCGCTTCGATATATGACAATTGCTGTCGAAAAATCACTTCTGTGTGAAAGACGTCACGAACAACACGCTGCAAAAACAGGGGTAAGTGCATCTTCAACTGTTCGTAATTATTTTCAGTTCAGATTTCATAATTAATTAAATTATTCGCAGGTGATTGGTAAACTAATTTTATGAACCAGCAATCTAATTAATTTTTCGCTTTATACCAATCAACCAGTGATACACTTTTTTCCCAATAGAATTCGCCATTAAAAAAAAAACGCAGTAAAAATATGAAATGGGGTCAAGTCGTGTATCAGAACAAGAGCAATAAATAAAAATAAAAATTTACAAAAATTAGCCGGTCAATTTTTTTTTGAAAAAACTCTTTTTTTGGTATTAACTTTTATGAAGGTCATATTAAACGCAATGTTTTTTTAAATATTTTTTGTTAATAAAAACAAGTCTCTGGCAGACATACGAGTATTAATAAAATATTATTGATATTTTTTAAAAGAATAAGTAAGCAAAAATTAATTTTTTTTTAAATTATTATTTTTTTATACATTTTTGGACGTTATTTTGATAGCCTGAATATCTTCAACTTGTAATTTTATCAAAAAAAAGAATACCACATTTTTGAATCACAATTAGCTGAATACTTAGCTGGTTGTGACAGATTTTCTTTTTTTTGTAAAACCCTTTTCCCCACACGCCTCTAACTTTAAAAATTCTATATCTTAAAAACAGATGTGTGTTGACCCTTATTTTATATAAACTTTTTTTCTCGGAAATAGCCTCCTCTATCACCTGCTGCACTATGGCCCCTATGTTATAGGACACCCTATATATAGCGAAGCAACAACCTGTATTAAAATCCATAAAAGAACCAAGGCAATTCTCATAAGGAGAGGTGTCGAACAGGGTGACATAATATCCCCTAAACTATTTAACCAGGCCCTAGAAGATGTTTTTAGAAACTTACCTTGGGAAGAAATAGGCATCAAAGTAAGCGGACAATACTTGAACTACCTAAGATGCTGACGATATCACCTTAATAACAGATAAGAAAGAACAATTGATAAAAATGCTGGAAGAACTGGATACAGCAGCTAAAAATATAGGCTTGAGTATGAACTAGACTAAAACTAAAATCATAACAAACACAGATGAAGATGTCACGATCAGAATAAACCAAGAGAAAATAAAACAAGTAGAGTAATATATACCTGGGACAAATTATTAAACTAAAAGAAAAAAATCAAACGGCTGAAATTAAGAGACGAGTAAGATTGGCCTGGGCAGCATTCGTTAAATTAAGCTACATAATTAAAAATAAAAAATATCCATAATACCTCAAAACGAAAGTGTATAACCAATGTATTCTTCCTGTACTTACATATGGATCCCAGACCTGGACACTTACAAAATCAAACATGGATAAGGTAACAAAAGTCCAAAGATCAATGGAAATACAAATGTTAGATGTTGATAGAAAAAGGAATATATGGAAATTTTCCGGTCATAACATCAGATGACGACCGATGGAAAAAATGTATTGTAAACTGGAGACCGTGGAAAAATAAAAGTAGGGGAACACGGCGACAGAGAGAGAAGAGTGGAAGATATTGGGGGAGACCTATGTCCAAAGGTGGATTGAAGGCTCTAAATAGATAAATAGAGATCTAAAGATCTTTAGGATATCAAACATGAAAAAAAGGTTTGTCCGACAAATTAAAGATGCTTTGACGACCATATCCCCAATCCAAACATGTCAAAATAACGAAATGAAAAATAACAGTTATTAAAAAAATTAATTAGTAACCGGCTAATATTTTTCTCTGGCTTAAAACATGTGTTTGAAAGTAAATGGCAACATTGTCCATGCTTTGTTTACTTAGTCCGAAGCACGAAAGATGTCTGGACAAGTGCATAGGAATAACTTTCAATAATTTTCGCAGAGGAAAAAATTGGCCTGTTACTTATCATTTATAAATAGACCAGTGTACTGTGGACTAACTGGTTCAATAATAATAAACTTTATTAAAAAATATATGTACATTTTATAAAATTAAAAAGCAGAACTGGTTAGTTTCCTTAGAAATATGAAAATATTAGTTAAAAGTTATAGTGGCGATTTTAAACAGCCCAAAATGGGTTTTCAAACGCCAATAAAATTTAATACAATCTTTCCCAAAGATGACATTGATTGTATTTCATTAAGTACAAATCTTAATTTTGTATTTGGTTTAGTTCCAAGATACGATTTTAAAAAAGCCAAAATATCTTCACTAGCTAAAACTTATTGCTCAGTATGGACTGCCCTTCATGCGAGTTGTGTTTTGTATTACTTTTGGGATATTTATGACAAATTGGCTACAGACACTTTTGGCAGTCATTTAATTACAGAAATTGTTCTAAGGTAATTATTAATTAGCAGAAGCACCGAACGAGAATGTTCACTGGTTCCAGTATATAAGGGGGGTTGAAGCTAAGATTTTTTAGATATTTTTCGCATATTTCATGAATACAAACACAAAATATCTTAAAATGCCCTCATGGGGTCTCGGCCCCTCCCCAAACTTTTTTCTAAATACGCCACTGACGGGTTCACAGGCTCGAGCGTTTGATTTAAGGCCCCGTATCGCTTGTCAGCTTTAATGAAACACATTAAAAAAAGAGAAGAGCTGTCGAGCGCTTCGAGGCGTCAAACGCTCGAGCATTTTTTTTTTTACTAGTGGGTTTTTGTGAACGGGGAACCCTCAAGAAATATACGCATGTTTGTTGATTTTTTTTTCAATTCAGTTTTTGGACGCCCCTGGTGTATTAACGGTTACCTAAATGTTATAACTATACAAATCATTCAAATGAGAATTTCATTATTTATAATATAGAGTAAACCATTTTTGCCGGTAGAGTTTTGTTTTTAAAAAAATTGCTAATAATAACATAAAAACAATATTTTTTATAGTGATTACCAATTACCAAACACGCGTATGTTCCTTAAGTGTTCCCCGTTAACAAAAACCCACCCATTTTTTGGAAAGCTTAGTTTTTAAGAAAATTAAAGAAAACAAATATATTTTTTCACAAATGCTAATTTAAAAAAGTAATCTCAATATGCGGACGCCCGCGTCCCTGGATTCTCAATAATAACTTTAACACCACCTCGTGATACACTGTTTAAAAGGAAAGTATATTTTCTCTGAAAAATGTATTTAAACATTTTTTCCTAAAATGCTTCCGTTTTTTTTTTTGAAAAACTGAATAAAATCTAAAAAAAACGTTTGTTATTTTAAAAAATAACCCCATTTAGGGATGCTAAGTGCTAATGGTAATTTAATTTTCTACAATTTATTTTCTGTAAAATGCTTACCTTTTAAGAAAATGCCATAAAACTTAACAATTTCGGTTTATTTTGCATATTCAATGGAAATACATGGGAAACGGGTGTACTGCTACCACATCAAGGCTCGTATATCAGCAACGGTACTACCCAGGCCACCCAACTATATCTTATTTCATAGGCTATTAATTAGTCTTTATTCTATGTTATATGAGGGCACAGCAGTGCCTCGCCAAGTTCGCGCTGCTGTACCATCTTTTCTTGAAACATTTTAGCCCATATTTGACCTATCGAAAACTCTACTATGGAATGGGCTACGAATCTCAAACTTTGTACAGCCGTAGATAAAGTTTACAACCCCTTCAAGTTTCATGGACTTCCATAACTTAGTAGAGTAGTAACGAAATCTCAAAAAACGTCGAAATTGCCACTAACAAAGCTGAAATTTGGCAGACTGATAGAAATTATGACCAAACCCCTGGAAAAAAATTAAAAAACCCCAAAATTCTAATTTGCTCCCCTCCCCTATACATGTAAAGTTATGTAACATTGCCAACTTCCAGAAACGCTAAAGAGCTGAGCTTTGCAGACTGATAGGAACTATGATAAAACTATAAGAAAAATTTTAAAACCCCCAAATTATAATTGACGTCTCTCCCCTATAAATGTAAAGTAATATAAAACTATCGGAAGGCCGATAGAAACTAATATAAAACAAACATCCCAAAATTCTAATTCACTTCGATCCCCTATAAATGTAAAGTTATGTAAAAGTAACACTGCCCACTTCCAGAAAGGCTAGAGAGCTGAGCTTTTTAAGACTGCAAGGCGCCATGATAAAACTATAGAAAAAAAATTAAAAACACTAACATTTTAATTTACTTCCCTCTCCTATAAACGTAAATTTATATTAAAGTAACATTGCCCACTTCCAGAAACGCTAGAGAGCTGAGCTTTGGAAGGCTGATAGAAACTATTACAAAAGCATGGCAAAAATTAAAAAGCCCCAAAATTTTAATTATATCTCCTCCAGTATAAATGAAGTTATGTAAAAGTAACATTGCCCACTTCCAGAAACGCTAGAGAGCTGAGCATTGGAGACAGAGACTTGTTTTTATAAACAAAAAATATAAAAAAAAACATTGCCTTTAATAATATTCATATTTTTACTGCGTTTTTTTTAAGTTATTATTAAAAAAGTTTAAAAAATCGCCAACTTTGATGCTCTGTGTCTCGACAAAGAAAGAATTCTGAGACATGACCTCCTCTATCACCTGTTGGCCTATGGCCCCTAAGTTATGGGACATCCTGTATAAAAAAAAATTATATCTAAGATTGTAGATGTGACTATCTAAATTTTTAATTTTTTAGGTCCGCCGACGTTATAGGATTTTGCTTAGTTCCGGCTCTGGGCATTTTTGAAACATTCTTTAAAAAAAATTCAGACTGGTGCAAGTTTTTTAATGATCTATCGAAAGCTCACGATCTTCTTAAATCCCGCAAACATAAAATGATAGTAATTTATTTGATATTAATAATTTTGGGACACCTGATTCTGGCCTCCATGGTTTTGATGCTGTTTTTGTTAAACGCGCCATTTTCCTCCGCCATTTTGGCTGGCATCTACATTTGGGAAACGTACTCTTTGTTCCTTTACAATCTCTTTATGACCACTATAGCTTTGTTTCTGTTAGTGAAGTATAAGGAGTTAAACTCAACTTTTGAAGAACTGGAAAAAACAATAAAAGGTAAGAAAAGAATTTTGTCAAAACGAGGGTGGGAGTAGATGTAGGTTCACTGGCTGGAGACGCCAGGCTTTCAGGATATAGTTTTCCTAGGTAGATGGGTGAGGGAGGGGGGGGGCTAAAACAGCTGGATCGCCACAAAAGCAGGGGCGGATTCAGAGAGAAGCCAGAGGGCCCGCCTCCGTCCCTGACATAAAACGTATATTTTTTATATCTGAAGCGTCACTTATTTTTTTTAACAAAATCAACTTAATTTTTAAAAAAAATTAAATCTCCTTTCGTTGCTAAATTTCACACCTCAGACCTATGGAAAAAAGCAAAAATAAATATTTTGTGCCACTCTATTCGATATTATAAAAAAGTATTTTTCCTTTAACCTTTTTTTATGTTTATTCATATAAAGAAAAGTTGAATTTAAACAAATTTATTTTATTCTATTTAAAATATTTTTCTTTTTAAATGCAAAAAAAGCTTAGAGTGCCTGTCTTGCCCCACCCTCCCCTATCATACTACAATTTTTAGAAAATCCATACAACTTTAAAGACGTTTCATTCAAAATCCAAACTTCAGAACAACTTTGCAGACTGCTTTCGGAAATAGGCGGCCATTTTGAAAACATGTTCGGCAGGCAAATTTTGTACTTGACTGGGTACATCATGGTTGACATTTTGGATACTTTTAACACTGTCATTATCCACGTTATGAAGGAAAGGGATAATGTCCCGTCGTATTTTATTCACGAGCTGAATTATTTTTTAATTTTGGTCGTAAGTAGGTATTTTTAATCATCCATACGTATAAATACCGGGTGGGCCAAAAAATCATTTTTTTTTTTCATTATTACTTTTAAACTATACAATTGCTCTTAATGGGACAAACTACACTTGGCCAGAGAACATAGTTATTTCTTCGATGACTTGGCAGAGAATTAATCAGAGTTTTGACTAAATATATTTTTTATCCGTCATCTCACAATCCAAGATGGCGGACGAAATTAAAATGTACCCTTCAAAGATGCTCGTTTATTTTTGTGTTGCAAACATGTTTTAATTATTTTTTTAAAATTAATGAAAAAGTTGCGTTCTGGCCAAGCACAACAAGGTATGAATCGGCAAAATCGGTTTAGTGGTTCTAAAACAAAAAATATTTTTGGTTCAACCATTCTTTTGCATATTATACGATTGTCTTGCCAATCACGTCATTTATTTCTTTATAAATTCATTACTAGTATGCCGATTTTAATGAAATATAAAAAAATCTTGTTGAGAATTGATGGCTTTTTAAAGATCATGATCAAAGTTTATCGCCATCCTAAAATTTAAGATGGCGGACAAAGTCATACTTGATTCTTCAAAATAGCTTGTTTGTTCTTATTTTCCGAAAATGTTTTAGTTTTTTTTTCCAATTTATAGAAAAGCACTACTTTTCCCCCACACAACGAGGTACAAATTAGTCAAATCGAATTTATAAAGAACTGAATGCAGACAGGATTGGCAATGCAATCGTATAATTTGTAAAACAATGGTTAAAACAAAATCAGATTTTTTGAGAACCACTTCACCGATTTTAATACTTTGTACCTTGTTAAGCGGCAGAAACTTCTCTATAAATTAAAAAAAAAACTAAAACATTTTCGGATAATAAGAATCAACATGCCTCTTTGCAGAGTCATTTAGTATCATTCTGTCCGACATCTTACATAAGATCGGTTCAATAATAATGAGTTTATAAGGAAATGAATGCAAACAGGATTGGCAATGCAATCAAATAATCTGTAAAACAATAGCTGAAACAAAAACAGATTTTTTTGAGAACCACCACACCGATGTTACTAATTTAGACCTCGTTGTGCGAGAGAAAAGTAGTGCTTTTCAATCAAGAAAAAAACTAAAACATTTTCAGAAAATAAGAATAAAACGCCATTTTGAAGAATCAAGTATAATTCTGTCCACCATCTTAAATTTTAAGACGGCGATAATTTAAAAAGCAATCAATTCTCACTAGGATGTTTCTTATTTCATTAAAATCGGTTCAGTAGTAATGAATTTGGCAAGGCAATCGTATTATATGCAAAACAATGGTTGAAACAAAAATATTTTTTCTAGAACCACTGAACCGATTTTGTTGATTCATACATTCTTGTGCGTGTCAGGAATGCAGCTTTTTTACTAATTTAAAAAAATAATTAAAACATGTTCGCAATATAAGAAAAAACGAGAATCTTTGAAGGGTACATTTTAATTTCGTCCGCCATCTTGGATTTTCAGATGGCGGACAAAAAAATATACTAGTTTAAAACTACAATTAATTCTTTTCTAGGTGCAATTTATCCCATTAAAATCCATTGTATAGTTCAAAAGTTATAATGGAAAAAAAATTGTCCGGTTTTTTTGGCCCACCCGGTAGTTTCGTTGTTTACTGCTGTACTATAACTGAGCTTACTGTACCACAGTAAAGAATGGATTTACGTTGCCCGGCACTATTACTGCCTGGCTTTATTTTAATAAGTCCCTAATGATTTTGTAGTGTATTTTTTATAGGTTACTTATGCAGCCATAGTTTTCGCGTGTGACCTCACAAAGCTGTATGCCCGAAATTTTTATAAACTCTGCTACAAGTTGCAGGCACAATTGCATGGAAAATCCCTGCAACGAAGTGAAATTTTGATATTGGCCAAGGAGGCCGAGGTGCTGTGCCCGTTTTTCAGTGCCGCCGGTTTTGTAAATTTTGACAGAAAAGTGTTTTTTCTTATTGGAAATACAGTGCTAGTTTATTTGATTATTTTAATTAATTTTAATAGTAATTTATCTTAAGAATCTCTATCTGCGCCACTGGTAAAAAAATCTGAAATACAAAATTAATTCTATATAATGCAAGGAATCATCCCTCTTTATTTTTAGTCCAGTCATTATAGAATTTAACTTGCAAAAGGTTATGTAGTCGCGGTTGACATAATTATATTGTTGACATTGGAGTCCTAAAAACAAATTTGAGTTTTTAACCTTTGGGGGGCCGGCTCCCCGCCATCTTGGATTTAGTGTGCACAAAAAGGTTTTTTTTTAAATTACTTGATTACTGTACCTTTTCGAAAAAAAGTTTTAAACAAAAGTTGAAAACAACAAAATTTCCTACAAAAACGCATTTGTACGTTTTTTTGTTAGACGAATGGTTTTCGAGTTATGACGCTAAACATTTTGATTTTTTTTTTAGTGGCCTTTAACTTCAAAACTGCTTATTTTTGAGAAAATCTGTATAAAATAAAGACCAACTAATAGCCTATAAAATTAGACATTTATTGAGTTCTCCGGGTAGTACTCTTGCTGAGATACGAACTCTGCAGTGTTAGCAGAACACCCGTTTCCTATGTATTTCCATAGTATATCGTCACCCTAATTCTGAATCGTCGCAACCTACAAAAAAATTAAAATTCATATTTTTTCCGTCAAAGGTTAGTAATTATGCATAGCTATACGCTGCTAAATCCTTGCAACCAAAAAAAATATAAAACGGTCATTCCCGCGATTTCTAATACGTCGCATAATGCTTAACCTATGTAATTTACTTCTAGCTTTTCTTATTCCTGTAAAATTTTGATGAGTTAGGTTACCACGTTTCAGAGTTAGGGTAACGATATGCAAAATAAACCGAAATTATTTAGTTTTATTGTATTCATTTTCTCAGAAGGTAAGTATTTTATCAAAAGTGTGTAAACTTTATTGTAGAAAATTAAATTATCTTTTAAACGATGTATCACTTAAGTGGGCCAAGTCCATGGTTAGCACTTAATTGGCATCCATACATTGGGGTTTTTGTTGTTGTTAATTGTGGACGGATAACCCATTATGTCGTATTTTATGCTATTTTTTGTTGTTGTTTATGAAAATGTGGAAAATATCTAAAAAAAATCTTAGGCTTGGAGAGAGGCGTATCAATAAAATATACTAGATTCATTCTGAGGAAGATTATATACAATTCCGTTTTTAGCCGTCCAGGTAGGATCGCGGTTTTTTTATCGATTACATTTTTATCGAAAACTTTTTTATCCAGACATTTTTCTCGAATATTTTTTGTCGAAAACTTTTTCGCCGAATGAAATTGTTTTCGATCAAAATGGCATTCGATAAAAATATTTTCGAAAATATTATTTATTTTTATTATTTTTTATTATTTTAAAATTATTACATGAACGCAACTCCAGGAATGATATCGGACGTCATGCCCAACACAGTGTACAGCGTGTCCCATTTTCGATGGAATTAAATGGGAAACTCGGTTATTATTAAAGATATTGATTTTCTGATTGCACTTTACCGTGCTCTTTTTTTGAGCCCTTAAAAATGGCGTAATTAGATTTTTGCTATACCCCGTAGTTTCGCTAATACAGGGAGTTTTTGAAAAAAATTGTATTTTTAATAAACCCTTGTATCTCGCTTATTTTGCGAGATACTTTTATTCTGTAAAAACATTTTGTGGCAACTTTTTTAGAAGAAAATAATGACGTTGTCAATTTTTTAAAATATTGTTTAGTTTTTGAGATATGGTATTTATCATAAAAAAATTAAATACGGACCTAGATTTTTTTTATTACTTTTTTAATTGGTTTCATGCTAGTATTATCATAAAATAATAAAAATTTTAAAAATTTTTGTTTTAAGGTTAAAAAAAAAATTTAATATTTAAAAAAAAAATTAGTCCGAACCTGGATATTTCCAACATAAATATAAACTAAAAATTGCTAGTTAAACAATTTTTAGTTTAACTGTTTTGATACTTAGCATATTAAAATGGTTTTACGTTAATTTACAGATTTATTTGAAACAAAGTCTACGAAAAATACAAAAAAAAACAAATTATAAAAAATAACTAATTCTTCTGACATTGTTGGCATTTTTGAGTAATTTTTCCTAACGCATTTTGCACAAAAATATTTCTGCCATTTAAATATTGGGATTTTGTTGCTTGAATGAAGCAGTCAAACATATCACATTTTTCAAAATCTGGATATGGTCGATTTCTAGCCAGTTTAAAATAATTGTAAGCCATTTACAAAAATGACAAGTAAAATGACAATGTCAATTCCACGCTTTTGTTTTGTAAATTTCACGACCTGCTGTTTGGTTATCAAATAATTAGTATGATATTATTTTTGTAACTTTTTAACGTTTTTTACTTTCTTGATAAATCTTTTAATTATCATTTCAAAACAGATAAACTAAAAATCGTTCAACTAGTGTGTCTTGCAATTTTTAATTTATAATTACGTTGGAAATTTCCAGGTTCGGACTATAATTTTTTTTTCAAATATTAAATAGCTTTTTTTAACCTTAAATCAAAAAAATATTAAAGTTCTATCATTTTAAGGTAATAATAGCATGGAACTAATCAAAGTAGTAATAAAAAAAATCCAGGTCCGTATTTAATTTTTTTATGATAAATACCATATCTCAAAAACTAAACAATATTTTTAAAAATTGACGTCATTATTTTGCTCTAAAAAAGTTGCCATAGAACGGTTTTTACAGAATAAAAATATCTTGCAAAATAAGCGAGATACAAGGAATTAATTAAAATGCAATTTTTTCAAAAACTCCCTGTATTAGCGAAACCACGGGGTATAGCAAAAATCTGATAAAACCATTTTTAAGGGCTCCAAAAAAGAGCACGGTAAGGTGCAATCAGAAAATCGATATCTTTAATAATAACCGAGTTTCCCATTTAATCCCATCGAAAATGGGACACGCTGTACAGTAGAAAGCTATACAACATTATTCTTCCGTAGAGGGAGGACTGGTTAAAAAACAGAACAAATTTTTCAAATAACCATAGCTTTTGGTATACCGACGGATCCAAACTGCCACCATGCGTTGGATCTGGAGTTGTTAGTATCCAAGAAAAAACAGAGATTAAACATAGTCTCTGCAAATTGGCTACTATATCTCAGGCTGAACTCGTTGCCATTGAACTGTGTGCCCGGTGGATTACCGACCACAAATGGACCAACAGAACAATAAAAATCTTATCAGACAGTCAAGTAGCCTTAAAAGCACTTTATTCCAATATGGTATCGAAAACCGTAAGAAGCTACTAACATGCTCTAACAATGTGTCACTAGTATGGATACCAGGGCATTCTGGGCACGAGGGAAATGAGGCCGCAGCCAAGCAGCAAGGGAAGCGGCATCTGCCGAATTTTTCAGCCCCGGACGAGCCCTGTGGATATCATACAATTCTGCTAAATCAACGATATTATAATGGCTGGAGAATGGCTTCCAACAATACTGGATAAATATACCAGAACTCTAAAGACCTCATAAAAGGACCTTGTAGAAAGAGAGCCCGGAAGTTCATTGAACTTATCAGACAAGAGATACGCATAGTGACTGATCTTTTTACGGGTCACTGTCGACTGAGAGTACTCATGCACAGAATGGGACTAACAGAAGAGACCGAATGAAGACTCTGTATGGAGGATGACGAAACAGTCAGACATGTACTGTGCAAATGCCAGCTATTGCACGTTTACTTTAGGACTCTTTCGGTAAATCTCAGATTGATTCAGAAGATCTGAACAGTGTCTCACCCAAACTGATAGCCAGCCACTCAAAAGTGAGCCACAATAGACCCACTGGTGGTCGCAGTGGAAGGGCTGCAAGGCCCACACTGAAATGTTAAAAAAGAAAATCATAATTCGGTTCGGTACCATAGCAGTCGCAAAACGCGGTTTTCTTTAGATTTCGAATATTTTTTTAAAAAATTTTCCATACATTAAAGTTTCTCAGAGTTATAAAAATTTGTTGAAAAAACCATTATCTTACGAACCACAGCTGCTATCGAAATTCGGTTTTGAAATTTAGATAAATAATTACATTTTCAACAAAATTTGTTATAATTTCAAAATCACAGTCACAATTTTTGATGGTGTATATCTCAAGATGATTAAAAAAATTATATTTTTTACAACCAGCTAGCTCAACACCCAGAGGTCTTATATTAGATTTGCAAGTTTTATGTACCTGTACGTGCATGCTGGCGCCAATTATTATTTTAATCTGTTTTTACACAATGTTTTTAAAGACTCGAATTTTTCGGATAATTTTCAAATTAAAAGAAATTTATGTATACCTTTTATAATAGTTGGTTTAGGTAACGAACCAGCCGGACATTATAGGTCAGTATGTTATTTATATTTATTTTAATAAAATTCTGTCTAAAAGTAAAAGTGTACGCACAGCCACAGGACATGGATAGATTGGACTAGCAAGTTCACTCCACGAGGTACTCATAAATTTTAAAACTAACTAAGAAAATTACCTAAATATCTCGAACATGTTTCAAGCAAAACTTTAAGGCCTTATAAATATTAAACAAAGTGTCACTTTAAATTTGACATTGACATCATTTGAACGTTAGTTTTTTTTAATGAAAACCAATTTATTCTTAAATGTTTTATTTTTTAAATTAAACCACCACCCTCTCATTAAACCCATGAGACATAATTATGTTTGGAATTCGGGAAAGTTATATTCCAAAAGACTATACAAAAGTATTATTTTTTTTATATTTTTTTGATTACACACACACACACAATAAGAAAAAGTTCTTATTGCAAAAAAAATTGAATTTTTATTCAGTGCCACCTACTGAATCCGTAACTACCATTGGTTTTATCAAATATCAAATAATGCAAGGACCTAAAACTATAAACAACAAGTGAAATTAAAGAAAGAAAAATAAGAAAAAAGTTTTCTGCTTCGGCCGGGGATCGAACCCGGGATCTCTTGCTATCTAGGCAAACATTCCAACCACTGAACTACCGAAGCCATACATAAATCTTCGAAAAACTTCCATCTATGCACTTTTATTTTAATCTATCCCTTCTATTAAAAAAAGTTAAACATAAATGTTACAAGTAATAAAAAGGCTGCCATTTTTGTAACTAACCTAAAAATTCAAAAAAAAAAGAAAATCCTGTAATTTTGTTTTTAGTTTTCACATCACAAAATATTTTTTGACTGTTTACGAAATTTGATAAAATTTTATTTTTTTAAATCCTTAACAAGTTTTAATTTCTTTAAATAAACATATATATTTTTGTATTTTATAAAATATTAATTCCAAACCTAAAAAAGTCAGTTTTTCGAAAAACAAAAGTGTTAATTTTTTTCGGGAAAAACGTATATTTTTAGATAGGTAGTGTAAACAAAATTAACATTTTTATGGAAAAATTTTCCAAGAAATGCGATATAACATGGTGAAAATCAATGATAGCCAAAACAATATGGAATTTTATTTAAAATATCTACAACAATTTTATTTTGATTTTTTTTTAAATTGCTTAAATTCTGTTTCTTCACAAATTTTTGCACAGTAATGTTAATTTTTTTTAGAACATCTAAAAATAAAAGTTTTTACGCTAAAAAATTAGACTGTTTCTTTCAAAAAAACTGCTTCTAAAACTTGGGCATTTTTGGATGAAAATGGGGTCATTTAAATTTAAAATAAAAACAAATTTAAACAAAACAAACTTAGTGAAAACCAAAAAAATGTAAAACATCAAAATCTAAATGGAAAACCAGTTTCTGCCATTTTTCTTAGAAAATTTAAGGTTACATAAAAAATATAAAAAAAAGTTTAAATTAGTTCTTGGAAAAACTGCTTTTTGAAAAAGTATTATTTAAAAAAAAGTTTTTTATAAATTAGTATAAATAAAGTAATATCGAAAAAACTCACTGGGAGAAAATATTTGAGAAAAACAATTTTGGGATACTAAACTTCTTGCTTGTGATATACTTATGCTACGGGTTGCCATATCTATTATACAAAACGTATTAATTTGGTGACCGTTTTTAGTCAAAATGTCAAATGCCAAAAGACCATGGTAATTAAATTGGGACTGAGACCAGTGGCGGCTTAAGGGGGGCCGGGGAGGCCGCCCCCCACTTCCGAGACAGAAAACTAATTGTCTTGTTTGCAGCGTCACTTACTTTTCAACAAAATCTAATTAATTTTTTAAATTTTTTCGCCTGCGGCGCATTTAAACCTGCTTTCGGTGCTAAATTTTATACCTCAGACCGATGAGAAACCACAAAAATAAATATTTTGGTGTTTCCTGCTACTTCAGAAATCCGCCACTGAATGAGACTGTTACAAAACCTTGGACAAAAAGTCGATGAACCCGCGATCGATAAATACAAAAATAATCCACAGTGTGGAGATTCTAAAAAAAGAAGTAAATTATATTAGTTATTACAAAATGCCCATTTTGAAAATTTGTTGTAATCGTGACCTTAATACCAATGACATTTATAGTAACGGAGGGGAGGCCAATGATACGCACCTAAGCATAATTCTCTTTAATTACAAATCTAACTTTTGGGAAATAATTACCTAGGATGCAGTGTCGTAGCTTCGCGTAGGCACCTGCCTAGGGCGCCAAGCGCCAGGGGGCGTCAAAATGAATATTTAAAATTATTCTACATTTTAAGTGATAAATAATCATTGGTAACAGGCTAAATTTTCGTTAATAACTTCATTTTACCAAGATCTAAGCCTGCCAGACGTCCCGTTTTTAACGGGACCGTCACGTTATTTTACTCTATTCCTATGTCCCCAATTTTTTTTTCGGGACGGCTAATATTACCGGTTTTTTTCTAGGGTCTCTTTAAAATCCCTTTTTAACTTCCCTTGTCGAAAACACCACACCAGAAAAAAAATATTTTAAGGATATCCCATAGGACCAAAATTGCCAAACTTTGAAAATGTATATCTCCAAAACTATACATTTTATTAACAAAAGCACCGAGTTGCAGTATGGTGCGGCCATAAAGATGCGAAAAAGCCACACCTTGAGTTGAGATTCTAAAAAACGTCATTTAGCGATTTTTAGGATAGAGAATCCCATAGGACCAAAATTGCCAAACTTCGAAAATTCATATCTTCCAAACTATACATTTTATTAACAAAAGCACCGAGTTACAGTATGGTGCAGCCATAAAGATGCGAAGAAGCCACACGTTGTTGAGGTAAGATTCGAAAAAACGTCATTTAGTGATTTTTAGGATAGGGAATCCGATGGGACCAAAATTGTCAAACTATGAAAATTCATATCTCGGAAATTATACATCTTAATAACAAAAGCACCGAGTTACAGTATGGTGGGGTCATCGAGATGCGAAAAAACCACACCTTGAGTTCAGATTCGGAAAAACGTCATTTAGCGATTTTTAAGATAGAGAATCCCATAGGACCAAAATTGCCAAACTTTGAAAATTCATATCTCCCAAACTATACATTTTATTAACAAAAGCACCGAGTTACAGTATGGTAGGGCCATAAAGATGCGAAAAAGCCACACCTTGAGGTGAGATTCAAAAAAACGTCATTTAGTGATTTTTAGGATAGTGTCCGATGGGACCAAATTTGTCAAACTATGAAAATTCATATCTCGGAAATCATACATCTTAATAACAAAAGCACACCTTGAGTTGAGATTCGGAAAAACGTCATTTAGCGATTTTTAGGATATGGAATCCCATTGGACCAAAATGACCAAACTTTTTCATATTTCCCAAACTATACATTTTATTAACAAAAGCACCGAGTTACAGCATGGTGGGGCAATAAAGATGCGAAAAAGCCACACTTTGAGTTTTTAAGCTAGGGAATCCCATAGGACCAAAATTGCCAAATTTAGAAAATTCATATCTTCCAAGCTATACATTTTATAAACAAAAGAACCGAGTTACAGTATGCTGGGGCCATAAAATTGCAAAAAAGCCACACCTTGAGTTCACATTCGGAAAAACGTCATTTAGCGATTTTTAAGATAGGGAATCCCATAGGACCAAAATTGCCAAATTTTGAAAATTCATATCTCTTAAACTATACATTTCATTAACAAAAGCACCGAGTTACAGTATGGTAGGGCCATAAAGATGCGAAAAAGCCACACCTTAAGTTCAGATTCGAAAAAACGTCATTTAGCGATTTTTAAGATAGGGAATCCCATGGACCAAAATTGCCAAACTTTGAAAATTCATATCTCTTAAACTATACATTTCATTAACAAAAGCACCGAGTTACAGTATGGTGGGGCCATAAAGATGCGAAAAAGCCACACCTTAAGGTGAGATTCGGAAAAATGTCATTTAATGATAGGGAATCCCATGGGACCAAAATTCACATTCGGAAAAACGTCATTTAGCGATTTTTAAGATAGGGAATCCCATAGGACCAAAATTGCCAAATTTTGAAAATTCATATCTCCCAAATTATAAATTTTATTAACAAAAGCACCGAGTTACAGTATGGTGGGGTCATAAAGATGCGAAAAGCCACACCTTGAGTTCAGATTCAGAAAAACGTCACTTAGCGAGTTTTAGGATAGGGAATCCCATAGGACCAAAATTGCCAAATTGAAAATTTATATCTTCTAAACGATACCTACATTTTATCAACAAAAGCACCGAGTTACAGTATGGTGGGCCACAGAGATGCGAAAAAACCACACCGTGAGTTCAGATTCGGAAAAACGTCATTTAGCGATTTTTAGGATAGGGAATCCCAAAGGAACCAAAATCAGAATATATCTTTTCCATGTTGTCTTAGGTCTAAAATAAAAATTGACAGGCATAGGAAATGCACTGCCGGCGCAAATTTTTAGAATACTTTAGTTTTTTTTCTCAAAAAAATTGCGGTTAATACAGTGGAATTTTTTCCCTCGAGCTATTTCACTAATGTCAGGAAGGGGGGGTGCCGGGGCCCCTGTGCCCCCCCCTGGATCCGATACTGAGGATATCAGATAAGGTAAAGCGACAGCGGTCCTTGTTCTTGAGGAAACAGAAAAAAGGTATGGAATATGATGCAACCGTATGAACAACATTGTTCCCACATTGTTTATTTTTTCCAAAATTTGGCATTCCAGAACTCTAAATCCACCCTAATATATTTTATTTTGGAATGAAAGTTTGTCAGCAAACCAACATTTTTAATTTAAAAAAATTATCCAGGGACCAATTGTCCGTGTAATTTGTAAGTTTTTTTATGATATTTTTAAAATGGCACTACAGATTTTGGCGAAATTTTAGTAAAATATTCTCAAACACCATTTCGATATTCCACCAAACTTTTGTAAGGATGCAAGATGATTAAAAGGTTAAAATCTTCAAGATTTAGCCTTATTTTGAATTTAAATTACCCGCCATGCCAACTGTTATATTTGACATGTATTTGACTTTGTTATGTGTTTGTCATGGCATTTGTTTATTTGTTTATAGGTTTGTATTGTAACATTTAAAACTTTTTTTTAAATATTTTTTTTTACAATAAAGTTCATTTAAAATTCATAAATAGCAGCCTTAATCTTTTAAAACAAAATTACACAACAAAAAATCAATTTTTGTAAACACTCATGTAAATAACTATACTAACTTTTAAAAGCTTACCGAGTGACAAATAAATGTAGGTACACATTCGCTTCTGCTTTAAATTTATTTTTTGTGTATGCTAATGAAGCGGCTCTCAAAAATAACTATACATTTTAAAAAATCTCAAAACGGGCTTTATTTTTAAAAAAATCAAATATTCATGAACCGTCATTCCAACTACAATATTTTAAAGACAATCAGCTGTGTCGTGACGTGACCATAAAAAAAAATCAGCCTCCAATGTGACGTCAACAAAGTGGAGGATCGTGGCCTGTCCGTTTTGATAGCCCTGGTTTACGTAACGAACCGTTTGTTTAAAAATGGTGCAAGTACCTGTAAAAAGCGGATAGTAATTAATCCAAACAATTTTTCAAATATTTTTACTTACTAGGAACAAGGCAATTTTATTAATGAGTGTAATTAAATAAGTATGTGTGTCCAATTCTAATCAAATACCTACTTTCATAACATCAATTAAATCTCGTTTATTTTTTATTTTATTAGTTCATGAAGTTGTTTTAGGAAAACAAAATTAATTTCATTTTCAATCGTATGTTGACAAAGATACCATAGAAACATTTATTTTGTAAAATAAGGCAAAAAACAAAGGTTAGGTGTTGGTAGATATTTTGAGTGTTACAAAATATTAAAAAAGCTTGAAGGAAGCACGCAAAGAAGCTGTTGGATACCAAGATAATAAAAATAACAATAAGATGTGGTGGATGGAGGAAATACAGGAAATGTTCAAGGAGAAAAAACGTACATATTTGAAATGGCTCAGTACCAAAGAGCAAAGAGACCTAGAAATCTACAGGGAAACCAGAAGACAGCTAAGAAATCTGATACGCACGGAAAAAAATTAAATGTTCGAGCGAAAATGCCACGATATAAATACACACGTAGGAGGTCGGCAGAGTTCTGACGTATGGAAATTCATTTTAACGTTAAAAAAACCCAACAAAAGAAAATGTAAACATTCAGATCATCAAACCAGAACAATGGACAGAACACTACAAGAGACTGCTGCAGTAAACAAGACCCGAATATCTGTCAGCCTCTCCGAGGAGAGACATAGAAGTACATGGAGAGGAAGTGATTATCGAAAAAGAAATTATAAAGAATAGTAATAAAATGCTTATATGCGGAAAAGCTAGCGGACCCGGGGGGATATACGCTAAAATGCTCAAATATGGATCAGGAAAACTACTAGAAAATCTCACATATATTATCAATCAATGCATAAACGAGCATCCAGTACCTGATGATTGGAAAATAGCATTCATATCCTCAATACATAAAAAAGGAAACAAGCTGGATTCCAACAACTACAGAGGAATTTCAGTAACCAGTACCCTAAGTAGATTGTACGATAGGATTCTAAGGGTCCATCTCACCGACTTTTTTTTCTATACTTAGCTTAAAGCGTTTCTTAATATAATCATAATATGACTTAATAAGGAACACTTAAGGCTAAGTAACGAAAAAAATAATCGGTGCGATGGGCTATTAGAGACCTAATAAATAATGATTTTCATGACCAAGAAGAAGAAGAGCAAAGTGGGTTTCGTGCAGGCAGATCTTGTAGTGATAATGTTTTTTATCTTAAACAAGTAATTAAGAAAAGGAGTGCCAGAAATATAGAGTACAAATTACCTTTGTGGACCTACAAAAAGCATATGATACCGTTCCAGTAGAAAAATTATGGACAGTGTTACAACAAACTAATATCAATCATACATATATAAAAGCGATAAAAGAACTTTACAAAGAGTCAAAATCTAAAATTAAAATTTGAAATCGACTTTCAAAAGAATTCCAGGTAACGAAAAGCTTAAGACAGGGATGTTGTATCTCTTCAACTCTTGTTAAAATATATATCGCAGTAGCTCTAAAAAACTGGAAACGTAAAGTACACGGGAATACAACTTAACGACCGATTTACCATATACACACTACAGTTTGCTGGCGACTAAGTAATTGTAGCAAATGATAAAGAAGACATGGAGTAGATGATGAGAAAGTTAACGGAATAATACCAAAAGTGGGGGTTAACAGTGAACGTGGACAAGACACAGTACTTATGTATTGGAAACGAATCAAGTGAGTTAGAACTAGACAATGGACAAACAATATCTCCATGGAATGAGTATGTATACTTGGGTGTCACATTTGATAAGACAGGAACAGACTGTAAAGAACTAGAAAAAAGAATAGTAAAAGCAAAAAAGGTAATTGGTTGTCTTAACAGTATTTTATGGAGCAGAGAGATAAAAAAGAATGTAAAATTTAACATATATGAAACAATAGTGAAAAGCACGCTGCTGTATGGAATAGAGACTTGTCGCGTAACAGAAAAATACAAAGCAAAAATGGAAAGTGTCGAAATGGATGCAATAAGAAGATCAATGAGAATATCTAGAACAGATCATATAAGAAATGAGATCATAAAAGAAAGAATGGGAATCGAAGGAAGCATAACGGATGACATCACGAAAAGACAACTGATATGGTACGGCCATGTACAACGGATGAACGAAGAAAGATTACCAAAGCAGGCCCTAGAATGGCAACCAATAGGGCGCAGAAAAAGAGGGCGTCCTAAACTGGAATGGCAACAGTCAATCCAAAGATCAGTAAGTCAAAAAAACCTGACGGAAGATGATTGTCAGGATCGAAGGAGGTGGAGAATAGGCGTCGGACAACGTAGAAAAACGTTCTAAACCGACATAGTAGTAGTAGTAGTGTTAAAAGTGCCAGTTTAAAAGGTGTTCCAGAAACTAGGGACGTTATTATTGCGTCTTGAAACGACAGATCTCACATGATATTTATAATTTTTTTTAACCTTTTTCAGATACACTTTTTAGTTCCGTTGTGTTCTGCAGGCAAAATTTATTAAGTTCCAAAAACAACTAGGGAAAAGCGGAAAAACTAATACCCGTAAAAAACCGCCAGGAAAATATAGGATTACGTCTGTGTAGATCTTCTTTTTTTTTACGCACAAATAACACATATCTACCCGTTTTTATAAAAAATAAGTTTCAATAATAGGCATAAAATTAAATCTGCCGATTACCCGCATTGCTAGCTCTTGAAATAATTGTAATATAATAATTTAGATTACATTTTGTGAAAACGTATATGTGCGGCAACACTGTCTCCGTGAGAGCGTTTGCGTACAGAGCAAGAGATTCCTGGTTAGAGTCGCGGCCGAAGACAGAAAACTTTTTTCTTATTTTTCTTTCTATAATTTCACTTGTTGTTTATGCAAAAGGTTCTTAATAACTATAACAATAACAGATGCATTAGCTGTAAACTAAATGTGACGGACTGCTATCCACTCTCTTGCGCACTAAAGAAAGAAAGAGAACGAAGTGCTTGACAGGGTTAAATCGTTAAGTTATTCACCGGAAATAAAAGCCCTTCGTTTTCGTTATTTTCATTCTTCCTTATTTATTAGAAAGTGCAATAGACATTCGAAATAAACACACAGCTGCAACTATTATTGTTATAGTCCACAGCAAACCGGTCTATTTTTTAAGTGAAGAGTAAAAGGCTGAATTTTCTTAAATAGCTTTAATTGGCCGAGACACTTTTCCAGTGATTCCATACAAGGTGCGCCGGCGTAGACATCTTATGAGTGTCGGACTGACTAAACTAAGCATGCGATTCTGGAACCAAAGTTGCTATTTACTTTTAAAAACATTTTTTAGGGCACAGAATAAAAGTTAACTGGTGGGGGGCACGGCCGTCAAAGCATCTGATTTGTAGCACAAACGTTTTTTCATGTTTGATATCATAAAATCTTTCGATTTAAGCAAAAAATTTATTGTCACTAGGTCCTTACTGAATTTTTTACAGTCATTAATTAAGATATAGAGAATGGGCACTTACAACTAGGAATGGGACAATTTGCCGCCGCTGACTCGACGCAGCCGATTTGCGGCGCCCGATTAACCGCGGGGACAATTCGCCTCAGGAAAATGCACCGCGAGAATCAAGAATGTTTTGTGTGTAAGAAACATATTTTTGAAAAATAATAACCTGTAAATTTTTTTTTTGCTTTTTATAAATGTATTAAGTTTTGGAAAAACTGCTTCTTGAAAAAGTATTAAAAAATAAAAATATAAAAGTTTTTATTAAAAATAATTTTTTTTAAAAAGAATTTTTTTTGTGGGAACATTCTTTTTACAACTAAAAGCTGGGGTCTCAGCAAAATTAAGCAATAATTAACGATAATTCAGCCTGTTACTTATTACTTCAAAAATAGACCGGTATACAGTGAACTATTAGCTATAGTTATTTTTAAATAGTGCACATAATTAGAAGCAAAATAGCCATAGAACGGAATATTTAGAGGAGATAATTACGCTAATAACCAAAACGGACGTGGTTATTTACAGAGGTTTGACAGTAACTTTTATTGTGGCGGATGCAAGATATCCAGGGGTGGGGCCAAAGAGGAAGCAAAAACTAAAATATTTCTTGGTTTGCGTGCGTTTTTAATAACTTTTAGGTCTGAAATTCAAATGAATGTAACGAAATGCGCCGTAGGCGAATATTTGTGAAATATTCAGTATCTTTTATTAAAAAAACTAAAAAAGAGGTGCTGGTTAATTTTCTTCCTTTGAACTAAAAAAGTTTCATGCCAGGGAGGGGGGGAGGGGGGTTCTCGGGCCCCTCTGCCGCCTACTTGGATCCGCCATTGAACTTTTATGGGCTGAGGCAACTTTATGGAAGACAAGGGGCGAAATGCAACGTTGTCAGAATTGGAACAAATCTGTAGTCCAACTTTTGCAAGTAGATTAATACCATTAATTTTCCTTACTCTGTAATTTATTTATTAATTACCTACTTATGGTAGATAGGTATAGTATGTACTTTAATTGTAGTTAAGGTCACTAAGAACAATGACTTGGCACAGATTCTAAGCAAAATCCTAACAATAGAAGCTTAGATTCCGATCACTTTAATTGTGATAATTTTTCTTTTTGTAATTTTTAATTAGTTATTTACTGGTGTTTGTTACGTATATGGATACATACCAAAGTTCGTAACGTGTATAAACTGTACAGGGTGTTCCAAATTCGATATTTTTGCTTGGTCTTGGGTATTTCTAAAGGTAAAAACCGCATCTTGATATACCAAGCTGTTTCTTTTATAGATTTTTTTTATAAATAATCTATCAAATTGAATTTTATCTAATGACCCTCTTTGTTAAATTTCCTTTAAAATAACCTCTTAATACACGGTGTTTCATCAAAACAAAGGCCTTTTTGGCCATTTAGAGTGCGAATTTGGAGATACGCTCGGACATGTCGATTTTGTTTGCGAGGGGGACACTTTTTGGCTATCTTGAAATTTTTGTAGCACGAACCCCCTTCGAGGGGTATACTTTACCCCTATATTTTGAATACGGAAAGTGGGTCTAGTGAAACCTTGTTTTAAAGCTCTCTTGAATATCCTTACAAGCGTGTAAAAATTTCGAAAATTAATCGATTAGTTTTTGAAATATTTGCTTTCAAATTTAACATAGAATGATAAAATAAAAGCTAAATCCGAAAAATAATAAAATTCTAATTAAATTTTTATTTTATCAGTCCATGTTAAATTTGAAAGTTTGAATGCAATTATCTCAAAAACTAAAGGATAGATTTTTTAAACTTTTACACGGTTTTAAGGGCATTAAAAAGACCTTCAAAAAAAGTTATAACTAGATCCATTTTCCCTATTCAAAATATAGGGGTAAAGTATACCCCTCGAAGGGGGTTCGTGCTACAAAAATTTTAAGATAGCCAAAAAGTGTACCCTCGCAAACAAAATCGACGTGTCCGAGTGTTTCTCCAAATTCGCACTCTAAATACCCAAAAAGGCCACTGTTTCGATGTTCGTGAAACACCGTGTATATATTTTTTACTTTTCGATTACATCTTCATATTTGATTAATTTTTTAATTTGATAATTTTAAATAAATTTTAAACGCACTTAACCCATAACCATATTATTATGATTTATGAAAATTTTATTTTTGTGTAAATCACAGTTATTCTGAAATTCATTTGACACTTAGTTTCTGAGATGTTACATAAAGTTCATATCTCTTTACCGAATGACCCTCTTTTTATTCGATTATTAAAATCAGCTTAAAATTTCCTAAAATGAAATTTAAATAATTCTATACTATATTTTATCTTCGATTACTTAATTTTTTTTATTGGGTACTTCTTAATGTTTAAATAATTTGTTAATTTGCCACTTTAAAAAATATTCAAAAAACTAAACAAACTGAAATTAAAAAATAAATACTATTGAGTGTGACACGTCATTTTAAAAGATTTTAGCTGATTTAAATAAATGGATCCATGACGGATCTGAAACTTTCCTGGCACAAAGTATATTGCGTGTCTAGAGAATTTTGTGCCCCGCGCAAAACCGACATTGCGCGCCCCATATCGTTGCGCTCCGGGCGGTTGCCTTGGTCGCCCCGCCCTGGTGCAGGCCTACCGAGATAACTTAGCAAAACAGTTTTTAGCTCACACTACTACTATACTATCACACTACTACCACAGAAAATATTGCTACTACTATACTAGTGTGAGGTATGGTGATCCTAATTTTTTCGAGAAAAAAAAAGTTGCTCCGATTTCAAAATTTTTTATATATCTTTGCGTTTTAGATCTGTCTGTCTGTCTGTCTGTATGTCTGTCTGTAGCGACCAACCCGCATAACTCAAAAACCGCTTGTCCGATTTAAATAAAACTTGGTACCTAGGCTGGATCTTGGGCCGTGGTGGTCCCATTTAAAAATGAAGGAAATCCACCGAACGCAAGCCCCATAAAAGGGTGGGGGTAGATTTCAAAAATGATAGTTTAGGTGAAATATGGCGTGTGTGATATCAAATGAAAGGTAATTAAGTCTGAAGTTAAACAAAATGAATTTGAAGTTATTTAAAAAAAAAGGGTGGGGGTAGATATCAAAAATTAGAGTTTAAGTGAAAATATGGCGTGTGTGATATTAAACGAAAGTTAAATGAGTCTGGAGTTAAACAAAATACATTTTAGATTTTAAAAAAAAGGGTGGGGGTAGATTTTACAAATTAGAGTTTAAGTCAAAACATAGCTTGTGTGGTATCAAACGAAAGATAATTGAGTCTGGAGTTGAATAAAATATATTTCAGTTTTTAGTTATATTAGCTCACACGTACACTATAACTATAGTTCCTAGTGTGAGCTTAGGTGCCCATAGATTGGCAGAGTATTTTAAATATCTTACAAACAAAAGCTCCTTGGGTATAATACAAATTATTGAGAAAAATGTGTTCTTTTATAATATTACACAGGGTGTCTCTAAAAGGTCTGTACAAAATCTTAGCACATATTCCTGAGGTCAAAATAAGTCGATTTAATGCAAATTACCTTAGTCCAAAATTGCTCCGTTTCAGAGATACAGGGTGGTAAATTTAAAAATTAAAAATTGATTTTATTAAAATTTATGAACATTTCTCAACGCATTACTTTAAAAATTGGTACTCGGGGGTTTTTTGGGATGCAAAATCTAAATATGGACACTTTTTCACTGTGGCCGTCAGAGGGCGCTTCACAATGCTCATCTTATGGTTTAAAATGACCATAACTTTTTTCTCAGTGTATTTTTCAAATTTTTTTGTTGATAAAATAATAACTTTTCTAAGCAAAAAAGGTACTTTTTGATAAAATCTGCTAGAGTGAGCCGTTTTCGAGATATTTCCGTTTTTAGTGTTCGATGCCGCAACGGAATATTCAAATTATTTTGGATCAAAAGATTTTGCTGCTACCTTTAAGGATTAAATTTAGTCAGTAAATCAGTTATTAATTTTTTTTATCGTTTAGTAATTTTCGGTAGGTATCAGTCAATTTTTGGGAAAATAGATTCACTTGGTTCAATTAAATTAAAAAACACCCTGTATCTCTGAAACGGAGCAATTTCGGACTAAGCTAAGTTACTTTAAATCGACTTATTTTGACCTCATGAATATGTGCTAAGATTTTGTACAGACCTTTTAGAGACACCCTGTATATTAAAAATTAGCATTTTTTCAATTCAAAAAAATGTCATTATTATTAATTGATTTTGATCAAAATCAATCAGGTCGTTACAGCGTCGAATAGTATTTTTTATAAAAATTTCATGAAAGTCGGTTAAGTGGTTTAGGAGCTATCGTGGGCCGGACACACATACATACACACGGACAGAGGTCATGACGATATTGGTAAGATAAGTAAAAAAACACCCAAATAACAGATATTCTGCGTTATTTTAAAAAAATCGTCAAAAATAATACTTTCTCTAGCGATTGCTGCGCGGGACAGCAAAGGTAAATATACCAACCAATATAATTATCTTAAAAACTAAAATTTAAAGATAAAATTCAGTATAACAGTTTACGCACCAAAATGAAATTTTCGTAAACCAAAAAGTTACAAGCCCCTCCTAAAATGCAAACTTTTCAAAAATAAAAATGCGGTTTTCACTTTTAAGCTTCTCTTAAATAATCACCAGGTTAACGCGCCGCAGGCGAAACATTTTGAAAATTAAGGAGATTTTGTTAACAAATTTAAATAAGTTATGTGGCAGAACTAAAAAATACTCTTTGTCTGGAAGGGGGGGGGGTGCCCGGGCTGACCCTGGATCCGCCACTGACATGAAGCCGCGCAATTGAGGGTCAGGTTTCTTCTATCTCATCTCCCCTAAAAGTATCCGAAAACCACCTCCCGGCCTCCAAAGCATTAAATTATTTCCATAGAACAGAAGAGATTTTTTAAATTAATTATAAATAATAAATTTAAGTTATATAATGCCATCCATAACGAATGAAATTGTCCACAACAGGTCGTAAAACAATTGAAAGGCGATAAAACGTTTAAAAACAAAACAAAATATAATAAATTAAAATTTGTTAAATGACAAAACCAGAATAATAATAATACACAGAAAAAAATTATATCAAATCAAGTCAAATTGCTTTCAAACAGAAATCTTTGCCATCCTAGAATGCGCACTGCACACTTCGATGAGACCATATCTACCGGGTGGGCCAAAAATTTTTTTTCATGATAACTATTGAACTACACTATCGATTTTAATGAGACAAACTGCACTTGGCAGAGAATGGATCAGAGTTTTGACTAAATAAATTTTTTACTACCCTTCAAAGATGCTCGTTTATTCTTGTGTTGCGAACATGTTTTCACTATTTTTTTAAATTAGTAGGAAAGCTGCATTCTTGCCACGTACAACAAGGTACGACTCAGCAACACCGGTTTAGTGGTTCTAAAAAAAATATTTTTGTTTCAACCATTGTTTTGCATATTATACGATTGCCTTGCCAATTTTAATAAAATAAAAAATATCTTGGTTAGTATTGATTTCTTTTTAAAGATCATGATCAAAGTTTATCGCCATCTTAAAATTTAAGATGGAGGACAGAAACATACTTGATTCTTCAAAATGGCGTGTTTATTCTTATTTTCCGAAAACGTTTTAGTTTTTCTTTAATTTATAGAAAAGCGCTACTTTTCCCCACAAAACGTGGTACAAATTAGTAAAATTGGTGTGATCGTTCTCAAAAAATCTGTTTTTTTTCAACCTTTAACAGATTATACGATTGCATTGCCAATCCTGTCTGCATTAATTTCCTTATAAATTCGTTATTACTAAACCGATTTTAGTGAAACTAAACCGATTTTGCTGAGTCGTACCTTGTTGTACGTGGCAAGAATGCACCTTACTTACTAATTAAAAAAAATAATGAAAACATGTTCGCAACACAAGAATAAACGAGCATCTTTGAAGGGTACAATTTCCTTTCGTCCGCCATCTTGGATTTTGCGATGGCGGACAAAATAAACTCAAAACTCTAATCCATTCTCTGTCAAGTGCAGTTTGTTTCATTAAAATCGATGGTATAGTTCAAAAGTTATAATGAAAAAAAATTGACCGGTTTTTTTGGCCCACCCGGTATATAGTCAGATAGTCAGGGGGCCTCAGGGCTCTCATACGCCCGAATGTTACCTCAAAGCTAGTGCCTTGCTGAACTAGTGAAACTGGCGAAACGCAATAGAATAAAACTACTATAGGTGCCAGGACACAGAAGTATTCAAGACAATGGAAAAGCTGAACGAAGCGAACTAGCAAGACAAGGATCGTCAGAAAAATATATTGGACCAGAGCACCCTTCGGGGTACCAAAGTATACTATAAGGTCCTAGGTCAAACTCTGGGTAAGCAGAAAACATGAAAACCACTGGTTAGAAAGACAGGGGCTAAGACACAGGAGAGCCTTTATTAAAGGCCTGGATGCGAAACTCACAAAAGAGCTGCATATTGCATTTTTTGACCCGACCTGAGGGACAAATTATGTCACGGTGATGGGTACTGTTTTTCGTTTCATCTGCCTGCCTTTTATTTTTACCGCAGCCCACGAGAAAGACCGGCCCGGGCGCGGAAATATCACGTGACCGTAGGAGGTTCACAAAAAAACGCCCGCTATCATTATAAAACATGTGTGTTTTCAAATACCAAATTGCAAATAATGCAAGGACCTAAAACTATAAACAAGTGAAATTAAAGAAAGAAAAATAGGAAAAAAGTTTTCTGCTACGGCCAGGGATCGAACCCGGGACCTCTTGCTATCTAGGCAAACATTCCACTACTGAATTACCGAAGCCATACATAATTTTTTTTTTCGGAAAACTTCTACCTATGCAGGCTGCGGTGTCTCAATACAAGAACGAGAGACTCTTAGGGTATTAAACCGAAAATGTATGTATGGCTTCGGTAGTTCAGTGGTGGAATGTTTGCCTAGATAGCAAGACGTCCCGGATTCGATCCCTGGCCGAAGCACAAAACTCTTTTCATATTTTTCTTTCTTTAATTTCACTTGTTGTTTATATGTGTGTTTTCAGTTTTGGTATGTTTGTTTACGTGGATTTTTTTTTTAATTCGGGCACGAATTTTTGTGAATTTTATCAAAGTTATTAAAATAACGCAGCCCACGAAAAAGACTGTAGTGGGCTGCGTTAAAATAATTAATGGCTAATGAGTAAATTATAAAGAAAATACCTATAAGATAAACAATGCCGCGAACGTGTAATTAGTGTTGTTCCTTGTCGGTCCAACTATAAAACTGAAACCTAATATGTTGCAAACGGGAATAATAGATAAGATCTTCGATAAGATTGATCAAGTAATAGACATCCTTAGTGACATTTTCGATAGTGAGAGTGAAACATGTGTTCAGTTGTCATTTCTTATTGAACAATTGGGTCTCTTGAAAAGGTAACCTGTGAATCGAAGATATTGTGGATACACTCTAATGTTACAATTCTAAGGTAATATGTCTTTCGCACCCTCGCAATATTAAAAAACTGATTTGTAAAATAATGTTAACAGATAGTAATCTCTCTGGTAGTGTGTAGTTAAAAAGTAAGATACAGCTTTTAAAAGAACATGAGTTGGTAGTTAACTTACACTTTAATGAAATATATATTAAACTTTGTGCTGGGTAATTTTTAAAAAATTATTGACGACCACTACATTCAGTTCATTGAATGTGAAAACCATCTCACTTATTCACAAAACCACTTGTTTCTTTTTAATAAATTATTGTGAAATGTTTTATATTCAAAATTTTTCTTCAGATAACTCTAGCGAGTGTTTTTGTGGAGAAAAACTATTGTCAAGCTTGAAAGAATTAGTTTAAGGGCATGTAAAGTTTTTTTAAATAATTTTATTAAAAAGCACAATGATTTAGTGTCTGCTAATAAATCTTTGAATAAGAACTCAGACAAAGATGATGACACTCAAAGAAAAACTAAAAAACTAAAAGCTTAAGTTTAATATGTCCAATTTTAAAAGACTTGTATAGATTTGAAGTTACTAACGATATTATGTACCTAATATATGTACCTGAAGGTATTAGAGTGCAAATTTTGTATAATTTTTTATTTTATAGATTCAGTTCTTTTATCCATAATAAACACATATATCAGCAAAATATTTTTTTCAATTTTTGCCTATAAAAGAACAAAAATTTTTTGTTAAGTTATTTAAATTGTGTAAAAACATATAATATATTAAGCAATACAATAAGAATCCTGGGACTCCTAAGATCACGTGACCGCCGACTTGCTTATAACGCGCCATGGCCGGTCCTTATCGTTGGCTGCGATTTTTACTCTGGTAGCCTACGGTATCGCAGGCTTTATTTATTCATTACTCACCGTTGTTTGAGGCTCTCCAGCAAACAACGTTCTTACCAATATCGTAAGATGAGATTCATATACCGTCTCTGTAGCTTTACAAAAGTGTCACATTAACCATGCAGTGAAGAGTCCCTTAAGAACGAAAGAGTTAACTGTCAACACCTAATAGGTGTCCATTAGATCTTGGACCCCCGAGGGTTTACAGCTTTCGAGCTGCCCACGGAAAAATACAAGAGAAACAAAATCTTTCTATGCCCGCCTAGCCATGAAAAATTGTTGTATATTTTTTCTGTGTAGTCATAGCGAGTAAATGGAAACGTTACCGTCTGACTGTAAAATATCGTCGTGAATTATGAAAGTGAGATTTTTTTCTATTTAAACGAACTTCCTCGGTCATAAAATGAAAGAAAATGAAAAAAAATGTGCCGCCAAACACTGACTAACGCTACATAAAACTATAAGCAATGTTTTTTCGAATCCCTATTAGTTCGAAGTCTAAGCCACTTTTGTCTGCATTTTTGCGTACTGTGATGAAACTTGGCACGATTATAGTACAACACCATAGTATTATTCTGTATAAAACTCTCAAAAAAATATATTGATTTATTTTCTTCCCAGAAATAAAAAATATATTTTTTTGTTTTTGAGAAATTTATGGTGTGGGTGTTGTAGAAGTAGTAGAAAAAAAATCCAGGAGGATACGGCGTTAAAATTTAATATGGGTATAAACAAATTGATTCTTGATTGATAGGTTTTAATTATAAATTCTAAATTTAAAAAATGTAAAGAGGTGGAAAACTGTGTTTTGTATGATTTGTTAGACGTAACGATATTTAAAAAAAGTATACACCAAATAAAAGATACTAAGCTTTTAATTATATTTTATGAAAAGAAAAAAAGAACTATGTAGTTTGAACTGTTCAAAATACAGGGTGTTTTTAAAAATAAGTAAAATTTTTATGACCATTTTAAGTAGTTTTTATGCTTTTATTTAACTTCACCTGTATGTATGTATGTGGGTATGTATGTATGTAATCAAATCTTGCAACTCCTTTTTGAAGAACTTCCAAACATCCGATTGACTTAAAATTTCGCATAGCGTCTTGTTCCGATGACAATACAATAATATGGTTTCATCGGGTACCTACCTCCCCCCTAACAGGGAAGGGTGGAGAGGGGGTAAAACTTTATTTTGTCCGATTTCAACCAAAATTGGTATCTGGGGGTTTTTGAGGATGAGAATTACGAATTATTGATCAGATGACAAAAATTCAATATGGCGATTTAATGTCCACGTATCCGATTGACTTCAAATTTCGCATACCGTTATAGTTCCAGCCATATTCAATATGGCGGATTCAAAATAGACGATTTAATAACGAGTTTTTCTGATTACTTTGAACTGACTTCCACGTAGGTTCTGATTGATTTCAAAATTCACATACGATGCGCTAGCTGAAATGCATAGACTTAGACAAATCTAAAAATTTAAAAATAAATTTAGAAAAAAAAACTTTTTGAAAACAAGCTTTTATAAAATGGACTAAAAAGCATAAAATAATTTTTTCAGTGTTCTGATATCATAATAATAAAAGCGATGGGCGTATTTAATATTAGGTAAATGCCTTTCCATGCGCATTTGGTGGATCGTCCACAACCGACTCTTCTTTTTCAATGTGACAAAATAAATCGACACACTGCCGGTCGGGGATGATCTGCCTAATATGAAGCAGGCGTAATAATGTCCATCCATATCAGAAAAATGTAAGGGTAGCTTGAGTAGGGTTGGGTTGGGTTAAATTGTCTACCCTTACATTTCTCTGCTATAATTTAATGAATTTGGATTTTCACTAAACTTTGAGTTAACAAGGCTAAAACAAAAACGGGTAAATTTCCTTTAATACGCCCATCGCTTTTATTATTATGATATCAGAACACTCAAAAAATTATTTTATGCTTTTTAGTCCATTTTATAAAAGCTTGTTTTCAAAAAGTTTTTTTTTCTAAGTTTATTTTTATTCAGGTGAGCATGGGTAAGTTTCTTTACAAAAAAATGAAATTAGAAACCATAAACGTAGTAGTTCTGTTTTTTAATGACTTGTTGTCGCGCAAAACCCCGCACTTTTTTTTACTGACTCAAAACATGTATTGAAACGAGCCGTCACTTCGTGTCAGCAAAAAAGTCACTCTTAACAAAAAGAAAAAAAAATTATAGTACCAAGCGTGTAAAATAGCTAACAGGTATGGATGGCTTTAAGTTAATTTGTTAAAAATAAAAGATTCACCTGTTCGAAACAATACCGCGCGGCGACAAGATGACATAACTTGGATAATTAAGTGTAAAGATTAGAAAAAATTTAAAATAGTCACACTTCACTTCCACATAAAAAAGAAATTTGAGGTAAAAACAAAAAGGAATCGATTTCAAAAATATAATATAAAGTTAAGCTTTCTCACCGGTATCTTCTACCTATTTATGATTCAGTGTGGCAAAAATTGGTATTGTTTTGCTACTTACATTTTATAATGAAAGATGGTTTGCCTTCAGTAAATACAATATTCCATGAAAAAAATTATCTTCTTTTGAAGCAAAGTTTTGAAATGATCTCAAAAAATGTTTTCCTTTTCGAAAAATTTCCGGAAATAATTTAAGGGAGCTAGATTTTTATTATTAATATTAATTACCTAATTCACATTTATGGGTAAAACGCAAGAGAGAAGAAATACTTTCCCATATTTCCAAAAGTGTATTTTGATTCAGACCTAGTCATAAATTTTGCAAATGTTACCTACCTGTACGCGCATTTCGGACCAGTTTTTTGCAGGAAATGTAGACTTTTTGAATCGACCATATTATTACCTAATAATGTAAAACAACAGGCATCCCAGACATTAGATAGTTGAACATCCGATTTAGCGCTGCATGTTTTGCTTAAATTTGAGTTCATGTTTATATGTAACCATAATTAGAGACCCTGTATGTATGACATATTTTAAAGAAATATCCTCAAAGCATGACAAACATACAGGGTCTCTAACCATAATTAATTATTTACCGATACCAGAAAATTATGATGATATTAGCACAGTGTTTTTTTGATGCTACATTTTTGTTTTTTTGTCTTTTTACTGCAGTGGGCATATATTTGCAAAAAAAATCTGCAAGTAGTATCTTAAGTCTTTTAACAAAATTAGATGAGCAACCAAGTAGTAGTAGTAGTAGTAGTAGGGAGACCATTTTTGGTATAGCAACTATGCACACGGCGCGCCCTTTTCACAAACCCCTATTTGTCTGTACAGTATATACCAAACAAATGCACGTGCCCCTTAGGATGCAAGTTTTCTTTCTCTAAGGACTTAATTTTGCCTCACCTCTTTGTAGGGGATCTTTGAGTATACACAGTAGACCTACGCTTTTACACCCCTTCCGAAAGGTGCTCTTTCTACATGTTAAACTTGCATCTATCTAATATCGCTATCGTCCCAGCAGAACTTGGTTATAGACAACAGACTTCTCTTTTCGGCGCAACACTTGTGGTCGTGGTGAGTGATATCCTGGTACCGACTATAACACTTATATCAGGTTCCTGGCTTATTAATCCTGGTTCTTCGGCTTCCTGCGTGTCGGCTCCTAGACTACTCCTGCGTATATATTCTCGTTGTTCATCAAGGTCAACTTATATTTTGGAAAAGAAAAATCATTTTTAAAATTCACAGTTTTCACAAACTTGACAAGAGCTATAACTTGGAAACAAAAAAGTTTTCAACAAAAATTATTTCAACTTTTTGTCTGCTTTTGACCTTCCCCATTATCTCTTTAAATGTAGCACTATTTCTTCGCAAAATTATTTAAGGTTCTAAAAACTTTGGTAGACATTTTGAGCTCACACGTCTACGATAACTATAGAAGTGTAAGCTATGGTAAACGTGTCCAAAACGAAAAAGAAATACTCTGACAATTTATGCGTACCAAGCTTACGCGATATTTTTTACCCATTTTGGTCCGCAAAAGTAACCCCCTACCCGCCACCCGCGCATGCGTCCAATTAAAGACCCTCCCCCCCCAGTGTAACACCACTAAACAAACCAAACTATAATGTATTTTTTAAAGTTCATGCACAGGTACCTTTAATATACTACTTACCACACAAGTAATATTTTTACCAAAACCAGATTTCATTAAAATCGTAGTTTTTGAGTTATGCGCGTTGGTTGTTACAGACAGACAGACATACAGAGAGACAGACGGCGCGACAAAAAAAGTTACAAAATCATCTATAACACAAAGATATATAAAAAATTTTGAAATCAGAGCAACTTTTTTTTTCCAATTTTTGACATAGCTTACTGTACTTATAGTATACGTGTGAGCTAAAAATTTTAAAAAAACTTTTTTGAAACGTTGTCTCTCTGTCTGTCTGTATGTTTGTCTGTCTGTAACAACGAGATTGAATAGAAGGGAGGCGTCATGCCTGTTTTCAAAACGGTTTCACTTTTCACTTGTATGTGCTAGGTTTACGTCAAGTCAGCTGTTCGAGTTTCGTGTGCGGTTTTTGTTGGGTTTTAGTAATTTAGTTGAACTATTTTGGATATTTTTGACGAAAATTGTGAAGTTTAAGAATGGCTTGATATGCAGTGCTTGGCTGTAGAAGTTGACAAGGCGTCGATAAATAAATAATTAGTGGAATACCATTTCATAAGAAATTGTAAACATAATACTGGCCCGTACTATATAATTTCATATATTTTTATAATGGTACAATTAGTATTGCAGGTAGGTATAAATTATAAAAAATAAGAATATCATATATACAAGGTGCCCCGGAACTAATGGTACATAATAAAACTGTAGATTCCTTGGATCAAAATATTACGAATTGCGTTCACTTGTCTTAGTACAAGTGAGTTGATATTAATCAAGATACACGGCGTTAAACTTTATTTTTCATTTAATTTTTCTTTAATATCTTTTTTACAAATCAATATATTTGCAAAAAAATTTGAATTTTTTTGGGATGAGCAATTCGTTTTCGGCAAAAAAATTATGGTACATAATACAGGGTGTTCTCTGGATCACATTAAAATCGGTGTAATTTTTTTGTGTCTAGGTGTATACCAGTTTTTATTTATAATATGATTTTTGCCTTCATTTTTATATCAAAAAATTATACTTTTTGATGTCGCTTCGAGCAACAGCTGTCGAGATTTTTGCATTTCAAAGTATTTATTGCATGGGTAAAAATTTTGTGACATGTTTAATTCACGTCTTCCTTCCTTAATAACTTTTTTACAATTAACATTGAAAATTGGGTAGTAATTTTTTTGTAACAAGCGATTCGATTTCGGTAGAAATGTTGGTGTAACTTGTACAAGGTGTTCTCTGGGTTCCTAGCCTTACATTTAAATAAGTGTAACTTCTTTGTGCCTCGGCGTATACTAGTTTTTTTAAAATATTATTTTCCCCATTATTTGTATATAAAAAAGGTAAATAAATTCGTCGCCCTGAGCAACGGTTCTCAAGATATTTGCATTTAAAGTTTTCATTGCATTTTTACAAATTTTGTTATTTCACCTATTATTTTGTTTAATAACTTTTGACCCATGCAATAAAAACTTAAAATGCAAAAATCTCAAAAACTGTTGCCCTGAGCCGCATAAAAACAGTATAACTTTTCTATACAATACCAAGGCACAAAAAGTTACACCGATTTTAATGTAATGGTAGTCATCCAGAGAACACACTGTACAATATACACCAAATTTTTTATCAAAATCGAATCGCTCTATTCAAAAAAACCTTACCTGTAAGGACCAACGCGCATAACTCATAACTCAAAAACAACTTGCCGATTTTAATGAAATTCGGTACCTAGATTGGGTTTTAGCTCTAGATGGTCCCATTTAAAAATTAATAAAATTAACGGGACACAAGCCGAAGAAAAGGGAGAGGGTAGACTTCAAAAATTTAAGTTCTGGTAAAAATATTACTTGTGTGGTACTATATTACCGGTAACTGTGCATGAAGATAACAAAATACATTATGGTTTGTTTAGTTCAGTGGTATTAAGGGGAAGGGGGTGCCCATAAATTTCCAGAGTATTTTAAATGATAAAAGGTTTAAAATAAATACTGTAGATAAGGTGTCCAATTCCAGAATACAAGTTAGTACGAAACTGTGGCATAAATGTACTTTTGCGCCATAATATCTAGGTTTAGTCTCAAACCAATTTTTTTTCTCTTTGAAACCAAGCAAAATTCTAAAACCGTTTTATTTATATTTGTAATATGTATAACACAACACCACACCTTATAAAAGTTTGTCCGAATGTAAGTATGTGCAATAATTCTTTTTACTTATGTCTTAAACTGTTTTTTTTACTTTCTCTCAATTAAATATAGGACACAGCGTGCGCGGTTGCATCTTGTCTAAGTGCCCTAGAAATAAAATGTGGTAAAGAGTGTTTTCAAGGCCGTACCTAGCGGGGATCACGGCATCAATCCCCCCCTTCGAAATATATAGCATGATTAAATGTTATAGGGATCAAGGGAAATTATTACTGTATATAAGATACAAACAACTGCATGTGTATAAAATATGTAGTATCTAAGAAAAAAGGATACAAGTTTACACGTGGCTACGCCCATTGTTTCAGGAAAGCCAGACCAACAGCCAATACCGGTCCTCTGAAATTTCTGACACCGATTGCTTCCCCTTTCACGGCGATCTTTTCTTTCAGTTCATAAAGAAAATCGATCGAGGGACGTTGTACATGAAATATCGCAAATTTAGACGATAACTACGTTACGTATAATCCTTTTTCTCAAGCCTGTTCTTAAATAAGAACTCTCTAACGACTTAAATTCTTAAAAATACCACCTCTCTTTGCTAAATAGTATCCGAGCGTGTTATAAAATTCAATTCGGACATTCCTTAGCATTTCAGGTGTTACTGATTGTAGAGTGATGATTATTTTTGCCCGAAGTTCATCCAAAGGGGTAGCTCTTTAATGACCATGCAAATAATAGCTTTTTGCATAGCCCCATAAAAAAAATCATTGGGTGCCGAATGTGGTGATCTCGGAGGCCAGCTGTTGTAATAAGCCGCCTTGGAAATGTTTCATTTAAAAACACTCTCACAGAAAAAGTTTCATGAGCTGGGCATTCATCTTGCTTAAACCAAATTGGTTAAAATAAACATTTGGCACATGTCGAATTGCAGGAATGATATGGTCCTGCAATAGAGCTAAATAATTTGTCCCTCGTAAATTACCATTGATGCAAAACGACCAATGAATTTGTCACCCAAAATCCCAGGCGCGGATCTACGGGAGAGAAAAAGGGGAAATTCCCCCCAACCCCAAAACTCAATATATATTAAGTTTTTACACACAGAATACACCTTCTGGTCACTATGCAAAACAATTTTATACAATATTTATTATGACATTTTTCCCCCAAAATAAAGTTGCTAGATCCGCCCCTAAAAATCCCAGTCCAGACATTAAGTTTTTGAGAACACTGGGTCCGTTCTGTAGTATGCAAATGTTTTATATGTTTGAACTTTCGACTGTAAAACAAATATTTTTAATACAATTTTCATCCTGATTCGCTTTTTCAATCATGGTTTCACAAAACTTCATTCTTAGAAACTGATCATCTGGAAAAATTTCGGACGGTTAAGGGTGAAATATCATCGCTTACATCATTGGCAATTGCCTTACTGGAACAGGGAGGCAAAGCTTCTGCTGCGGCACAAATCATAATTTCGCGCAGTTCTCTTTCCTCTCCCGTTTCACAGTTGCCTGTTCACCACTGCATTTGTGGCAAGAATTGACACACCCGGCTTGTTGGGAATGGGTCACTATTTTTTGGACCGTGCTACGGCTTGGAATAGCCCTTCCCTCAAACGCGACAATAAACAAATTTGCCACATCTGGACAGCAATTTTTCCCAAAAGACCATTGAATCATCTGTACTCTTTCCTGAACGCTAAATGTAATACGCGGCATTACAGAATTTGAGCTAGAATTTGTGGGAAAAAGAAATAGTGCAAGGTTTTACTCAAAAGCATAAGCAGCAAATTCAAATCAGGGTTGAAATTAAAGAACAAAAAATTATTAAAAAACGTTTTCTCTGCTTAGCCGATACTCGAACCCTGAACCTTTTGTTATGTACGTTAACGACCTACCAATTCAGCTACCAAACAAATCTGGTCATAGACAGAGCGCTTTCGACCACCTTGTGGCCATCATAAGTGCCTCTATAATAAAGAGAATTTTCAAATAGAACCTTGTTATTCTGAGACAGCGATATTAGTATAAATTTTTATAACTTCCATTCATCATTAGTGCCTTTGATTATAGACCCAGTCTTGTAAACATTGTTAGTGCACAGTACACGGTGTCGCTCAACCCGTTTTAAGTTTGGCTAGAAACACCCCAAAAAACTAAAAATGTGATTTTGTAGGGAAGCTTCCCTAGAACACAAAAACATAATTTTCAAGATCGCAGATGATCCTTTTTTCGAGCTTTTTTGATTTTTTCCAAAAAGGATCAGGCACACCTCTTATGGGATTTCTGTAATCCGTCAAATTTTATAAAATTTTAGTATGTTGTAGACTGAACCCTTCTTATCAAAAGTTCTCATGGGCCCAACTCAAATTAATGACCAGTTTTTTAAATACAGAGTGTTGAAAGTGATAATGTCCAAGAAGCATAATAGCTCTTTATACGGGTTTTGTAATGTTTAAGTAAATTTTAGTCGAATGTTTTAATGAGAAACAAGCTTTAGTATAAATTGTGAGAGGCTTTCGCTGCCATTATCCAATGGTGGGTGTGCTTTTGGGCTGTTCGGCCGTCGTCGTTGGAAATTCGACGTTTCGCCATTTCGAGTGGATGGCATCTTCAGGAGTTGTTGACTGTTTGTTGGCTTCTCGAAGACTGGTTCTTAGTCTGTCGCGGGCACAGGTTATATACGCTATGGTGGGCGGGGCGTATATCAGAGCTGGTCGGTGATTGGTCACTTTCCCGAGATACAGTTTTGTTGTTGTAAGCGAGCCGTTTAGTGTTTTTAAGAGCCGGTACCCATGTTCTGTTAATTTTAAGAGTTTCTTCAGATCTGTTGAAGTGCTGCTGGTGTTTATGAATTTCGATTCCTTCTCTATAGAGTCTTGGATAGTATGAAGAGGAGGCGCAGAGAACTTGTGTGTCTTCGAATTTTATTCGATGGTCTTCATTGTTTAGTGTGTGGTCTGCAACTGCGGATTTTTCCGTATGTCCGAGTCGACAGTTGATTCTTGTGTTTACGGACCGTTTGGTTGTTCCGATGTAGACACTTCCACAGGTACAGGGATTGCGGTATACTCTCGAAGAACTTAGTGGGTTCCTTATATCCTTCGCAGATCTGAGGTGGTTCTCGATCTTCTTAGATGAAGATCGTTTTTATGTTGTGTTTTCCCAGAATACGTCCGATCCTATCCGTCACTCTAGGGATGTAGGGCAGAAAGGCTCTTGAAGTAACTTCGCGGCTGCTCAGTCCACCGCTACTGTTACTTCTAGAGCTCGGCTTTGGTCGTATACATTTATCTATGTCGCTTTGAGTGTATCCATGTGCTACGAGGGCGTTTTTAAGATGGTTTAAATCTTTGTCTAGATGTTCTGGTTCGCAGATTCTTTTCGCCCTCTCTACCAATGTTCTTATTACCCCTTTTCGTTGGCACGGGTGGTGGTTAGATGTGATGTTTAGGTAGCGGTCTGTGTGAGTAGGTTTTCTGTATACGGTATGTCCTAGTCGTCCCTCTTTTCTCGTTACTAGTACGTCAAGGAATGATAATTCTCTGTTATTCTCTGTTATACTGGGGTGTATGCTGTTAATGTGGTTGAGAAATTCATTTAGGCTGTCTCTACCATAAGGCCAAACGACAAAAGTGTCATCTACATATCGAAACCAGACTTTGGGTTTATGAGGGGCATTATTCAAAGCCTTCTCTTCTAGTTTCTCCATGAAAAAGTTCGCAATCACTGGCGATAAAGGGCTACCCGTTGATACTCCATCGATCTGTTCATAAATTTGTTCATTGAAGGTGAAATATGATGTCGATAGGCAGATTTTAAACAGGTCGGTGATGTCCTTCGGAAATATGTGTTCCACTTCCCTCATTGCCTCGGCCAAAGGTACCTTCGTGAACAAAGACACAACATCAAAGCTAACTAAGATGTCTTTCTCGTCCATGACGATGTTTTTGATCTTCTCAATAAAGTGGGTGGAGTCTCTTACATACGAATCCGTTAGTCCGATGTGGGGTTGCAAGAGGGAAGCAAGATGTTTCGCAAGTTTGTATGTTGGTGAGCCTATACTGCCATCCTAAGCCTAACCCCCGTATTTGAAAAAAATCCAAAAATGCGATTGTTGGTTAAGACAAATTATAATAATATACTCTATTGTTTATACTAATGTAACCAATCGAAAAACTACAAAAAGTATTTAAAATGTCACTTAAAATTTTCTTTTTTCCATAAGGCACTATGTATTTTCAAACATTCAAACGCGATTTACTCCATTTCATATAAAATTCAAATACGGGGGTTATGCTTAGGACGGCAGTATAGTACTGACAATGGGACGAAGAGGCACATCGTTTTTGTGGATTTTTGATAGTCCATACAATCTCGGAGTCAGGGCTTCACTTTGGCATAGCATCTTCTTGACTGGGTCCTCCAATGAAGAAATCTTAATTAAGTAATTCACTTTTTTAATTGCGGGTTGTGTAGGATCTCTTTTTAGCTTCTTGTATGTTGAGGGTTCTAAAAGATCGACCATCTTTCAGTTGTAGTCATCCCTGTTCAATACTACAGTGGTGTTTCCTTTGTCGGCAGGCTGTATCAGAATGTTTTCGTCCTTGTTGAGATTCTTAATGGCTTTTTCTTCCATCCTTGTAATGTTGCGTTTTGGTGGTTTGGCTTTTGCAAAATCTGTGAACACTCCGTGCGTATTTCTTCTGCCTGATCTTCGGGCAACTTTCTGTAATCCGCAATGGGCGTCGCGTCGGTCGGCTCTGACCGGGAAAACGTCATAAGAAACGCGCGTCTGTGCACTGTATAAATTAATAGCGATATGAGATGTCGCCTACTAATTGCGAAAAATAGATAGAAAGGACGACATGGTGGCCCATCTAACAAGATTTAAGCTTGAGGGTGTAATACGACGGACTCCTTTTTGTATTACTACTTAGTATTAAAAATAACAAAAAAGGCAAGTTAAAAATGTGTAATGTCGCTACGCTATTCTGTCAAAAGGCCTCGACAAACAAATTAATAAAACCTCAACAAATTCGTTAACTGACAATTAGCAAGCGGGTAGCAACCTAAAAAGTTGACCGAAACAAAATATAACCGCCCGAAACATTCATTTTAGGTGTTTTGGACGGTTGCTGGTGTGTTTCAGAGGATTACAGTAACTATATTTTATACTATTTATCTTTATTTGGAAGATGTTATTGAATAAAAACTATATGTTTTTAAAATTTGTAAGATGGTGCACACTAGTTATTGTCTGTTTTTATCATATAAGATGAAACACACTAATTATTGTCACCCGAACTGTATTGTATTGTAACTAAGTTTGATGTAGTTTTCGCTAATTTATTATTCTGATTTCTTATCTCTATATGGTTTGTGGTCATTTTTTGAGATAAGGAAACAAAACAAGAAAGAACATAAAATGTGTTTATCAACAATTCACCTTATAGGGCTCAAAATGTGGTTTAAAGGAGACTACGAATTAGAGGAACGGGCGAGGAGGGGTTGCCGGACCTGAGAATTATCACATTTTTCTAAAATAGTTTGAGTCCAATTTTATTTGTTTACGATGGAAATAAATTACGTAATTTAAAATCATAAAATTATATTTATAAATTTTCGGAAAAATCAAAAAAAAACTCAAAAAAGGGATCAGCTGCGATTTTGAAAATTATGTTTTTGTATTCTAGGGAAGCTTTCCTACAAAACTACATTTTTAGTTTTTTGGAGTGTTTCTACCCAAACGTAAAACTGGTTGAGCGACACCGTGAGTATAGGAACGATAGTTCCCACGGTATTCACTCAATCCAGCAAGTTAACTGATATCTAATTCTTCGTTTCCATGTTAAGATATGAAATCAAATTAGAAGTAAGAATCAACGGAAAAGCATGAGATTACCTTTGTGTGTTTATATTCGCAATCTGCGATTGGCAATATATTTTTCTAAATAAATAAATATACTCTGCCACTAACGATAAGTGAAACTTGTAAAAATGCTTACTCAACTGGTAGGGCGTTGGCGTACATAGCCAGAGGTTCTAGGTTCGAATCCCAGCTGAGCACAAAGAAATACACTTTTTTATAATTTTACCCCTAGTTTGGACATAATTTATTATAAAAACCTAGCTTCCTAAAAAAAATAACAATAGAACAGAATACCTTGTAAAGCCATCTAATTGGTTTCCATCTCCTCCTCGCTTTCATCCTCCTCACTATCGCTGTCCTCACTGTCCTCGTCGTCCTCACTCATGTCCTCTTCGGAGTCCGATCCAAGCCACTCAATTTTTGACGTATCATCCGCGATCACAGTTTTCCATTCGTCTAGTTTTTTAAGGTCTATGCTGTAGAGGTCGCTGAATGTCAGCTGTTTGTCGCCATCTTCGAACATACCCCCTGAAAAAATTAATAATGTTCTAATTTGATTCATGATAATAGAAGGTATGAATGCTATAGTGTGAGAGTTACCATACGTTTTAAATTTTGGCCTTCACCCTAAAACTGTTCATTGGGGGGAGGGGGAAAGAAATAATCATCATAAAAGAAACTTCCCCAAATCCCCCCCAAAAGTGCATTATTTTAGTATTTTTTAAATTTTTTTCGGAAACAATCACTTTTTTGAAAAAATGACAAGTATAACAACAAGCATAAAATTCCCTATCGATTGGTATATAATTCAAGGGCGCACCCAGGGGGGGCCTTGGACCCCGGGCCTAAGCCTAAGATTTTTTTAGATATTTTCCATATACGAGGTGTGACAATTAAATTTTAAGACTGGCCCCCATACTAACAGGTTTTAAATCTCCACGCCTTGGGCGGTTGGAGTTATTCAACTTGATGGACGTTCTACTACCGCGCGCAATCTTGTCGTCTTTCCTCTGCTAGTTTGGCTTAGCCAATGGTTTGAAGCGGATCATGCATAGCTCATTTGCCGAAATTACGACAAACGAAAAAATTGATCAACATATTAATTTAATGTAAAATTTAAAAAAAAAACACTACTGAATGCTTTCGAATGCTAAAGGATGTCTACAGGGAGCAGTGTATGCCCCGTGCAATGATTTTTATGGGGTATAAAAGCTTTTTCGAGGGACGTGAAGAAGTTAAAGATGATGAACGAGAAGAGCGCTCCAACACATCCAAAACAGCGATGCTCATTGTTTTTCTTTTCGATATTAGGGGTGATTCTTATTGAATGGGCGCGTGAGGGTCAAACAGTTAACCAACATTTATATTTGGAAGTATTAATGTAGCTAAGGGAACGTCCATCCATTAAGCAGTGTTTAGCTAATAAGAAGTTCTCCGTCGTTAACCACTAACCATATTCAGCAGACTTGGCCCCTTGCGACTTCTACCTGTTTCGGAAAATGAAGAAATCGTTAAAAGGAACCCGTTTTAAAATATTAGAACACATCAAGGAAAAAACGGCAGGCAAGACTTCTTAACACCCTCTCTTCTGATGATTTCCAAAATTGCTTCCAACATTGGAAATAAACGCATGCAACGCTGCTACGATAGAGAAGGGGACTACATTGATGGGGAACATCATTAAGTTGTATTAGTATTTAAATAAAGTAGGTTTTTTACAACAGTATTATAATTTTATTGTCATACCTCGTAGTTCCGTTAAAAACCGTGAAAACCCGTCATACATACATTATTAAAATTCATAATATCTATCTAAGGAAAACACTGCATTTTGAAAAAATGTATGTATAATTTTTTTTACAACCAAAAAGTGATGTATGATCAAAACTCTCACCATATAAATACAAAACTCCATGCTTGATCGCCAACCCACAGTTCATTCTGGGTGATGGTTGAAAAATTTTCGTTTTATCTTCACTAGTATTTGAGGTACCAGTTGAGTTTGACGTCACAGCCAGTGCCGGGCCTACAGTTACTTTAAATACCCCGTCGTCTGAGATGACTTGTTCTTGAGCCGTTGCATTTGTTTGTGCTTCCATTTCGATTGAGTCATTATCGGATTCTAAAATATGTCAACAATAAAGAAAATTTAGTTTTATTAGTAAGGGAGAGGGTTATTCCATAAAAATGGTGATATGATGAAAAAGTAAGGAGGCATGTTCTTAAAAAACAGCGTTACTATAATATTAATTTGATGTTCCAAACGAGAATACAAGGCCTACCAACACATTGAGGGGGGAAGGTAGACTGACGATAGCATACTAGCCATATGGTTTTGGGTTCGTAAATGCGGGAAATTTAAAATTTTAAGCAAAAAAAACAGGGTGCTAAATCAATTGACCCGTATAGTGTATAAAATATTTAAAACATCTATCTTAGAATGTGTCTGTCTACCTTACAAATCCGAAATGTCCCTTAATTTTCATGTTTGTAGGTCAATTGGTATAAGCTGGTGGTGGTTAGAATTTATAGAAAGTTCTTTTATAGAGGCGCAGCTTCCTTAGGAACCATTTTTCGACAAATGTTTCCAGGAACAATTTTTTATGAAAATAATCTAGGAATCACACCACAATTTTTTGACCAATGTTTAGGAAACACCCTGTATAAATTATAAAATTTTAGAAAGTGTAACTTTGAGCAAGATGATAAATTTGTTTCATCATCAGCAAGGCCCGTTCTAGCTGATGAGATGCGTAAGGACTTGGCCTTCTTTGTCCTTTTTTTTTTCTACATAAACTTTTTTTTCTGAAAAAAAGCTATATTCTTGATTTTCAAATTTCTTTCCTATAATAACTATGGTGACTATATACATTTTTCCTTATTTGGAAGTAAAAACGAACCTTCGCACTAAACATATGTTGCAAGATTTTTTTTTCCAAATTAGTTTTTGCGCTTTTTATTAAACTAAGTTTTTTCAGGAAAAATACGTTGAATCTTAACTTCAAACCTTTCCAACTTATAGAGAACTGAAAAAAAAAATAGTTTCTTATAAAATAAGACGGTCTGGACATTTAGTAATTCTACAGTGCAGGGGGAGGGGGGCAAACACGCTTACCTTCACCTCCAGATTCCTCTCCATCCTTGTTTTTCCTTCGCCGAGGCTTGTTGGCGTCTTTCTCCTTTTTTCCACTCGGAATGACCATTCTCCATGACATCTTTTCCAAATCTAACTGACAGAAATCGTTGTAGAAATTGCCAGACAGATTTTCTTCGTCTTCTTCAGTGTCGAAAACTCCACCAAAGCAATAGGCTAAAATGTGTAATTTGGGAATTAGTTAATGGGAACAATTTCTAAAAAAAATTAGAAGGCATAAAAAAAATTGTCAACATCATTCGAAAGGCCTTAGTTGCGACTAAGAAACTACCAAATTTTATTAAACTTGTTTACAAGATGGGGAAGAAATTTAAATTTTTTAAAAGAAAAAAATTTTTAGTCTACTCGATATTTTCAAAACCCCCTCATCCGACTGCGCTCGGAATAGAGCCACTTCTTTCCAACTTAACCGAATTTTATGTATCACCGTTTCCAAAATGTTATAACGAAACGGGTGTGAGTGGCAATTTGATACAATAAGGCACAGGTTTTCAGTGGATGTGTTTGTATTATAAATCTCCAAAATCTAAGATACGTATATATAGAAACTGCTCCCCGAACCGCCGTATGTGCCCGCTCGTGCGCAAACACGGATTCGTCCTGTTTTTGTCTTTTCAAGTTGCGCACGCGCCGCTTGCCGAAAACCAGCTTTCTTCGGCTCCTCTTTGTGTTCGCAAATCTTTTGGGACGGCAGTTTGTGTCGAGTTTTCATTTCAATGCGTGTTTGGTGTTTTTTCCGTGGTTCATAGAAAGTTTGTTAAAACACAGAGCAGTTTGTTGTATACTCACTTTAGGACCAGCCTACGGCTTTCTACCCTTAGTTAGGGCTATAGGGGCAGACCGAAAGTTCTTAAACTGGAAAATTGTTAACTAGGTATTTTTAGAAATTATTGTAAAATCTTTAATGTTAGAAAAAGCTGACCCGTTCGCAAATAGCAGGCAAGGAGAGCTTCAAATTCATATTCTAAGAATTATTAATAACCCAGTGAGCCAAATCAAAAGTAGGCCGCGCATATACTGGGTGGCAAAAAAAAATATTGTTGACCACTAAAATCACAGAAGCTATATGTGTTGATGCTTGTTGATATGCTACAATGTGTCTCAAATAAAGTAACTAAATTCACATCTAAAATTAGCTTTATTAGCCAGTTTACAAAAGTAGACATTGAAAACAGCCTTACCCTCATATGAACCGTAAGCACTTAAGGGCGATTATCGGTTTAATCGCAATTAAGTCCTTGTTGCTTATATACAAAACAACAAAGATGGATAATGGATTATCAATCAAACACTGATTAATTATTGATTTAAAATTATGTAAACAGAAACAGTCAACAATTACATTTAAAAACTCGGTGAAAACAATAAAAAGCTAAAATTGGATTAAAACAAATAGCGTCAAAATTTCGAGGACAAAGTAGTGTAGGTAAAATATTTTAATTCAATAGAATCAAAACCTTATGACTACATTTACTACATACCTACTAGAGACCCTGTATGTATGACATATTTTTACAAATTCAAAATATGTCATGCATACAGGGTCTCTAATACCTACCTACCTTTGTAAGGATTTTAGAAACAGTAAGACATTTTGGTTGAATGGGAAAAAAGTGCTCTTCTAAATCGTTTCAGATGTTGTATCGAAATTAATATCTGTATCTTAGCGAGTTTTCAAAATATGTAGTAAAAACCAAAAATTATTTTTTTCAAAAAATTTAATTGTTGTTGTTATATTGTAAACAAATCCAATAAAATTTAGTAGTTTTGTATGAGACTACAGCTAATTAAATAACGTATACAATTTATTTTCTAGGCTTTGTAATTTTTAGTTAGTTACTTATTCTGGGACGCGCTAAATTTCGCGTTTTTTTTTTAATTTAAAACCACACAATTGAATGAGAAAGAGAGTACATTTTTCCGCACTTGGGACATGCGTAACAAGAATCAGGGAGATCCTTTCACGACCGCCGAGAAAAATGGCGTGTTAATTACTTTCTCCAATTTATTACAAACTTGAAAGTGCTCGGTTTGTGTACTAAACCATTGAACTAGAAGCTTCAGCCCTTCAGCTACGTGGTGTCATCATTAGATCCTGACAGGGGCCCCTGGGACATGAAGAAATTGGCAGCACATCGGTGAGTACTCTTGTTTTCGACTTTCCGTTGTGTGATTTACAGCAATTAACCTATGGACTCTTAATTTTCGTGATTCCGTATCAATTATTATGTTTGTTCGCGATTTCGTTTAATAAAAATATATACAGTCCATTGCAGCTATCGTTTTTCTAACTGCAGGCAAACACCGTATATACAAGCTGTTCCAAATTAGCAAAGTAGTAGCATTTTTAGCTTAAATAAAATTTAAAAAAATCTTATTAATTTTTTTTACTATCTTAAAAGTTCTCCAAGTTTGCTTGCTTAAACTATTATTTATTTTTAATATATGTATCTGTGTTCATTACTTTCTCCAATTTATTACAATTTTCTATACTTGAAAGTTTTTTTTTATTTTTTTTATTTGTCAAACACACTGTGTTTTTTTTATTACAATCTAGTCAGTAAGACTAATTAGCAATTTTGTTTTAACTTAATTTACTAGAAAAGTCAGATTTAAACTTAGGGTTCACTCAACAGTTCTCCCCGCTTTGTTTAGTCTGTAACTCACAATTGTGTTGTGTTTATAGCATTATTTTGTTTTATGTGTAATTCACTTAGTTTACTAGCTCAAACGGCTTCACTCTTTTTAGTCGTCGAACTAGCATAGTATTGTCTAGAAGCTGAATTGCTTCCACATTCACATGCCGATAGAGTCTATCTTCATGGCTTTTTGCGTACTTTTTTATAGTCTCTGCTACAGTTTCGATTTTTAGATCTCGATGAAGGTCACTATTTCGAACGTACCAAGGTGCATTCACAATGTTTCTTAATACTTTATTTTGAAATCTCTGTACAACTAGAATGTTACTCTCTTTAGCACAACCCCATAGTTGAATACCATATGTCCATACTGGTTTCAGTATTTGTCTATAAAGCAGTAACTTATTATGAATTGTTAAATTGGACTTCCTTCCAATTAGCCAGTTCATTTTTCTATACCTTGTCTCAAGTTCTTCTTTTTTTTTCTTAACATGTGCTTTCCAGCGCAATTTGGCATCAAGTGTCATACCTAGATATTTTGCCTGATTCGAATATGGTACTGGAATGTTGTTAATTGTTATTTGTATGTGATTTATATTTTTGTTTGTAAAATCAACATGAATTGATTTGGTTTCATTTAGTTTTATTCGCCACTTTGTGGTCTAACTGTGAATTTGGGTGACTGCATCCTGAAGTTTTTCTATGCATTTCTCAATAGATTTTTCTACCGTCAATAAACCAGTATCATCGGCAAATGTTGCTAAGTGACAATTTTCTGGCTTTGGGATATCACAAGTGAATAATAAGTATAGATAAGGGCCTAGTACGCTACCCTGGGGCACGCCTGCTTGAATTTCTCTTAAATTTGAGTATGAGTCTTCCTGTTTTACTCTAAAATGTCTATCAGATATGTATGATTCCAAAATATCCGAATATTGTTTTGGCAGAAACCTTTTTAGTTTAAAATTAAGGCCTTCATGCCACACTTTGTCAAATGCTTGTGCTACATCTAGAAAAACTGCAGAACAAACTTTTCCCTCTTCTAGTGCTTTTTCTATTATATTAGTAATTCTGTGTACTTGATCTATCGTGGAATGCTTGTCTCGAAAACCAAATTGATGAGATGGAATAATTTCTTGTCTTTCTATGATGGGTTTTATTATTTTAAGCAATAATTTTTCATAGAGCTTGGATATAATTGGCAGCAAAGATATTGGCCTGTAAGATGACACATCATGGAGTGGTTTTCCCGGTTTTGGAATCATGATAACTTCTGCGACTTTCCACAGTTTAGGTACATACCTAAGCCTAAAAGACGCATTAATTAGGTTGCATAGTTTTACGATAGCTTTTCTGGGGAGTTGTTTTATGACTACCCCGTTAATAAGATCATACCCTCGGGCTTTTTTCGAATTAATATTTTTGATTTCTGTTAATATTTCTTTTGGTGATGTAAGCTTAATATGATCCTCGATTTGATGGGGTTCATTTAAATGAAAGTGTTCATCTGGTGCTTCGTGGGGCTGAAATGTTTTTTCTAAATGACTTGCAAAAATATCTGCTTTTTCTTCGTTACTCCTTGCCCACTGGTTGTTAGATTTTCGTATGGGTGGAATTTGGATAATTGGTCTTTTAAAATCTTTGGTTGCTTTCCAAAGGGAATAGTCGGTATTTTTATCATCTGTAAGTTCATTAAGAAAATGGTTAATAGATTCATTTTTTATTACTAGAATTTCTCGCCTAATGCGCTGCGTCATGTTGTTGAGATTTGTTTTGTCCCGAGGATCACGGCTTTGTTGCCACTTTCTTCTTAGTTTCCTTTTTTCCAATATAAGGTCTCTAATTTCCTTTGGATAGTTTTTTCCCTTAAAAATTCTCTTTGGTTTTGGACTGTTTTCTCAAGCTGCTTGTTGAATATTTGTAACAAAATAATCAACTTCTTTATCGATTTGTTCTGGCGTTTGCAATGGTACTGATAGGTTTATTTTTTCTGACAGACTTTGTTTAAAACTAATCCAGTCAGTCAGTTTATTAACTAGTGAGATATTTGCTTCTTTCTTTATTATGTTTTTACTAAGAGTTAGAATAATAGGTGAATGATCTGAGTGTAAATCAAAACTTTCTTCTATATCTACAAAACTTAAAGATATATTTTTTACTATAAAAAAATCAATTAGATCTGGAATTTTTCCTGGATCTGTTGGATAGTATGTGGGCTTACCAGTTGATATCGGCTCACATTGATATTCACTAATAGCTTGCAAAAGTTCTTTTCCTTTAGAATTCGTCAGTCTAGATCCCCAGTAGGTATTTTTTGGATTAAAGTCACCTCCAATTATAAAACGGATTCCTAATTTTCTGAGAAAATTAAGATATTGATTTTTCTTTAGTAAGTGCCTTGGTGGTATATAGACAGCACTTATGACTAATGTATATGTTTTGGTTTTTACACGTACTAATGTAGCTTGAATCTCTATGGTTTTATATCCCATCTCCTCATAGTGTGATATATTTTCTTTAATTATTACAGCACTTCCCCCATGTGCAGTATTGCTAGGGTGAGTTGTATGATACACTTTATAACCTTTAAATTTAATGTGAGACTGGTTAGTGAAATGCGTTTCTGACACAAGACAGACGTCAATTTTTTCTATGTCTAGAATAACTTGCAAGTCTTGCTGATGTTGCAAGAGACCATTGGCATTCCAAGCTAGGATTCTAAGATTACTGACCATTTTGAGGCATATTGGTAGCTCCGTTATTGCTACTTTCTAGTTTAGTTAATCGCTCATCAAGTTTGTTCAATTTCTCCAAAATTAATTGTAGTGTTTGTTCCATAGTATTTTGACTACTGATATTAATATCAGGTATAGTAGCTTTTGCTGCTACTTGGCTGTATGTCCTTGTCACAGAGTTTTGTGTGACTGTGTTTCTTGTCTGTTGGTTTTGTCTATTTGTACTCACGTTTGGTATGAGATTCGGTTTCTTAGGTTTATTTTTCAATTTTTGTATTTCCTTAGCAACAAGGCATCCTCTGTAGTTAGCAGGATGCTTGCCTCCACAGTGGATGCATTTTGGCTCAGATTCTTTTGGTTTGGGGCATTCTACAGTAAGATGTTTCCCCGTGCATTTTACGCAACGTGGTTCTTTAGCGCAATATTTTTGCGTGTGTCCATAAGATTGGCATCTTTTGCATTGAGGGACTAACTTTGAGGTTTTTAGTGCTTTTATTTCCACTTCAATCCCAAGGATACTGGAAATTTCAAAAATTTTGTTGATATCTTCATCGTGGCTAAATGTGAGCATAAACATGTTAAGAGGTTGTCTTGTTCTCCATTTAAGTTTGTTGCTGGCCTCCAGTGCCTTAAAACCTTTTTTTTGTAGATCAGCTACAATTTTTGTGGGTCACATGAGAAGTGTAGCCTATTCGCTATTACTCTAATTGGCCTTATTTGTTTGTTTTCGTATGAGTGCCATTGATGCTTTATTTCATTAAGCATTTTAGTAACCAGCCGATAGCTGTCTGCGTCTTGTACATTTATTTTAATATTTTCGTTATTTAAAACTTTTATTTTAACTCCTTGTATGATATTTAACTTTTCATAAATATCATTAAAATTATTTACGCCATTTACCATAATCGGTGGAGGTAATGGAGCTTTTTTAACCTTAGTTGGGGGTTCTTCATTTTGTGTTTTATTGGAGGGCTCTCCAGTGTCCGAGCTTTGTTGTGGTGGTGAGAGTGAAGTATCCATTCGACGTTTTTTCCAACCTTTTCCTTTTTGTCTGATCCACTCAGTTTCTCTTGCCAGATCGTCCTCATCAGTAATGTAGTCCATGTCAGACTCTTCTTTTTTAGTGACTTTTGTCTCTAAATCTGCAAATTTTCTTTGCATACTTTCCAGTTGACTTCGGAGATAATCCACTTGTACACTAAGTGAATTTTTTTCGTTTTGGGATTTTTTCCATTTGCTATATAAAACTTCTTCATTTTGTGTTCTAGCATGGCTATCCTGAAATAATTCGGCATTATCCATTTTTTCTTGATTTTGTTTGGGCTTTTCGCTAATTTCTAAAACAAGTTTCACAGGTGATGGTACACTTTTTTGCTTTTAAACATGATATATTATTTATAATACACATTGTATATAGATTTTTAACACAGGTATTTCGCGCGCGATGTTTATTGTAAACAAAACAAACTTCGACTTTGACCTCGTTAGTACTATCATGCAGGTACGATGCAATATAACCGTACTGAACTGCGATCGAGCGAATACTGATACTTGAAAGTGCTCGGTTTGTGTACGAAACCATAGAACTAAAAGCTTTAGCCCTTCAGGTACGTGGTGTCATCATTAGATCCTGACAGGGGCCCCTGGGACGTGAAGAAATTGGCAGCACATCGGTGAGTACTCTTGTTTTCGACTTTCCGTTGTTTGATTTACAGCAATTAACCTATGGACTCTTAATTTTCGTGATTCCGTATCAATTATTATGTTTGTTCGCGATTTCGTTTAATAAAAATATATACAGTCCATTGCAGCTATCGTTTTTCTAACAGCAGGCAAATACCCTATATACAAGCTGTTCCAAATTATCAAAGTAGTAGCATGTTTAGCTTAAATAAAAATAAAAAAAATCTTATTAATTTTTTTTACATCTTAAAAATCCTCCAAGTTTGTTAACTTAAACTTTTATTTATTTTTAATATATGTATCTAGTATGGCTATTTTTACTAAAACTGTGTTGGTAAGGTTAAAAAAACTGAATATACACAGTAAAAAATTTTGTCTACAATGAAAACACGTTCTTTCCTTGAATAAATTGTTTTACCTTAAAACAATTTGTTTTGAATTAAAATATTTCTTTTTAGTTCAACGCAGCGTTTAATCTTGAAATGAGACTTTATTTTAATTTTTTGATTGTTTTGTTTGAGTATACTACATTTTGCAACAAAGCAAATTGTCTTCATATAAGTAATATTTTGCTTCCAGAGAAAACGGTACCTTAGAATAATTCAGTCCTAATTTATAATAAAACAATTTTTATTTCACATTAAAATAAAGAGGCAAGACATTTTTTGTGCAATATCAAGAAGATATTCTCTTGGTGAATAGGAAAGCACAAATTATTTTACTTCAAAGCAATTTGCTTTGATCTAAGACATTTTTTTACCGTGTAGAAGAAGCCAAGAAAAGAAAAGATCTTTTACTATTCTTTTTTGTATCACAAGCTATAGCTGCTAAAGTGAAGTTTTTTATTTAGCGTCAACATTTTAAAAAAAAAGTCGGTACCTACCGGCCAAGTTATTCGGTGCTGTCACCACAGGCATACTGCATCTGGGGGAAAAATGGGAACCACTAATTTTGACCTGCTGCCATTTGAATTTTTTTCCAGAAGAATCATGTTCTAAAAAACAAGTTAATAAAAAAAAAATTAATTTGGAAAAGACACAAAAATTGACAAAAAGTCAGTAAAATTTGCATTTTTTAGACATTTGTTAATAAGTCGAATGAATAATAAGAACAGATTTAGTTACCATGTATGATGTATGTATGTATGATAAATTATTAATTTTTAATAAAAAGAGGCAATTTCATTGTTTCAGAAGGGCCCCGATAGTTTATCATAAAGGACAAATAAAAAATCGTCTAAGATCATAAAGGAAAATGGCATAACAGTCCTATGTCCTAACGAAATTATTAATAACCGGACATTATCAAAAACGTCATTCTTCAAAAGAAAACAAGAGCAAAATCGTTTAAAAAGTTCTGTTTAACGTCTTTTATCAAAACCGGACAAAACCAAACAAGACAAAATCATAAAAAGGGGTTTGTCCTAGCTTATGACGTTCACCTAAAGAAGAGCGGTTCTGAAGTTGCTATGCAATTCAACCGTCTATCACTGCAACTTCTTTACAGCCATGCCTAAAGAAACCGCCGTATCTACATAGGGATTGGCCCATCCTTAAAGAAGATCAGGTATTGGACCCTAGGTTAAGATGCATTTGTAATTAATTGACCAAGAGGTTCAGTTCGGTTCGGTTCAGTTAACGCCGATTTCGACCACTCAAAAGAAGGACAGGGAAGCTAATTAAAGGAAAAAACAGACTTTTTTATTTTTGTATATATTTGTGGGTCGAAAAACAACAGTATTTTTTGTTACCCATTTAAATTTGCCGCCAAACTTTCATGAGACCGATTTGCATAAGAGGAAGAGAGACGGAACCAGTATACATGGAAAATACATTTTATGATTTTGTCCTTTTTGATTTTGTCCGGTTTTATAAAAGACTTTATACTAAACTTCGATTTTTTGGATAGTCTCCGGTTATTAGGAATTCCGTTTTTGCCATTGGACTGTTATACCATTTTCATTGATGTTGGACGATTTTGTTTTTGTCATCTACGACCCGGGATACGGATTCCTTCAGAACTGAACTAGCTTTCAAATACAAGATTTGTTTGGTATACAGGATCAAACTTATTTACAATTTTATGCTGTCCACTACACTTATGACCAATACTGTAAAATAATGATAACTTACTGTCAGGCCCCAGAACAAAAGCATCCGTGTACACGTGTCCTTTATCCACATCCTTCTTGATTCTCTCTTTGCTGTAGCCGCCGTAGATTAAGATTCTTCCATCATGGAAAGGAACCATGCAACACCCAGACCGCGGAGCGGGCGGAGTCCCTACTGGTTCCATTTTAATCCATTTGTAAGTCTCTGTGTCGAAAGTGTAGACGTCGTTGAAATATTTGTAGTCTCGTAGATTGTCGTGGAATCCTAGGGACAAATTAAAATAAACAAATACACGCATACCCGTCCATACAATATTATATATATTATAAATTATAGATCCTGGGAATCGGTCAATAAGAATCTTTTTAGTTTGTGACATTTCAGTTTATTCAACCATTATCAGACATATTCTAAAATGTAAAGTTCTAAACAAAATTTATATAATTTTTTTTTGCCAAACAATAACATAAGAGGTGTGACAATAACATTATAAGACTGGTGTAAAAAATCTACTTTATTTAAATACTAATACAACTTAATGATGTTCCCCATCAATGTAGTCCCCTTCTCTATCGACGCAGCGTTGCATGCGTTTTTTTCCAATGTTGGAAGCAATTTTAGAAATCATCAGAAGAGAGGCTGTTAAGAAGTCTTGGCGTTTTTTCCTTGACAAGTTCTAATATTTTAAAACGGGTTCCTTTTAACGATTTCTTCACTTTCGGAAACAGGTAGAAGTCGCAAGGGTGAATATGGTGGGTCTTCTTATTAGCTAAAAACTGCTTAATGGATAGGGCATTGTGGGCCGGTGCATTGTCCTGGACGAGTAGCCGCTCATTGTTTTCCACAAATCTGGACATTTTTTCGTTGGACGTTCCCTTAGCTACATCAATACTTCCAAATATAAATGTTCGTTAACTGTTTGACCCTCACGCGCCCATTCAATAAGAATAACACCTCTAATATCGAAAAGAAAAACAATGAGCATCGCTGTTTTGTATGTGTTGGAGCGCCCTTCTCGTTCATCATCTTTAACTTCTTCACGACCCTCGAAAAAGCTTTTATGCCACATAAAAATCATTGCACGAGACATAAACTGCTCCCCGTAGACATCCTTTAGCATTCGAAAGCATTCAGTAGCCGTTTTTTTTGAGTTTTACTTTAAACTGATACTAAATGAGCTATGCACGATCCACTTCAAACCACTGGGTAAGCCAAAATAGTAGAGGAAAGACGACAAGATTGCGCGCGGTAGTAGAACACAGATCAACGTGAATAACTCCAATCGCCGAGGCGTGGAGATTTAAAACCTGTTAGTAAGGGGCCAGTCTTAAAGTAATTGTCACACCTCGTATAATACAAAAATAAAATTACAAGTAAATAGTTAAAAAAATAATAATAATTTAAACTGTAATATAAAATAGAAAAGCGGAATTTTCAGAAAAAAAAACATACCTATAATGGATTTAAAATTCGCAGTACAATAACAAAAAAATTATTTATTATTTTTATTAATTTACCATTAAACCACCATTTATTTATTCGTATTTCTACTTTTATTGTTAAAACAATTTTTTGGATTAATTCTTTTGAAGCGATTGATGTGGTGGATTCAAAGTCTGTTTTAGATTTGAAAGGATGGGTAGTATTTTTTCCCTTACAAACTCACTCCCTTACAAAAGCTAATAGTCTTATCTTCTGGTACTAAAGAATTTTTGTGCCAAATTTTTGTCAGTTTTTGAGTTATAAACAGTTGTTAATTTCTACTCTCTACTCTAATCTAGTAGTTGTTTTACTTAGAAAAAGAAGTACACAAACTTGGCCAAAGGTTCATTTTAAATGAAATCAACCAATAGAATAGTGACTGGATTTTCTTCTTCCCGATTTTAATAATTTGGTACACTTATTCTAGTCATAAAGTAGATGACAAATCTAAATTTTGAAAATTTTTGGCCCAGTAGTTTTTTTAAATTAATTTTTGAAAATTAAAAAATTACCAAGTTTTGCTCTTAAATGATACCTTGTTGAAAAGGTATTTTAAAGACCTTTTAAATAATGTGTCACATAACAAATTTTATTATTTATCTTTTTTCATTCAATATTCAAATGAAGTAAAAGTGAGTTTTTGACACCCAAACCGGCCAGCCCCATTTTTATTACCCTAAACACAAATCAGATATTTTAATTATTGAAAGAAACATGATTTTAAGAAAAGTTCAACCCATTACCGCTACAGGTCGGACCTACACATTGACAAAGGAGGAAATGTCAGATTCGACACAAATTTTGGAAAGAAAAATATGTTAAAAAACATTTAATTTACTTGAAATTTTGAGAAGCGTGTTTATAACTTATAAAATATTATTTTTTCCTATAAAATAGCATTTATCTTTAATTCTTATGTGTTTTACTTTAAAAAGCCACCATTTTTTACATGTTTGAATATTGTGTTTTTTTTTTCATAATATGGAACCCATCATTTCTCCATTGTTAAAATTTGGTATCTTAGTAAAACATTAAAAAAAATTATATATATATTTTTTTTAATTTAAAATAAATTTTTCTAAACAAATTTTGGCTCACACATATGCTATACTATAGTAGTGTGAGCTATGGTGATCCTAATTTTTTCGAGAAAAAAAAAGTTGCTCCGATTTCAAAATTTTTTATATATCTTTGCGTTTCAGATGATTTTGAAACTTTCTTGTTGCGCCGTCGTTCTGTCTGTCTGTATGTCTGTCTGTCTGTCTGTAACGACCAACGCGCATAACTCAAAAACCGCTTGGCCGATTTTAATGAAATTTGGTACCTAGGCTGGGTCTTGGGTCGAGATGGTCCCATTTAAAAATGAACAAAATCTACCGAACACAAACCAAATAAAAGGGTAAGGGTAGATTTCAAAAATTGAGTTTATGTGAAAATATGGCGTGTGTGATATCAAACGAAAGGTAATTGAGTCTGGAGTTATACAAAATACATTTTAATTTATTTAAAAAAAGGGTGGGGGTATATTTCAAAAATTAGAGTTTAAGTGAAAATATGGCGTGTGTGATATCAAACAAAACGTAATTGACTCCGGAGTTTAACAAAATACATTATAGTTTTTGTTTTTTTTAAGGGTGGGGGTTGATTTCAAAAATTTGAGTTTAAGTCAAAACATGGCTTGTGTGGTATCAAACAAAAGGCAATTTAGTCTGGAGTTGGATAAAATATATTTCAGTTTTTAGTTATATTAGCTCACACGTACACTATAACTATAGTCCCTAGTGTGAGCTTAGGGGCCCATATATTGGCAGAGTATTTTTTTGAGTTTTTAAAAAATGCATTTCTAATGAGTAGTTTTAGAGATATCTTTATTCTTCTATATGTATGTAGGAGCAAAATTTGGTAATTTTATAATATTTAAAAATTAATAACAAAAAACTACTGGACCAAAAATTTTAATTCTTTATCTACTCCATAAATAAAATAAGTGTACCTAGAATTATCAAAATCGGAGAGGGTGTCTGCCAAACCCCTGGTTGATTTCATATGAAATGACCCCAAATAAGTATAAATAAATTAAGAGATCTTAAGGACTTCCTAATACTAGTGGAAAAATCCTAGAGAAAAAATTATTATCTTGATAAAATACACAAAACATTTTTTAGGAAAAAAAACACTTGATAAATTTTTATGTTTTTTATAGATTATTAAGCAAATCCTCATATTTTTTTGCTACTTTTGCTTGTATTTTTATTGCTATAATTTTTTTTTACCATGAAATAACAATCAACCATAAAAAAAACCTATTGGAAATAAAAAAAAAACATTAAAAAACTTAAAAAAAAAATTGCTGTGGTGGTAAAACAAACCTACAGATTAAGTAGATCAAAATTAACCAATTTTTCAACTTTGAAAAATATATGTAGTTGTAACAAAAAAACTGCAAACAAAAAAATTCAGATTAGAAAATTTTACTGTGGGTACAATAAGTGTGTCAAAAACCATCAAATTGGAGATGGCAAAGCATATGAAATCAACCACAAAAAAGATGTTTCAATCATCTTTGGTTTTACTGTCACTTGCACCATATAAACCAAGGGGTAATCATCTGAACCAAATTTGTACATCATCCTACAGGAATCTTAAATAAATTCTTGGTCCTGTAGTATATTGTAGAGTCCTGTATTGTGTCCTGTGGAGTCCTATAGTCAATCTTTGTACACCTACTGTGAGCAGCTGATCACCATCTTTCTTGTTTTCAGTGTATAGGACAGAGATAGACAGGTGTATAATTAATTAATCATAATATAAAGTTTAAATGTCTTAACTCTTACCCCCAAAGACAAACAGCTGTTTTTTCACCATTACCATCCTGTGTCCACTTCTGGCACTGGGCCCATCAGGAGCAGGTATTTTTTCCCACTGTTTTTTTGCCAAATGATAAACCCACAGGTCTCTGTAATGGTAAAACTGAGACTGTGTGGGACTGGCAAATTCCCCACCTAAAATCAATGGTCATATTTTGCTCATATTTAGAAGAAAATGTTCATTGCTTTTGTATTCTGATTTAAATTAAATTTAATTTAAATTTCTCTTTAGATAAGCAAGGCTTTGTCAATGTAAGCCTACTTGTATTCTAATAAAGCTAGATTTTGAATTTGAAATGCTTTGAGACCAGTTTATTAGAAGGTAATCTATAGTCTTTTAGATAGAAAAATGCTCTGGAAAATGTGTAATATGTGTTTTTCAAAAAAAAATAAATCTCATAGGTTTATACAGTAGGAACTACTTACCAAAAACCCAGAGTTGTCCTTTATTAGCAGAACTGGCCACCATTTGATGCCCACATCTGGGAGGTGGTCCAGCAGGTGCTTTTACTGCTGTCCATGTGTTGTTTGGGATATTGTAAAAGAATAAATCATTATAAACTAAAGTCTTTTGTCCATTAAAGTATTCTCCGCCATATAGAATAAGTTGGTCTTTATCTGGATGGGCTACAAATGTGAAGTTGAGTCTTCTTGTTGGAGGTTCAACTTGGGATTCAGTGACTTGTAAACGCTTCTTTTCTTCTTTTTCTATTTCGGCTACTATACTCTCAATATCATCCTAAAATAAGTCGGTTTCATTTAACTAATTTACTACCTTACAATACTAATTGCCAGCAGTTATCAGCTAAACAGAGTTAGCACAAGCACCCTTAAGAACATCAAAAACACTATTTAAAGCTGAATAAACTGTTCATCTAAATCTACAATAATTATGCCTTAATGGTTGAAGCAAACTTAAGAGTAGTTGACTACATTGTCTTCTGGTAACAGTTTAATGAAAATTAATAAGCCCTAGGGTCAATTTTTAAAAAATCAAAAGCCATCTTCTACCTCGCCTAAATCTTTTAGTTCTTTCTTAAGCTTATTTGACAATTTCTTTTCGGTTTTCGCATGGGTTTTCTCAGCACCTTTTCCTTTCTTTTTGTCTTTGCCTTTTTTACCCATTTTAGATAAAAAAACACACAAAAAATAATAAAACCGATAAAAAAACAGAAAGTTAGGTTATTTTTTAAAAAAGTAGGGTTATGGCCATTTTTCGAAAATCCTTTGGGCTAATATACTATGATAATTTGGCCAAACTAAGGCCACTATTCGAAGACCGCTGCCATCTGCTGAAATGTGATCAAACCAAATTTGGAGGAGATGTTTTGAAGCTTCTTCACGTCAGCCCAAAACTACCCTCTTTTTTTATATGCAAAAGAAAGACGAAGAAGCTTAGTATTCCTGTATTTTTCAGTTTCTTAACAAATTTGAGGTTAAAATTTGCTGTCATTTGGCGTCGCTTTGTTGTTGTTTATGTTATTTGCAACTTTTTCGTATTTTATTTATAAATTCTAAACCAAATTACTTTTAGTCTAATGAAAACAACATTTCGGATATTTATCAATCCAAATAGACGTCGAATTATGTGTAATAAAGGCCTTATCTAACGGTTTTACTTTATGCAGATTTAGGGTGGTTTTATAGCCCCATTGCAGACTCTGGAAGCCCTCCGCTCGTGTCATTTTTTGAAAAAGAATGTTATAAATTATGCTGGCTACAACACAATATTTGTTTTTGGAAGAATGTGAGCCATAAATACATCCTAAATTATTACTTTTTTAATATTAAGTTTAGTTTATCAGTATCTCTTATTTGGACTTATGTCTCGGATGAATATGGGTGATGTAAGTTACCTTCTAATGGCACCTCAGCCATCTCAGCCTACTATTGAATTTGAGTTTGATGATTCGGTAAGTGTAAAAAAACTGAAGCTGTGTCAACATTATTTTATAGGAAACAGCTTACTCAAAATATCTACATTAATTAATTGCATTATTGCCATGCTAATTTATACAGTGCAGACCTAAAAATCCCCCCCCCCCTGTTAACTTTTGAACAGAATTAGATATCAACTTCAAACAAAAAGCATGTTAAATGGTATCAACTTTACTACTTTCTGACATATTGCTTTGAACCATGGTGTGAGCATAATACCATAAGGTCACTAACAACTTTAAATTCTTAAATGAGAAGGGGGTTCGCGTGGTACATTACTTAAAAGGTATTTTAATTCTCTAATCAAGAAAATAAAAAGTTATAAAATCAGTTAAATGCTCACAGAGTTATGTGTGTTTATGTTTATAGTGTTTGCAACCCCTCTTAGTCTTCAGCAGTTTCAGATATTGAATTGAAGTACCTAAGACCTATAATTAATGGTAACATTGCAGTTACTTTCTAGTGTACCCCTCATTACTGTAATGTTGCCTTAAGGCTATAAGGTCACTGACACCTTTAAATTTTTTAATGAAGGTATCACACCTTGTTTAAAAGGTATTTTTATTCCCTATTGGTTAATATTAAGAAAGAATGTTTTATACCTACCAAGTTATTCATTATTCTCGATTATAGTGTGCACAACTTCATTTAGTTTTGAGCAGCTTAAGTTTAAATAAAAAATATGTGTACCCATGATACTCTTGGCACTTTTTTATGTGTTTTTAACCACCGTTATATTAATTCAAAATTCATAAGGTCACAAAAACATTTTTAAATTTAATTACAGTCGAACCTCTATAACTTGAACCTGAAGGGACAACCAAAACAGTTCGAGTTATGGAGAGTTTGAGTTATAGAAACTCGAGTTACATGGGTTGAAATACATGTGAAAACTGCAGGGACCGCTTAAAAGGTTCGAGTTATAGAGGTTCGAGTTAGAGAGGTTCGACTGTATTTACAAGATTATTTATTATTTGGAGTGCAAATAATTTAGTTCAAGAGATTTGCTCCCTGTTAACTTCCCCATTAAATTACCTTTTAAACAAGGTATCACTTGACCAATTTTCATTAAAAAATTTAAAGGTGTCAGTGACCTTATAGCCTTAAGGCAACATTACAATAATGAGGGGTACACTAAAAAGTAACTGCAATGTTACCATTAATTATAGGTTTTACTTCAATTCAATATCTGAAACTGCTGAAGACTAAGAGAAGTTGCAAACACTATAAACATAAACACTCATAACTCCGTGAGTAGTAAATTGATTTTATAATTTTTGATAAGAGATACAAAATACCTTTTAAACAATGTATCACACAACCCCCCTTCTCATTTAAGAATTTAAAGTTGTTAGTGACCTTATGGTCTTATGCTCACACAATGGTTCAAAACAATATGTCAGAAAGTAGTAAAGTTGATACCATTTAACATGCTTTTTGTTTGAAGTTGATATCTAATTCCGTTCAAAAGTTAACAGGGGGGGGGGGGGATTTTATGTCTGCACTGTATTGGCAATGCAAGGTAATTCACTGTTTCACCCTCAGAAACTATCTACACATACAGTGTACACAGGTTTGTTAATTTGTTTAATTATTTTAGCAAACCAATCAATCTGAACAGGAAGATGATCAACATTTGTTGGATGACTTAGAAGATGACAAAAGTGCAGTAGTATATTATGCAGATAGCCAAACTTCAAGCCAGGATGAAACAGAGGCACCTTGGAATCAGTCTGAAGGTATATCACTATTTTAAATAAATGTTCAATTTATAATAATTTTTAACTTATAAAGAAAAACAATTACAATAACAGGTAATTATTTCAATTTACACTAAATTATCTAAAATAAACTGACTTACTGCATTCTTCCTTTGATGTCTATATCTTTATTCAGATGTATAAGAGAAAAATATAATCCACAAAAAACATCTATTTGGAAAAATAAACTATTTTAATTGAAAGTTTGTGTTAAAATAAAGTTTTTAAACTAAAGAAATAATATAAAAAGAGAAATAATATTTAAAGAATTATTAAAAATTATGAGGGGGTCACAACTGACCCAAATTTTGTAGATGTATTGCCAGTAATGCCATGTAAATCTTGGGGTAATGCCAAGAAATTTGTACATATATTGCCATAATGAATGTCATGCTAATTTATATGGGAAATGCAAGGTACCATTTAAATTCAAAAAATGCATATATTTAAAAAAATATATGTTTTGTGGATTGAAACCATTAACATGTTGGAGAATGCTATATACTGGGTGTCCCAAATTTGCTGTCTTTGGGATGTTACATAAAAAAATACAACTTTATATACCTCAAAGCTAAAAAGTGACAGATGAAGGTTAGCTTAACAGTGAGTGAAAAAATATAGAAAGGTAATTTAATTAATGTTAAGACTCCCTCCCAAAAAGCAATTTCAAAAAACTGCTGTAGCTTAAAAACAACTTGCTGTATCAAGATGCGGTTCTCTCTCTCTTGAAAATCGAGGCTGGCAACTGGAGGGTCACTTTTTTTATTCTATCGATGTATTTCTATCTATTTAGCCTTCTTTGATCCATCTTTAGACATAGGCCTCCCCCAATATCTTCCACTCTTCTCTGTCTGTCGCCGTGTTCATCCATCTAGTTCCCGCATGTTTCTTCAAATCGTCTTCCCATCTTATTTGGGGTCTTCCCCTACTTCTTTTATTTTTCCAAGGTCTCCAATTTACAATACATTTGTGCCATCAATCATCTTTCTGTCTGATATTATGACCAGCAAATTTCCATTTTAATTTTGCTACTTCTCTGACATCCGTTACTTTTGTTTTATTTCTTATCCATTCATTCCTTTTTCTATCTGTTAGCTTTACATTATATGTAACATTGGTCTTTCCATTGATCTTTGGCCTTTTGTTACCTTATCCATGTTTGATTTTGTAAATATCCAGGTCTGGGATCCATAGGTAAGTACAGGAAGGATATATTGGTTAAACACTTTTGTTTTGAGGTATTATCCTCAGTTATTTTTTAATATGTAGCTTAATTTTCCAAATGCTGCCCAGGCCAATCTTACTTGTCGTTTGATTTCAGCTGTTTGGTTTTCTTCTTTTAGTTCTGAAACCCCTCCAAAAACATCAAATTGACCCACTGTACCTACACTTTTATACCTGGAAGATGCACATAACCATGTAAACAGTTACAAATTAGATAAATATAACTAAGATATGAAAGAGATTTGTAGGCCAATTAATGTGGAAAAAACCTGTATCATTAGACTTTATCTGACAATATTAGTATAATAAAACTGGCTTAAAAAATTGGTTGATTTGGAAAAAAATAGTAACATTAATATTGATTGAGCGTTTTTGGAAAACTCAAAATGTTTTTGGATTTTATTTTTCGCATAGACAATACGCTGCAGAGGAAAAATTTGTTAAAAACATGCTCAGGACGTAATTCTCTACAATGTCTCTTTCTAAAACTACATTTTGTAGAAGACAGCAAAAAAATTTTTTTTTTACATTTTACGCAAAAACTAGATCCATCCGTGACTTTCAGGGCAGATCAACGCTGATTAGCGTTTTTATCTACCTTCAGACGTAGGCGTCAATCGGAATTTTTCAGCCAAATAATATTAACAAACGTAAATATTAGTACCCGTTGCTTCGTCCCGGCGTTTAGTTTTAAGATATAAAATTTAGAGACATTTATCTAAATTAGAATGCTTTTTATTTTCTTTTTTTTGCTAGAGTTATGCTAAAACTTTATACTTAAAGTTACTTTATTTCTTGGTTTAAACTAATTTAGTTACTAAGATATGCCTTGCCTACAAAAAGGGTAAAAATTTGAATTTGCGCGGTGAATTATATGCTCAAGAATGCATTGACTTTACTTTATTATTTTTGCTTTTTTTACCTTGAGTATATCCATTTTCCATCCTTTTTTAATTTAAGTTTTCCCTAATTTTATACATACCTTTTTACTGCTGTATTGCTCATATATAGCAGTGCTCCAACGTCCGTCTTGCTATACGGAGCTTCATGCGAATATTTGGGGTACTCTCCATACCAGTGATATATATTGATCGCCAAGTGAAATCACATGCGTGCTTTTTTAAGACAGCGGTCGTGTATAAACATTTATGGATTGCTTTGAAGTGCTACTGCTACAACTTTGATTGGAATTATTTGGATTCGACTGTGCAGTTGTCCATGTACCAAGTTCCTTTCATCCAAGGGTAAGTCAAAGTGTTTTTGAGCTGCGTTTCTTTACATTTTTTACTTATTCCCTATGCTACTATTCCTAACTAAAAACACAAAAGTGTAACCTAAGAGTGGGAACTATTGGACTGGAGATCCCTATTGCTACAGTTCGGTTGGTTTGTTGACTTTTTCATGCGAAAGACGTCTCGACCGACCATTTTTTGGTCCTTCGAACCGGATTTCCCGTTCTGCGTAATAGGTGCTCTCAGAGTTGCATAATTGTGTTTGAAGTTAGGACTTTACTTTGCGTCTTTTTGAGACAAGGCATATCTTAGGTTTTACATTTTATCTACGGTGTGTCTATTGTACGTTGCACGTACCAACTTGCATTGCATTTTTTTATTTGTGCAATATACAAATTGCATACAAATTTTGAAAAATTAATTTTTTTTAAAAATTAAAATTTATTGCGCTGTCGATGTATGTAAGGCTTGCGTTTCCTTGCGTACCTACACAAATTCAGAAACTCTTATCAGTTGCTAAATTTTTTGTGCATATTTATTAGCATTTATACTTTTTGCTAAAAACTTGCTGTTCTTTACTCAATATTTGCTAAAAGCCGCTGGCCTTTTAATATTGCTTTGAATCTTGGTTTACGAGGGAATTTGAAAAGTAGTACGATATATTTTTTAAATTTGCTTCCCTTATTAACTATTGCTTTACTTTACACTTTAACCTTTTAAAATGGTAAACGATACCGAAAAAAAGGTAAGCTCGGCTAAGGCCTTGCGTCAAACTGCAATCAATCAGTTGAGTGTGCTTGAACACTATGCCAATCAGGCGAAAACAAATCCAGCTGCTCACACAAAGTTTAAAGTTAACTTTAAAAAACTTTCTTCTTGTTGTAAGAGCTTTGAAAAGCATCATAATGCTTTACTGATCTTGATTTCAGACGATTCTGAAGCTCTGGAAGCTCAGAATAAAATACAAAAAGATTTTTTGGATAGATGCGTAGAGGTTGAGGCTTTGCACTATGATTTATTTGAGGTGGAGGCTGAAGAAATAAATCGAAGCCACAACGAGGTAAATAATCAAACAATTATTTTTCCGGAACCAGAATTTTCTCTTCCCAAGTTAAATGTCCCTCCTTTTTCGGGCGATGTTGAGGAGTTTCCAAGCTTTATTGAGATTTACAATGCGGTTGTACATACGCGTAAGAGCTCGGACATTGAGAAGTTTAAATATTTACGTACGATTTTAAGAGGCCCTGCTTTAAATTTAATTAAAAATATACCTCTTGAAGGAAATAATTATTTACTTTGCTACGATACGCTGATTTCCAGATATGACAATAAGCGCTTGCGTGCGGTTTCTTACTGGAAATCTATCGAAAACTCACCTCGGCTATCCAATGATGACGTTTTAGAATTGCGCAAAATGCTAGATACGTTCAAGGAAAACCTTGATTGCTTAAAAAATATGGGATATGCGACCCATAATTGGTGCTTTATTACTGCGAACATGCTTTTGGATCGATTAGATCTCGGAACGCGTAAATTATTTGAACTAAATCACGCTTCTAATTTAATGCCAAAATACGAAGATATTTATAAATTTTTAGAGCAACATTGCACGGCTCTTGAATCTTTATCTTTGTCTATGAAACAAGATATTGTTCAAAACTCACGACCAGGGAACTTCTCGAGATCCCCCCGTAATCCACGAAATAAAACAGTTTTACTTGCAAACAGACAGTCACAAAAAACTCCAAATTCCAAACAAAACACGTGTTTCTACTGCAAAGCAAAAAATACACATCTGATTTTTAGCTGTGAATCTTTTTTAACGAAACCAATTCAAGAACGCATTGATTTTATTAGAAATAATAAGGGATGCACCAACTGCATGGCTAGTTTTCATCAAGTAAACTCGTGCACTTCACAAAAAAGATGTAGATTTTGTTTTTTAAATCACCACAGTCTTTTATGCCTAAAAAACAACTCCCCAGCTTCGGTGATTGCTTCTTCTTCTGTGACGTCTAGTGGATCACAAACTAACCCCGTAGAAAATCAGATTACTGAAAATAAATCTATTCACGCGGGTACTGTGCTTGGCGACTATGACACGTTGCTTTGCACTGCTTTGCTGCACATCCGTGATGCATACGGAAATTGGCACGAAATACGCGCCATCTTGGATAATGGCGCCATGTGCTCCTTTATAACGAAAAAATGTGCGAATGCACTCGGACTTCCTAAATCCAACATTTCGCTTAATGTAAACGGTTTAGGAGATATGTCTACTACGGCGCGCCATGCGGTGCATTGTAAAATTGCTGCTATCGATAATAAATCGAAAATTTTTAGTCTAGAACCTGTATTAATAGACCAAGTTTGCGATAAAATGCCAAGTGTATCTTTTAACCAAAATTCTTTGCACTACTTAACTGGCCTAAAATTAGCTGATCCCAGTTGGTATAATCAAGCTGGAATTCAGCTTCTTATTGGCGCGGACCTTTATGGATCACTTTTAGAAGAAGGTAGACTTTATTTCGGTCCAGACACCCCCTCTTGTATTAATACAGTCTTCGGATGGACTTTGCTCGGAAAAATGCCTCTGCAAAATGCTGCTTTTGCATCAAAAAGTATTTCTACTTTTATGGCAACTATTTCCACTCCTGATTTAAATAATACCTTGCAAAAATTCTGGGAGTTGGAAGAGGTTCCTACGGTGGAGAAAAATTCACCTTCAGATATTTTTTGCGAAAAATATTTTGAAAAAACTACTATACGCGATGTGGACGGTAGATACACCGTTTCGTTGCCCTTTAAAATGAATCCCGTTGATTTCGGCGATACCCGAACCCTTGCTTTGCGTCGGTTGTACTCGCTTGAAAAACGTTTGCTAAATGATAAAAAATTATTTACTTCTTACTCACAAGTAATGCAAGAATACTTGGATATGGGTCACATGCGTGCAGTTTCACCCCCTAATAACTCAGAAATTCATGAATATTTTTATATTGCTCACCATGCGGTTATAAAAGAAAGCTCGAGTAGCACGCCTGTTCGTCTTGTCTTTGACGCATCGAGTCATTCTTTAAATAAGCCTAGCCTAAATCAAGCCCTTCACACGGGTCCTAAACTACAAGGAGATTTAGTTAAAATATTGCTTAATTTTCGGCTACATAAATATTGTTTTGTTAGCGATATTTCTAAAATGTACAGAATGATAAATGTGGAGGAAAATCAACACAAATACCAACGAATATTATGGCGTTTTAATTCTGAAGAATCGGTGCAAGATTACGAATTAAAAACTTTGACTTTCGGGGTAAACTGTTCTCCATATTTAGCAATTCGAACCTTGCTTAAATTAGCCGATGATTATCAAGACTTACCGTTGGCTTCTGCGATTTTAAAGGACAGCGTCTATATAGACGACTGCGTAGTAAGTTGCAATGATTTTGATCAAATCATGCTTATGAAAAATCAATTAATTGAGTTATTAGGGCGAGGCGGATTTGAACTGAAAAAATGGGCATCAAACGAACCCAAATTGCTTGCAGACTTGCCTGCAACCCACATACAAACCAAAGACTTTTCTTTGGATCGAGAGGATGCAAACTCTCTAAAAATTTTAGGCTTGAGGTGGAACCCTCAAAGTGATAACTTTTTTTATTCTTTTAATTATAATACAAAAATTTGCACTAAGCGTAATTTGCTTAGTACCCTTGCGAAATGCTTTGACCCTTTAGGTTTTCTTACACCGGTTACGTTTTTTGCAAAAAATTTAATCCAGTACTTATGGTTTATAAAGTTAGATTGGGATCAGTTAGCACCCCCGGAAATAATTTCCAAGTGGAAAAAATTCGAGGAAGAACTCAAATTATTTTCTGATTTTTATATCCCAAGAATGATTGATCTCTCTAATTTTCAATTTTGTCAAATTGTTGGATTTAGCGATGCATCCGAGCGCGGTATGTGTGCGGCGGTTTATTTTCGTATTGTTTATCAAAACGGAGATATTAAAACGTATTTTGTGTGCGCAAAATCGAAAGTCGCTCCCATAAAAAGAATCAGTATTCCCCGTTTGGAGCTCTGTGCGGCAGTTTTGCTAGCTAAACTCATTCAATTTATTCAAAATACTTTTGCTAATAAAATTGCTTTTCAAAATACTATTGCTTTTACGGATAGTATGGTAGCGCTCTCTTGGATCAAAGGATCACCACATGCGTGGCGCACTTTTGTATCCAACCGAGTCACATACATACAAGAAAAAATTCAGCCTTGCGATTGGAACCATGTTCCTTCTGAATTAAATGCCGCGGACCCCGGGTCACGTGGTCTATTGCCTGCAGATTTAATTAATTGTTCCCTTTGGTGGCAAGGACCCGAGTTCCTTTGTAAGCCACAAGAGACATGGGATTTTACTAAAAATAATATTACTACACCCAAAGAAGCTCTCGAAGAGGAGCGAAAATTGGTGTTTGCTGCAACAATTGAACCAAATTTTTTGGATTGTCTGCTTAACAAATTTTCAAATTTTTTGCGTTTAATTAGACTTGTTGCTTTTATACTACATTTTATTCACAATCTTCGCGCGCGTAAATTTAATAATGAGAAAATTATTATTAATTCTACGTGGTTAATACAATATGAGTTACAAAATGCAATATTTGTGCTTATAAAACACGTGCAAAATAAATATTTTCAAAACGAGATTTCTTTACTTGTCGATAATAAACCGTTGCCAAAGGTTTTTAGAAAATTAAATCCGTTTTTGGATCAAAATAATATTTTACGCATTGGCGGAAGATTATGCAATTCGGAATTAGATTATGACAAAAAATTTCCTATACTTTTACCCGGTGATTCTCAATTTACAAAGTTATTGATTGCGCATACTCACGAGAAACATATGCATACCGGCATAAACACGACTTTATTTTTACTTTTTCAAAATTATTGGATTTTTGCAGCTAAAAGGCATATAAGAAAAATAATTTCGCGTTGTTCTACATGCTGGCGCACGCGCCCCAGTAATTATCAACCCCCTGTTGGAAATTTGCCAAAATTTCGCGTTTCACAAGCAAAAGCTTTTCAACACGGTGGCGTTGATCTTACGGGAAGTTTTGCTATTACAATGAGCCGCATGCGCGGTGCAAAACAACTTAAGGCTTATGTCGTTCTATTTATTTGCGGTTGTACGAAGGCGGTACACTTAGAAATTGTGTCAGACTTATCGGCAGACGCTTTTATGGCAGCATTCCGACGTTTTATTGCCAGAAGAGGACGCGTGGAAGTAGTCTACTCGGATAACGCGTCAAATTTTACGCTTTCTGCTAAAATGCTTAACGAGATGTTTGCTGAAGTTGCTAATCGCGAATCAATTCGTTGGCACTTCAACCCTCCATCCGCACCCCACATGGGCGGTTTGTGGGAAAGTAACATCAAAAGTGCAAAGTCTCATTTACTACGAGTAATTGGAGAACAGGTGCTTACTTTTGAGGAGCTTTATACTGTGGTTACTCAAGTAGAAGCTATCCTCAACTCTAGGCCTTTGTGTCCAGTCAGCACAGATCCAAATGATTTGACTGCACTGACGCCCGGTCATTTCCTTAGCCTGGAACCACTTACGACTGTTCCAGACCTCGATTTTGACCAAGTGCCTTTAAATAGGCTTTCTCGGTGGCAGTTGCTGCAAAAACTGCATCGCGATTTTTGGCGTAGATGGCACAGAGATTACTTACATACATTGCAACAGCACGCTAAAGTGAATCAAGACAAAATTGATCCCATTGCGATTGATACGATGGTTTTGATCAAAGATGATCAAACCACTCCCTTAAATTGGGTATTGGGACGAGTAGTAGGATTGCACCCTGGTACTGATAATGTAGTAAGAGTTGCTACAGTTAAAACCTCCAAAGGTTTATTCAAGAGGCCTTTGGTGAAATTATGCCCTCTCCCTAATGCTTAGTTCAGAAAATACCATACCCTGGGTATTTTCAGGGGGGCCGGAATGCTTCGTCCCGGCGTTTAGTTTTAAGATATAAAATTTAGAGACATTTATCTAAATTAGAATGCTTTTTATTTTCTTTTTTTTGCTAGAGTTATGCTAAAACTTTATACTTAAAGTTACTTTATTTCTTGGTTTAAACTAATTTAGTTACTAAGATATGCCTTGCCTACAAAAAGGGTAAAAATTTGAATTTGCGCGGTGAATTATATGCTCAAGAATGCATTGACTTTACTTTATTATTTTTGCTTTTTTTACCTTGAGTATATCCATTTTCCATCCTTTTTTAATTTAAGTTTTCCCTAATTTTATACATACCTTTTTACTGCTGTATTGCTCATATATAGCAGTGCTCCAACGTCCGTCTTGCTATACGGAGCTTCATGCGAATATTTGGGGTACTCTCCATACCAGTGATATATATTGATCGCCAAGTGAAATCACATGCGTGCTTTTTTAAGACAGCGGTCGTGTATAAACATTTATGGATTGCTTTGAAGTGCTACTGCTACAACTTTGATTGGAATTATTTGGATTCGACTGTGCAGTTGTCCATGTACCAAGTTCCTTTCATCCAAGGGTAAGTCAAAGTGTTTTTGAGCTGCGTTTCTTTACATTTTTTACTTATTCCCTATGCTACTATTCCTAACTAAAAACACAAAAGTGTAACCTAAGAGTGGGAACTATTGGACTGGAGATCCCTATTGCTACAGTTCGGTTGGTTTGTTGACTTTTTCATGCGAAAGACGTCTCGACCGACCACCCGTGAATTTAAAAATCAAACAATTTATCGTGGCTAATCGGGTTTAAAAAGAAGTTTTTGTTTCTCTCATATTTTTCCGTTGGTAGCTCGAAAGCTTAAAATCTCGGGGTTCCAAGATCTAACTATTTCGTCCTTATGGGACTCCTCAGAACACTGCTTGGTCAATGTGACACCCTTGAACGCAACTATTCACTAAACACATTTATTTATTGCTAAAAATTCACTAAAAATCCCGAACCCTTATAATCCCATTTTCCCTATTCTATGCCCTACAAACAGTGCTCAACTCACCCATTATCCAACAAATCTCGGCACATGAGACGCGTGCGAGGGCGGCGGAGCTCCGGGCCGCGTGTGGTCTCGATGATTGTCAAAGATGGAAAGGGGCGAATATCTCGCCTTTTTTAGTGTTTTTGACGTATGTCACGTCAACACATGATACTGGGCATAGAATCAAAAATAGGTAAAGCTTTTCACAACAATTTCAATTTGGACCCCTATTCCTGAGAAATCTATGACCAAGACTTTGTTTGAACACAAATGCTTAAAATTAAGATCCAAGAACCCTTGCGAAGTTAATCAAACCGTGTTGTCTCTCATCCTACGTCTATAGTGAGAAAATCTTCGCAAGAAGCGCCATCTACCGAGGTACGAGAGAAACTAGAACAAGAGCAGGCGAGTATAAACTGATAAAAAAATCGATTGCAAAGAAAAAGAAAACATCCGTGACCTACGACAACACTTCTGCCATTCAGGCCAGATCAACGCTGATTAACGTTTTTACCCACCTTCAGACGTGAGCGTCAATCAGCGAAATTTTTAAGCCAAATAATACTAACAAACGTAAATTTTTGTAACAGTAAATGTAAAAACCAAAAAAGTTGTCGTGGCTAATCAGAAAAAAAACTTTATCTACAAGAAATCTCCAGAACACAATTGTCTACAATTCATCTATGTATGTCACGACTTTACAATTGACCGTTTTCGCGTAAAATGCAAAAGAAAAATATCTGCATTTTTGGCGCCTTCTGTCTTCCACACATGTCGTAGATTGTGGAGAATTGTATCCTAAAAATGTTATGTTAATAAAGTTTTTCTATATGACTTATCGTTTTTGTGTAAAATGGAAAAAAGAGAAAAATTTGCCAAATATGTTATTTTAGACCTGTGTTTTATGGAAGCAAATTGTAGAGAATCGTGTAAAGATGTGATTTCTCATGGATTAAATTTTCTCTATGACTGATCATTTTTTGCTTAAAATGCAAAAAAAATCTTTTTGACAACTTTGGCGCTCTCTATCTTCTACAGGGTGTTCTCAAAGTTGAGTCATTTATTTTAACAGGTTATAGAACTCGTAAAAATAAGTAATTGTACCAAAAATCACTTATATAAAAGTTGCAGAATAAAGAAGTTATTAACAATTCGAAAAATGTAAAATTTAAAAACTTTTTAAAGACTTGACTTTTTGATATTCTCGACCACTGCGTTATTATTGATTTGTTTACTGGTGATACTGGGTATGTCTGGTATGGGTACAATACAAATTACTCATCATTTGTTCATTCGTTGGACGGTTTTCAGTGAAAATTTCGATTTGACCAGTTGTAAATAATTCGCTAAAGTGCGTGATATTTTTGTTTTTTGGGTTAGTATTATGTCCACTAGTTCATTGTTTTCATATAGGTGGCCATTTTCATAGCACAAAATGCCCAAAAAACAAAAATATCACGCAACTGATCAAATCGAAATTCTCACTGAAATGAGTAATTTATATTGTACAAAAAAATGATTTTTACGAGTTCTACAACCTGTTAAAATAAATGATTCAACTTTGAGAACACCCTGTATAAGTGTAGTTGTAGAGCTGTAACAAACAAAGAAAAATTGTAGAAAATTTCGTCCTGAACAATTTTTGTACCGTTCACAATCAATTTTTTTTCGGGTTCCAAAAACGCTCAAAGGGGGGGGGTTAGCTATTTTTATGACCAATCGATCTGTCAAAACCGAACCGAAACCACTGGACAGGTTTTCATGAAAAATAGTGTTCGACACAGCTAAAAGAAGTTTGGTCAAAATCCATTAAGAGTCAGTTCTGAAATTTTATTTGCCGCTTGCCTATTTGTGATACAATATTGCGTGATACATCAAAATTTTCAGAAAAAATCATTCTGTCTGGCAAATGATGCAGAACCACTCTGCACCCCTTCCAAGGAGGTGGGGGTGAAGATTTTTCAAAAAATTAAAACTTTGTTTTTAATCCGTTATTTCTCAGTATTTTCGATCATACTTCAACTATCTATCCCCCATAGGAGGGTCAGCAACCCCCAAATTAGGTCTAAGTTTTTTTCACAAAACTTGCAGAGACCAATGTTGTAGAGATTGAAACTGCCTACAAAGAAATATATAACTTAGCTTCCTAGTTTGAATTTGTAGCTGTCCAGGATAGCTTCAATTTGTGACTTTAGGAAAAATCGCATGTTTTTGTAATGTAAAACACAGATTTATGGACAAGTATGAGATACGTCAAAATTGATTGTGACTTTTTTATAGCCCGTAAATTTTTCAATCCACTGATGTATGAAATAGCTACAAATATAATATATTAACACAACGAAGAGCAGCACTTATACTTATACACTATACATTTTTTTTAAGTCAATTTTCTTTTATTTGTAGCCGATTTTTGTTATTACAGAAGCATGTGAATCCAAAACGGATAGGTGCATCTTATAATTCTCTTTCGAATAATGCGATTAGAAGCTATGTAGTTTATATACATATAACTGACCTTGAAAAATTTTCATGCGCAGTGACAACACGCGACACTGCATCATATGCCAAGTGCTGTGTAGGTATACTTTTGAAGGCGGCGCTTATGGCCGATCTTTTGAGGACCTACTTGTTGGACACTAACCGTTTAGGCGCAGATTTTTTGGGCGCTACCAATTTGAGGCCAATCATTTGGACGATGGCCATTTATACGCTGAACGTTTGGGCAATAGCCGTAAACAACAAAAAATAATGCCTTAACTTTAATAGTGGATTAAAAAAACTAAATTTTTATGTTTTAAAAAAACGCCACCGCCTCACTTGGAGGGCGTGCACAGTGGTTCTGCACCAGTTGCCAGATCTCCACCATAGAAATTCATATTCCACGTTTTTTTCTGAAAATTTTGCTGTATCACAAAATAATGTATCATAAAAAGGCAAGCGGGAACTAAAAACGGCCCATTTCAAACCTAACTATAATGCCAATGGCAGTGCTGTGACGTTACAGGTTTTGACAGTTAAAAAATTGACAAAATGTTAACTTTGTAACGAAGCATCACATTAATGTGAGGTTTTCATATAACCAGAAACTCTTGTTTCTGAAATATTTACAAAAATGTAAGGATCCATCATGGATCCATTTATTTTCCAGTCACTTTGCCAAATTTACTGTGTTCCATCCTATAACATATGTATAAATAAATTGAGTAAATAAAAAAATATAATACTTTCAATATATTTTTTACAGAAAGCGATCATGGCGTCTTTGAAGAACGCCTGTCAGATTATGAAGAGGAGCATCCAATTCAGGAAGAACGACTTTCAGATTATGAAACCACTGAGTATGCAGAGCATGAGCTTACTGAGAATGAACATGCTGAAGCACGACAACAATTTGACTATGAAACTTCTAAATTCCCTAAAAAAAACATGCCTATACACACAGAAAGACACAAAATAGGCAATGAAATATTGCCAAGTCCCAAACCAAAGCCTAATATAATCAGTAATATCTCTATTCAAAATATAAATCCACCGAAACATACTGGTGATGTGAAAACAGCTACTGTCAAAACTCTCAATAGTTTACACAACAAAATTGCAGACACCTCATTCCATGCTGCAAAATATATAATTCAGAAATGTAAACCTGACATAAGCAAAAAATCTGCTCGAGTTTTAAATTTTTCTTTAAGACCAGATGCCAAATTCGAGTTGCCTATCATCAAAAAGGCTCCAATTATTGTCACAAACAGATCTATGTCAAAGTTTAACAACAGAAAAGCACCAAGTTTAAAACAAACATCAGACACTGATGGAGAGATTTATACTCTAGAATTTCCAAAGTCTTCAATCTATGTTCAACCAGGACCGCCTGTTATAGGCAACAATAGGACTATTTCTCAAACTAACATCCAAAGACAGCAAATGCCTTTGTCAAAACCCCCAATGCAAGTTTTATCACATCAAAAAATTGTATCACCTTATAAAAGCGTTGTACTCAATGAAAATGGTCAGCCTCTTCAAGGGAATAAACGAGATCAAAAAATTGTATCGCCCATTAAAAAAGTTGTACTTAATGAAAATGGTCAACCCCTTCAAGGGACTAAAAGAGCTATGTCAGATCAAAGTGTTCAAAAAGCCATTTCTGAACCAAAACAACCAAAGTTAGAAATTATGGATCAATCAGCAAAATCTTACACAGTTGTTACGTCATCAGAAACGACCATATTACCAAAATTGGTTCCTAAACCTGTCATAAAACAAAACGTGTCAAGCCCTCCAGGACCTCAAAAACCACCTGAAAATCACAAACATAAAACCGACCCAAAACCTGATACCAATTATGACTCTGATGATTCTTTTGAACTTTTATATGGATTTGATGAAAATTCGCAAACTTTAAAAGCTATGGTTGGGTCCAAAAAGATTGAAAATAACAACAAAATTAAAATGCACTCAACCCCTTTTGCAGAAATTAACAAATCTACTAATAATACTTCACAAAAGTTCAATGCTTCTGATGTCTCAATATTAGAAAACCCTGCCATTAGGAAGGTTACTGGAAAAAACATACCAGGTCCTACAGATCGACTTGTTAATCAAATCACAAAAACTGGCGACAGAACAGTTATAACCAAAGTTCTACCAAGATTTCTGTCACATCCAAAAATGAATAAAAAATATCGACGCCTTGAAAAAGAAACAAATAAAATAGACAAAGAACAAGAAACAGAAACGGATAGAAGTCATCAAAATCAAGGGAAAATTGTAAATCTTAAAAGCAACAAAAGAACAAGTGAAGAAATGACTGTGGCCATGGCTATGCAAAAGTTAAACGATTCAAAAACAACCGTTGAGAAAAACGAAAACACATTGAAAACAGAAACAAGTCAGCAAAAAAACATTAAACATGTAAAAGTTGAAAAATTGCCAGAGGAAACAGAAGAATCAAAAACTATTCTGCAATTTAACTCATCTCTTGCGAAACTTTTTATGGAATGCAATATTCCTTTGGGAGTTGTTGAAGACAAAAATTTTAAAAGTTTTGTACAATTACTAAAACCTGAGTTTGTAGAGAAACTTCCAACCAGTAAAGAGTTATTGCAAAATATTTTGCAGTTGTAAGAAACTAACGATTATTGTTGTAATTATAAAATTTGTAAACAGTTAAATTGTATTAAGTGACTTAAATTGATTCCTAAATTTGTCATAAAGCAATATCTTTCAAGCCCTTCAGAACCTCAAAAACAACCTGAAAATCACAAACATTAAACCGAACCAAAACCTGATACGAATTATGACTCTGATGATTCTTTTGAACTTTTATTTGGATTTGATAAAAACTCGGAAACTTTAAAAGCTATGGTAGGGTCCAAAAATCAAAAGAAGATTGAAAATAACAACAAAATTAAAATGCACTCAACCCCTGTGGCACAAATTAACAAATCTACTAATAATTATTTACAAAAGTTCAATGCTTCTGATGTCTCAATATTAGAAAAGCCTACCATTAGAAAGGTTACTGGAAAAAACATATGTCCAACCAATTTGAGCCCAGAACCTACAAGTCGACTTGTAAATCAAATCACAAAAGGTGGCGACAGAACAGTTATAACCAAAGTTCTACCAAGATTTCTGTCACATCCAAAAATGAATAAAAATTATTGACGCCTTGAAAAAGAAACATATAAAATAGACAAAGAACAAGAAACAGAAATGGATAGAAGTCATCAAAATCAAGGGAAAATTGTAAATCTTAAAAGCAACAAAAGAACAAGTGAAGAAATGACTGTGGCCATGGCTATGCAAAAATTAAACGATTCAGAAACAACTGTTTAGAAAAACGAAAACACATTAAAAACAGAAACAAGTCAACAAAAAAACATTAAACATGTAAAAGTTGAAAAATTGCCAGAGGAAACAGAAGAATCAAAAACTATTCCGCAATTTAACTCATTTCTTGCGAAGCTTTTTATAAAATGTAATATTCCTTTGGGAGTTGTTGAAGATAAATATTTCAAAAGTTTTGTACAATTACTAAAACCTGTGTTGAAAAAGCACTTAACCCCTGTCACACAAATTAGCAAATCTTCTAGTAAGTATAATAAGTTCAATAATTCTGAAGTCTCATTATTACAAAACCCTGCCATTAGGAAGGTTACTGGAAAAAACATATTTCCAACTAATTGAAGCCCTGAAGCTATGATAAGTTCAATGATTGTGAAGTCTCATTATTACAAAACCCTGCCATTAGGAAGGTTACTGGAAAAAGCCCTGAAGCTACAGATCGACATGTAAATAAAATCACAAAAAGTGGAGACAGAACAGTTATAACCGATGTTCTACCAAGCTTTCTGTCATATACAAATATTAATAAAAAATATCGGCGCCTTGAAAAAGAAACAAATAAAATAGATAAAGAACAAAAAACGAAGTCATCAAAATCAAGGGAAAATTGTAAATCTTGAAAGCAACAAAAAAACAATTGAAGAAATTAATGTGGCCATGGCTATGCAAAAATTAAACGATTCCGACACAACACTTGACAAAAACTATAACACATTTAAAGCAGAAGCAAGTCAACCAAAAAACATTAAACATGCAAAAGTGAAAAATTGCCAGATCAAACAGAAGCATCAAAAACTCTTGTGCAATTTAATTCAGCTCTTGCAAAACTTGTTATGGAATCCAAATGTTAAAGACAAATTTAAAAAAAATACAATTACCAGTACCTAAGGATTTGTTGCAAAATATTTTGCAGTTGTAAAGAAATAACGATTATTGTTGTAGATGTAAATTTTGTATACATATAAATTGTATTAAGTGACCTGGTCACCAGGTTTGTATAAAGTGGTAAGTAAAATTTATTTTAGAATAAGTTTAAAGTTTTTCTGGAATATAGCTATGCTATTATGCCGACACAATACGGTCGCTTGTGTAGCTGTATTTGAACACAAAAGGCTTTAGTAAAACCTTTAAATAACCAAGGGTATGTAATAAATAACAAATCCAAAGTTTTACCAAATTCTTCGGCGAATGTGTAGTGCCCGCATTTTAAGTACTATTTTTTGTTAATTTGTAAATAATCTTGTAGGGTTTGATATTTTTCGTACCTTCTTTTTAGATCTGACCTTTAAAAATAATGTGGATAATAAAATCCTAAACAAAATAATAGTCATAAATTTTGCGAAACCATTTTTTCCGCATTTTTTTCTAGTGTCTAATTAGATGAGTGCAAAGGGTTTCAGTTCTAGGTCATAGTCTATAATGTAAGATTTTTTGTTAAGTCAACGACTGATGAAGGTTATCATCAGTCCTTGGTTAAGTACTATAATATAATTGTTGTATATAATATTATTAAATATTATATTGAATATAAGTTTTAATTTACATTTTACTTTGGAAAAAAGTAAAACCCACATTGTAGATTTAAACCACTAACTTTTGAGCTGTGTTTCAATGGCAACTGCAGAGAATCAAAAGGTGGTGTACTCGCCATTTTGACATATGTTTTGAGTTTTCGACGAGGGGGGGGGAAGGGTCCCCCACGCCACCTTGGATTTAGTGTGCACAAAAAGGTTTTTTTTTTAAATTTTTTGGTTACTGTATATTTTAGAAAAAAAAGTTTTAAACAAAAGTTGAAGACAATAAAATTTCCTACAAAAACGCACTTGCACGTTTTTTTGTCAGACGAATGGTTTTTAAGTTATGACTAAACATTTCGCCCCAATTTTGGAATTCGACCAATTTTTTTTTGTGGTCTTTAACTTTTTAGTTTGGAGAAAATCTGTAATAACATAAAATAAAGACCAATTAATAGCCTCTAAAATGAGACATCACTAAGTTCTGAGATACTAACCCTAAAGTGTTAGCACTACACCCGTTTCCTATGTGTTTCCATAGTATTATGCAATTTAGTAAGTCTTTATTTGTAAATTTTCTCAAAAATAAGCAGTTTCGAAGTTAAAGTCAACTAAATAAAAAAATCCAAAATGGCAGCGTAATGTTTAGCGTCATAACTCGAAAACCATTCATCTGACAAAAAGACGTACAAGAGCGTTTTTGTAGGAAATTTTATTGTCTTCAACTTTTGTCTAAAACATTTTTTTCTAAAATGTACAGGGACCAAGTAATTTAAAAAAAAAAACCTTTTCGTGCGGGAGAAGCCGGCCTCCCATAAGGACTCCAATGTGAACAACATATGTCAAAATCGTGAGCTAGGGGTCTTTTTTTCGCTTTAATGACTGGCCTATTAGTAAAAAGAGAATTATTGAAATACAGCCAGGCTATAATTGTGTCAGGCACTATTTTGACACATTCACACTGAAACCTGACAGTTGGTCCTTTAAAATTGACATACCAAAGTCGAATTTAAAACTTTCGTTGTTTATTTTCAATTAATAGAGAATTATTGAAATACAGCCAGGCTATAATGTGCCAGGCACTATTTTGACTCATTCACATTGAAAACTGACAGTTGATCCTTCAAAATTGACATACCAAAGTCGAATTTAAAACTTTCGTCGTTTATTTTTAATAGAGAATTATTGAAATACAGCCAGGCTATAATTGTGTCAGGCACTATTTTGACTCATTCACATTGAAAACTGACAGTTGATCCTTCAAAATTGACATACCAAAATCGAATTAAAAACTTTCGTCGTTTATTTTCAATTAATAAAAGAAGGCACTATTTATTCCGTTTCATATAGTAAACAAAGGCCGTGTGTTGAAAGATCACAGCTGATATTACAATGTGAAGGTTAAAAAATGTGCCTGGCACTATTATAGCCTGGCTTTATTTCAATATTTCTCTAAATGGAAAAAAATAAATAAAACTCAAAACTTAGAAAAGAATAAGATGTTTTATATTTCTTGCTATTTTGCGAATCCAACAAAGAAAAACCAGTTTGCTTACTGAGATATATACCTATATAAAAATAAATTACACATAACATCAGAAGAGCTTTGTTTAAAAAAGAAAACAACTTTGGAGTTTTTTGAAGTTTTAAATGAAAAAAAAAACATTTATAAAGTGTACAAATGAACAAATTTCAAAACACCATTATTTATCACCAAAACGAAAACTTTTTTAACTTGGTTAGTTATTTGGGCAAATGAAGTTTAAAAAAAGTTTAGAATTTTGAAATTTGTTTAAAAATATTTTTAAAATAAACATGTTTTTACGTATGTCTTATGCTATAGCCTAGGTCTACTGCCCTTTTTAGTCTTTATACAAGAGTGCACAACATTTTTTTAAATTCCTTGCTCTATATGGTGATAAAAATTAAGAAAAACCAATGAAAAGTTGTTTTTTAACTACACAAGAGTGTCTCTTTATTAGAGTGATACAGTTTTATTTAACGTAATTAAACATATAATCAAAAGATATGTGGGAAATGCTTTGGGATAAATATAAACAAAAGTTTACTCAAACCACTAAAGAACCTAAAAATATGTAAACGGTGTTTTCATATATTTCAACCAAGATATAGTGCTATTAATATTGCAAAATTATAAAAAAATACACACGTGGTAAATCTCTTACGGAAACTCTATTATATTAAACCATATACGTAATATTCTAATACTCCCTGTTACCTATTTACACAATGGTTAACGTTTGATGCAAACCTTCAGAAGTAAAGGTACGAAAAATGCACAGATAACAAATTTACATAGATAGAGATTTTGTCAATGTACGCCGATGATTTGACGTAACGAATACAAGAATAAAATAATATTCATGCGTAAAAGTATAACCAATCAGGATATTTTATCTTAAGGACCGTAGAAAGGATAGACTTATACCCATTGATATTGCTATTTCAAATATGTTTGCATTCTGCATCGTAAGGTACCGTAGGTATTGCAATATAATACGTACTATATGGAAATAATATGTATATGTCTTTGAAAGCAACCAATCAGGTCTTTTTTGCTTAAAGACCCCAAGGCCCTCATGTTTGCATCATGAATGGGCAGTTACCGTGGGTATTGGAATATTATGTATATGTATTAAACTTAAAATGAATACATAATTTTTTTCTGAATTCAAAAATACCTATATGATATTTTTATATATAGTCCAGCTGTTGTTAATATTTGCATTTTAAAACTCTAATTTTATAGATTAACAAAATATCCCTTGTCATAAATAAACAACTGATGACAACTTCCTTATTGTTTATTCAGGTTTTTAAAATGCAAATATTTCAAAGACGGCTAAAACTATTATGTATTTTCGGATACAGCAAGAAAATATCTATTCATTTTAATAGGGTGCCCTTTTCTACTTTGCCACATTCATTTGTTTTGTTAGATGTTAAATAACATTTCCTGGGGTTTTAGGATAATTTTTATGTTTACACTTTTTTTCTATCTCTTATATTTAGCGCAGTAAACCTTGGTTAAAATATAGGGGAACACCATATACATATTTTTTTGCTCAATCATAAATGATCTATGGTTGGTTCAGAGTTTTAAATGAAACGTGACAGATTTGACACATTATTTATTCAAATGTCAAAAATCCAGGACAATTGTCACCACGTTGAAAGTAAATCTTTGTATACACCGTTTTTTTTAAAGATTTTTTTTAAATAAATATTTTACTTAACATCATAATACGATTACAATATAATTATATTTTAATAATATTCTATCAATAGGTATTCAAAAACTTTAGTTTTTTTGCTTGTCCATGTATATGTACAATGCGGACGTATATATAGACCCCGCTCCATCCAACATTTCAATAGACATTATACAGAGTATTTTTTTATACACATACCCTGCCATAACTGTTATTATTTGCAGTTAAAAGATTAAACTAAAACTGAATTAAATCATGTATCACTTTTGTTACAATCAATTGATATTTGTTTTTAATTATGTCACGCTGTATGCTGTATGTTATTTTTAGATTCGCATTTTCTTTCCGATTTCAAAAATATAATTTCTATGCTGCAATAAATATTTTCTGAGGTTACCGCATTTAAATTTTTTAATACTTCTATGGTTGGTCCAATAAATTGTTCAAACAAAACAAAAAAAAATATAAGGCAGCAAAAAAAATACATATACGTGTAGAACATGTATGGAGAAATAATGCGTTATATCTCAGAAAATGTTCATAGGCAAATGCCGCATCAAATCTCTTTAAAAAAACTCGTATTTTCTGCGGATTATAAAACATCAATTTCTAGTTAAATTTATAAACGTTCACCAGTTTAAAATACATATCTTTAAACTGTTGAAAGTTCATGAGATTACAACAGAAAGTAGTATTTCATAATCCGCAGAAAATACTTACGATATCTCATGAACTTTCACGAGTTTTTGTTAGCATACTATTACTGGCATATCCACGTTAAATCTGTCGAAAATTATTTAACCAGAAATTTGTTGCATGCTACACATGAAATCCCTGGCAGATCTCACGAACTTTCATAAGTTTCTAAAAGCACTTTGATACGGGCATCTCCGCGTTAAATCAATCAAATCCGTACCAATTTTCGCGAACTTTTACGAGCCGTATGTATATTTAAACTGCTGAAAGTTAATGAGATTACACCAGGTGTTTCATAATACGCAGAAGATACTTACGAGATCTTATGACCTCTCACGAGTTTTCGTCAGCATCTCAGAAAATCTGGTTTAATATTCGACGGTATATTACGGGCATATTCGCGTCAAATCTATCGAAAGTTCACAAGATTTTACCAGAAATTACCCTTATTATTCGCGTCAAATCCGTATCATGTCTAGCAAACTTTCACGAGTTTCTGTCCATAAAATCCTTTAAAATCTCATAGAAAGAATCAAAAAATATACTAGTCAAATCTTTTAAATCCTTATTGAATCCTAATTATAGTAAAACTCCTTAAAACTGGACCCTACTTTGAAACATTATACAAATATGAAATTTGCTATAGTAAAAGCTTTTTAAACCTCACCAAAACGACTTATTATTTTGCTTTTTAATTTTTATAAAATCTCTTTTAGAAAAAAATTTGTTGTTAAAAGTTTTTAAAACTGAAAACTCATAAATTCTTTTAAAATCTCATAGAAAACATAAAAAAATGCTAGTCAACTCTTTTAAAAACTGGATACTCATAAAATCTTTTAAATTCTCATAGGAAAACATGCTTGTAAAAACTTACCAAAACTGGTCAATATTCTGTTCTCATTAGAACTTTTAGGTTCTTATAAAAAAAAATGGAAACATTTGCTGGCCAAAACTTCTGAAACATGGACACTCATAAAATATTTTAAATACAAATAGGAAAAAGAATGCTGCTCACTATTCAACTGGTTAAAACTCATAAAATCTTGTCATATCTTGGCAACACATGCTTTTTTTTTTGGTAAAATCTGATAGAATCTTTTAAAGTAAAATACCTGTTCAATTCTTGTACAGTCTCGTATAATCTTATAGAAATCCTGCCGATTAAACCTACCGAAATCTGCTTAAAGATTATGTCTCATGTAAACTAATCAAATCTTGTACAATCTCTTCGCGCTAAAAATGTTCTCCCGTAAGATGTTTTGAATTCTTTTGAGTTTTCAACAGCCCGAATTAAGATTTATAAAGCCTAATCAGATCACGTCAGTTTTCATATGGCATAAATTGTTGGCTGTTCAATACTTGTCAAGTCAATTAAATCTCGTCAAAGTCGAGAAGATTTTAGGAGTTTTTAACAGTTTTCAAGCGGTTATTTTGGCAGGGATATTTTTAAAATCCGAACAAAAACACGAATCTAAAAATGTAATAAAATACATTATACTTTTTTGTAAGTTATACATAGTGATAGCTGTCGAAAAAGTATCAACCGTTAAAAATGGCCAATGATCCATTATTTAATATAGTTTTTGTTTAATCTATCTCCGACAAGTAATAACAAAGTTATGGCAGGTACGTTTATACAAAATCAACCTGTACCATAAATTATGTTCTTACATAAAGTTAATGTGTCTTGTTACATTTTGACAGGTATCCCCTTGTCCCGGTTGTAATTTAAATATAAATAAAAATTTAAATATCTTGCAGATTAAAAATAGTAAGGGATGGGGTTTATTTACAGTCGCAGTGTAAAAATGCTTATACTTGTATGTATTTAAATATTTTTTCATGGTTTTTTGTTTTTATTTTTTCAATCGTGTTCGGAGGCGGTCCTTCTAGCCAGACGTTCCGAACGAGACAACTTTTGAGCCTCACCTTCATCTACAAAAAAAACAAACCCAAAAATTTAATTTTTGAAGGCAAGAAAGATTGTTTCTAAAATATGAACCTAAAGCATACAAAAAAAGAAAATAAAAAATTATAATATATTACATAAAAATGTGTCTTCTTTCTAGTAAAAAACAAGCTCTTATCCAAAATCACAAAATATTTACAAATTAATTTTAAAATCTTGATATCGTTTTTGGAAAATGATACGTTATCAAATCATGCTCGAAAAGGTGTCATTTTTTGAAGCGATGGGGAGAGGAATACTCCGTACTAAACGGCAACTCTGAATCAGGGTTGTACTAGACGAGACGAACCGAAGATGCAGCACAGTGCATTACAAACTTAAAAATAAGCAAAGGGTAAGTTTCCACACAATTTTTTTTTGTTCTTTTTTTATGATGAACGAAAATAAGAAGGGGTCCTAACCAAATAACTTACCCTATCCTATCCTACTTTTGGAAGGTCGAAAACAGGGTAGTCAGAGAAGTTCGCCGCCAAAGGTGGAATTTTTTAGGGGTGCAATTTTCACCCCAAAGACGTTAAAATCTTTAAAAAAACAATAAGATTCATAATACCAACTTGCTCAGGGGGGTAGGCTCCTCCAGTACTCCCCCGCCATCTATGTGCCTGAAATATACCAACACATAGAACTGGGAACATTGTCTGCCTAAAAGTACGGAGTATTCCTTTCCCCACCTATTCGTGTAATTTTCATACCTTCAGTTTTTTTTCCATTAAATAATGTCTTATGAATATGTCCAAAATAAACAATAGAAAACCTACTAGGCTCTTTCTACTGGTGGCGACTGTATATCATCCCTCTCTCTCTCTCTCCCTCATTCTCATATGCAAAGGTCCTAGCATAAACGTTTGACAAATGTGACATAACAGCTATGATTTAAATACTATTGTCGAAAAACTGTCTATAAACGTCGGCTTATATTCAAAGTTTAGAGTATTTCTTGCAATTCCAAGGCCAATTAGGTGATGCCATATAACTTTGTTGAGGCATTTTAGGGGCGCTAAGGGAGCAAAATCATTTGTCTTTAAGGAAATCTAATTATACCCAATAATCTAAATCTCTAACCCCCTTCTGTTCCTCTGTGACTATTAGTCCATTGGACACATTTTTATTGTTCAATTAATTATTCAGGATAGTGTTTAAAGTATTGGTTTCTGTTTTACATTTTTTAACTTAAATTTATTCATCAAACCATGTTCCTAAATACAGACACGACTAAGCAAATAGAAAATAAAAAAAATATATATGTATAGCTAACTAAAGCCATGCTGGCGAAAAATATATCAGCAGAGCGAATTACATGAATCTTAAAAAAAAAGAGATGTCCATAATCTTAGTACGCCTGCGTGTTCGAAAGAATTACCTACTTTTGCTCGGGCCTGCGGCGGCCTTTGGGTCTTTGCCGTTTGCCTTTGCTGGTTGCGGTATGATTGTGATTTCATCGTTGATTTTCAGCGAATTACTCTGTAAAAAAACAAAACTACTTAATAAAAACGCAACAAAATGTAGTATTGGAGGAATGGGTGGGTCGATTACAAAAATCTCGAATACGAGGTCTGGCTATTAAATAACGAGACGGCGCGCCTAGATGGCGCCCTAGACGGGTGGGGTAAAAAACGAATAGTGCGTTGAGTATCTAGATATCTTGTGTATGCACATCCCAGAACACGTTTCCGTCACTATTATAGTATTTGTGCAGTAGCGGTTTGAAACGAACGTGTTTTTTTCTCGTGCCGAAAACCATGTGTGACGAAAAAGAGGAGCAACGTATTAATCTCAAATTTCTCGTTAAATTGAAAAAAAAACTCCGACTGAGTGCTATAAATTGCTGCAAGAGGCCTATGGGGACAATTCTCTATCTCGTGCGCTTGTTTTTGAGTGATGTAAGAGCTTTAGTGAGGGCCGAGAGACCACTGAAGATGACCAGAGCGCCCAGGTCGCCCTGTGACTGTTTCAACTCCGGAAATAGTGACCAAAATCAACCAAACAGTATCGTGATGACTGAATGGGTTCCAGAGGGTCAGACTGTCAACCAGCCTTACTATTTGTCAGTTTTGACAACACTGCGAGAACGAGTTTGTAAAAAACGGCCTGAGTTGTGGAAGAACAACCCGTGGATTTTGCACCAGGACAACGCACCTGTCCATAACGCACTATCTGTGAAGCAGTATTTGGCCAGTAAGTGCACTCCAGTGCTCGAACACCCGCCGTACTCACCAGATTTGGCACCGTGCGACTTTTTTTTGTTTCCGAAGATAAAATCTGCTTTGAAAGGGACCAGATTTGAGTCGATGGAAGCGGTAAAGCAAAAAACGGCAGAGCTCATAAAGGCCCTCACCAAAGAAGACTTCCAGCACTGCTTCAATCAATGGAAAAAACGTATGGAAAGGTGTGTGGCGAGGGGAGGGGAGTATATTGAAGGGGAGCATTCGAATGTAGAATTATTTTTATAATAAAACACTTTTTCGTAACCAGTCTCGTTATTTAATAGCCAGACCTCGTACGTTTGCTCGAAATACAAAAGATCGAAAACAAAAAATCTCGAAAAACAAAAGCTCGAACGACAAAACCTCGAAAAACAAAAGCTCGAACGACAAAATCTGGAAAACAAAAATTTCGAGACAAAAGATCGAAAAACAAAAAATACTAAAAGGAGAAAAAGTGGCCAGGAAACTCTACCCTAGATCGATCCCAAGTAACATTTCTTTATTTATAGCAGAAGCTAAAAGGTTGCCAGCGCCTTTCCTTAAAACCATTAGTTTCAATGTTTGATCGCTAGCACGTTCCTATTACGCTTATATACCCCTTAGACCTCCTAAATGGGACTCCCCAATTGGTGGTGGCAACCTATGTATTAAACTCATTATAAAACCATAAGAAATAAAGGCTAGCTTCGCCCTCTAGCGGTTCCACCAGTATAGAACCTTTTAGAGCCTAAAGCTATTATGCCAGGTTCTAAAAGCAACTCAGAAACGTCCTCTATCCTGTTATAAAACTCGATTTGGTAATTTGGTATCCTGGAAATTCTGTTGAATACCATAAGACCTTTAGAGTAAATAATTTTTCCTATAAAAGCTTTAGCGATATTTTAGATTCACAATGGCTATATAAAATAATTTAGGTCATAAAATTGCCAAAAATCACATAAAAATATACCTATATATGAGGAGTTTGTCGTTTTGTGGATCATCAAATTGCCTGCCAGACTTATTTTTCTGATAAAATCGTATCTGAAAAGCTCTCAAAACAAGCGCGCCAGCTCACAAATGCTTTTTAATAGTTTTTTGATAACTGAATAACAAATATTTAAAAAAAATAATAATAATTTACACTATTCACCATTAAAAAAGTCTGTTTGGTTTACATAAATCAAAATTAAAGTAAAATTATTGTTAAAAAACACTGCTAAAACGACTAGATAAATATTTTCTGTTTACAATATTTTTAAAATAATTCTATATACGCCATTATCGTTTTATAGTGGTCACTTGGTTTTATTTGTTACTCTATCGCAACAAGAATTTTTGAGTGCGCTTATGAAACCAATAAAAAAGAGAAGGTTAACATAGTGAACATAACCTCACTTAAATTTTTTGTATTTGTTTTTTAAAATGTTGTGTTAAATTTAAATGTTTTTTATCGTGCAATTTGCACACAATCAGGAGGGCCAGTGCAATGATATCCGTTGTGCCTGCAGGTTGGAGGGAAACCTCTTATATTGGCCGTTTAAACAGGCCTTATCTAGGCTTGGGTGCCCTACCCAGGAGGATAATAAATAATCAATCTTGCAATAGGTAGGTACCAATCTGTACTAGTACTAGTAAAAACTAAAATACGAAAGTATTTATTTACTTCTGTTAGAACCCTTAAGGAAACAAAGTTTTATATGACCGCCTATTTAAATAATATTTAATATGCAGCTATGGGTAACCATAAATACAAAAGAATTAAGTTTACCTTTAAGCCTTCCAATAAAACCTGTTTAAAATGCCTAAAAGTAATGGCAAAAACCAAAAGTCTAAAGTTTATATTTACTACTCTTAAAAACCTTAAGGAAACTAGGTTCTATATGGCCGCCTATATAATCATATTTACTATTAAACTACTGGTAACTATAAAAACAAAAGGATATAAGGTAACCTTTTAGCTCTATTATAAAACACTTTTGTTATGACCTAAAGTAATGAAAAAAACTAAAAGACCAAAGTTTATATTTATTTCTTTTTAAAAACTTTAGGTAAAAGGGTTTTATAAGACCATCTTTATAAATCAGAAATCAATAAAACCAAAAGTTTCTAAAAGGAACAGAAGAACACTTTTTGGTTGTATAACACCTCTTTAGGTAATTGGCAATATAAATTACCTTTTTGTAGCTAAATTGATCCTAAAAGCCATAACAGCACCCTCTAAATAACCTTGGAACCAAATTAATAAAACCTTGAGTGGTTGGTAATAATGTTACTTGGGATACCCTAGATTTTCATGTTTTTTCACAAACTTTGGCTTATAACTTTTTCTAAATTAGTTTTACAGGAAAACTGTTAATACGTTTCTTGTTTGCCATAGATTATCTTAGAAAATTAAACTTAATGTTAGAAGAATTTTATCCATGTTTTTTTACAAACTTTTGCTTATAACTTTTGCCATCTCAACTTTACAGAAAAATTATATGGGTTGTGATTTGTTCGCAATAGAACAGCAGTTGCATTATCGTTTTAGTTAAGACTACTCTCGAATGGTGATAGATCACTCAATGTTAATTCGCCAGTTGTTTGTCTCAAATTTGAGTAGGAGGGCTATGACATTATAATTCCAAAATGGCCGCATTTACATTTTTTTTTACAAATTTGGCTATTAACTTTTGCTAAATTAATTTTACAGAAAAACTGTAAATCAGGTTTTTGTTTGCAAGAGAACAGCGATGAATACAGTATTACCTTTATATCTTATCAACTAACAAAGATATTAATTTTTTCAAAAAAATATAGTTAATTTTTTCAAAAAAAAATATAGTAAATTTTTTTAGTTCAAATCTGTTTTAACATATAAAGCTAAATTTTTTGCTACATTAATTGAACGTATTTACTGTTTTCCTGTAAAACTAATTTAGCGAAAGTTGGCCATCTTGGATTTATGACGTCACACAGGTCCTTTTTTCTCAAATTAGAGGCAAACATTCAGCGATTAACAGTTAGAGATCTATCTATCGAGGGTAGTCTAAAACTTTTTTGCTTAATCTAGAATATTTATAACGTTTTTTGATATTTAAAAAAATAACAATATCTTTTTTGTTCTTGAGATATAAAGTTTGTTAGAACATCAATTAAATTGCTGTTCTATTTCCAATAAATCATACCCCAAAAATTTTTTATCTAAAGTTGATGTGGCAAAATTTAAAAACAAAACTTTATAAAAAAACATGGAAAAAATCGCAATCTTGGATTTATGACGTTATACAGGCGCTCTTGCTCAAATTTGAGGCACCCAGGGAGTTAAAATTAAGTAATCTATAACCAATCGATTTGAGATAGTCTTAAAGTTCCTTCTTCAAATTTTTTTTCAGGTAAAAAGAAAGTTCGTTTCTGTATTTAAAAAAAAAATCTTAGTTTTTAAGAAATAAAGCAATTTTTTTTCACTATATTACGTGTTTATTTGCAAACAAAAAACGTATTGGCAGTTTTATTGTGAAACTAATTGATCGAAAGTTATAAGCCAAAATTTGTAAGAAAACATTAAAAAAAGCCGCCATCTTGGAATTATGGCGTCACACAGGCCCTCCCACTCAAATCGAAGGGAAACATCTGGTGACTTACAAGTGTGTGATCTATTACCAATCGATTTAAGGCAATTTTAAAAAATCTTCCACAACTATCCTACCGGACACGATTTTTGACGATAAGCCTCTCAACTATTTTGTTTTCCAAGATTTTGTGTTCGACCTCTGGATTTTCAAGATTTTTTCGTTCGGCCTTTGTTTTTCGAGTTATTTCATGATACAAACTTCGCCAAACTAATATACCGTCCCCCCGTCTGCGAAACCCTGTACAGGTAGACTTACCTTAGCAGCAGCAGCGGCGGCGGCAGCGGCCGGGTTGGGAACTGCAGACTTCTTGTCCATGACTCTCTTGGCAACCACGCTGTGGGCCGAGTACACGTGATTCTCGAACTGCTTGTACATCCCGAACGTTGCGGTGCACACGGTGCACTTGTACGACAAGTGAGCGGGCTTCAACGTCATGTTGTGGTCACGTGCTACGTGATTCAGAAGCTTCCATTGGTACACCTATAAAAAATCATAATTTTCTTTATCCTTCTAAACTTTGATGATGACAAATTTTATTAAAAATCTAATTCTCACTCTAAATTTGAAAACCGCGTGCCGATAGCTCCTGTGGTTCGTAAGATATAATTTTTTTAAACATTTTTTTATCTTAAATGCTGCAATTCTGATATTTGTCGCGATAAGAGATTATGTTAAAATTTTTATGCTAACTTGGAAGACCGCGTTTTGCTCGGTGCTCACACCGCTGTTAAACAAAGTATGGGCTTATTAAAAGGACCTAAAAAAAACTAAAAGCGTGGAGTGATTGTCTGAAGTCACTAGTTTTTAAAATTGCTGCTGCTTCACCCTGTATTTTTTTACAATTTTTAAAAAAAATTGACATAAATAAATTTTATGATGAAAATTAATATTGTTTACAAATCTATGTAATAAGCAGCTTAAACACGTAAGACAGAGTATTTGTTATAGAATTTTTTTTAATTTAAAAAAAAATTTATAAGTAATTTCTTGAAATAAAAATTCAATCATTATTCCCTTCTAAGTTCTTTTACTTGCAATAAGTAAGCCATACTACTATAAAATTTAAAAAAAACTGTTGGTGGGTATCACTGGTACATAGGTTTTGCCTTTTTATCTTCCTAACCCGCGCAGCAATGGCTAGAGAAAGTATTATTTTCAACATTTTCTTTTTCAGATAACGGCGAAAATGTGTTATTTGGGTGTATTTTGAGCTATCTTAGCAATATCGTCGTGATGTCTGTGTGCGTGTCTGTGTATTTCTGTCCGTAATACGATAGCTCCTAAACCGTTAAACGGATTTTCATAAAATTTTCAGGTAAAATAGTCTCCGACACTCTAACGACCTGATTAGATTCTGTTCAAAATCCATTAATGCTAATGACAGTTTTTTGACAATTAATTTTTTTTAATGCTAACTTTTTAACGGAGCATCGCACTTGAAATGTGTTAATAGGCTAACTAGGAAGGTATCAGATCCGTCATAGATCCATTTATTTTTTTAAATGTTATTCTTCTAAATGATTTCATATGTGTTTTCTTTAGAGTTGCTTGGTACGTGTTATAAGTTGTTATCAAAATCTGTCTTCATATTTAAAAATAAATAAATATGGGTCCTAGAAGTCCTAGATTTAAATGTGACAATTATTTAAATAGAAAAAAAGTCTGTTTAGGTGGCGGGGAAAAAATAGTATTTGGAAAAAATCCTATCAAAAAGTTAATGTGCGATTTTCTTTACAAGAATCACGATGAGACAGATGCAAGATTCCCGATTATGATTAACGTTTCATCTAAGTTTGCTTTGCTTGAGAGAAAAGATAACGATCTTTAAGAGATCTTTACCACAAATGCCAAATTTTTAAAATATTTTGGGTTAAAAATAAACTAGACAATAGTCTGAAAAAATATATCGAATACCCTTAGCAATGGCCTTTAAACATTATTGGCAAATTTTAGATTTTTTTTTCTTTTTTACCCCACACATCTTGCAATGTTGTAGATAAGACAAACGCACTTTTTCAGATTATTAAATCTGTTTTTTTTTTTAAATTTGGCATGTGTGTTAATAATCTCTTAAAGGTCCATATAGTTCTTTGGTCAAACTTAAATGAAAGGAAATCTTGCATCTGTTCCATCGTAATTCTTGTAAAGAAACTCGCATATTACCTTTATGATTTACTGTAATAACCCGCGAAAATTCAAATTATGACAATTGATGCTAGTAGCCATGTTGGATCGCTCTCTTCCCTTTTAGTAACGCAGCGTTCACATCGTGTAAGTAATTAACAGCATTTTATTAATTAACGGGCGCGAGTATTCGCTCTAACGATATCCCCAACTAAGGGATATTAAATTTACGGTGTAATATGATTAGCCTGACAATTTTTCCGATAACTATTTTTTCCCCACAACCTAAACAAACCTATTGGCTTTTTAAATAATGATCACATTTAAATCTGTGACTTATAGGACCCATATTTATTTATTTTTTAATATGAACACTGATTTGAACCAAGCAACTCTAAAGAAAACAACACATCAATCATTCAAAAAATCATTCAAAAAATTAACAAAATTTTTAAAAAAATGCAAAACCTAAGATAATATTAAATTTTTTTTTTTATAGTAGTATGGCTTACTTATTGCAAGTAAAAGAACCTAAAAAGAAACAATGATTGTATTTTTGTTTTAAGAAATTACGTTTAAGACTACTTAATCATTTTTCAAAAACTGAAAAAATACTATATCAGATACTTTATCTTACGTGTTATTACATAAATAATTATATACATCATTAAAATTAAATACCGTCAGTTTTTTTTTAATTGTCAAAAAAAATATGGGGTGAAGCAGCGACGATTTTTAAAACTAGTGTACTACACTCCAGTGACGTCAAGCAATCATTCTCTAGTTTTAATGTTTTAAGGTCCTTTCAAAAAAAATTTTGTTTAAGGACGGTGTGCGCTGCGATTCTTAAATTATAATATTTGAAAATATTTGAACCTACCACCCCCTTGCAGCGCCCCACCATCACCAAAATTTAATAACGTTATCAACAGGCATCACAAAATTTTAGTCCGAAATTTGGGTAAAATCGGTTTATCTCTTTTTGAGTTATCGTGTCACAGACAGACAGACACCATCACAAAAGTTGTTAGGCTATTTCTTGAACCAAATAACTTATTTTGAGTGAAAACAAAAGTCTTTTGTTTGACCATTCTAGATCACTAAAAATAAAACACATTCTTACCCTGCCACAGACTGGACACCTGCCCGAATCTTTGCTCTTATTGGCTGCGTCCTGCATGCTGGATGTGACCAATCCGTGGGAGCCTAGCAAATGCCTCTCCAAGCCCTAATAAAAAAAATGTTTAACTTAAAAACAAAACACTTTTTTTTACATAAAAATTTGGTCACAGCTGTTTTAAATAATTTATCATTATCATTCCAAATTACTGGTTTTGCAGGTATTGCAGTGTCTCACAAGTTTATGCTGAAGCAAAATATTGTGTTAATCATTAATTATCAGATTTTTTTCTTGTATTTTATAATAAAGAGTTCTACAGCTTTCATACCTGATCGGTAAAGAACCTAAACTGACACTTTTGACAGTTGAGCGGTGGACGATTATGAATCATCTTTGGATGGATCTTGATCTTGTGAATCCATTGCATATGGTTCCTCAGTTGTTCTAGATCCTGCAAAATAAAAATTATGCACTTTCAAAAATTACTATAACTAGTTTATAAAGGGCTCCTAAAGTACGATCTTCAAAAGTCAAACTCTTTGAGTGGAAATAAATGCTATATATAGATGTTGTGTTGCATTAAAAATAATGTCTTTACTTTAGTAGTAAAAGTAAAGCTTTTCATATGCTATCGCCATTTTTGCGAAAAGACGCCAAACTAAGCTTACCGAATTTTGGCCAAACTAATTCGGCGCGAAACTTAATAGAGATTTTTTCTTCCGTCGAAATTTGAGGATGTGAAATCCCCAGATCTCGATCTTTTATACTACATGAATTTCCCATTCAATATCATCAAAAATGGGACATCTTTTACATACCTTAATATATCCGTCACAAATTTCGCAAATAACGAACGACCCCTTGGCGTTAGTGTCGCCAGGCTTGGCCGTAACGGCGGGGGTGGCCGTGGTGCCCCTCGGCAAGGGTGTGATCGAAATGCTAGGAGAACCTCCGGTGCCTTTTTTAGCGGCCGCTGCGGGATTCTGGAAAAAAAGTCAGAATGTTTCAGTTAAAAAAATGTCTCATTTCCTACACAACATACACAAAGAATCTCGCAGTTTTAATAATATACAGGCTGTTTTAAATTGAATGTCCATCATTGGTATTTTGTCATTATTAAACATAGAAAAAAGTTTAAATTGATAAAAAGGTTTTTTCCGTTTTGAGTTGTGTCTTCCACATTTTTTTTCATGAAATTCGGTGGTCCCAAACACGTTGTAACTATTTTAAATCAAAATATTTAGTTTCGCGTTTTAAGTTTAAACCTAAAAAGACCAAAAAAGTAATCATTACTATGGAAAAAATTGGCAGGAAATAAAATTTAAGCAGTTTAATTCATATCCAAATCAACGACAGATAACTGTCCCTGGCCAAATCAAATTACTGTAATATAATTCAAATTAAATTCCAACTCGATTATGCATTTTCGCATTTCCTTCTATAAAGTAGCGATTTTTAGGATTTTAGTCTGTCTCCACATATTCAGAAAAAAATTTTAGGCAAAAAATATTAATATCCTTAGTTCTACAATTACATATAAAAACTGCTTGATCTGGGTTGGATAGTTTTAGATACACCAGGGTGTAATAAGTCATTTAAAAAAAAATCTGCCTCAACCCGTAAAAGTCAGGGAAAGTGATCATGAAAAAAAGTGCATTAAGAAAAACTGCTGGATTATTTTCAACATCTTTTATCTAGGATTTTAACAATTTTCAAAAGTTGAAATTTTCTTTAAAATATATGTTTTCAAAGGTTTTTTTGTAGAAAACGCGAGTGTATAAGGATTATCACAAGTGTCAATAAAATACTTTTGTCGATATATGTCGTATGAAATAGCTTGATTTTGCTAAAACGCCCAAGTTTTTTCCGTGCGAAAATTCTTGAAAGTGATTCTTAAGGGAAAGCCCAGGCGCTAAATGTCAATTTATTGTTTGTAAAAAACTATTAAGTACTATCAATTAATATTTTGCTAAAATCTGAAAATATCATGATATTCACACAACAAAAAACGTTTGTCCTATAAATTAGATGTGTTGACGACCGTGTATAAAATAACGAAATGAAAAAAGAGTAAAGAATTAGTAACTAGCTAATTTGTTTTCTCTGACTTAACAAATGCGTTTAAAAGTAAATGACAACATTGTCCTAGATTTCTAATTTTCTAAGGACGCGCACAGTGGTTCAAAACCGCATAAAACTGCCGCATTCATTTTCTTTGGGTATAAATTCGTTACTACTAGACCGATTTCAAAGGTTTTTGGCATGCTGGAAAGCTAAAGCTTTAAGCTATACGACCCCCGTACTAAAATTGACATTTCACTAAAATTAAAGATGGCAAACGTTTTTTGAAAATGCCAATTTTGACCCCTTGAAAAAAATTGAGCGCTCCATTGTCATTTTTAATTTGAGTCTGTTAAAAAGCTTGTAAATAAAAAGGTATCACTTGTTAAAATCGTTCATGAATTAAAAAATAATTAAATGAACAAGGTGACTTTTAGTTACAAAAATCACTAAAATTAACACTATTCACCAATCATAATAAAGTGTTTCTGGTCAACAAAATCATGGTTATCGTTATTCTAAGTCGGCGCAGTATCGACCTGTCATGTCACAGTGATTCAAAACCAGGTAAAACAGACGCATTCAATATTCTTTGCCATTAAGCCTTATTCAAATATTGAACATCCGAATTGCAAATAAAATAATATTATTATAATCATATTTTTATTTTATTAATTTGACGGTATTGATAATGCACATTAGTTTTTAGCATACAGGGTGGCTGAAATAGCTAAAACTTAAGTATAGTTTTTTAGATAGTGACATGTAAATATTGAAACTTTTGACAATTTAAGGCGCTCTACAACCTGAACAGTCAGACTTAAAACAAAACAGTCTTTTTTTTTTAAATTCATATCTAATTCCGTTTAAAAGTTATGAGATAAAAACTTTTATCACAAGGTTTATTATCTATTTTCCGCAAATTTGAGGATAAGAAGTGACACTTTTATATCTTAAAGAACGGATAAAAGTGCACTTTTTATCGAAAAACGATTTAATATAAAATTTTTAAAATTGGGACGCCTATTTACGTATATAAAAAGATGTATCTTGGTGAGATATTATAAGCAATAAAAGTAGTAATATATAGGATTTTAACGTTATTAATTTTAAAGGTGAGCTAGGTGAAGCTCTAAAGGTATAACTTTAATCTCAAAATCTATTTAATTATCACTCATTTTTAAAAAATCGTTTTATAATATTAAATATCTCTAATAGTATTATTAATATTATACTCTAGAAGAGAAGAAGAGGAAGAACCAATGGCTAATTTATTCATATAAAATTATCTTTAAAAAAATTACTTTCACCAATAAAAACAACAATGTAAACCAGTCACTAATTTGTTCCATCCAGGACTGAAGACAAACAAACCAAAAAATGGAACACTTAGCGACCTGGCGATAAGCGATAGTGAGAAGTGGCGCAATGAAAAAAAGGTTAGTGTAGGTCATGATCACGCCTCAAAGCGGCATTTTTAGGGGGTTTTGAACCACTGTTACTCATAATTTAGAAAATATACCGGTTTACTGTGGACTATAAAAAAAGATTAATAATAAGGAATTAGGTGTAACGCTGGCGTCCCACAGTGTGTGTTATCGTGAGCCGAGCCTGCTCGCTCCATTGGATTTACCAGTGGCCTATTTGGAAAAAGTTTTTTTGGGAGGGGGGGGGGGTGTGATTTAGTCTAGTCTTGGGTGTCTAAATACGCCACTGAATTTATCAATGCGCCTCATTAACTTCAAATGAGCAAGCGGGCGCGTCTCGCAATAACACGCGCCATGGGAGGCCAAAGATATGTTTTGGGGTACCCGGTATTCTCGTGCTAGCGTACCTGTACTAAGTTAGCCCTGGCGGACGAGGCCATGGTGGAGGAGCTGGGGACGAAAGCTAGCCGCTGCTGGCCGCCCAGTTCGCCGCCGCCCTGATGACCACCGCCCACCACCTATAGGGTATGGCAGCAAAAAAAACACAAACATACCATTTGGTTGAGACAAACAATAGCAACAAACTACGACTACATTTACTAGCTACTTAACACTCTCTCCCTCTCTCTGACCAAAATATCCCCCGTCATCACGATTCCTCCTCCTCCTTAAGGGCCAGTCGCATGTTCGTCCCTCTTTCACAAATAATAATCGACCGTGATTGAACGTCCTTACAATCAGTGGCGGCCCGTGAGGTGTAAAGCTGGAGGGCGCAAATGGCTTAAGAGTTTAAAAGCGGGGGTTTTGGATTTTTGCCTTTCAAGTAATATAGAAAAAAACAACACAATGTGTTAAAAAAATTGAGATATATTTCCTAGCGTAAAAAAAAACCGAACCGAACCGAACCTGCTTACATTGTGTTTTTATTTTCCTTTTTACTTTCGTAACGTTCAAAATCATCTTGTCATGTTATATTAATCAGACTGGCCGCAAAATAAGTGCATTGCATTAAAACAGCGGTCTGTCTCCCCTACCTCACCACGCCTACGTTTCTATGGTAACGCGGGCCGTAATATGGCTTGCGGCCCGAGAAACCCGAGCGGCTAGGAATCATCCAAGGTCTGTAGAGGTTGTGTGTTTTTAAGTATTTTTAATCTTCGATGGTTTATTTTTTATATTTGTGGGGTATTTTCGGACTTTCCTACTATATTAAATCATTGTTTATTTAAATGGGAACTCTGCGTGACGTCATTTCCCGCGTTTAACAACTGGCATTGTAAATACTTGTTCTAGTTTACTTATACTTTCTACTTGTAATTATTTTAGTGGACTTAACAAGCTAAAAGCTTCCCAAGGCATTATGCATTTGGAATATTTGGTATAAGGTAAGTTTTAAATTTGAGTTAGTTGATGTATTTTATGAATATTGTATTAGAGCCTCTTTAAGAAAAATAACAAAACATATTTACATTTAAATCAATCAAGGAACACAAGAAACTAGAAAATTTCCTACTATATTAAATCCTTTTTATTTAAATAGGCCCTCCGGGTGACGCCATTTCCCGCGTTCAACAACTCGCTGATTGGTGGAAAGGTACCAGGTGACCTATCCTCTACAGACCTTGGGAATCATCAATTCGTATTCATGGTATGCGTCGAGGCAGGCGAAAGGAAAAGTTATAGAATAAGCAAAATATTTAATAAATAATATTTACGAGGGTGGATCAAATATAAACAAGCCTTTTCAACTTACTAACGGAAAAGTCATTCAAGATGAACGTGGCCGTTATAATTTTGGAGTAGGGATATTCAGCAGTATGTAGGCGGTTGGTAGTGCCGCGATGCTCATTTGGCCAGGAGCAATCGCAATGAGCGAGAAGAAGGGACACAGCAGTGTTGCGCAAAGAATAATCATTAAATTTCTTACACGCGAAAACGTGAAACCTGCTGAAATTCGATGCAGATTGCGAGCACAGTTCGGAAATAAGACGCTTTCGTGGGTACCTGTAAAAACTTGGTGAAAAGAAATTAACGACGGCCGTGAGCGTGTCGACAACGTGAGTCACCCACGTCGTCCGCGTACCATCGTTTTTGCAGGCAAAGTTTTAGCGACCGTTTTCTGGGACTGGAGAGGAGTTTTGTTGGTCGATTTTTTGCACGAGCGAATAACAATAAACGCGGCTTACTACTGCAACTTACTCGACCAGGTAAAAGCTTGATTATCGCCACAAGACGTGTTGCTCCTGCATGACAACGCTAGACCTGATACGGCAGCTGACTGTGCTGGAATACCCTCCATACAGTCCAGATTTGTCACCTTGCGATTTTCATATGTTTGGCCCACTCAAAGATTCACTGGGAGGCGAGCAATTTCAGACCAATGAAGAGGTGGAGGCATTCGTGCGCAACTGGTGAGATACCCGCCCAGCTTTCTTTTATAAAAACGGTATACGGAAACTGTAAAAAGTTTCTGTTTTGTGTCATGTTTCTAAATAACTAGTTTGTAAACAAAGGCTTGTTTATATTTGATCCACCCTCGTATATTAAGATTCAATTTTTTTGTGTTTTTTGAGGAGACGCGCGAAAGTTTTTGGTACTATTTTATTACATAAAACTGAATAGATTAATTTGATTAATTTTAGCAAAAATAATTTTAAACCCAATAAAAGCACACAACACACGACATAAAATAAAAAGCCCAAAAACTCATTTACACACTTAGTTTGTGACTACACCTCGAAAAAATTCCTTTGATATTAAATAAAATAAAAAGTTCTCACCTGGAACACCTGGTTACCAGTAAGTTGGTAGTTCAAAGGCACCAAAGTCTGACCGCCTCCGGCCAAGGGTTGCTGCTTGAAGACCACGCCCTGAGGCCTAATAAAGGCGGGGTTGATCTTCATGTTGGAATTAACAGTTGTGGTAATCGAGGGTCTGCCACGTTGCCGGTTCAAGGCTGAGTTTGCATTTTGTAACTGCATCTGAAAGAAGGAGGTTATTAAAAAGGGCCTGTGAACTATTTTCTTGAACTTTAGGCATAAAACGTGCACTTTTTATTACTAATGTTAGGGATAAAAGTGACGCTTTTTATTTGCAGCCCGGCCTGATTGCGGCTCACCAAAAAACATTAAAGTGTGTATTGAAAGAACCCATAAAAAATGCCTTTGAATTTGGAAAAAATGTGACAAAAGTGGATAAAAAAGAGAATTTACATTAAAATGAATTGCCTTGAAAACAGTTTTTTGTAAATATCTCAGAAACAAAAGCTCCTACAGACACAAATTATTGACAAGAGTGTGGTCTACTATATTTCGAAAACCGCATAGTGATGCAATGCTCCGTTAAAAAGTTAGCAAAAAACTGCCATTAGCATTAATGGATTTTGACCAAAATCTAATCAGGTCGTTAGAGTGTCGAACACTATTTTATCTACAAATTTTATGAAAATCAATTCAGCGGTTTAGGAGCTATTTTGTTACGGACAGACATCACGACCAAATTGCTAAGATAGGTCAAAATACACCCAAATAACACATTTTCGGCGTTATCTAAAAAAAAATTTTTTTTCGTCGAACATAATATAGTCCAAATTATACGCATTTGTAATGACGTCATTTTTGTTTATCTTTGTTTAGTATATGATAAACAGCGGTGACAATAAACTTTGTAAAAAAAAGTAGTGTCTATGATTAATTCACTTTTTAAATAGGTAGGTAATTGGTTATGTGAAGTATCCGTCACTGTCAATCAAAAACATGAGTTTGTCAACTTGTCGGAAATTATTTTAAAAAGTTGTAAAATGCTGAGAAACAAATATAATAGGTTTAAAAAACAATCGCATTATTGTTATTCTTATACTTTTAAATATATTGGCTTTTTTTCAACTGGAAAGGGAACAACTCCGAAATGGAATCGCACTTCAATTTGAAAATGTGATACAGCGAGTCGCAGATGCAACAAAATTGAGCCCAACAACGATAGTAAATATAAAAATATCTACGCTATACGTTTTTTTCTCACCTGGTGACGTTATTACAAATGCGTATAATTTATACTATACCATTAACGTATTAACCGGTTAATACATTAATGGACTATACCTTCTCTAGCCATTGCTACGCGGGCTAGGAAGGTAAAAAAGTGATTTAAAAAAAGGGACATAGGTATCTTTTCTGTAGAAAATGTTTTAATACTATTTTTGGAGCTGTGTTTTAAAATTTAAAACTATATTTTAATAAAATTTTCATATATTTATTCAGCTTTTTTAAATTTTAACACTTTACTAACTTGAGTTTAGTGTGTTCCAAATTAAATATTTTCAATTAATATTTGTTGACTGAAATGACGTTTAAAAAAAATAGTATATAATTAAATTGACAGATAAACTTGATTTTCTTTGTCCATGAACAACTACGTATCTACATTTTCAAATCGCGCACCAAGCATGCGATTTTGGCGAAAATGTCGCCATTGACTTTTTATATATTTCTTAAACCACAGAAAAAAAAAGGGCTGGATACAAATATTTACTGTTGCTTTATTCATCTCGTAATTGATAAGATGAAAAAAGTAAAAGTACAGAATTAGTATCCAGCTATTTTGTTTTCTGTGGCTTGCGAAATGTATGAAAAGACAATGGCAGCATTGTTGCCAAAATCGCATGCTTGGTTTAGTCAGTCCGAGGCTCCAAAGACTTCTACGCCCGCTTACACTGTTAAGAATCACTTTCAAAAATTTTCGCAAGGAAAAATTTGTTCGCCTCCGCAGGATAAACCTATGTACGAAAATTCAGCCTGTTGCTTATCAGTTAAAAAATAGACCGACGTATTTAAAACGTCAGTGCGATACATATAGTTTTATAGCTATTTTTTAAGTAAACAAATCAGTCGAAAAATGTATTTAACCAAGTTGATTTATGTTTTCGGTAATGAAGCACCGTATCAGTCGACATTTTCTCGTTGGTATTGAGAATTCAAGCGTCGACGGATTGCCCTTAGCGACGATACAAGGCCAGGTGGACCAAAAACGGCTGTCACCCAGGAAAACATCGATGCTGTGCGCATGCTCATCACGGAAGATTTCAAAGACCTCAATTCAAAAAATTTATTTGACAAACTAGTGGTAAGAAAATTAGTTTCCCGCTGGATACCGCATCTATTAACCGAAGAACAGAAAGAAGCAATTGGTGTCAAAAAACTCTGGACCGCTTTGATGCAGGAAACTCGAAAAACGTGGACAGCATTGTCAGTTTTGATCAATCGTGAATTTACTCATATGAACTCGAAGATAAACGTCAGTCGTCTGTTTGGGTGTTCCAAGATGCAGAAAAGCTAACAAAAGGCATCTGTTCTCGAAGTGTATTCAAAAAGATGGCCGCAACATTTGTCTTAAAAGCAGGTCATTTAGCAATAATTCCTGTGGAAGATCAAAGGACTGTTACTGCCCATTGATACATCACCATTTGTTTGCCGAAAGTCATCGCTGAGGTCGAGCCCGAACGACGAATCATTCTCCACCAAGACAATTCAAGTTCGCACAAAGCACAAAAAACCATTGATTTCTTAACCCAACAAAACGTCGAATTGTTGGACTATCCCCCATACAGTACCAACCTAAGTCTGAACGATTTCTATACATTTCCGAAAATCAAAAATGGACTGCCTGGTCAAAGGTTTCAGTCGCCAGAGGAAGCGTCGACCCCTTCAAGAATGCAATTTTGCTGTAAATGCAAAACTTAAGACAACCCTCATATACCCCAAAAAACTTAAAAAAATGTGAAAGTGGGTAAATTTCCAAAAAAAAAATGACAAAAGGTGACGGCGTAAAAGAAGTGACAAAAAATTACAAATGTGACTTTAGTGAGAGCCCTGATATTTCTCATATTTCTATAAAAACTTACCTTAGACAGCAACTGATATTGATTAACTTTGTTCATGGCCTGGTACGCGGCCGCTGTGGCATTCAGCCCCTGCCTCAGTTTAGGCATGCGCGGTATTTTCGCAGGCGGTTCCCAGTCGGCGGGCGGTTCCAAGTTGCGTTCGGGTTTGAACTTGCGCGCGCACACCACCAAGTGACGGGACAGCTTGCCTTTTTGGTTGTCTTCGAACGGACACGACGGGCACTGGTGGAAAGCGGGGGCTCGTTCCAAATGACCTGTCAAGGTAAATGCAAAAATTATCACTGCCCAACAGACAAAATGTTGCAAATTTTTTTTTGTAAATTCATTCTTGTGAAGATTCCTATAACTATGGAATAACTTACACTTTGTTATACAGCTTTTGCAAGGAAATCTTATTGCCTACGACAAAGTATAAAATTTTTTTTTTAATAAACAGCTTGGTTTTTAAGAAAATCGAGGAAAACGTGTGAAAAACATGTTTTTTTATGATTTTTTTAAATCACCCCCAATTACGAACATCGCTGGAGAGTTTGTTAGAAGTCAAACCCTACCGAGTATCACATTGTTCAAAAGGGAATTTTACTGTATACAATAAAGTATAGTATATATTTTTTCAAAATAAGCTTAGTTTCTGAGAAAATTAACTTAAAACTTGTAACAAAAATGGCTTATTCTGATTTTTTTAAAATTGATTTAATTTACGAACGCCCCTAAAGTTTTTAATATGAAACCAATCCGACGATGTTGTACATCATTTTAAAGGAAATTTTATTGACTATAATAAAATATAACACCTATTTTCTTGTAGACATTGGTTTTTAAAAAATACTCTGCCAATATATGGGCCCCTAAGCTCACACTAGCTACTATAGTTATAGTGTACGTGTGAGCTAATATAACTAAAAACTGAAATATATTTTATTCAACTCCAGACTAAATTACCTTTTGTTTGATACCACAAGCCATGTTTTGCCTTAATCTCAAATTTTTGAAATCTACCCCCACCCTTAAAAAAAAACAAAAACTAAAATGTATTTTGTTAAACTCCGGACTCAATTACTTTTGGTTTGATATCACACAGGCCATATTTTCACTTAAACTCTAATTTTTGAAATATACCCCCACCCTTTTTTTAAATAAATTAAAATGTATTTTGTTTAATTCCAGACTCAATTACCTTTCGTTTGATATCACACACGCCATATTTTCACATAAACTCTAATTTTTGAACTCTACCCCCACTCTTTTATTTGGTTTGAGTTCGGTGGATTTTGTTCATTTTTAAATGGGACCATCTCGACCCAAGACCCAGCCTAAGTACCAAATTTTATTAAAATCGGCCAAGCGGTTTTTGAGTTATGCGCGTTGGTCGTTACAGACATACAGACAGACATACAGACAGACAGACGGCGCAAGAAAAAAGTTTCAAAATCATCTGAAACGCAAAGATATATAAAAAATTTTAAAATCGGAGCAACTTTTTTTTTCTCGAAAAAATTAGGATCACTATAGCTCACACTACTATAGTATAGTAGTAGTGTGAGCTAAAATCAAATAAATCATGGGAAAAACATGGGTATTTTTTAAACTTTTTTAAATTACTTCAATTAACGGACGCCGCTGGAGAGTTTGTAATCAGTCTTACGCCATTGAATTAAACCTTGTTAAAAAGGAAGTTTTCCCCTTAGCTTAGTTTTTAATAAAATTTGAAAAAACCTCAAACTATCAGATTTTGGGGGGGTCTGGGCGAGGGGGTTTAATGTACACTTATTTCAATTGGTGCTTTACAGCAGCAATTTAAAATTTCGGCGCCATGTTGGCCGCCGTTTTGAATATCTCAGCCCCTGTCAACAATTCGAGGTGGCAACCGGGATATTCGGATATAGCGGGGTCGAAATAGGAGCAATTGACAATTTGAAATCTTGCCTTAGTTATGTTGACCAAAGAAGGACTTACCTCTAACGCAATGTTCAGCCTCCATGTGAAACAGAATGTCGTGGGGGCTGCGCACCTCGAACGCGCAAAAGTTGCACTTGTACACGAAGTTTTTCATATGCGGCGTCTCCAAATGGTACTGCATCGCGAGGTACGACTCCGATTTGAAGTTGCAGAACTCGCATTTTTTCAGTTGCATTTTAAACGGATCGTTCGTGCCTAAGATAAAAACGTTATTTAAATACAAGGGCTCTCACTCCAACAAAATAAAAACACATTTATTTAAAAAATCGGCGAAGGTTTTTATGATTTCTAATTGGTTTCACGACTTAATAAAATTTAGCCGTTAATGAGATTTCTTACAAGAGACGTATCACGATTTTTAGAAATCTTCTGCAATTTCCGTGATGTCTAACCGATTTTTAGGGATCGCACATAATTCTCACGATTTCTGATCAAAAAAACAGACGACATATTAGAAATCTTCCTTTTCCTTTTTGCAACTTTCTAAATGATTTCTGAAAATTTAAAGTAGTATCTGTGATTCCTGTTGATGCGTCGTGATTTACACAAATTCCATGTAAAGTTTTAGTGATTTCCGGAAATCATATACAATTTTTTAGGTACCTTCAGAATTCTATGCAATTTGTATACGATTTCTGGAACTTGCATAATATTTCCGTGAGTTTTGGATCAATATTAGTAATTTCCACAAAAATTGCCTGAATTGCCTGGGCAATTTCTGCAAATTAAAAGATTTCCGCGAATTTCTAGGTGAATTTTTAAAATTACAAAATTTAGGCAATTTCCGCGAATTTAAAAAGAACTTTGCTATTAGAAGTTTTTACATTTTTTTAGGCGGACGGGTTGTGATTTTCTAAAATTCTATGCAATTTTAAAGCTACTTCCGGAAATCTCCTATAATTTCCGCGATTTCCACAAGAAAGTACATGTATTTCGGAAAACACCCGAGTGCCGACGATTTCTAAGTCATTTCCTGCGCAATTTTTCTGAAAAAATAATTTGCTATCCACGATTTCTAAGAAATTTCCGAGATTAAGACGTTCATTAAATACAAGGTCTCACTAGAACAAAAGAAATACACATTTATTTCGGAAACCGGCCGATTTTCAGAGATCCCATGTAAATTTCGTGTCTAAGCGATTTGTATGAATCGCACATAATTTTCGGGATTTCTGATTGAAAAAAGACACATATATTTTAAAAATATTCCAACTTCTTTTCCGTTTTGCGGTGCTTCTCGGTGATTTTAAAAATATCATGTGACTTTTGCGATTTCTAAGCGGACACGTTACGATTTCCGAAAATTGGTTTTAATTGTTCGTGATTTTCGGTTTATTTCCTCATCAATTTCTGCGATTTCCACACGATTCCTAAGCGAAAATCGTGTGTGTGTAACTTTTTAGGTAATTTCTAAAAATCACGTATGATAGCTGCGATTTCTAAGTGACGTAATTTTCAAAAGATTTATTTATTTATTTATATTTTATTTAGTGTTGACGAGTTTGTATCTAAATTTAAAAAAATAATAGGTTTTTAAGTCTTGAATTTTTATAAATTCCTCTTTTGAAAAAATATAAATTTGGACAAAAAGTCAAGGACACGTCGCGATTTCCTAAAAAGGCATGCAACTTTGAAACAACTAATTTCCGTGATTTCCCCACCAAAACGTACATGTAAATCGCTTAAGTGCCAAAGTTTCTACGCCATTTCTGAAAAAATTGTTTGATTTTCGCGATTTTCTAGGCTATTTCTGGAAATCACATGGGATTTCCGCGATTTCTTAGGTGATTTTTGGAAATCACATGTGATTTTTGCAATTTTCAAGTGATTTCAAAAAAATCGCCGTTGCGTTTTGGCAAAAAAATTCGAGGCCGACACGTCGCATTTTCAAAAAAAAAAAACAAACTAGTGTTCTGGTAGTGAGACTTTTTTTGTACAAACGATAATTTAACACCGCTCGAAGACAAATAACAAGGAACTTATTTATCATAAAGTAAAAGCCAAATTATAATTTGTATGACAAAAAATTGCGTTTTTTGATTATTTTAAAATTTTAATAAAAGTTCCAAAAATGTTATTTAAAAAAAAATCATAACAATGTATAAAAAGGAAATAACAATTGTATCAAAAACAGAATAGAATAATTTTAAAAATGGTGTCAAAAATATTTACCTTTGCTGTTCTCCAAATTTTTCATGAGTGAGGCGATCATTTTATTAGTTTCTGGGTTGGACCCCTTCTCCCTTTCCCTCTTGCGCTTTTGTTGCTTCAGCAGATCATTTTGAACATATTCTTGAACCTAAAAAAAACATTTTGAAAGAGCTTTAGTGAAAAAATATGTATGTGTCTCTTAAAAAGTAAAATCTTATTATTGTAAACTCCTACAATCCTTGTAAGAATCCTTAATATGTAAGGAAGCAAGTCTCACTTACTAAAAGGGGTTTTTGCTGTTTCCTTCAAAAATTCATAAGTTATGCTATTAAAAATTGTAAAATAATGTTCTTAAATCTAAATAAGTATATCAAACACAAACTGGTATTGTTAGGCTAGTATTGTTATTATGTTATTGTTAAAAATTGTAAATATGCTTACCAAATTAAATCCAATATCTGTAAAGAACTTTCCCAGTGGACTGCTGAAATAGTTGTAAGGCTTTTTGGACTCATCCTCTTTTGTTTTTGGTTCCTCAATGTCTTCCTCGTCACTGCTACTACTGCCGTCTCCTTTTTCTGAAGCAGAACTCTTTTCATCTTCTGAGGCTTGATAGTCATCATCATCCTCCTCTCCTACACAAAAAAATTAATCATCTTTTAGTAATATAGGGTGGTCCAGATAAAAGTAACTAGGGATTTCGGACATGGTAAGGTACAATTTTGGTAAACTGAGAAAAAAGTTGCGCTATGCCGAGCCAACAATCTCAACCTTTAAGACACAAAATTTATTAACTATCGATTTTTAAATAAAAAAGTCCGCCATTTTGAATATGTACCTTTGGATCCGCTATTTTGATTTTTATTTTAAGTTTAATTTGGCAATTATAATTATTGACCTTAAACTGCAATTAAATGTAAAATAAATAAATAAACACACAAGTTCTAAATTTGATATATAGCGGTTTATAAATGAAAAATTCCAAGTGCCATTTTGTTTTTTTTCTCCCCCCCCCCCCCCGCAGATCCGCGCCTGCCTCAAAGGGAGTTGCTCTACTTTTGGCTAATACTAAACTATAAATGACTTACCATTCCTTTTTCGTTTTTTCTTTTCCTTCGCCTCTTCTTCTTTTTTAGACTTCTTCTCTTCATCACTGTCTAGATCTTCATCTTCTTTATCTTTGTCTTTCTCATCTTTATCTTTGTCCTCTTTATTTTTCTCACTTTTTTCATCTTTTTCTTTATCATCTTTGTTCTCTTTGTCACCCTCTTTATCTTTCTTCTCTTTTTTCGCTTTCTTCCTCTCTAAAATCTCTTTTCGAATGTCTTCAACAAAATCTTTTAGTATTTTTACAGGGGGTTTTTCGTATACATAGGGCACTATAAATGAGGGGGCTTCAACAACAAACATGTCATCAGTCAGGGTAGGCAGCAGTGGCGCCATCGGGGTGGTGGCGACAGCTGTGACTGTCTGAGTCTTCACTATGGTCTGTAATAATAAAAAAAATATATTTTTAGCTCACACTACTACTATAAGTAGTGTGAGCTATGGTGATCCTAATTTTTTCGAGAAAAAAAAAGTTGCTCCGATTTCAAAATTTTTTATATATCTTTGCGTTTCAGATGATTTTGAAACTTTTTTGTTTTGCTGTCTGTCTGTCTGTCTGTCTGTAACGACCAACCCGCATAACTCAAAAACCGCTTATCCGATTTTAATGAAATTTGGTACCTAAGTTGGGTCTTGGGCCGTGATGGTCCCATTTAAAAATGAACAAAATCCACCGAACGCAAGCCAAATAAAAGGGTGGGGGTAGATTCCAAAAATTACAGTTTAAGTGAAAATATGGCGTGTGTGATATTAAACGAAAGGTAATTGAGTCTGGAGTTAAACAAAATACATTTTAGTTTTTTTTTAAAGGGTGGGGGGTAGATTAAAAAAATTTGAGTTTAAGTCAAAACATGGCTTGTGTGGTATCAGACGAAAGGTAATTGAGTCTGGAGTTGAATAAAATATATTTCAGTTTTTGATTATATTAGCTCACACTATAACTATAGTACCTAGTGTGAGCTTAGGTGCCCATAGATTGGCAGAGTATTTTTAAAATGTGTTTGAGATATTTAGTTCAAGTTTTACTACACAATAAGGTTTAGATAATTAAACAAGCCAGCTTTCTTCCTTTTTCATACCCCTGAACTTTTTTGTGGTGTGCTTCTGGTGAATTCTGAAATACAATTCTGTTTTATTTAATAACTTTATCATTTCCTACAGTTTTTTGGTACCAGCTACTAACATTATTTTGCTGTTTCAAAATCAAATAAAATACAGAGTGTTTTAAAATAAACAAAACCAAATAAAAATTGTTAAAGTAGCACAAATCTTTGCAATGTCATACAAAATTTACTTTTTAATTTATCTTTCTAAAATAAATATTAAAAAAGTTAGAGGGAGTGTCCATTTATAAAAAAATAAAAGGGTCATTATTTATGGTATGTATCTACTCATAAAAAAAATCCCAAATTTGAAATTTTTCTGATGATTAGTTCCAAAACTTCCAATTTGGCTCAAACATGTACTTACAAACATTAAGTTTTAAGATTTACTTACACCAATATATTAATACATATAGGGCTTATTTGAAAGGTTTTGAAAATACCTTTCAAATGAGATCATATGATCACATTTTTTTATAAAAAATAAAACTCAAATTTTTTAATTTTCTAAATTTATGTATTTTTTGTCAATGTTTTTGCAAGATTCTTACCAAATTTGAAGGTGGAGCAATGAAACATATTAGCCTAAATGAAAGCTGAAAAATATTTAAAGAAATTTAATGTGTTTTTTGAAAAATTTTTAAAAACAAAAATAGTATATAAATTTTTTTTGTAATTTTTACAATTTTATTAAAGTGATAAGTATCACTGGTAAACTTTACACTGTTATTTTTTCGTTAAAATGTCTGTTTTGTGTTTTATTACTTGGAAAATTATGCTTTCCCACTATTTTTCTGTATATTTATTTTTATTGTTAACATTTTTTTTAGCTCAAACATATACTATACTATAGTAGTGTGAGCTATGGTGATCCTAATTTTTTCGAGAAAAAAAAAGTTGCTCCGATTTCAAAAATTTTTATATATCTTTGCGTTTCAGATGATTTTGAAACTTTTTTGTTGCACCGTCTGTCTGTCTGTATGTCTGTCTGTCTGTAACGACCAACGCGCATAACTCAAAAACCGCTTGGCCGAATTTAACGAAATTTGGTACCTAGGCTGGGTCTTGGGTCGAGATGGTCCCATTTTAAAATGACCAAAATCCACCGAACAGAAACCAAATAAAAGGGTGGGGGTAGATTTCAAAATTAGAGTTTATGTGAAAATATGGCGTGTGTGATATCAAACGAAAGGTAATTGAGTCTGCAGTTAAACAAAATATATTTTAATTTATTTTAAAAAAGGGTGGGGGTATATTTTAAAAATTAGAGTTTAAGTGAAAATATGGCGTGTGTGATATCAAACGAAAGGTAATTGAGTCCGGAGTTTAACAAAATACATTTTAGTTTTTGTTTTTTTTAAGGGTGGGGGTAGATTTCAAAAATTTGGGTTTAAGTCAAAACATGGCTTGTGTGGTATCAAACAAAAGGTAATTTAGTCTGGAGTTGAATAAAATATATTTCAGTTTTTAGTTATATTAGCTCACACGTACACAATAACTATAGTACCTAGTGTGAGCTTAGGGGCCCATATATTGGCAGAGTATTTCAACATGAACCCATTATTTTTCCATCCTGAATTTCGGTAAAGATCTTGCTAAAACATTAAAAAATATATTTTAAAAAATATATATTTTTTAATAAATTTAAAAAAAATTTAATTGTTTTTTATAAAAAATCGATCATATGATACCTCATACAAAAGGTAGTTTAAAGACCTTTCAGATAAGCCCAATATCACTATCCTGGTGTAAGTCGTTCTCGATATATCTTAATGTTTGTTGTTATATGTTTGAGTGAAATTGGCATTTTTTTTTATTTAATTTAATTAAAAAAACTAATTATTAGGAAAATTTTAAATTATGGATAGAATGTACCAAAAATGATTAAAATTAATAAAATGGTCTGCCTAATGTCTATTTGATCTGATATGAAATCCCTAAGTTAACTGAAAAAAAAGAAATAAAAATCAAACTTACTGGAGGGGCAGTAGTATGTACAGGAATGGGGGTGATCGTCGCAGCTCTGACATTGGAACTGTAAAGTCCTTGGATTGCACTGACATTCATTGTGGTCATGGTGGTCATAGGTGTTGGGGTAGTATTTACTTGGGACATTGGAGTTTTGGTCATGGACAAATTGGCTCGCCCAGACAATATTGAGTTGGTGTCTATGATCACTAGAGTAGGCTCTTTTTTTGCTGGTGCAGTAATGGGAGTTGATGTTTTGGTCGGTACTGGTACTAGGTTTTTCTTAACACTTATAGTGGGGGTTGTAATGGGGGGTGGTTTCTTTGCAGGTACACGTTCAATGGTTATTTGATCACTAACTGCCAATGGGTCTTGAGGTACAACCTCCTCAATATCTGATTCCTCCTCTTGTTCTTCTTCTTCTTCTGATTCTGCAGGAGGTTTGGGGGGAGGGGAAGGAGTAGAGTCTTTATCACTTTCAACATAACTTCTTTTTTTGATATTTCTAGCACTTCTTCTTGGAGTTATTTCTTCTTCTTTCTGTCTAATCTTTTTCTCTGGTGTTTCTTCTATTTCTATAACATTGTCACCATTAGTTTTTGGTGAATCTACAATCATAACATCACCTTCGTCTTCACTTGAATGCAGTTCTACTGTTTCATCTTTATCATCAATTTCGTGAATTTCAATTTCACCATTTTCTTTGATTTTTTCTGATGCAGGATTACTAGCTTCTTCACTTTTGGCCTCTGAAGGTGCATTGCTGTTCTCATCATCATTTTTGGGCTTTTTAGTTTGACTATCTTGACTATCTTCAGTGTCTTGGGTATTTTGGCTGTCTTGACTTGTCTCATCTGTTGAATCAGGGCTGTTCTGACTACCCTCAGTAGAATCTGGACTTTTTCTGTGCTCTTTATTCTTTTCGTGACTATTCTCATCAGTTTCCATTATATTTTCATCTACATTCTTTGGACTAATTGGTTTCTTACTACTTTTATGTTCTACATCTTTTTCTTCATTTTTATCTATACTATTTTCGTCATGGTCATCTGAATGATTTCCATTGGACGCAGGGTTGCTATCTTTGCTATCTTCAGTACTAGTTACATGTTCCTGGTCTACTTCCATTGATTCAGAAGCTGGAACTTTTTTAATACTTTGTGGACTTCCATGGTTTTCCATTTCTACATCATTGCTGGCATCACCATTCACCAAGGCTACAATAAAGAGAAATAGGTACTATATAAATCTGTTAAAGTATATTATTTTGAAACAAAAATAAGTATATTTTATTTTATTTTTATTGCAAAAAAAATCAACAATTTTCATATTTTGGTTTAATTTATATTTAAGTACCAACATTTGTTTTTTATGTAAGTTTTTATTTTAAAAATATTGCCACTCAACAATAACCTAAGCTGGAATTCACTTTAATAATAGTTGTACAAATTTGGCTCACATTAATGTTCATTATTTGATATTTTGCACATCCGCTTTGAAACAGTCGCAACTCAAAAATTTTAATTTTTGTTATTATTACACATTTGGATAGATTTCTACTTATTTTACCTACCAACAAAACCCTGTGTTCAAATCTCAAATTAAAAAAATATATTTTGCATAACTGATAATATATTTTGCATAAAGAACTACAGATTACAAAATTTTGTTTTGCTTCTCCTGTAAAATTATAACATTTTGACTTACAACAGTATTGAAGGGGATGTGCGATTTATCAATATTTGGGTTGAAATGTAAATTTATGTTACTTTGCATTAATATTAATTGCTAAAATTATTACAACTTTTTTTAAATCACTACATGTACAAAAAGGTGGTAGTGACTTCCCTCTCACAAAAACTTGGGGTTCTTGTCAACTTTAGAGACACAAAAACTAAACATTTTTCTATTGTGATTTCACTTGCAAACACTAATTTAGATATTTTTAAGCATATTTAGATGCGAATAATATCAAAAAACACAATTTTTTATTAGGTTTTGGTAAAATCTAAACTATACGGAAAATCGTGTGCAAAAACTTGTATTTAATTTTGTTAACATTACAGGTGACATTACCCTGGAATAAACTTTTGGTTGGAAAAAAGAAAAACAAAAATTGTGCACCATTGCCAAACTGCTCATGAATACATCCTAAATCTAACCGCACAAATTGGTGAAAGATATTCATTTTGGTCAGTTGGGTTTGGAATTGTTGGATTAGCTCGGGTTTGCTTAGGTTAGGTTTCATTACAATAAATTATGTTTGATCCGGTTAGGTTAGGTTCAGTTTGGTTCACAAAAATTAGCTTGTCTAACGAACTGTCACGATCAGCTGTTTTTCGATCCAAGATGGTTGCCATAGGACAAACAAAGTGTTTTCCCATAAGCCGCAATGTTAACAACAACGTAATTTTTTAAAAAAGTGAAACGATTTAATTTACAACAAAGATGCTGTTTTAAGTATTGATCCTTTGTACACATGGGAAAAATGCGTTTTTCTTTAAAAAAAATCAATTAAAGCCAGTAAATCTCAAATAAAAGGGACCATGTTTTGTTCAAAAAGTCAGGTTATGTTTTATTAGAGATGGGCGATATATCGATCACTGCGATTCAGTAACAGTGAAACAAAAATCACTGGCGCTACCGGTTATCGAAATTCTGCACAAGCAGTTATTCAGTGATTGGTAAATATTATTACCGGTATCTGAGGAACGTCGCGTCTCACGACGTCATCGTGTCGCTGGTCGCATCCGAACGCATATTTGGCAGTGAAATCGCGTTTCACCGTAACATACGAAAACGGTGATTTTCAACTAGCCGGTTAAATCATAAATAGCACTACCGAATATTAGGTAAAACCTTTTTCGCGGCCGAAATAACTGTATAGCCGCAGCCGCAGGGGATGCTCTCCGTAATACTAGGTAAAATAGAGAATGATGAATGAATAATAGAAATATTTTACAAGGTAAAATAGTGAATGAAGAATGAAATATTTTATACAGTGATTGAAATCACCGTTACAAATCACTGGTTACTTATAAATCGCTGTCGCTACTTCACCGGTTAGTCGAAAATCACTGTTTTGCCCAACTCTAGTTTTTATTTACTTTTGTTTTTTTTAACTTTTTTTCTAGTTTTTTACTCAGTTTGAATAATTATTATTAGTTTCTGTGCTGTTATGAATTGTGGCAGCTGGGGAGATCTTGATAATGTTAGTTTTGATGGAATGCCAAGTATTTTGACCTTAAAAAATCATCTTGATTTATATGAACTAGGTATCAGCTCAAGGAAGGGAAAAGAAAGTGGATAAGTTCTTGATTTATATGAACTAGGTATCAGCTCAAGGAAGGGAAAAGAAAGTGGATAAGTGCTCTATTACCTGACAGAGGATAAATTGAAATATTCGAAAGTTTTTTGTCAGGTTTGTTTTGGATAAATATGTAACTGCCATTTTGGCAACATTTTCTATTGGAATCTTTTTTTGTGCTTGCAGAAGTGTAACATAGAATTGTGTTAAACTGTAAGAAATACTTTACTATGATTTTTTTACTATTCTAGGCAAGCAACTTTCAAAACTAGAATACAGCAATGATCCTGACTGGGTCACTCCTGTTGTTGAATCTTTATCTTGCTCTTTTCTGACTTGTAATGTTTAATTCACACCTGTAATGTATTTATTTCATTTTGCCACTACATTGTCAATTAAGAAATTTAACTGGTTAGGATATATCTGATTAAACTTTGTTATACATTAACTTGCTATCAGATTTTTTTTTTGTGTTCTGCTTTTTCTCATTTATTAAAATCATTTTTTTGTTAGGCTTAACCAAATTAAAGTGCTAGATTAGGAGACCCCTGTTATAGGAATAATATTGTATTTCCTTTAAAACAGTAAATAAATTGAAAAATTGAATTGAAAATGAGCTGAACCAAATTTGTACACCATCCTACAGAACTCTTAAATAAACTCTTGGTAGTGTAGTGTCCTGTATAGTGTCCAGTGGAGTCCTGTATCATCAAAGTTTATTTTTCTTTAATAACTATTTATTTTACAGTCCTCAAAACAGTTTAGAATAAACTGGTGAATTTGACAATCTCCCTAACTCAAACCTCTTTTTATCTTAAACTATTTTGGTGGAAATTTTCCTTTATTTCCATGCTTTTTGACACCTAAAACTTGTACACCATAAAATTTGTATAGCATCTGACTGGACCTACTATGAGTCCTGTTGTGAAATTTCTACGGTACTGTTCTGAGCTTATTACCAAAAAAAAATTTTTATGGCATCAAAAAATAGATGGAAAAAAAGTCATCTTTGTTGACTTTGATGACCACAAGAAAAACAAATAAGTTCTCTCAGATTTTTTTTTCAATTTCTCTCAAAAAAACTTGGGTCCTAGGGTCATATGCTGTTACGCCCAATTGTAGAGTAGAGTATATATTTATTTGCATAAACTTTTAGATACATAATTGAGCAAATATTGTTATAAAAAACAGTAATAAAAGTAATAGTCGTAATACAACAGCGAATATTGTACTGTTGTAAAATTTGAACAGTACTGTTGTGAGCTGATGAACCATAGGTTTGACTGCACTTAGGCTCTATGTATTAAAGTTCATCGAAAATCATATGGTGATGTACAGTGTGTGAGGCCAATGACAAGGAAAAACTGTATTTTAATTTTGCAAGTTTTTTTTTATATTACCTATGTTTACTTATATTTTTTTAAATAAACATATTTTGTAAAGTACTTATTAGAAGTTTGCTTGACCAACCTCGGTTGGAACTCATATGTGTATATTGATCTGTTGGACTGACCTACCTATAACTTGTGCCTCTTTTTCATGTCACTACTGGAGGGTTAACACAATTAAACTTTGTCTAAACCGAAAAATCATAGTGAAATATTTTTCACAGTTTAACGCTATAGAAGGCCTATTACTTAGCAAAAGGTTTAGTCAAGTACACCAAAAGATCCTAATAGAAAACCTGAATCTGATGAGAAAAGTTTAGTCTATTTCAATTTTGTCTCTGTTAAGTGAGCCTTGAAGTGAGCTCTTTGAATAGAACTACTTTTCCACTTCCCCCTACCTTGGGCTGATAGTTCATTGATTCATTGGTCAAAAAACTTCAAATTCAATGAAAACTAACATTATCATTACTTCCTCCGCTGCCACAATTCACAACAGCAAAAAAACTTGACATAATAATCAGTGGTGCACCTAGAAATATGTCTTGGGGGACCTGAAACCTTTGGGGGCCCGATATCTTTGGGGGGCCCGATATCTTTGGGGGGCCCCCAGAGGTCCCATGATGTTGTACTTTATGCTATTTTTTCTGTTTATTCATGAAATATATGGAAAATATCTAAAAAAATATGTGGTTTAGGGGGTCCAGGCCCCTAGCCCCCCGCCCCATTGGTGCGCCCATGTAATAATTCAAAATAAGTAAAAAAACTAGAAAAAATTTAAAAAAAAAACAAAATAAACAAAAACATAACCTACTATTTTGTAGAAAACATGGTGCCATTTATTTCAGATTTTCTCGCTTTGGTTTAATATTTTTAAGAAAACCACATTTTTGAGACTGAAGCTCTTGTCATTTTTGTGAAATTTACGTTTTTGTTAACATTACGGCGAGGGGTGAACAGCTCTCACAATTGGTGTACACATTTCTCACAATCTTTACACAATCCCTCCCAATCTGTCACAATCTCTCACAATCCTTCACAATCTTACCACAATCCCTCACAATCTTACCACAATCCCTCACAATCTTAGCAAAAGAGATTGTGAATTTTCACAATCAGCTTACACATTTTGGGGTTAGCTGGTCAGGACCAGCTAAGTAGCAGGGCCGGGAAAACGGAAATTAAGAGGGCGGCAAAGGAAACTATAGACTTGACCTTTTTTTTTTGGTCAGGTCAAATTTTTGATGGGACGGACATACCCCCCCCCCCCCCCGAACCACAATCTTGCCACAATCCCTCACAATCTTTACACAATCTTAGCCAAAGATTGTGGATTTTCACAATCGGTGTACACATTTTGGGTTAGCTGTTCACCCCTCACATTACGGCTTATGGGAAATCAGGAAATTATGTTTGATTAGGTTAGGTTCAGTTCAGTTCAGTTAGTTTGAGTTACGTTAGGTTTGATTTATTCAAGTTCTAGTTCAAATATGCTTTTTTGCATAGGTTAGATTTAGTTAAAAAGTGTTTAAGATTTTATGCAGTTTTGATGTTTGAATAATGTTTTTAAAGTAAGTTTTTTAAATAAATCTTATTCACACAGTAAAAGTCTATTTTTTCCCTAATTTTGATGACTTTTGTGGCGATCTGGCAACAGTGCCTTTTTGAAACATATTTCAGGTGCATTTTCGTTGGCAGCCATGCTTTTTGAAGTTAGTTGTTATTCATTGGTATTGAAAAAAGTGAGGTTAAACAGCTCATTTTATAGGACTTTTTTTCCATTTTTTTCAAAAAATACTGCATAATCTGCAAAAATTTTTTGTTGTAAACATTCTAAAAAGGCCCTTTTAAAAAAAAATTCACAAAATTTGTGTGTCTGTCGACAGGCCCCAAACTTAGATATACTTTTTAACATAACAAAACAAACCTTCTTCACTGTTTGAATGTAATTCGTCCACTTCACCCATCTTCTCCACATCTGCCATAGCCCCAAACTGTCAGATCTAATAAAAAAATATATGTAAACTTAACTGCTCATGGCTGCTATGACCAGCTATGACACAAGATAATAATTTTTTTATATTTGGATTTCAAAAAAACATAATCTTGGGTGGAACAGTGGGATAATATTGGTTTACATTCTAGCTTATGCTGCCATTTCTGTTAATGTTTCTGTTTGGGCATTGCAATGCCCTTCCCTGTACCAAAATTGGCAACCAATCCACCCCTCGGCATCACTACTTGCCAAATTTTAATTTTTTTACATAATGCTTGACATAATGCTAAAATTGATACATTAATCTTTTGCAGTTGTTATTAATGTAAAAATAACTATTGTTTTAAATGTTTTATAAATGAAAAACTATTGAAAACCAAACATTTTTCATTCAGACTCTATTTTCCCATAAAAAAAACTAAACCAAAACAAAAAGATAACCTCCAAAATAACTTGTATTTACATTTACATTAATTCTCAGTAGCTACCCAAGTGAATAAACCATCATTAAAATCACAAAAGGAATTTCCAACATAAAAACGAAAAATGAAAGTTTGTTTGAACTTTTTATTGTTCCACCACTGGCGATGGGAACGCTGATAACTGTATCCCCGCCGGGTCGCGCCGCTACTGAAAGGAAAACCCCACCGTGGTGTGGGCCGCAATCACCCACTTTCCACGGGAAAATTTGCCCATTTTTTGTCATTTTTATGAATATTAGGTTATAATATTTGTTATTTACCATAGATTGGTTGATTTATCGGATTTCCCGCCACGGCACATGTGAAAATCAAAGGAAAGAAACACAAAACATCTGCACCGCGGCCAATCGTAACAATTTGTCGTAAACACCCGAATGCACAGTTGTTTGAAGGCCCGCGATATTCAAATGTGCCGACCGGAAAATGACATGTTTTCACTGTCCACCAGTCGCCGAAAAGGCAATTTTCGGTCTTGTTTTTGAGATATTTTGACGGAAAAACAATAAACCAGACGGACACTGACGTAGCGGACCCTAGGCAACGCACCAAACTGCCAATATGGCGTCTAACGGTACGTCACGTGACCTAATATAGTGACGTCTCCTTTCCGCTCCCTCCGCTCCGCGCGCGGCTACACTGCACGAGCAGGATTTTTTTATTGCGTAAGCAATGGAAATAAGCTAATTTTTGGGTAAAAAACTGCAAAAAACGCCTGAATTTTGGCTTTTGAAAATTCGAAACGTGTCACAGAACAGGTTGTTGAACTAGCCCATGTGCGAAGACAATAACTTTCATTCATAAGATTCCGTCAATTGAATAGACACGTGCTTTTATGCATTAATTAGCAATTTTGATGATTATTCGATGATGTTTTGAGTGATTTCACTGAAAAATCATTAAACTCTATTGGCAAAACATATATGACCATAATTTCATTAAAAAATCATGTTGACACTGTTTAAAAAGTTCGAAAAATCTCCAAAAAAAAGTGCCGGTCGTTGCATGACATTTATATTCAAAACTTAGTAATGCGGAAAATTTGGTAAACTACCTTTTGTGATTTTTTTTTGAGATTTTCCAATTTTTTTAAATTTGATTCGTCACGAAATGAGTTCTCTGAGCCGCGCCCCAAGTTAAAAAAACACACAAAATGGTATTTTCAAACTTCCCTCACCAAAAAATATTTTTCAAAATATTTTCTTCTCAGCCTCCCCTGGATGTATTTCAAAAACGTAAATTTCGATTTTTTTAATGCATTTTTACTAAAATTCAAAAGGTAATTAAGTAATCAAATTACCAATTACTGACCTTTCAAAAATTTTTAGAAATAGTTTTTTTTCAAAACAAAATTGTATCTATTTAAAAAATATATAATTTATTTTAAATAAATTTCTAAAAATCTGTTGTGACTATAGTCGGTAATTTACTATATATACCGGTAAAAATGGAAACAAAGACCGATTTTTTAAACTACGCATGCGCGACTCGTTTTTGTTCACGCAAAATATGCTTCTCAGTCACGTGTCGTTCATATGTGAGATTATGAGACGGAAATAATTTTACACGGGAAAAGAAAGAGTTGCGCATGCGCAGTTTAAACAATTGGTCATATAATATAATTCCTTACCTAACTTTGAAAACCTGATTTAGCAAGCCGTTCTGGTACTCGAAATAGGATTTTTTTAAATATTTGATCCCTCCTTCTACCTCCTCGCCCCCCAAAATAATGGCTTCATCCATTGGTACCAAAAATGTTTGAGCCAATAAGTTTGGTTAAAATCGATTTAGACAAACAGACAGACGCAAAACATACAGACAGACTTACACCATTACAAAATTTGTCTTGAGTGAAATTTGAAAAAGGTTTTTTGACGATCCCAATAATAGCCTTTAATATCTGTCTAAAAATATTTCGTTTTAAACTAAGGAGGATTCAGATTGGATTAAACATGTAAAGGTCTTAAATAATAATATTAGAAAATATTAGTTTTTAAATAAATTATAAAAAGTAATTCTAATATAAATTCAAATACTTTAGGGGTCCGGGCTCCCGCAGTCCCCCTAAAATTAATACACCTACTTTGATATACTGTTTGTTTTCTTTGAAAAATAAAGAAAACGCATTTTTATATTTTTTTGCCAAAAAAGTTATATTGAGAATATTATCAAAAAAATGTTTTTAGATTAGAGTTAGAACTACGCGTTGCTACGCAGCAAAAGCGAGGAAAGCATAGTTTGACGTCTCTACGATGTTCGTAGCACGCCATGGCAGCTTGCTATTACCCCCCCGCACCCCGCCAGAGGCGTACCATTAGATGTTTTTAACTTGAGCGGGATACACACGCCACTTCGAATATGGAGACGATCTCGAAAAAAGTAAACGTTTCGTGGAGAAAGAAAATAATTTTACCGGATGGACGATCGTCAGAACCTCAATTTGTTGTTGCTGCTGCTTATTTTCTCTCTTTTGTAGAAATTTTCGTAGCCAAGTTTTATAATATGCTTACGTCGACGATCTCAAAGGCGCCATTTTTTTAAAGATTCTTTGATATCTGTATAAATGGTAACCTACCTGACACCTAATTTTCAAATATTTTTTTTTTCATTTGAAAGAATTAAAAGATTTTTTTTTATAAATAGGCAGCGCCATTTTTCCGAAAAATCTGCATGGTATTTCTTGTAAATAATTAATTTGCCAAACTGGGACGAAACTATAGCTGGGCCATTTCGGGGGCGTTCAGCCCAAGGCTATAGGAAGTGCGGGGAGGGGCGTTAGATAAATTTATCAGGCACGGTTCGTGCCGCAGGCTACATTATAAACACCAGTATACAAGTTATAAATATAGAAAAAATTAAAAAAATTGAGCCACAAACATAAATTTTTTTAAATTAAAAAATTGCGCAGCAGAAATAAATTTGTAAAAAAAACGAAAAAACTATGTAACAGAGGAAAACTAAAACTGTTTGAAAAAATTGTGTTGCAGAAGACTATCTCTGCACTATAAAAAAATATAGAAAAATTGAAAAAAAAAACTACGCCGCAGGAAAAATGCGGAAAAAAATAACCAGAGTTGAAAATTTTAACGTTCGCCCAGCCCTTGGGCCCCCTAATTGCGACACTGACTGTCCAACTGAATATCAAATTTGAATTTGTAATATAAAGATTTCCTTTACAATCGCAAAATTTTATATTTTTATTGGGAAGTGGTCCATAACTTTTTTATTGAAGAAAAATTCATTTTAATATACATCGCCTTTTTATAGCTTTTTTAATAAAGAATCCAACTGTGAAATTAAATTGCATCTATTAGTTTCAGTTTTTGAGATAATAGCCGAGAACAGCTTGCTGTTTTCGGATAGTAGACAAAGTTGGTATTTTTCTTTTAGAAAAAAAAAAGTTGCTCCGATTTCAAAATTTTTTATATATCTTTGCGTTTCAGATGATTTTGAAACTTTTTTGTTTTGCTGTCTGTCTGTCTGTATGTCTGTCTGTCTGTATGTCTGTCTGTAACGACCAACCCGCATAACTCAAAAACCGCTTGTCCGATTTTAATGAAATTTGGTACCTAAGTTCTAAGGGTCTTGGGCCGTGATGGTCCCATTTAAAAATTAACAAAATCCACCGAACGCAAGCCAAATAAAATGGTGGGGGTAGATTCCAAAAATTAGAGTTTATGTGAAAATATGGCGTGTGTGATATCAAACGAAAGGTAATTAAGTCTGGAGTTAAACAAAATGAATTTTAGTTTATTTTTAAAAAAGGGTGGGGGTAGATGTCAAAAATTAGAGTTTAAGTGAAAATATGGCGTGTGTGATATCAAACGAAAGGTAATTGAGTCTGGAGTTAAACAAAATACATTTTAGTTTTTTTTAAAGGGTGGGGGTAGATTTAAAAAATTTGAGTTTAAGTCAAAACATGGCTTGTGTGGTATCAAACGAAAGGTAATTGAGTCTGGAGTTGAATAAAATATATTTCAGTTTTTGATTATATTAGCTCACACTATAACTATAGTACCTAGTGTGAGCTTAGGTGCCCATAGATTGGCAGAGTATTTTTCTTATGCAATGACCTATTTATCCTTTTATATTCTTTGTACTTTTCTAAAATTTTAAAGTCATACCTGTTTGGTTTAGAGAGTTGAAATTTTTCAAAATTTCTAAAATTTTAATGTTAGGATCAAAAACGCATCTAACATTTTCGTAAAAATTGAGTTTTCTATATTTCAGTTTCGAGTTATATATATATATATAAATCACTTGGTTTTTAAGATATTGAAAGTTGAAAAGGCAAAATCTCCATTTATGGGTTTAATATGTTTTTATGGATTTTTTTTTGCTTTGATTTAAGCAGAAATACTGTGTGTTTGCTTTGGGTAGCTGTATAAATTTTTTTTTCACTTACTTGATTATTCAAAAATCTTCCTCGTCTTCCTCCTGATCGAACGACAACAAACTTTTGTTTTTTATCTTCTTTGAAGATTTTTCGTCCCTATTGCTAGAAGATCTTTTAGATCCTTTATTGTCTTTTAGACTTTTTTCACTATCGGAATTTTGAAGTTTGTTCGATTTCTGGGCTTTAAATATAATGGGGGCGCTGAGATCCGCAGGGAGTTCTTCCTCTTCTAAAAGTAAAATTTCGCTAGCAATTCGTCGCCAAAAATGTATGGCGAAACAAAAACCGAATAAAGATAAAATTAAAAATTAGATACAAAAAATATTTTTAAAAAACGGACAAAACCGCGCCACTCAAAACCGCGCCGGACTATAACCGCGCAGAATCAAACAGCGTCTAAGGACAATAAAACCGCGCCAGACCAAAACCGAATAAACAAAGCCGCGTCGAACTAAAACCGCGTCTAAGGACAAAACCTCACCTAAGTTATAGATATAGTTTAGAAATCCTGTCCTTAAATTATGTAACACTCTATGGGGGGAGGGGGGGTTTGGCCTTACGTTACACTCAATGTTTTCTTAATGTGTTTTTTCTTAAAAATCCTGAACTTTAGCGTTACGTAATTTAAGGACGTTCCCTAACCCACATAGCACAAACATCACGACAACGTTAAATTAACGTGAACAAAAATAGTAAAGTTATTTTTTAAAAGAAAACAACCTCATACCATGTAATATTTGTTTTGTTAAATCTACATGCTTAAAGATAACTTAAAAACAAGGAGGAATCAAGCTATAAAAATGTAATTTTTGCTGAAGTTTCTGGTGCTTTGTATATAACGTATTTTTTACCCTCGTTATTTTCATGTGCCAAATTCACACTTGAAGAATCATCTACATCATGTTATAAAACGCCACTAGATTAAGACTTCCCAAACCTAATTTTTTGTGTATTTTTTTTGTCACGTTTTTAAACTTAAAAGTGACGCGAACGAGGGGTCATCAGCTTTCAACAGTACTGTACAAATTTCACAACAGTACCCGACAGTACCACGACAGGATCCAACAGTACTCGACAGTACACGACAGTACTCGACAGTACACGACAGGACTCAACAGTACTCGACAGTATTACGACAGGACCCAACAGTACTCGACAGTACACGACAGTACACGACAGGACCCAACAGTACACGACAGTACCCAACAGTACGTAATAGGACTTAACAGTACACGATAGAATCCAACAGTACTCGACACAACCCTCTTACCCGAAACAGTGGCGTTGATGCAAAACGACAGGATGACTTTTTTTTTTTTTGGAGACGGCGCGGTTCAAATTTCTACGGCGCGGTTCGGTTCATTCATTCATATATGAAACGCGCGAAGGCCCTGTCGGCCTTCCCTAGGATGACCTTTTTTTTGGTCGCAAGATTTGTGAGCGCGGCGCGGTTCCCCAAAGATGATGACCTTTTGTTTTTTTTTTTTTTGCTCGCATGTTTTTTGAGGGCGAGGCACGACGACAGTACTCAACAGGACCCAACAGTACACCGCCAGGACCCAACAGTACACCGCCAGGACCCAACAGTACTCGACAGTACACGACAGTACTCAACAGTACACCGACAGGACCCAACAGTACTCGACAATACCCAACAGTACTCGACAGTACACGACAGTACCCAACAGTACTCAACAGGACCCAACAGTACACGTCAGGACCCAAGTCCTGTTGGACGCTGTACAAAATTTTAGGGTGCCGATGACCCCTCGGACGCGAAAGAAAGTTCTAAAAGTTCTCTAGTTTAAGCCTACAACACAATTCAAGACAATTTTAAGCTCAAGGCAAGACAAAATATCTACATTATGTTTTCTTTAAAAACTAAACAAGATTTTTAACACTTTCACGCAATATTAATGTGTCTTTAATCAGGTTAATAACTGATGCGTCGTAGCGTCGTGATTGTGAAGGATCAGGGATCAGTTCATTAACTGATTTTGGAGTTTAGAGGCCAAAAATATCGCCAATAGGTGTAGTAGTAAATTCTCAAAAATATTTGGTAGAAACGCCATGCAAGTCGCGTTTTAAAATCCTTATAGAAAAGGCGCGAATCTAATGTGATTTTGACGTTGATAAAAATCTACTTCGAATTTACTTGAAAATAACGTAAAAACATTGCTGTTTTGATTTGATAATGGCGTTATTACAACGCCGTTTTTGGCAACGTTATTTTTTATAACGTTAATGAATGACCTATTAGGCTTGTTTTCATATATAAAATAAACTTTTTTTTTTCTAGCAGCTTTTAAAATAAACGTTTTTTTTTCTTTCGCGTTTTTTACGTGTTAAACACGTGATTGTGCTATGTGGGAACCTAACCTGGGATAACTTGAAACTGCTTATCCTAACCTATTGAGACACATAGCTTCTAGAGACCGTGATTCAGACACACCTCCTGACCTTTGTAGACAAAAAAGTCTCACTTAACCCCACAACATTATTTTGGCAGTATAGTTAACCAGGTATAGATGGCGGTTTTGGTCCGGCGCGATTGTATTCTGAGACGCAGTTTGGGGCGCGCGGTTTTATCTAGCGCAGTTTCGTCATCAAACCCAAAAGATAAAGATCGAACGACAAGAATTTCAAAAAGATTTAAGCAAAATAAGACGACAAAGATATAGGGTGTCTCAAGTTAGATATTTTTTGGGGCGGGTTTCAGATATTTCTATGAGTGATCGAAAAAAACTGCCACTCGATTTTTAGAATAAAAACCCTACATAAACACCTTAGTTACAATATAGCAAGTTAACAGGTTGGCTATGTTAATAACGTAACTGAACTTTATATCACTTTTATAGTTATTGAAATATTAGGGACATTTTGAGTCGCGTATTTTACACTTTGTTACCGTTATTGTTATTACTGAGTCTGCGCATTAGCAGCTTCTCTTTTCCTTTTTTGTTATTTATGGTCACGGCGCCCGGTACTTACGGTGGCCCTTCTTTAATGTTACCGTTATTTGTTAAGCTTGGTTTTTTATTGTTTTTTTTTAATGCAGTAGAACTTTTTACTAAAATTCGGTAGTTTGGTTTGTAAAAAGTCACAATTCTAATAAAAATAAATAAACAAATATAAATAAACAAAAAGTTGAAGGTTTGTGAAACTTCTAAATAAACGTTTGTGTTATGCTTTTCTTCCCTATTAAGTAAAGTTGGTCCATTTTTATAGAATTACCCAAATTTTGTTCGGTCTTTTAAGAAACTGCAATTTTTCTTTGAAATGACGTATCATACCCGAGGGGTGGCTGGATCACCGATTTTTGTACACCAAAAAACTCTTCTGAGCCAAAAGTAAATACCTACGGTGTAATGCCGTCGGTATTTCCTGGTATTTCCCAGTATTTCCTCAAATTCCAATGGTAATTTCCTAGTATTTCCCAACACTTCCCGGTATTTCCTAGTAATTCCCAAGTATTTCCTGGTATTTCCCCTAACCTGTACACCAAAAGGAAATACCGAGCCACCCCCTCGATCATACCTACTCAAAATATTTTTTTTTGTTTCTAATATATTCTTTTTTTAAAAATTACGTTCGCGGTAGGTATGATTTTTATTTCGTTTTTCAAAAAAAAAACTGTAGCGCCAATTTTTTTAAAAATTACCTCATTTATTCTAAAATCTTTGCCTGTAGTGCCATTTTTTCGTTATATATGTATCTACAAAAAAAATTTGCTGTGCGATTTTTTCTAAAAAGTACGCATTTTTTAAACTTTTACAGAAGTTTTTTAAACCTTGTGCCAAAGTTTTAAATTGCGTTGATATTGTGCAAAATTTCAGCTACAGTGCAAGTTTTTGCCAGTATAATATAGTTTTTTTATATTGCAATTTTTTTCCTTCACATCGAGGTGTGAGAAGCCATCTTGTTATACCCCCCCCCCAGTATTAGTAGTGTTTTTGCATTATATAGGTATGAAACTCACTCACTCAAAAATAAAGTAAAAACAAAATATTGAATGTGATACCTACTTCATTTTAAAGGAAATTTTATGGGGTATTAAAAAATCAAAATGGGTCATTCCATAAAAAATATCAACATTTTGTAGTATTTTTAAAAACTAAAAGTAGGTATAATTCAGTTCTCTATTTATCTATAGACATCGAAGAAATTTTCTTTGATGCTATAGGTAAAATTTAGTTTCAACAATATTTTTATAAAAAAATATAAAACTATTGATAGCAAAATGTAATTTTCATGAAGTCATATACTAAAAATCTCCTAAATATTCAATCTATTTTTGTGTTTTTCTTAATGTTTTGAAACATTTTTCCTTTTTTTCATTCATACTTTCATAGGTAGGATTTGCGGTTTTCAATAGTTTTTGAACGCCAGGGTGAGTGAAATATAAGAATGAATAAAATTTAAAATACTAATACTAATAATTAAAAAAAAACAGAAAAAAAACTATTTTTCTTAAAAAAACTCTTCTAGTCATTTGGAGTTTTTATTGGCCCCCCCGCGTACAAACTTCTGTGCCGCGCCAGTGTTCACCCAGTTCACATAACTCGGATGTTAATAAAATTTTCTAAAATGGTGGCTCACGGGTCGAGTTTGAGGACCACGGTCGAAGGGGGACGGTGCGGGGAAGGGAAACCTTCAAAGGGGTCACGTGACCGCCTGTAGATAAAAACGAATATTGTACAGTTACCGATACATAAAGAAAATACCCGTGACCGGGTAAGACATCGAAAATCTAAGCTCACCCCGCTCAAATTTGATCGAGCACCGTGAGTGAGAAAAACATGAAAACTAGGGCCTGACTGCCGACTAAGATGAACCTGTAAAAAGACCTCCGGTCAACATTGGAGGGCAGACCCTGTAGTATAGTAAATCTGGACTTTATTTTACGCCCTGTATAGTTTTGTTACCAGAGCTGCTTTTCTGTTTTATACATATATATATATCGAGCTTTTTGTAGCCTCTTTCCAACTTGCCAACCCAGGGGGAATGTGAAAAATCAATATGGGATATAAGACCTTTAAAAAAAATTTAAAAAAAACTAGACCTTTTGTTCTGCAATTTTTATTGTTAGACCTACAAGGTCACAAACTGCATGACCTTCAAAATTTGACTTTGGGCAAAAAATATACAATAAATATTTGAACTAATAAATTTTGTGCAAAAACCGCATGAAAGTCAAAACCTCTATTTAAAAAAAAATTTCGAACTTTTTTCCAGGTAGAAGGTTTTATTGGAATTTCGGAAAGTCAAAAATAAATTTTAGTTGTGTGCGAAAAAAGTGGTGCTATTCGAAGCCCAATCAAATGCTGATGTATCAAAATTAAAAATATCTACACGGTTTGTAATAAAAAAAGTAAAAACTGCCTTTATTATTAATTGGGTATTTATTAATTGGTCGACATTTTCTGATTTAGCTCGAAATAGCGCCACTTTTTTGCCATTTAAGTAAAATTGTATGTCCATTGTGTGTAAATCTCCATAAGTCTTCATGTAGATAGTAATTATCATTTTAGACATCTGTATTTTATAAATACAGAAGACACATTTTTACCTTCCTAGCCCGCGTAGGAATGGCTAGAGAAGGTATCTATTATTTTAAAGGAAAATTTTTTTTTCAGATAACGCCGAAAATGTGTTATTTGGGTGTATTTTGACCTATCCTGTCTGTGTGTCTGTGTGTATATTATTTCTGTCTGTAATAGCGCCTAAACCGCTGTACCGATTTTCATAAAATTTTCAGTTAAAGCAGTGCTCGACACTAATACGAGCTGATTAGATTTTGGTCAAAATCCATTAATGCTAATCGTAGCAATATACAGTTTTCGGAATAAAGTAGACTACATTTTGCTCAATAATTTGTGTTATAACCAAAAACTTTGTAAGAGCTTTGGTTTCTGAGATATTTAAAAACTGTTTTTAGGGCTGATATATTATCATGGCTTCACTTAAAGTGTGCTAATAGGCTAGCTAGGAAGGTATCAGATTCGTCATGGATCCATTAATTTTTTAATTTTTCGGAGAGGAAAATAGGCATTTTTATAATTTTTTGTAAACGGTTTTTATTCCCTTTCCATGAATATGGAAGATTTTTTCCGCACCGTGGGCGGAATAGTAATTTTTCTATAAAATGCGCAAAGCGATCATTTCCGCACAAAAAAACATTACCAAACAATAAACGCCGCAAGGAAAAATAAGTTTGAAAAAAGAATAAAAAACAAATACTTATGATTATTTCAAATCAAATGTTTAAAAAAGCTTTATAACTCAAACCTCTCTATATAACTCAAACCTTTTAATTGGTCCATGCACTTTTTATATAAATGTTAACCTCTTTAACTCGAATTTCTATAAGTCAAACTCGAACTGATTTGGTTGTCCCTTGAAGTTTGAGTTATAGAGGTTGGACTGTAATAATTTTTAAAAAATACTAAAAAATCATGTATCCAAAACTATTTTAAAAATTTTTTGTTCATGATTACCAAAAAATTAAACACACGCGCGAGTGTAATTTTGGTAGGTACAGACCTATAAAGCAAAAAAAATGCATGAGCAAAATTCAAATTTGCCCACGCAAAGTGTGACAAAATGAGTACTTTTCGCACGCAGGTAGAAAAAATAATTATTTCACTATATTCATAAAAATGGATTTTTTACCTATAATTTTCCATAGGATTGTAAAGACAAATAAAAGTATACCTTTCGAAAGAGGTGTAACTACCCCCCCCCCTTTCCAGATTAAATTGGAATCGACGTTAACCTGACTTTGAGGAAGTTGCATATTTTTTTTTAAATCAAAACTAGAAAATCGCGTTCTGGAAAAATGCATTCCGCAAAAAAAATACAGAAACATAGACGTAATAATATATTACATAACAAGAAAAGAAAGTGACAAATTTCAAACAACACGCGAGTGTAAGAAAGCTACTTTCTATCGAATTGTGTACGCTATTTTTCCTATGAACACTGTTGAACTATCTATACTTATTTTTGTCAAAATTGGCCTTTTGCTCAAATTAATTAAATCTTCTTTTCCGCACATGCGTTGAAAAGTACTTTGCAAAATTTGTGCGGAAAAGTATGGTGACAGTTAACGTCATCATACACTTTTCCATACATGTGCGGAAAAGTACTTTTTCCTACGACCACATATCAAAATGATGGATTTCACACGATTTGCATCTTCAGAAAACGTAAAATTTCATCCACCTACTTTTCCGCACATGTATGGAAAACTGTACGATTATTACGTTAACTGTCACCAAGCTTTTCCGCACATGTGTTGCAAAGTACTTTTTCACACATGTGTGGAAAAGCAGTTTTATTTGATTTGTGCAAAATTAAAGACCAATGTTTACAAAAATTAGTATACCTAGTTCAACAGCGTTCATAGGAAAAATAGCGTACACAACTGGATAGAAAGTAACTTTCTTACACTCGCTTGTTGTTTCACTCGGCTAGCGCCTCGTTCACAATATTCACTCTCGTGTCAAATTTGTCACTTTCTCCTCTGGTTATGTAATATACTATTTCATACAAAACTAGAAAGACACGTTTTGAAAAAAAGCATGCTCCAAAAAAAAACGGAAACATAGAGGTAAACAAATTTGTTTATCATCTAAAAATCCAAAATGGCGACTGCACATAAAATAACAATCTTTATGATGGGAGCAAGTTTATTTTATCTACCTAGTTAAAACTGGAGGCGAAAATACCGTTTCATCGGAAAAGGGAACGGTTTGGTTGGTGAGCAAAAATGGTCACGTGACCTCATCGACTATTTCTGTCTTTCTTTTTTGCATGGGGAAAATCCCAAGCACGCCTCTGTCCTTTAGTAACCGATTTTTTTTTAGAAAAACTTATAAATTTGTGGAAAGAAGAATACTAACAATACTTAACTAAGTTTTGGGTGTTATTATGGTTTCTCGGTAAAAAACGCGAAAGTATAAAAGTTTTCCCGCGAAAACACGCAAGTTTTCAAACTTTTGAACCAGCAATTAATTTCCCGCCACGTAATGCGCATGCGCAAACTCCGAAAGCGGACGAAACGTCAGCGATGTTTCTCATTCGGCTTTGAAAGCGTGACTACTGCAATGTTGCCATTTTCGAGACAAAATAATTTTTAGGATTTTACTTGCACATTTTCTGCAGGAAATCGGTTATTTTTTAAACACTTTATGTAAATTTATACAAAATAATTACTTATTTGTGGAACTACAATGCAAAAATAAATTTAAAAACCGGTAAACACCCATAAAAATTTATTTGAAAAGGGCTTGTCGTAGACGGCTGGGATTTACTCTAGAGTCCGGCAACCGTGCCGTCTTGTTGACAAGTTCGGGTGATTATTTCTATGATTTTTTTGTTTTTGAGGTGACAAACTTTATGAAACTTTATATTTTTGAGGTGTTTACAGTGTGTTACAGAACCTGGATCTTATTAAGTATGTGTTAAAAGGTAATGACAATATATTTACTTACCTTTTTCTAACCTCTTTTGCTCTTGTTGAGCTTCCTCAGCTGTCAAATCGCCGGGGTTGAGGACCACGACTTGGGGCTGCTCTTCCTCGGGGTCTCGCAAATCTTCGTCTTGAATGGGTCCCAAATCTTCACGCTGAAATCACAAAGTCATGTTAAAGTCTATACAGGGTGTCTAAAGTAAAAATCTAACCTACTTTTGTGTCAACAGTGGGCCCTTCTTTGTAGCCAATTTGCTCTTTCAGTTTCCGCAAAAATGACGGTTCTTGGGGTTTCACGTAACCAACACTATGCTTCTTTGACATATCTCATCGTTTTTAAAAAAAAAAATAGGAAACTTTTCGCGAAAAATTCACTTTTTCACACGCAGGTCACTTTTCCCTACTCTGCACACTGTGAGAACTCAACAAACACAGAACAGAAAACGTCAAAGGCAGTAGAGTGGTGGGGGTCGTGAAATAAACGTGGAGTACCGTCATATACGGCGCGCGACGGTTGAGCGGGGGGGTCCGCTGATTCCACTTGTCAATTTTCTACCCTTTCTCTAACCCATAACCAACCCCCTGATAAAGTGTCAAACCCCTAAAATGTCATTTAGAGGGGGGCATCCCCATATAGTACGCCACTGGGTCAATTTTTTTTTCACTCGACTTTTAGGGACTTCATAAAATCACATTATTAATCAACTAATAATTTTAAAATATTTTTTAACCCAAAAAATCTTTATAAGTCTGTTTCTCAAAAATCAGAAACTACTGAACTAGGTAATTTTGAAAAATGTTAAAACATCTGTCAAAATTGTTTTAAAACATCTGTCAAAATTGTTGAAGGAAGCATATTCTTAAAACTACAGAGATTTTTTATCCAAGTAAAAAAAAAGTAATTGGAGAAGTTTTTTGGGATACTTATAATATTATAAAACTCAAAAATTCAAATTTGGCTCAAACATATAGGTACCTATGTAAAAAAATTAAGATATCTTGAGGATTATTTGAAAGGTCTTGAAAAATTTAAATTTTTGGAATTTTTTTTTAACTTTCTCAAAAAAAATTTTTTTTGAAAAAAATTATATTATTTTTTTCTTAATGTTTTAGCAAGATCCTCACTAAATTTCAGGATACAGAAATTAACAATAAAAATACATGGAGAAATAGTAGCAACAGGATAATTTTTCTTGATAAAAGACTCAAAACAGACATTTTAGAGAAAAAATAACAGAGATAAGTTTAATAGTGTTGAAAATTCAGGAATCATATAATACAAAAACATTTCTTTTTATTTATTTTCCAAAATAAAAAATTATTAAAAAAGAAAAAATGTTTTGGCGTCACAATCAATAAAATAATTCAGTAATTTTTTTCTGTAAAATGTCAATGTATTTTACAAAAAAATGATCCCATCATTTCTCGATCTAATCCTGAAATTTGTGGTGTGAGGAGGATCTTGCTAAAACATTAAGGAAAAAAGTTTAAAAAAGGATTTTTTTTTCAATTTTGTTTTTTATAAAAAATACCCCACTCGAAAGGCATCTTAAAGAGCTTTTAAATAAGCCATATATCGCGAATTTGGTGTAACTAGTTTTTAAAATATCTTCATTTTTTTGCACCGACATATTTGAGCCAAATTGCAGAATTTTTATTTTCAAAAAGAAGAAATACTTATTGTCAGAAAAGATTGAAAGTTGTGTTTTCTTTCAAACTTCGTGCATGCATATAACATAGTACATCAGTTAAAAACGAAAAACCGTCTTGGCAAAAAGTTTTATTTATCATGTCGTTGTGAATGGCGTCCTATATACTGCCGTCCTAAGCATAACCCTCGTATTTGACAAAAATCCAAAAATGCGATTGTTGGTTAAAACAAATTATAATAATATACTATATTGTTTATACTAATGTAACAAATCGTAAAACTACAAAAAGTATTTAAAAAGTCACTTAAAATTTTCTTTTTTCCATAAAGCACTATGTATTTTCAAACATTCAAACGCGATTTACTCCAGTTCTTAGGATGGCAGTATACATTTTTAGCGTTCAAAATACATATAGGTCCTACTAGTACTACGTATACATATAGGTACTACCTACATAACTTTATAAAACAAAAATTATACTAGATTTGTGGCAGGCCAGGCAAAGGCAAACAAACATTTAAAACTTAAAAACTATTGGTCTGATTTTGATACAATTGGTAGATATTGGTAAGTACCTACGTATATGCCAAGACCATCAGGGATCATCATGTCATGTCATCGTATTATTTTTAGTTTAAATTTCAAGTAAAGTATGTAAAGATCCATGCACCAAACTGTCATATCTGGGTTCGTTCGGCACGGTACGTTCGGTTCGTCAAGGGTATATATAAAGTAGAAATATTTCATTAAAAAATTAATTTTATTTTGCCAGACTCTGATAAAGATATTAACTATATGTAGGTATATACCTATCTAGTTAGGGGATAATATATTACCACATATTCCCACACATTTTTAATTAAAAATTCGTTGGTTATAAGAGGAAATAATGGGACTAAAACTTGTGTGTGCGTGTTATAGAGCTTTCGTACTTATTTGAAGAAGTCAATTCCCTTCGGATCGTCCAGTCTTTTGATATCGACTAACACATTTTTTTTGGGGGGTAAAGGGTTTTACAAAAAAAGCAAATCTATCACGCCTAAAAGAATACTTAGCTAATTGTGATCCAAAAATGTTGTATTTCCTTTTGTGATAAAATTACAAGTTGAGGAGATACAGGCTGTCAAAATATTCTCCAAATATGTATAAAAAATATTAGTTTTTGACTTTTTTTATTTTTACTTCTTATGCTTTTAAAAAAATATCAATAATATTTTATTACTTCTCTTAAGACTTATTGTAAATAACAAAAACCATTTAGAAAAAGATTGCGTTTATTATGGTATTCATAAAGTTTATAGCAAAAAAAATAGTTTTTCCTAAAAAAATTTGACCGCATAATTTTTTGGTAAAGTTTTGATATTTTAAATTATTGCTTTTGTTTTAATACACGACGCTACCCAATTTCATATTTTCACTTTCAAGTTATTATGAGAAAAGTTTAAACAATCGCCAATTTTGATGCTCTATATCTCTATAACGAAAGAGTTTTGACCCCTTCATTGAATGAACTTTTCCATCAGAAATTACCTCCTCTATCACCTGTTGGCCTGTGGCCCCTAAGTTATGGGACACCCTGTATAGGATATAGAATAAATAACAAATATACAAGATTATTGGCCACGCTGTTTTTTTCTTGGTATATTACATTCACCAAAGATATGAAGAAAATCATATTGGCTCATGTTTAGAAAAACCTTTCTTTCATGAAGACATTTTAATTCTCGTTTTAAGACAGTTGCTTTATTAAGAAATTTTGTTAAAAAACGGAGATTTGCATTTCTTTTGATTTAGTCCTGTCTGTCAATTGTCTATAATTGCAATAATATAACTTAAACACAAATGTACTACCTATTATACTTACACTATACATACCAAAGATTGAAACCAACTGGTATGTGTACTTAATTTCATTTGATGATATATAAGAGTCTTCGAAATTTCGCTATAAAGTTTTTTGGGTATTTTAGAATGACCGAAGAACGTAATATACAAGTTGTTTTTTTTTTAATTGAAAAATTTTTTGTTTTGTGTTAAGAATGGTTTTTCTTCAGGCCAATATAATCAAGAAAACTCAAACACTTAATTTGAAAAACAGTTTTTTATTTTGAAATAGTCCCTTTGCAAAACTAGAGATCAAGAAGAGTAACATGATGTTGTACAGCAGACGTCGAAGTTAAAAGTCACCTTGCTTTTGTATCAAGAAAAATACGTTTTCTAGATTTGATATGGGTAAAAAAAAATTCTGTGTATCCTTGGAAATAATTAAATTTCCACTTCGAAGTGCTATCGCCGATAACAACAAACGTGAAATTTAGTACCCGTGAATTAAAAAAAAAAGTTTCGTGGCTAATCGGGTAAAAAGGAGTTTTTGTTTCTCTCATATATTCCCGTGGGTAGCTTGAAAGCTTAACCGGGGGTCCAAGATTTATGGACACCTAATAAGTGTTAACAGTTGACTGTCGTCCTTATGGGATTTCTCAGAACACTGCTTGGTCAATGTGACACTCTTGCGAAGTTAATCAGACGGTTTTGTCTCTAATCTCTCTAAATGGTGAGAAAACTCTCCACCATCTACCGAGATACAAGAGAAACTTTAGTTACTAACTTATGAAAGAATCAAACTTTTTGTTAAAAATTTTTAAAAATACTGCAAAACTCGAGATCAACAAGAGAAGAAGATTTGATGTGGGTAAAATTTTTAAATCTCCACTTTGATAACTTTATTAAGTTACAAAATCTACATTTTTGTTAAAAATGTTTAAATCGGACTTATTATTTACAAAAATGACGCAGCCACCAAGTTGAGGTCATATCCGCGTAATCATTTAATGTGAGTCAAGTAGTTAACTGGGCCCCCACCAGCGAATCTAATCGCTGACGCAAGCCGCCACTGCACTTATTTTCAACTATCAAGCGAACTGTGTTTAGCTGCCAGTGGCGGCCATCTTGGAAGCTCTCATGCTATCGCTCGGGTCACCGCAACCAGCGCAAAAAGTTTCCAACCCTCCATACTAATATAATTGTTTACTCTCCATTAAGCGGGTGGATTCTAGTCACGCGGTTAGGCGTGTATATTACAAAGGTAACCCAATTTTTTTAGATTCTGCTATGTTTTACGGGCCCCCATAGTTAGTCATAAAGGACAAATAGTTCAATGAATAGAGGCCAAAATAGGGGGGTTACCCTACAAAAGGTCCGGTAGTTCTGAATTTTGGATATGTTGTTAAGCTCAGGAGGGTAGTTAAAACCCTGAGTTTTCGTCACCCCCACCCCTGTGCTAGCTTCGCCATCTTGAAAAAACCATAAAAAATTGGCACTTTTTTTTAGTATTTTGCCTTTAATTTCGTTCCAGTACACTAAATCGCAAAAAGAGTTATATGAAGTTTTTTAGAGGACATAATTATCTACAATCAAGTGGTACCATTGTTGTTCTACGGTTAGTAGTAACGGAGCTAGGTAATTTTTAAAAATGACTAAAATCACGTGCTTGGGCAAATTTTAATTTTTTTTTCTACTCTACACGGTAATAACTCCGTAACACTTTGTTGTAACGTAAAAGTTCGAAGAACATATCTTGTAGAGAATTTAATTATCTACAAAACACTGTATTTAAGTAATTTTTATAATTATTTTGAAGGGGTGGAAGTAACATTAAACAATGTTGTGCAAGTCGGTACAGCAGTTAACGATCCGAGTTTATACAATTATCATCACTGTCAACGTTTCGTAAAAAACGCAATTTTTTTTTTTAATTTCTTACCCAAATATTTTGTTTTGAAAAATTTAAGAAAAAAAGACCCATATACAGGGTGTTTTAAGTTCCAGTGTCCACCATTGTAAGATTTGCAGCGGCCAATCTTGTGAAAATCGCCCAGAATTTATTTTTGATGAAGACGAAGACGGTGATCTAATATCTGCTTAAAAATGTAATAATAAAAACACTGTTTTTAAATTTTAATATACCTTTTTTACCGAATGTTCATTTTTGTTTTTCTTAAAATTTACTCCTACAATAATAATTGTAAAAACAATCTAAATAGTGGATTTCGTAGGCAATTAAATTATCTACAAGATCTATTTTAAAATCTTTTACCTTAGAGACGGACCTCGCTGGCGGGTTCGTTGTAAGTCAAACCCCATCGAGTTGTACACTGATAAAAAGGGAATTTCATTGTCAATAAAGTGCAGTATAGCAATTTTTCACATTCAGCTTAGTTTTTAAAAAAATTAGATGAAACTTGTGACAAAAATATTTTAATTTGAAATTTTTTAAAGTTGGTTTAATTTACGGGCGCCTGTGAAGTTATTACCATGAAACCAATCCGACTTTGTTATACACCATTTAAAAGTAAATTTTATTATCTACAATAAAGTATTAAACACATTTTTTGATAAAGGGCTTGGTTTTAAGAAAATCGAATAAAATATGTAACAGAATTAACTTTTTTGGTGATTTAAAAAAAATGTTTTAAATTAAGCACACCACTTGAGCGGTAAATATAAAATATTTTTTACCATGTTACACAACGTTTAAAAGGGAATTTTATTATCTACAATGAAGTAAAAAACAATTTTTTTGATAAGGGGCATGGTTTTCAGAAAATCAAATAAAACCTGTGCAAAACATAATTTTAAAAAAAATTGATTAAATGGCCCCCATTTACGGACGTCGCTGGCGGGTTCATTGTAAGTCAAACCCCATCGAGTTATACACCGTTGAAAAGAGAATTTTACTGTCAATAAAGTGCATCATAGCATTTTTTAAAGTTGGGCTTAGTTTTTGAAAAAATTAGATAAAACTTGTAACAAAAATATTTTAATTTGTGATTTTTTAAAATTGGTTAAATATACGGGCGCCTCTGAATTTATAACCATGAAACCAATCCGATTTTCTTGTACAGAATATTAAAGGAAATAATTTTATTTGCTACAATAATGTATAACATATTTTGTTCCATAAACCTTGGTTTAAAAAAAAATCGAAGAAATCATGGAAAAAACATGGATATTTTTTTACTTTTTTAAATTATTTCAATTAACGGACGCCGCTGAAGAGTTTATAAATAGTTGACTCCCATCGAGTTGTACCTTTTTCAAAAGGAAATTTCATTGTCTACAATAAAGTATATTACACATTTTTCTCTTAGAAGCGTATTTTTTGAGAAAATTTGAGAAAACCTAAATATGTTAGATTTTGGGGGGTCTGGGGGGGTTTTTTTTAGTTTAAGGAGGTGTTTGACCCCTAAGCTCTCTTACCTTTTTGTACGTCACTAAATTTATACAAAAATATAAAAATAAATAAAAAACGTGCCGTTTAAAAAACTAAATTTAAAAAAATTATTATTTTCTAACTTACTTACTTTAAGTTAAAAGTTACTCCAACTCCATTACAATATTTAAAAATACATTTAAAGAATGGATTTTGTAGCTGATAAAATTCTCTACAAGATATGTTCTTAGAACTTTTAACCTAGAACAAAATATTTTGGAGCTTATGCCGTCTAAAGTAGAAAAAATCATAAAATTTGCCCAAGCACGTGATTTTAGTCATTTTTGGTAATTACCTAGCTCCGTTACTACTGCTCGCAGAACTACCACAGTACCACCCAATTGTAGATAATTATATCCTCTAAAAAATTTCATATAACATTTTTTGCGATTTAGTGTACTGGAACGAAGTTACAGGCAAAAAACTAGAAAAAGTGCCAATTTTTGATGGTTTTTTTCAAGATGGCGGAGGAAGCACAGGTGTGGGGGTGACGAAAACTCAGATTTTTAACTACCCTTTCGACCATAATAACATCCAAAATTCAGAACTGCCGGACCTTTTGTAGGGTAAAACTCCTCTATTCATTGTACTAAAATAAAAAATCGTCTAAGTTCATACAGCAAAATGGCATAACAGTCCTATGTTAAAAACGGCATTATTGATAACCGGATATTATCAAAAACTTCATTCTTTAAAACAAAACAAGAGCAAAATTAAATTACTGTGTAACATCTTTTATCAAAACCGGACAAAAAATCAAAAAGGACAAAATCATAAAAAGATGTCAGGCCTAGCTTGTGACGCTCACCTAAAAAGGAGCGGTTCTGATATTGCTATGCGACTGAAGCATATTTCACTGCAATTTCTTTACTGCAATGCCTAAAGAAAACGCCATATCTACATAGGGATTGCTATAGCACATACGACATTTTTATTAAGCAAGACCCATTCTTTAAAAGGATGAGGTGTTGGACCCTAGGTTAGGATTCATTTGCAATTAATTGAGCAAGGGGTTGGATTCTATGCGGTTCGGTTAACACATATTTCGACCTCTCAGAAGAAGGACAGGGGAGCTAATTAAAGGAAAAAAATAGTATTTTTCGAATCAAGAACAACAATGTTATTTGTTCCCTATTTATAGTTGCCGCCATGAGACGAGACCGATTTGTATGAGAGCAAGAGAGACGGAACCAGTATACATGAAAAGAAAGAAGAGAGTTGGTCATGTTAGGCCCGACCCCTTTTTATGATTTTGTCCGGTTTTGATAAAAGGCTTTATACTAAACTTCGATTTTTCTCTTGTCTTGTTTTGATAAATGACGTTTTTGTATAATCTCCGGTTATCAGGAATTCCGTTTTTGCCATTGAACTGTTATACCATTTTCATTTATGATTTTGTTTTTGTCATTTACGACGATGGATAGTTATTATATTTGCACTAAACTTGTAGTAATTAAAATAGTATTACTATTGTTCGTCTGGTCAATTGAAGCAAGTGTATTGTAAAAACTGGAATTGGGAACAATCACGGAGTTGAGAATTCAATACTTTGAACTTAAAAAAAAGAAATCTAACAAATTGAAAAAACTAACATTTCAAACTATAATAGCATACACTTTGCTATTTATATAAATGATAATTATTTTCAAATTTACTGGTTTTGATGTCAAAAATTTTACATTTCGTAAGATTTACTCTTTTATGAAAATTTAATTTTCATTTAATGTAGTTTTTTTTTAATACAAAATACAGTTGTAAAATTTAATTCTATCTGTCACTTTTAGTTTTTCATATATTACATAGTTGGTATTTCTTTCTAATATTTTTATTGTTTTTTTTATTTTTTAATTGTCTCTTTATTTTCTATTAATTTCTTAATTTTATTATTTTGGAAAATTTTAAGTCCACTAAACAAATGAAAATAGAAAGTAAAAACAAACAATATAACAAAATACAAAGTAATTAAAAAATAAAAGGATCATCCAATAAGGAAATAATAATTTTATGTAATATCTCAAAAACTAAAAGAGACCGATAAAATTCAATTTGACGGTCGGATTCTAAAAAAAAACTATAAAAAAGCAATGCACATCAAAATTTAATTTTCATAAATAAATTAGGTTAGGTTTATGTTCTCTTCCTAAATGCAGACTTTTTGAAACCCCCCTGTAGCTTAAAAACGGCTTGCTATATCAAAATCCAGTTTTTACCTTTAGAAGCTTTTTCTTGAAAATCGAGCTTTACAGTGCCCTAGAAACACCTGAAACCTCCCAAAAAACATCGAATTTGAAACTCCCTGTACTTTGTTACTATTATCATACTATTCCACTGTTGTGATAGGTATTTTATAAACTAATATTTTTCTTTTTAAAATGTTGTCTGTGTATGTATAGCTTTAGGTGCGGTTTGGCGCCGTTTATTTTGAAAACTCCATGAAAACAAGTGCGGGGTCGTCAGACTGAGCGACCCGAAGTTTTTGTGCTACGAGCGCAGAGAGCTGGCAGCTGCCATTTACACAATTTTGAAAGGTTGGGTCTGGGTTTTACACTTTTACAGTTCCTCGTAGCGCTCATTGCTGTTCCGTGCTTTTCTTGGCAACAGTGGTTAGGGAGACCAACATTTTACCGAAAATTCCAGAATATTGTTTTTTTTCTACTTTCTTTTTTTTATAACCTTTAGTTTCATCAACAACATACCGAATTATTTTGGGAAAAAATGCAGCCACTAGTGTAATTTTGTATGTTGAGCAACTCTGACAAACCCGGTGTTGCACTCAGTGCGCATTTTTTGACACGCTCTCTCCTAGCCTCGTGTTGCGCTGTAATAGCACTGTAGTATTCTTTTTAAATTGCACTGTGGCAATTTTTTGACAGCACCAAAACAGTGTCAGTGGACCACTAACTTGCCGCAGCCAATTTGCCGCGTCTAATTCGCCACGGGCCGATTAGGCGCGGGTACGGGACCAATCGCCGTGACCAATTTGCCGCGGCCAATTCGCCGCGGGCCGATTCGGCGCGGGGAAATTCGCCGCCAATACTTAAATGTCAAAGGCATTTATGTGCGGAAAGTTCTATTTTCTACACTTGTTAGAAAAATAGATATTTTTTAATATTTTTTCAAAAATATGATTACTGCACAAAATAAACAAAATTGGAATCCCAAACCTCGTCGGCGGCAAATTGTTCTTGCGGCGAATCGGCCGCAGCGACAGTGACGTTCCCAGGGAGAAGCATGTATGCGGTGGCATCCCCCTTTTCCAGAGAACTCCATATACAAGAGGTATATTCCGGTCGGTGAAGGTCTTTTGGGATGTAAAAATCGATGTTACATTACCTTAACCTCAGTTGATCGCAAAGGGCACATTCTTAAATTACGTAACGCAAAAATTCAAGAATTTTGATTCCACCTTCCTCCCATCGTAACGTATTTTCAAGAACAAATATATTAAAAAATCATTAGGTCTAATGCAAAGCTAAACCCCCTCTCCCCCCCTATAGAGCGTTATGTAAGTTAAGAATGGTCTCAAATGTATACTAACCTGTCCAGAAGAGCTCATTACCTTTTTTCACTAAAAAAAAACTCTGCCAATCTATGGGCACCTAAGCTCACACTAGGTACTATAGTTATAGTGTGAGCTAATATAATCAAAAACTGAAATATATTTTATTCAACTCCAGACTCAATTACCTTTCGTTTGATACCACACAAGCCATGTTTTGACTTAAACTAAAATTTTTTAAATCTACCCCCACCCTTTTGAAAAAAACTAAAATGTATTTTGTTTAACTCCAGACTCAATTACCTTTCGTTTGATATCACACACGCCATATTTTCACTTAAACTCTAATTTTTGACATCTACCCCCACCCTTTTTTTTTAAAAATAAACTAAAATTCATTTTTTTAACTCCAGACTTAATTACCTTTCGTTTGATATCACACACGCCATATTTTCACATAAACTCTAATTTTTGGGAATCTACCCCCACCCTTTTGTTTGGCTTGCGTTCGGTGGATTTTGTTTATTTTTAAATGGGACCATCACGGCCCAAGACCCAACTTAGGTACCAAATTTCATTAAAATCGGACAAGCGGTTTTTGAGTTATGCGGGTTGGTCGTTACAGACAGACATACAGACAGACAGACATACAGACAGACAGACAGACAGACAGACAGACAGACAGACAGACAGACAGCAAAACAAAAATGTTTCAAAATCATCTGAAACGCAAAGATATATAAAAATTTTTGAAATCGGAGCAACTTTTTTTTTCTCGAAAAAATTAGGATCACCATAGCTCACACTACTTATAGTAGTAGTGTGAGCTAAAAAATCTCCCAAATCAAAAATTTTCTACTCGAATTGGCCTCCGGTACAGTGACATTGAATTTGTTGTGGTTTTTTTTTGCTAAAAAAATACTATAAAATAAAAATTGCGTAAAAATAGGGACATTTTGGGTCAGTTGAAATAACAGAAAACTTGAGAGCTGTTACAGTTATTTTTACTAAGAATAACATTCAGGGCAAGCAAAAAAGATAGATTTTGGAAGACTAAAGATAACTTAACACAAATGTTAATTTAGTACTTTCACAGTTCTTCATATTTATTTTTATTAGATGTATGGCTTTTTACAAAACAAACTACTGAATTTTAGTAAAAAATTCGACTGCATTAAAAAAACAAATCTTAAAAAATAACGGTATTATTAAAGGACGACCTCCGGGCGCTGTTACCGTCCATAACAAACAGGAGCAAGAAGCTTCTAATGCGCAGACTCATTAATAACAATAACGGTAACAAAGTGTAAAATACACGACTACATACATATCTTATTTATAATTTTATTTTTACAACACTATAAATTGACTAAAGCTGGTCACCTTATCATGTGAGAATTTACTTTCCGCACTGTAAGCAAACATTTTTGCCCGCCGCTGCGTGATACCTATCTTTTTGCTGTACGAGAATTGCCAATAGCATTTTACAACAAAAATTACTTATTATTTTTAGAGCGTACGGAAAGTTGCTCTTTTCCGCACTATTTTTAGAGTAAAAATTATTATTTCTTGAAAGTTCCACTTTCCCGCACGATATTTCAATTGGCCGAACGACGCGTGAGCGGAGGTTGATTTCTAGTTAAAAGAGCGGAAAAGTTACTTTACGTACGTGTTAAGTTAGGTAAAATAATAGATTAGCTTTTACTTCTATAGACTATTCCAAATTAACCATCTATACATTTTTACTTTCCACAAGATTTTACTTTCCGCACTGTATTACAACAAAAATTCCCTATTATTTTTGGAGCGTACGGAAAGTTGCTCTTTTCCGCACTATTTTTAGAGTAAAAATTATTATTTCTTGAAAGTGCCACTTTCCCGCACGATATTTCAATTGGCCGAACGACGCTTGAGCGGAGGTTGATTTCCAGTTAAAAGAGCGGAAAAGTTACTTTACGTACGTGTTAAATTAGGTAAAATAATAGATTAGCTTTTACTTCTATAGATTATTCCAAATATTCTAACCATCTATACATTTTTACTTTCCACACGATTTTACTTTCCGCACTGTATTAAACGCGGAAAATCAAGTCAGTGCAAAAAACTTTTATTTTCCGTCAAACTTATCGCACGTGTAGAGAAATTAACTTTTTTGCAACTTTTTTTGAATACCTACTTACTATTATTTTGTGTTGTATAGTCAAAGCTATTACCTATACAGGGTGGCGACTTTAAATAGAACGCTCCCTTTTAAAGGGCGAATCTACGGGGGGAAGGGGAAAACTCCCCCCACCAAATACCAACATATATTTAGTTTTGACACACAGTATATACTTTCTGGAATTAAACTGAAAATAAAAGTCTAAACTGGCGGATCCAAAATGGCGGACTTTTTCTTTTAAAACCGAATATTTAATAAACTTTGTGTCTTAAAGGTTGCTGATTGTCACTTTTGAACTAAACCTAAAAAAAATTAAAATAAATATTATAAATATTGACGGATACGTACTACGTTTGAAACATTGTGATGTTTTGAATTTGTTTTTTTTTCTTTATCAAAGCCTATCCCACAACCCACAAAACCAAATAAAAACAAAACAAAATGTGATGTTTAATATCGTTGATCCTAGTTTTTGGGAACATTGGGATGTCTTTTGGTTATTGATTTTAAATCATAAATTTTACTTGCAAAAAGTCAAAATGTCGGACTTTTCATTTTATTAACCGATATGTATTAAATTTTAAACGTTGGAGTGTTAAAGGTCGCTGATTATGATTTTTAAATTAAACTTTAGGAAAATCAAATTGGCGGATCCGAAATGGTGGACATTTCCATTTATAAAGGAATATCTATTAAATCATGAAATCATAATTATTGTCATCCCAAAATTTCGAAATTAACAAATTTTAGTTTTTTGAAATATCATTTAATTATGAAATTCAGCCGCCTTAAACACCCCATGCCCAAAGTGCCAAATTTAATACATATCGGTTCATAAATAAAAAATCCGCCAATTTGGATCGCCATTTGGCCTTTTTGCAAGCATCTCCATTTTAATTCCTTTCAGGTATATTTTAAAAATCAAAATCGACCTTAAACATCCCAAGGAAGGGCGAAAAAATATCGAAACACAAAATATCGAAAACACAAAATATCGAAAATACAAAATATGAAAAACATACAAAATATCGAAACTACAAAATATCGAAACTACAAAATATCGAATAACAAAATATCGAAACTACAAAATATCGAAAATATAATATAAAGAAATTATCCCATCTGTAACACGATTTGTCCCGTTTGAAAACGCTATTTTTTTATGTTGTCCGAAATTGTCCTGTGTTATCTATTATCTATCTTTGTAATTTTGTTTTGTGTCATAAATTGTGTGCTTTTAAATTTTTGTCCCTTCTGTAACGTTGATGTCCCTTCTGTCACACCTAAAAGATCTGATATTCTTTTCAAGTTTGCAACTCCAGTATTATCTTAAACCATTTTTTTAAATTTTAAGTTGTTCTTTGGATACAACTTAAGTAAAAAAATAAGTTGTTTTTCAGATAATGTCTATTTTATGCATTTGTGAGGACCAAAATACTAGAAATACCTAACCTAGTTTTTAAGAAATATTTTACTAGTTATTATATTAAAAATGGAAATAACTGCGCTGTGTGTTTTTTACTTAGTTTCTTACTAGCTATTTTATTTTATCTTTTATTTGAGACATATTTTAACACATTTGATAGATTTTGGGCAAATAGTATGGCAAAAACTACCGCGGGACAAAATATAAACATTCCTAAAAAACCTCCTTATAAAAAACGCAACTCACATACCGGGTGGGCCAAAAAAAACCGGACAATTTTTATTTCGTTATAACTTTTTAACTATATAATCGATTTTAATGGAACAAACTGCACTTGGCAGAGGATTAATCAGAGTTTTGACTAGATATATCTTTGTGTCCGCCATCTCGAAATCCAAGATGGTGGACGAAATTAAATTGTACCCTTCAAAGATGCTCGTTTATTCTTATATTGCGAACATATTTTAATTATTTTTTTAACTTCGTAAAAAAGCTGCATTCTTGTCACGCACAACAAGGTAAAAATCAGCAAAATCGGTTAAGTGGTTTTAAAAAAATATATTTTTGTTTCAACAATTGTTTTGCATATTATACGATTCCCTTGCCAAACATGTCTGCATTTATTTCTTTATAAATTCATTACTACTAAACCGATTTTGATAAAATAAGAAACAGATTGGCAAGGTAATCCGTATATTATTCAAAACAAACGTTGAAACAAAAATATATTTTTTTTAGAACCACCAAATCCATTTTGCTGATTTGTACCTTTTTATGCGTGGCGAGAATGCAGCTTTTTTGCTGATTTAAAAAAATAATGAAAACATGTTCGCAACACAAGAATAAACGAGCATCTTTGAAGAGTACAATTTAATTTCGTCCGCAATCTTGGATTTTGAGATGGCGGACACAAAAATATATTTGGTTAAAACTCTGATTAATTCTCTGCCAAGTGCAGTTTGTCCCATAAAAATCGATGGTATAGTTCAAAAGTTATAACGAGAAGAAAATTGTCCGGTTTTTTTTGGCCCACCCGGTATATCTTACTAGCTTTTGGTGACACAAAACCCACGTAGCAATTACACATGCTTAGAACATGCATAGCATATTTAAATGGGGAATGTGCACATGCTAAGAATTTTCCGAATTTACATTGCGTACTACCGACGCACATGCTCAGAAAAGATTACAGCGAACCCTATTTTGATGCGAATCAAGTGCTTAGCATATTTGCAAGTATATGCTAATTATATGCTTAGTATGTACCGGGCACTAATCACCGAATATACTTCAAATATTCCAAACGGATTCTTTTAGGAATATGTATATAATTGTCAAGTAATAACCATTTAATAGTATTATACTAGTTTCTCGACCATAAAATTATTTGCATTTTTTCAATGGGTTGCTACAAAACCTTTTCACCCACGGGGTTCCAAGCACAGGTTCCAAGATCTAATGGATCTAATCGTTGTTTGATGGATCTCCTCAAACAACGATCTAATGGAATCCAACGTGTGTTGACGCTAGGGATGGGCGGAACAGCGTATTTTTAGGAACAGGTACAAACTGTTCCGGTTCCAGAAAAAACCTGTTCCGAAAATCCTGCTCCTGTTCCGAACTGGACTGGTTAAAATAGCGTAGCGTGCCTCACGGGGCGGGGTCGAAAGTTGAAAAGGGCGCCCATACAAAAATTTGATTTGCGACCAAAAAAAAAAGGTCAAGGTCTTGCCTGTGCTTTCTTTGTCGTCGACAGCCGATTATTTCTGTTATCCGAGGAACTGTTCCGACCAACCGGAACAACTTGAAAAACCTGTTCCGAGTAAAAACCTGTTACGAGTAAAAACCTGTTCCGAAATGAACAGGTACTGCTCCGAGAGCCCATTCCTAGTTGACGCTGTTAACAAACAAACAATGAAACAAACTGTTTTATCCTAAAGCCACCAGTCAACACGAAATTCTCGATGTAACATGTGACACTCTCGTTAAGGTTATGAATTTCATGTTATGGTGTGTATTAATAATTTTTTGACAAGTGGCGCCATCTATGTCGGAATATTCTTATAATGTTAATCCAAGGATATATTTGGCAGGTTTAAATTTGGCATATACTATGCATGTGCTATACAAGAACTTTTTTTAGCAAAAATGTTGCTTTTGTTCCTGAAAAAAAAGTGCTTTAAACAGATATACCATACCAATAAAACATTAAATAAAACCAAGAAAATTAAAATATTACGTTTATATTTAAATGATTGTTCTCTACTTATACATCAGTTAAAAAATCGTTGTAAAAAAATTTGGCCTACTTATTTTATCATAAAGAGAAGGTATTTAAAAAAATTGAACATTAAAAAAGATTGTGCGGCACAACTTTTTTCACATCTAGACATTTATAATAGTAATGCTCACAGATTCAAGAAAATACCAAAAGTAAAAAAATAAAAATACTTAATTAATTCAAAATTAAAAATAAACCATTAAATTGAAACCAGAATTTATTTATGGTATTCTAAAAAACTGTTTATTGGGAGGTTTGTTCTTTTATTCTGGAAATTTGTTAAACATTTAATATACAGTGTGGAACAGCCAAATGGAATAAATTCGATAACAAATAAATGTTGGGAAAAACGCTTGGACACGTCGATTTGTATTTTTAAATGCGTATTTTTTTTAATGTCCTATACCTAAGTTTAACCATTTTTGGAATATTGAAAGCTTAAAAACGACAATTTCCAATTTCGAGGCGGAATATTTCGAAATCTTTTAGAACCATGGAAGAATAAAATTAAACTATAATAGATTATCAACGCATTTAGCTCTACTCAATTTCTTTTGAGTGGAGCAGTCACTTACCCTCAGGGAAAACTAAAACAGTATTTCTAAAATTGAAAAAAAAGATGGGGGGGGGGAATAAAATAAAAGCTTAAAACCAAATGAGGAGAGTATACAAAATAAAAATGAATCAGCTACCTAAAAAATAAAGAGAAAAAGAAAGGAAGTTTAGGTTAAAAAAGAAAAAAAAGAGAAAGTTTTGAAAAAATAGAAAAATATTTTTATAAAAGTTTACAAAAACTAAAAGTTTAAAAAGAAAAGAAAAAATACAAAAATATAATAAGAAAGTAACAAAAACTAGGAAAAAAAAAGAATAAAAAGAGAAAAGAAAAAAATACTACAAAGAAAAAATTAGCTTTTAACCTAAAATTTATGTTTAATGTTTCTTTTAATGTTTTTTTTGTGTTTTGTGTAATTTTAATTTTTTAATCTTGTGTGTCAGTGTTGGTGTGAAAGGACTAACTTCCACTCCCTACAAAACCTTTCCCAAACCAAAAAAAAATTTTTTTTAAAGCAATAAGTATAAGGGGGAAAACAATACATATTGAGTGAAGCAAAAAGAAAACTACAACTTTACAAGAAGAAGACCTCACTAAAAGAACAGAACCTCCAGATTTCAAGTGACTTTGGTGTCAGACAACCTTGGAGTCTACCGATGTGTGCTGGCTGATGGTTTCTCTGTTGAGACTGAGCCAAGAAAACCAAACCTGAACCATGGAAGAACGGCTAATAGCTATCGATTGACATCAACCACGACCACATCCGGTTTTTACGGAAAATCGGAAATTCCGATTAAATCGTTTTTGAACAGTCAATATTTCAAAAAAGGATTTTTTGATGAATCCAAAAAATAAATAATATACCGGGGGTTGCGTTTAAACCGAGGGGTGGCTCGATCGCCGATTTCTGTACACCAAAATGATATATTTCCCAAGTATGTCTCGGTTTTCCTGGTATTTCCCGGTATTTCCTAGTAATTCCTAGTATTTCCTTGTACTTCCTAGTATTTCCTAGTATTTCCCAAGTATTTCCTGGTATTTCCCCCTAGCCTGTACACCAGAAGGAAATACCGGGCCAGCCCTCGGTTTAAACTAAGAAAGTTTGTATTGGCCATTGTCACATGACACACCCTATATATATTTTTTTGAAAAGCACATTTTGAAATAAAAATTGCCGTGTCCAAGCGGTTTTCCCAACGCCCTCATTTATTCGTTATCGAATTTATTCCATTTGGCTGTTCCATACATACAGGGTGTTTCACCAACATCGAAACACAGGCCTTTTTGGGTATTTAGAGTGCGAATTTGGAGAAACGCTCGTTGGAGAAACGCTCGGACACGTCGATTTTGTTTTCGAGGGAGCTACTTTTTGGCTATCTTGAAATTTTTATAGCACGAACCCCCTTTGAGGGGTTAACTTTACCCCTAAATTTTGAATAGCGAAAGTGGGTCTTATTTTGAAGGCCTTTTAAATATCCTTACAACCGTGTGAAAATTTCACAAATCTATCCATTAGTTTTTGAGATAATTGCCTTCAAACATGGACTAATTAAATAAAAATTTAATTAGAACTTTATATTTTTCAGATTTAATTTTTATTTTATCATTCCATGTTAAATTTGAAAGCAAATATCTCAAAAACTAATCCATGGCTTTTCGAAATTTTTACACGGTTGTAAAGATATTCAAGAGAGCTTCAAAACAACACTAGACTCACTTTCCCTATTCAAAATATAGAGGTAAAGTATACCCTTCGAGTGCTACAAAAATTTCAAGATAGCCAAAAAGTGTCCCCCTCGCAAACAAAATCGACGTGTCCGAGCGTTTCTCCAAATTCGCATTCTAAATACCCAAAAAGGGCTCTGTTTTGATGTTCGTAAAACACAGTGTATAAAATGTAAAAGACAAAAAAACAGAATCTTTGGTAAAAATCATACCTTGTCTTTTAAACGCAAAAAGAGAAAGTTTTCTTATGTTAAAACATAGTATAGGCACAAAGAGATATAGTTTAGAGTTTGACAAAAATTACACCAGATAATAGTGTTGATTGAATAAACGTTTATTCCAATGGCGCACCTAGGGGGAAAGCTTTCGGGCTGGAGCCCCTTTTCCGATGCATAACGCGAAAAAAGTAATACCTTTTTATTAAATTCCAATTAAAAAATTGCAAACTCTACAATGGATCAAATCTCGGAGCCTCCCCCCACGGATCGAAATTTCTGGATACGCCACTGGTTTATTCAATCAGCGACAATCGTCCTTCATCAATGATTTAATAGCAAACTAACAAATTGTGACCAGAGGCGGATTTACGAGGGGGCTAGGGGGGACCAGGCTTAGCAACTTTTTTAAATTCAACTGTTGGACTGAAGTTTTCATTTGCAAACAAGTATAAATAATTACATTATATTATAGTTTTAGATTTACACCCCCCCCAAGTTTTATGGCCTAGATCCACCACTGATTGTTACACACTGACACTATATTACGACATACGCACTTCGTTTAATTTGATAAGCACAGCTTTACAATTATTACGTTTAGGGATATACCCTGTTCAGATCATGCAACTTTATTGTGCATCTCAAAAAAAGCATGCATTTTTAGGGTCTGTAACGAAATAGCGCGTTTCAAAATAGCGCGATTATTTGAGCGCGTGTTCAAAATAGCGCGTATCAAAATAGCGTGAGTTCAAAAAATTATACCCTACCTGGCGTTGCCTAAACTGTTTAGGTGAATGAATATACCTAAGCAGATCTGATACGCGACATTTTGTACACGCGCTATTTTGATACGCGCGATTTTTATACGCGCTATTGAACGCGCGTTACTATGAATACGCGCGTGATTTTTATACGCGCCATTTTGAAAACGTACTATTTTGAACACGCGCTATTTTGAACACGCTTATTATGAATACGCACTATTTTGATACTCATCAAATGCTCGAAAATATCTAAGAACTTGATCTATTTTTATCAAAAAATTGCATAAATCTTAGAGATTAGGGAGCTTTTTAGTGACATTTATATCACGGATCACCAAACAAATAGCTGATCCGTGTTTATATTACAAATTTTTGCTATTTTGGTTAAAAAAAAAGATGCGTGAGTTTGATGTCTGGGTTTGATGCATGGTCTGAACAGGGTTTAGCTTAGACCGCACTAAGGGAACATTTTTAAATTACGTAACGGAAAAATTCAGTATTTTTGACCCCTACTTCCCCCTTCGTAACGCATTTTAAAGCCTAGTTTCCACCTTAAGCCTCGTTTCCACCTATGCGTGCCCACCCTGATTCAAAAAACGTATCTTGTGTCGGGACATGGATTAGCACCGGTTTTAAATGCAGCGTCACCTGATGCGTTTTTTGAATCAGGGTGGGCACGCATGGTGAAAACTAGGCTTTACACCCGGTTTCCACCTATTCGTGCCCACCCTAATTCAAAAAACGCATCAGGTGACACTGCATTTAAAACCGGTGCAAACTCATGTCCCGTCACGTGATGCGTTTTTTTAATCGGGATGGGCACGCATAGGTGGAAACTAGGCTTTATGCGTGCCCACTCTCATTTAAAAAACGCATCACGTGATGGAACATATATTTGCACCAATGAATCAGGGTGGGCACGCATAGGTGGAAACCGGGTATAAGAAAAAACACATTAAAAAATCATTGAGGAGTATACTGCACGGCAACCCCCCCCTCCTCACCCCCTTAATGATTACGTAATTTAAGAAGCGAAACTGCACTGCAGTGGAACTGCGCGACACGATATTAGCTTCGTTCCATCAACGCGCGCCACGGTCATAAACCGGCACGAAAAATCCTTTTTGCGTAAATACAAGAATTGAAGACAGTCGCATTAGAAGGCGCGGAAAAGTTGTATGTAAAACACACACATATCTAGTTTACATCACCTGAGATAAAAATGTACCATAAACTTACATTAAATTTACATTTGTCTCAGAAAATTCAAAAAACAGTGAATAACCCAAAAAATCAAAATTTTAAATACATATACAAATATTTTTTAAATTTCCAAAAAAAATTGTGCAACATCTGCAGCATCTGTTGATTTTTTTGCAAGAGCCTCTTAATTTTTATTACTACGGGACTGCGGAATGTTGTAGGTATACCACATGAAAAAAGCTATACTGACCATAGGGTAGCCTGCTTAATAAAGAAAAACTAGTTTAGCAGGTGATAGATGTGTTGATTTTTGAATACTCGTTACTTATCGTTACTCGACTACTAAGTAATCATTTTATATATTTGTTACTATCGTTTCTTTGATTACTGTAACTGTATTCAATTCAATCAGACAATTAGTGCAAAATTCTTGGACTGTCGTTAATTCGAAGATCATTTACTTGTAGGTATATTTTTGTTGTTGATATTATAGAAATATTCAATTGAAATTTTTAAAATGCGGGCTAAAATTTAAAAAATAGAGGTAGGAATTACGTAGAAACTGTCCTGTGTAGAACTTTGTTTTAAAAATCTAATGCTTTACATACAAAGAAATACATAACATCTAAAAATAAATAAAAATAGAGACAAATAATCGAAGGAATCAAGATAATCAAATTAACGAAAGTAATCATTAAATTTTTAGATCGGTATTCATTACTCCGTTATTTGTCGAGTAACGATTACTCGAGTAACGAATAGTTACTTTTTCAACACCTCTAGCAGATGATTGGATAGGAATAGAAACATAATGGTTTACCCTGATCGCAGCAAATGCCGGTGGCCTGTGAACTAAAAGTTAAAAGAAGAGGGGTAACACCGGATGTGAAATTTTACACCAGATTTGGCGGAAGAACAAACGACTTCGCTTTAAGGCATCGACATTAAGGTCAACCTATCAAAGTACAAGCTACAAAATGTGATTTTCCTAACTTTTTAAACGTATCACGATCTCTATTTCCTAAAAATGAATAAAATCACACAAACCTTGTGAATAGTAGGGTTTTCTATATTATGTAAGTAATTTCACAAATATTTTGTAAAAATCAAATTACAAAATACAAATAAATAAATATATAAATTTCACATAAAACTTGTGATATTAGAAAAAATAAATATTTTGTTACAAGTTTCGCCCAAAAATATGTGCTAATGCAAGTTCGTTTTAATTTTTGGTATATTTTGTTTATTAGGCAGTCTTTAGTGGTTTATAGTTTGTGAATAGTTTGTGAATATACATTAAATTAATGTAATTTTATCTGCATTTTAAATAATTAAAATTAAAAATGTATTATGATAATCCTATGTAATTGTGTCATCCTTTCTGTGTGCAACTTTAATTTCGTGCTCTCGAATCATACGTTGCCTTCGATCTATCTTTGCGCGAGACCCAAACCCTATCCTTTCTTTTAGTCGCGTGACTTTGAATCTAACTCTCGCGCATATGATCACATGCCTGAAGTAATTCGATCACAACACGAACAGCATTCGTTTTTTGGATAGTTATTTGGTCGTTCTATCTAACCAAAACCATTTTAAAACAGTCCTCGTACTGCATTGCGCGCGCTTTGGGATTTTTTGGACGGTTTTATGACTGTCGAACGGCTTGATGGAACGCACTCATTATTTAATGGAATTTGGATGGAGTAAAATAATTATTATTTAATGGAATTTGGATGGAGTAAAATAGTTGAGTCGCGCAGTTCCGCTTAGCGCGGTCTAAGCTTTATAAATAAATTAGTCAACAAAATATCACATTTTTAAAATTCATTAGCATCAGCTGAATATATGATACCTACTTATACATAATATGGACATAACTGAAATTATCTACCTAACTACTTTAGAATATTCATTTATTATTCAAAACAAAAAATTTTTTCCCAACTTTTTCCGTTAATTTTTGTTTTTCGAGATTTTATAATCGTGTGGTTCCTGAATCACTGTCACCTTGTTTTTTCGATTATGGTGGCTATCTGTTATTACTTTTGGTGCTTATTTGCAGCAGTATATAAGGTTACTAAGCTTGCCTTTACGATAATTATCCTTAGCAGTACTAAGTGAGTTGGCTCATAGCTAGGTATTTTTAAAATTTACAAATTATTCTTTTTAGTTTTGAAATAACTGCCTTTAAAGCTTTGACTTGAGTTTGGTCTATAATTAGTTGTCTGACTTTACAATCTGGTAGCTCCTGAATTACTGCCATCTCTAATTTTGGATTGATGGTTTCCCCTCTTGGGGTTGAAAGTACCGCCTTTGAGCGTAAGCAAATACGTTATAGCATAAATACATGTTCAAAGAATCGAAAAGTGAAGCCCTCATAGCTGGGTCGAGGCCATCTTTGTTGCTTATACTTATGTGCGGTGTTTTGCATTTGTCGTGTAAAATTATGTTTTTTTCTGTGAAAAATGAGAAATAATTCACGTAAAACATGTGCGGTTTGTGGAACCATTCCATTGGTCACTACTTGTATTTTTCTTCATAATTTGGTAATAAAGTTAAGAGTGGTTTATTAATGCCATTAAACAGTCTTCATGGTGTCCACAATAAATCTGCACAATTTGATAAAGTTTCACCCAATCAACTAGTTTTTAGAAAAAAATAATAGACATAACCTTAAACTTTTGACAATTGCCAAATAATTAACTTGTCTAACGAACTGTCACGATCAGCTGTTTTTCGATCTAAGATGGTTGCCATAGGACAAACAAAGCGTTTTCCCATAAGCCGCAATGTTAACAAAAACGTAATTTAAAAAAAAAGTGAAACCATTTAATTTACAACAAAGATGCTGTTTTAAGTATTGACCCTTTGTACACACGGGAAAAATGCGTTTTTCTTAAAAAAAAATCAATTAAAGCCAGTAAATCTCAAATAAAAGGGACCATGTTTTGTTTAAAAAGTCAGGTTATGTTTTTATTTACTTTTGTTTTTTTTAACTTTTTTTCTAGTTTTTTACTCAGTTTGAATAATTATTATTAGTTAATGTGCTGTTATGAATTGTGGCAGCTGGGGAGATCTTGATAATGTTAGTTTTGATGGAATGCCAAGTATGTTGACCTTAAAAAATCATCTTGATTTAAATGAACTAGGTATCAGCTCAAAGAAGGGAAAAGAAAGTGGATAAGTGCTCTATTACCTGACTTAACAGAGGATAAATTAAAATATTCGAAAGTTTCTTGTCAGGTTTGTTTTGGATAAATATGTAACTGCCATTTTGGCAACATTTTCTATTGGGATCTTTTTTTGTGCTCAAGTGGACCTTTTGTAGAAGTGTAACATAGAATTGTGTTAAACTGTAAGAAATACTTCACTATGATTTTTTTACTATTCTAGGCAAGCAACTTTCAAAACTAGAATACAGCAATGATCCTGACTGGGTCTCTCCTGAATGGATTATTGTTTCAAAACGGTTGAAAAATTAAAAAAAATTATGGTTGAAAAAGGGTCTAGAGAAGAAAGAAAAGGAAAACAATATGAGGTTAAAGTGTGGGTAATGAGCTGAACCAAATTTGTACACCATCCTACAGAACTCTTAAATAAACTCTTGGTAGTGTAGCGTCCTGTATAGTGTCCAGTGGAGTCCTGTATCGTCAAAGTTTCTTTTTCTTTAATAAATATTTATTTTACAAACCTCAAAACAGTTTAGAATAAACTGGTGAATTTGACAATCTCCCTAACTCAAACCTCTTTTTATCTTAAACTATTTTGGTGCAAATTTTCCTTTATTGCCATGCTTTTTGACACCTGAAACTTGTACACCGTAAAATTTGTATAGCATCTGACTGGACCTACTAGGAGTCCTGTTGTGAAATTTCTACGGTACTGTTCTGAGCTTATTACCAAAAAAAAAATTTTTATGGCATCAAAAAATAGATGGAAAAAAAATCATTTTTGTTGACTTTAATGACCACAAGAAAAACAAATAAGTTCTCTCAGATTTTTTTTTCAATTTCTCTCAAAAAAACTTGGGTCCTAATGGGTCATATGCTGTTACGCCCAATTGTAGGGTGTATATTTATTTGCATAAACTTTTAGATACATAATTGAGCAAATATTGTTACAAAAAAACAGTAATAAAAGTAATAGTAGTAATACAACAGCGAATATTGTACTGTTGAAAAATTCGAACAGTACTGTTGTGAGCTGATGAACCATAGGTTTGACTGTACTTAGGCCCTATGTATTATAGTTCATGGAAAATCATATGGTGATGTACAGTGTGTGAGGCCAATGACAAGGAAAAACTGTATTTTAATTTTGCAAGTTTTTTTTATATTATGTTTACTTATATTTTTTTAAATAAACATATTTTGTAAAGTACTTATTAGAAGTTTGCTTGACCAACCTCGGTTGGAACTCATATGTGTATATTGATCTGTTGGACTGACCCACCTATAAGTTGTGCCTCTTTTTCATGTCACTACTGGAGGGTTAACATGATTAAACTTTGTCTAAACCGAAAAATCATAGTGAAATATTTTTCACAGTTTAACGCTATAGAAGGCCTATTACTTAGCAAAGTCAAGTACAACAAAAGATCCTAATAAAAAAGCTGAATCTGATGAGAAAAGTTTAGTCTATTTCAATTTTGTCTGTTAAGTGAGCCTTGAAGTGAGCTCTTTAAATAGAACTACTTATCCACTTTCATCTACCTTGGGCTGATAGTTCATTGATTCATTGGTCAAAAAACTTCAAATTCAATGAAAACTAACATTATCATTACTTCCTCCGCTGCCACAATTCACAACAGCAAAAAAACTTGACATAATAATCAGTGGTGCACCCAGAAATATGTCTTGGGGGGACCCGAAACCTTTGGGGGCCCGATATCTTTGGGGGGCCCCCAGAGGTCCCATGATGTACTTTTTTTGCTATTTTTTCTGTTTATTCATGAAATGTATGGAAAATATCTAAAAAAATATGTGGTTTGGGGGGTCCGGGCCTCTAGCCCCCCGCCCCCTTGGTGCGCCCATGTAATAATTCAAAATAAGTAAAAAAACTAGAAAAAAAGTTAAAAAAAAAACAAAATAAACAAAAACATAACCTACTTTTTTGAAGAAAACATGGTCCCTTTTATTTCAGATTTTCTCGCTTTAGTTTAATATTTTTAAGAAAAACGCATTTTTCCTATATGCACAAAGGATCCGTTCTTAAAACTGATTAATTTTTGAGACTAAAGCTCTTGTCGTGTTTGTGAAATTTACGTTTTTGTTAACATTACGGCTTATGGGAAATCGGTTTGTTTGTCCTATGGAAGACATCTTGGATTTGATCATATGTTTTGTTAGACAGCCCTATATAGTGACGTATCGAAGTATGTTCCAAAACCATCAAAACTAACGCATGCGCAGTAACCGCAATCCTGTCTACCCGAAAAAGGAACATTCAGAATTAAATAGGGGTCCTGGCTTCAAGTATCGCATGTGAGAATGCACTGCATGGTATGCCCCACATTTATGCTCTAACGTATTTGAGCGTAAGGAGTGTACGGAGGTGGTTTTTCAACTAACACATACTGAGTGACTTGAGATTTTGCTCAACGATTACTTTTTTGCGATCTGCCAGAGCTTTTGGTACTGCTCACGATGTCAAAATACCCGTACTCAAAACCATAGCCTCCGAAATCTTTGGTCGTCAAGTTATCCCAAGAATTAGGCTTGTTAGAATTGTCGTTACAGCATGGTGGTTCTTGATACAGTATGTGTGAATATGCTTTTGCTTTTTCTTTTTCAGTGTGTGAAGTCTTGAATGGGTGAGAGCTTAGAAAATTAAACTGGTTCAAGGTTCGAAGGGTGAGAAGGAATAAAATTGGGTGAGGGTGAAACTCAAACTGCGCATGCGACCTCACTAGATTTCCGCATCTCTATTGGTCCTAAAATAGGGAGATGCTCATTCTCACCGATTTAAAGACTTCATACACAGATCACTGCAGATAAAACTTCTATTTGATTTTACAATCTAGTAGCTCCTGAATTACTGCCATCTCCATTTTTGGATTGGTGGTTCTCCCCTCTCGAGGCACGCCTTGCGCTGTAGTACCCAAAGTTGGGATCAGTCGGGCTCATTAAACTCTGTCTAGTACTCTGGAAAAATCTAGCCTCAGAACCGTCTGGGAGAGGAGAACAGGGCTCTAAGCAGTCACAAGATGCACTGGAGTCTGATAAATCCTCTTTGGAGTACTTGGGTACTGAAAGCAGGCTTTCTGTTGACTTAGTGGGTTGAAAGTACCGTCTTTGAGCGTGAGGTGTGTACTGAGGTGGCTTTTCAACTCTCACATACTGAGTGGCTTGAAATTTTGGTCTATGATTACTTTTCTGCGAACTACCAGAGCTTTTGGTACTACTCACTGTGTCTAAATACCCGTACCCAAAACCATAGCCTTCGAAAGCTTTGGTTGTCGAGTTATCCCAAGATTTAGGCTTGTTAGAATTGTAGTTATGGCACGGTGGTTCTTGATACGGTATGTGCAATTACCTTTTTAAAGACTTCATACATGAATCACTGCAAATAAAACTTCTATTTGACTTTACAATCTAGTAGCGCCTGAATTACTGCCATCTCCATTTTTGGATTGGTGGTTCTCCCCTCTCGAGGCACGCCTTGCGCTGTAGTACCCAAAGTTGGGATCAGTCGGGCTCATTAAACTCTGTCTAGTACTCTGGAAAAATCTAGCCTCAGATCCGTCTGGGAGAGGAGAACAGGGCTCTAAACAGTCACAAGATGCACTGGAGTCTGACAGGTCCTCTTTGGAGTACTTGGGTACTGAAAGCAGGCTTTCTGTTGACTTAGTGGGTTGAAAGTACCGTCTTTGAGCGTGAGGTGTGTACTGAGGTGGCTTTTCAACTCTCACATACTGAGTGGCTTGAGATTTTGGTCTATGATTACTTTTCTGCGAACTGCCAGAGCTTTTGGTACTGCTCACTGTGTCGAAATACCCGTACCCAAAACCATATCCTCCAAAAGCTTTCGTTGTCAAGTTATCCCAAGATTTAGGCTTGTTAGAGTTGTAGTTACAGCATGGTGGTTCTTGATACGGTATGTGTGAGTACCTGTGCGGGTCGTTCTTACTGGAACCACTTTTGGTGCTCATTTGCCGCGAAGCACCATCGCACGAACCATCCCAATAAAGAGTATCGGTACTAAGTGATGTGGTGTAGCTATTGTTATCTCCAGTAGTGGGTACGACTTGACTAATTTCGCTACTCGTACAGCTGTGCAAGCTACATTGACTGACTAATCCGGCACCGATGTGATGGAAGTACCTTCTAGTCGCGCTGGTGCTGTGATTAGTACCGCTACTGTTCTGTTGAGTGCTTTGATTCACTTGCGAGAGGGGGCGAGATCTGGGAGTTTGAGGATCGGTTTGAGTTTCTTCAGTCTTTGAGTTTCGTTTTCGACCTGTGGAAATATTAGTTAATTTAAATATTTAAAAGCAAATAAAAACATTTCGACGTTTAAGGAGGGTTCCGGGTAGTTCTTAAAGAGATCAAAGAAACGTAAAGTACACGGCATGGGAATACAACTTAACGACCGATTTACCATATACACACTACAGTTTGCTGACGACCAAGTAATTGTAGCTATTGATAAAGAAGACATGGAGTATATAATAAGAAAGTTAACGAAAGAATACCAAAAGTGGAGGTTAAAAGTGAACGTGGACAAGACTTATGTATGTATTGGAAACGAATCAACTGAGCTATAACTAGACAATGGACAAGTAATATCTCCAGGCAATAAGTATGTATACTTGGATGTCACATTTGATAAGACAGATACTACTATGTCGGTTTAGAACGTTTTTCTACGTTTTCCGACGCCTATTCTCCACCTCCTTGGATCCTGACAGTCATCTTCCGTCAGGTTTTTTTGACTCATTGATTTTTGGATTGACTGTTGCCATTCCAGTTTAGGGCGCCCTGTTTTTCTGCGCCCTATTGGTTGTCATTCTAGGACCTGCTTTGGTAATCTTTCGTCGCTCATCCGTTGTACATGGCCGTACCATATCTGTTGCCTTTTAGTGATGTCATCCGTTATGCTTCCCTCGATTCCCATTCTTTCTTTATGATCTCATTTCTTATATGATCTGTTCTAGATATTGTTACAAATTTAAGTTATTTAAATTTTATAGTTAGAATTTATTTAGGTTTAGTGTAGTATTAGGTTGACGTATTTTATGGTTGTATTCTTAATCTAGGTTTTAGTTGCGTTATCTGTAACAAACTGGTATGAGAACGGTCCGGTTCTAGAAAAGGGCGGAATGATTCCGAGTCGAACAAGGATGGAAAATAACGCGAAGTTAATAGGCGTATTAAAGTAGTGAATTATTAGCAAGTTATTAGTAAGTTTAAGTGCGTGTTTTTGTACATAATTTGTCGAAATAAATTGACGTATCGTTTTCAACAATTGCGAGTTTTAAAGTTGTGGAGAACCCGTAACAATATTCTCATTGATCTTCTTATTGCATCCATTTCGACACTCTTATCTGCTGTTGTATGGAGCAGAAAGATAAAAGAGTATCTAAAATTTAACATATATGAAGCAATGGTGAAAAGCGCGCTGTTGTATGGAATACAGACTTGTCGCGTAACAGAAAAATACAAAACAAAACTGTACATTATCGAAATGGATGCCATAAGAAGATCAACAAAAGCAAATAAAAACAATTCGGGTATTTCCTTTAGATTAAAAAAAACTATCCTTTACTTGCGAGCCTCGATTTTCTAAAAAATAACCGTTACGTCCATGAAGCTACTATTTATTAACACCCTTAAACAAAATTGTCGCACTGCTTTTCAAAAAAAACCACACTTAAATCTTGCGTTAGGTGTTATTTAATTTTCGTAAAAAAAATCGAAAGGCTTAAGACAGGGGTTGTTTGTCTTCAACTCTTTTTAAAATATATATATCGCAGTAGCTCTAAAAAACTGGAAACGTACAGTACACGGAATGGGAATACAACTTAACGACCGATTTACCATATACACACTACAGTTTGCTGACGACCAAGTAATTGTAGCTAATGATAAAGAAGACATGGAGTATATGATAAGAAAGTTAACGGAAGAATACCAAAAGTGGGGGTTAACAGTGAACGTGGACAAGACACATTACTTATGTATTGGAAACAAATCAAGTGAGTTAGAACTAGACAATGGATAAACTATACCTCCATGCAATGAGTATGTATACTTGGGTGTCATTTGATAAGATAGGAAAAATAATAGTAAAAGCAAAAAGGTTATTGGATGCCTTAACAGTATTTTATGGAGCAGAGAGATAAAAAAGAATATAAAATTTGACATATATGAAACAATGGTGAAAAGTACGCTGCTGTATGGAATAGAGACTTGCTGCGTAACAGAAAAATACAAAACCAATATTTACATTTGTCTTGTATAATCAAAGACAAAACAAACATGGAAAGTGTCTAAATAGATGCAATAAGAAGATCAGTGAGAATATCTAGAACAGATCATATAAGAAATGAGATCATAAAAGAAATAATGGGAATCGAGGGAAGCATAACGGATGATATCACTAAAAGACAACTGATATGGTACGGCAATGTACAACGGATGAACGACGAAAGATTACCAAAGCAGGTCCTAGAATGGCAACCAATAGAGCGCAGAAAAAGACGGCGCGGCGTCCTAAACTGGAATGACAACAGTCAATCCACAGATCAATAAGGCAAAAAAACCTGACGGAAGATGATTGTCAGGATCGAAGGAGGTGGAGAATAGGCGTCGAACAACGTAGAAAAACGTTCTAAACTGACATAGTAGTTAAATATAAAACATTAACTCACTATGTCTCTCCTTATGGCTCCTAGATCGTCTCCTTGCAGGCATGCAATGGGGATTACAGCAGGGACTAGCAAGGTCATACGCCTCCAAGCTGGTATTGTCGCCATTATTTGTTTTGACAGTTAAACAGGGGTTACAAATATGGCCGCCGTAGCTATGGCAACTGGAGTGACCTGTAAAAAAAATACAAAAAAGTACATAATATAACCAAATCCTGAAGCAGGGTCGGGCCTAATTTTTGGTTGCCTCAGGCAAAGGGAAAAACCGCTGCCCCTCATTTTAAAACAAACATCTTGTGCAATCGTTGTTTTTTCTGCACCCTAGTAACTAGAATTGGTTTTATGCACTTTACAGATTGAACATGTACTTTTAATCCCTCTTTTGAGGTACTTAAATGATACATTTTAATCCTTCTGAGATTAAAAGCAACCGCAGAAATCCAGCAAAACTAGAACATTTTTTTTGCCTTGGAATTAATTGTGCCGTCTTTAGGTTTTAAAGGAACTATTTTTGTAGGATATCATATAATGATTTCTCAAAAATTTTAAAAATTACCCCCATTTTTACACACAACAAAAATTTGAATAATTTAGGAAAAAGTGCTGCATGCTAAATACTTTTGGGAAAAATGGCATCAAGTAAAAAATTTTGTCTGGTTTCCAAAGAACCAAGTCGGGAATTTTCACTGCCTTATATGTAAAGTCAGTTTGCCCCTGATAAAATATGCGCATTTCGTTTGGCGAGGCCAATTTTTTTTTAAGTACAATAATCAAATTTAATAAACACAATAATCCAATTTTATTTATTTTATTTTATTTATTTATTTTATTTGTTTACTGATAAACTAATAAACTATTACAATACTTTAATTATTAATATATCTGTTTTTTGGTTTTCTTTAAATTTAGAAGGCAAGGAAATTAATCCTGTGTGCCTTTTATTTATAAACTACTTTTACCAAAAAAATAAAAAGAAAAAAAAATATAGAGATCATTTTAACATAGGTAAATACAATTTTAGTAAAAATAAAATATATATATATATATATAAATTAAATTGTTATTATTTAGCCACTTTCTTTCATTCAAAAAGGTTTAAATATTCATTGTCTACTTAAAATCTGTTCCACTAGAGGATTTGAAAAAAATAATTCTTTGATTTTTATTTTAAATTTGTGAACTGATAACATTTGTATATCTTTTGGAACTGAATTGAATATTTTTGGAGATAGATACATAAACATCTTTTGACTATGTGTTTTTGTAACTCGTGAAATAAAAAAATTTCTGTCGTTGTGATTTCTTTCAAGATTTAGTCCATTATATTTTTTAATAAATTTACAAATATTTGTGCAGTAAAGTTTCGAAAACTTTATGTTTTTTAAAAAGAGTTGTAGTGTGTTTACAACCCTCTATGAATCTTATGAATGATTTTTGAATAGGTAATTGTTATGTCATATAAAGTTTCATTATATATACAACGCCAAATAATGTTATTTGCAAACATTCCAACTAAACGGTTTAAATAAATACAGAAAGCGGCACATAAAATGCATACAGCAGCAAAACCATATCTAGTTTTTTATTCTAATATACCAAGTGTTATTTATTCTTAACACCGGTTTGAAATTAAATTTCAGAAAATAAAATAAAAATGTTTTGCAGTCAAAAATGTAACGAAGGACGGGGAAACGAACCAACAGTAGCATTCTCTGTAAAAAACTATAAAAAAGTAATTACAGTTGAACCTCTATAACTCGAACTTCAAGGGACAACTAAATCAGTTCGAGTTATGGAGAGTTCGACTTATAGAAATTCGAGTTAAAGAGGTTAAAATTCATATAAAAAGTTCAGGAACCACTTAAAACGTTCGAGTTATAGAGAGGTTCGAGTTATAGAGGTTCGAGTTAGAGAGGTTCGACTGTAACACCAAAATAAAATTTTCATAAATAAAAAAGTGATTGCACCCCTTCCAAAATCCAGATTTTTCAAAAACCCCCTGTACCTTAGAAACGGCTATATCGAGATGCGATTTTTACCACCAATCATCTCTTAAAAATCAATCGTCGCAAGTGGGGTCCGGATTCCCCTAGAAATACCTGAAACCCCTCTCAAAAACATCACACCCTGTACATACCTTTTTTCACTTTATGATCATCGCCATTTTTTTTATTTCTTGTAGGGGGTTGCCTTGGGATGTTTTCACCGCAAGGGGTTTTCACGATCAACGTTTGCTCAGAAGGCTTTCCACGAACTAAAAAGTAAAAAAACTATGTATAGTTGAGAGGCCTCATGATGTCGTGTTTTATGCTATTTTATCTTTTTATTCATAAAATATGTGGAAAATATCTAAAAAAATCTTAGGTTTGGGGGGTGCGGCCCGAGCCCCCTCTCTGGGTGCGACCATGCAGTGTGAGCTAGAGGCCCTCGATACATTTAACAATTGTTTTAAATAATTGTCAAATGTAGAGGGCCTCTAGTGTGAGCTATAATTGTAATCGTGTCAAAAATTAGAAGAAAAAAGTTGCTCCGATTTAAAACAAAAATTTAGATCTTTGCGTTTCAGATAATTTTATAACTTTTTTGTCGTGCCGTCTTTTTGTATGTCTGTAAGTATTTCTGTCTGTCTTTAGCGACCAACGCGCATAACGCAAAATCTACTTGCCCGATTTTAGTGAAATTTGGTACCTGAATTGGGCTTTGGCTCTAGATAGACCCATTTAAAAATGAAAAAAATCCACTAAACATAAGCTAAAAAAAGAGTGGGGATAGAATCGTATGGGCTTAGGTGCTCATAAATTGGCAGAGTATAATTTAGCTAGCTAAATTATATTTCATTTATGTACTTTTTCAGTAAGTTATGGTTTACATGTTCACAAAGTTAATAAATATTTTACCAACTAACCTCTCTGTGGTTCGAAAGTCAACAGGTACTCCCCACTACCGCTGGTACTAGGGTGCAACATGTATCTGTAAGTACTGTCCAAGTACTGATACGCGAAAACCAGAGGCGGTGTAGATTTTTGCTTTCCTTGGGCCACCTTTGCTACGTCTTCTGTAGAAACTGTTGGCCTTAAAAAAAATTACAATTTTTGAAATCTAACAATTCAGCAGCCTATCATTTTGTTGATGTTGGAGGAATAGAGTAATTATTTAATCCATTTTTTTAATAAAAAAAAAAAAATAAGTAAATAATTTTACAATTTTTTTTTTGCTTTTAGGCTTGCAGATGGCTGAAGATTTTATATTAAAAAAAAATATATTTTTTTGTACATTTATATTAAAGAACACCGCACCCGTTTACACAGGCCTTATGGAAAATTTTTGGCTCGGTGGAATTGGCTATAATTTTAGTATGTTATAGTAGGATATGTAACTAAAAAAAATATGTGTAAAGTTAAGTTTTTCTATGTACAGTTTTTGAGATATAAACGATCAAATTTCATTAAATGATCGTTTTTGGGTATGTTCTAATAATAATAACTCTTACATCTTGACCGAAAAAAAATAATTGACAATAAAAATGACTTAGTAAAGGTCTATGGACAAAGTCGCTTATGATGTCATTCTTGTCAGTTTATTAAATAATATTCGGGGGATAGTCAAGAAAACATTTTTTTTATATCTGCACTATTACCGAATTTTATAACTAGCACATTTTATTTTGGCACAGCTTAATATTTTTATGTAATATTTAGAGAAAAGGAATATTTTTGTTTTTTCCCACTTTTTTAGATATAATTTTTTTTATGGCAGGTATTTTTTCTTACTAAATAACCGTGACTTGCTGTTTTAAGCTATTTTCCGTATGACAAAAATTAATTTGTTAAATATTTTGTAATTAAATACAGCTCAAGGAATATTTTTATTATATAAATAAAAATACTATAGCTTTTGGTTGAGTCAAGGGGTCTGTATATATTTTATTTTTCTACTGTTTTGGCTCTTATTTGTTTAGAGTTTCGGTACGTACAGCAAAAATTGGACGTTAAATACCTTTTTTTTTGTCGTCATCCTGTAAATATAAGATAGTTAGAGCTACAAAAATGAATATCTTTAAAACTAGACATAGAAAGAAAAACATTTTTTTTCCTAGTGTGACGTTAAGTTACAAAAATAAGCAGGTAAAGTTTAATTAAAATTCACCGAGCCGTATTCCAAAAATAAATGAAAAGTTAAATAACGGGAAAAAAAATTAAAAAAAATATTCTTTAAGCTGTATTCTATTACAACATATTTAACAAATTGATTTTTGTCATACGGAAAATAGCTTAAAACAGCTTAAGTCAATTTTATTTAGTAAGAAAAAATACCTGCAATAAAAAAATTTATATCTATAAAAGTTGGGACAATCAAAAAACAAAAATATTTTTTTTCTTTAAATAATTTATAAAACTATTAATCTGTGTCAAAATAAAAAGTGCTAGTTATAAAATTCGGTAATAGTGCAGATATAAAAAAAAAATGTTTATTTGACTATCCCCCGTATATTATTTATTAAATTGACAAGAATGACATCATAAGTGACTTTCTTCTTAGACATTTACTCAGTCATTTTTATGGCCAATTAGCTTTTTTCGGTCAAGATGTAAGAGTTATTATTATTAGAACACACACAAAAACCACCATTTAACGAACTTTGACCGTTTATATCTCAAAAACTGTACATTGAAAAACTTACCTTTACTTACATTTTTTTTAGCTACATATCCTACTATAACATACTAAAATTATAGCCAATTTTCCATAAGGCCTGTGTAAACGGGTGTGGTGTTCTTTAAAACCCAAAAAATTGTAATTTTGTTAATACCTGCAATAAGTATAGTAACCTCCTTGTGGAGTGGGGGGTCCTCCATTGCTACTAGCATTTTGTGAGGCTTTTTTTCTAGCGGGAAGACTGTGTGTCTTCCATTTCCCTTCCAAAATTTGACGCTCCCTCAAACAGAGACGTTCCAACTCTTCCATTTTCGATTCTAAGATATTTTGGAGTTTTATGTACCGCATGTGCAGCTCAACCTATAAATCAATTGATCAATGTCGGACCTGATACGTTCCTAGTCCATTAGCACACTCCACGCTATATCAGCCTTAAAAACAGTTTTTGTAAATATCTCAGAAACGAAAGCCCCTATAGAGTTTTTGGTTAAAACACAAATTATTGAAAAAAATGTATTCCGAAAACCACATATTATTGCGAAGCTTCGTTAAAAAATTTGTAGCATTTTTTTCAAAAAACCAAACCAAACTTCTTTCAGCTCGTTGCAGTATCGAACACGGCTTCCGGAGCTATCGTGGATCTTACAGACATACATACGGACAGACGTCACGATGATAGTCTTAAGATAGATCCAAATACCCCTAAGCAACACATTTACGATTTATATAAAAAAAAATTTTTTTTGCGAAAACAATACCTTCTCTAGCCATTGTAGCTGGGGCTAGGAAGGTAAAAATGGTAAAATTGCCTAAATCTACGCTGACATTACCTTTCTTACGCAATCTTCAAAAAGCACAACCATTCTCATTCGTGACTCGCAATTTTTAATGTAATTGACCAATGTTTTATGATCAGCTTTCTCCATGTCAGTTCCGTTGATGCCTAGAATCACATCACCTTCTCTCATTCCAGCTCTAAAGGAATTAAAAAACATTAGAATTTTTTTAAATAAATTTTTAATTTTGTAGAGTTATAAAGAATTAAAGAATAAGAAAGGGATAGAAAGAACTAGAAACAATTATAAAGAATTAGACAGAATTCAAAATAATTAGACATTAGTAGAAATAATTAGAACGCAAGAATTAGAAACAATTTGAAATAATTAGAAATATAGAATTGATAAGAATTAGAAAAATTAGAAATAATTAGAAATAATTAGAAAGAAATAACTAGAAAGTATTCGAAATTATTAAGAAGAATTAGAAAGAAAGAATTAGAAACAGTTAGAAATAATTTAAAAAAAAATAATTAGAAAGAATTTGGATCAATTAGAAAGGATTAGAAATAGTTAAAATGAATGAGAAAGAATAAGGAACAATTAGAAACAGTTAAAGAGAATTAGAAATAATTATAAATAATTATAAAGAATTAGAAAGAATTATAAAAAATAAGAAAGAATTATATATAGTTAGAAATAATTCGAAAAAATTAAAACTCATTAAACTTTTCCTATTAAATTTTCGAATGCTGAATCATTATCGCCAGACATACATACAGGGTGTCCCAGATAAAAGTAACTACACGGGGATTTAGGAACCAGTTTCTACAAAAAAGTATAAGACCTAGAAAAATTCGTTACCTTCATTCAATTGGACGTAGTTGTTAATACCAAACTACTAAATTTTATTAAATTTGCTTTCAAGAGGGTTCGGTTCGGTTCGGTTCGGTGGTATTTCAATTTTTCCAAAAAAACTTTTTTTGTTTTTGCTCATATTTTGAAAACCCCTGTAGATATTTTTAATTTTGATACGACAGAGGAATAGCGCCAATTTTTTTTTGATTTACCAAGAATGTATTTCCGAAATCGTCATAAATTTCCATGTAGTAACTTTTATCGGGTGGGAGGGGAGGATTTTGCAAACGGTACATTATTTTTAAGACAACTCTTTTTTCACTGGCCTATGGTATTCTTGTGATAATCAGCTGGTAACTGTCAAAAAGTTATCTCAAAAATTATGAAATGGACAACAATAAAAATGAATACTTTAAACGTGATATGTAATATCTGTCATAATCATAACTGGTATATTACAAATATGTATTTCTTACTTGTATGCTGGACCATCAAAATCAACATAATCCACATACGTAATCATTTCAATTTCCTTCTCTTTCTTATAATGAATCCCGTAGCTCTGTATCGTGAAGCCGAAGCTGTCGTTTTTCCGCTCGACAATGATCGTGCGTCGCCGTCGGTCTTCTTCGGGTTTCGTCGACGCTGATCGGTCGCCTTGGACTCGCTCCAGTACCTGGGCCTGCGTTAGGGAATAAATTTGTTGCATTTGCTACGATACTGATGAATAAATGAAATAAAGCTCAAAAGAAAACTATATTTTTTTGTACAAAAAGGGGTTTTTTTAACTTATTTTTAATAGTTTTTTTTACAAAATATAGTGTGTCATGCATTGTACTCTCTACAGAATGAAAACAATAATAATGACAAATCTTTTTGGGATTTATTAATACTTAGTATATACCTGAGATGAATTAATAAAAAATTAAAAAAATTGTCAGGTATGGTATGGTTAATAATTTTTTATGAAATTTGGTCATGTACAACAACCAATTGTTATACTGAATTATTCTTCATTTAAATTGGAAATTGGAACTGAATGATTGTCTCAAATGTTATAGGTACTAACTACTAATATAGCCCCTCAAGCAGAATTTTTTAAAATAAATTTTTAGTAAAGAACACGTTTTTTTAAAGCAAAAATTGGAGCAACACTCATTCTACCCTCCATTTTACCACGAGAATTTTGTTTTATGTTGGAAATATAAATCTTTGTATGCCCCCCCTCTCGTTACTCACCGGTGATGTAGCGCCCGAGGTACTGGTCGCAGTACATTCATCATCGCTACTTTGAGTTTGAGAGTTATTTTGACTCTGCCTCCTCATTTTTTGTTATTTAAAATTGTTTTAAAAACCGTTTTGATATCTTAAAGAAAAAAATTTGTTTAAATAACTCCTTTTTGACATCGTTGTTATTATTACTTCGTTTTATTATCAATGTTTTATAACTTTTTGAGAAGAAATATTTTTAAAATCATTTTTCTACTAGTTTTTACCAAACCGTTTTTGTCACATTCTTTTTAAAATAACGTAACCTGGCCTGACTATCTTGAAGGTCCCTGGGACTTTTTTGGACTGATTTTTTGACATAGTAAAAGCGTTTTTTATAAAATTTTGGGTAGTTTTTTTAAAAGAAACTGTTACACAAAAATTACTTCTTTAATTTTCTAAAAAACTGGTTAACGTTTGTTTCTTATATTTTTAAAAAAGCTTAAAATACACACACACACATATTCAACAAAGATTTACAGAGATAGAGAGCGAGGGTTTTTTCAAAACAGCTGTTTATCGATAAATGAGGCGCCGGCGCCGCGCCGACCGTCGGAACAGTGACAAAGAGCGTCGCGACGAAGGTAAAGCGTCGTTGATTCAGGGATGACTTTTCATAAAGTATTTACCTGGACAGTCGTGTTGGCTTGGCTAGGTTAAAACGGGCAAATTCAAAAAATTTGCCGTGTTTCGTTAAGGTACAAAAATCCTTGATTTTTTGCTAAAAACTCTTATAATTAATTTAAAATTAAATATTAAATTAGGTAGAAAAATGGTTGTAGGTATGTTTTTTTATAGATTCTCAGTATAAGTATTAGCTTCACAACAATCACAAAGTTAGTACCTAGTAGTGGTCTATGTTGTGGTTTGTGTTTCTGTGATTTTAATAAATTTTTTAAAGCAAACAGCGACCATAACATTCATCATAATTTTAAAATCTATTATTTTGATTAGTTTTTAAATAAGTATTTAAAAAAATGAAAATTAACAAATCACTATGTACTTGTTAAAAAAGTGCTTGTGAGGATTTAGCGCATTTTTTTGTTTGGGAAATGTACTTACATTTGTATCAAACAACTCCATAACCCATACTAACACGAATTTTTGGGATTTTCCACTAAGTCAATCCAAAACAAATATTGGCACGAAAAACAAATAACTTTTCCCCGAAATATATTCCCAAGAATTTATCACTAAATATAAAAAATAACACTACACACTAGTATTATTGTATATGTCACTATATAGCTCCGTATATTTACACAAAATGTTAGACGGTTTTTGCAAAACTAATAAATCTTCCAAACCGTTTCCCTTGGCTTAGTTCTGGCTATTGCAAATAAATATTTGATACGTATATCAAAAGATTAAATAAGGTTATCAAAATACCTAAAAACTGCGAAAAAACAGATTTCTGAAAATAAATTAATATTTTTTGTCGAAAAATAATAATAGTTTTGGTTGTAAAAACCGTAAAATTTGTATTTGTTATTTGTTATTATTTTTTAACTTAACTACACTGAACTAAAAATTAATTTTGTTAAAAGGTATAAAAACAATTTTAATTTTATGGTTATCTATTATTTGCGGTGTGACGTAAACCTATGTAGTACTAAGTATACCTACACTGTGGTAGTACCAACGTTTTCAAGGTGCAACTGTCCATATTTTGTTTCGAACCATTTTTGATTGCAGTATTTACATATAAATTGTGATGACATCAAAATTAATAAATTTTAATTAATTATTGTAGTGTAGTGCCATAATCTTTTTACCACTCCCACGCATTGCATTGGCGAGGATGATTTTTTATAAATGGACAGCTACCATCTACGTTTTTAAATATTTATCGTAACATAAACGAGGCGCGGAAATTTTTTCAAAAAAAGTGTTTTAAGAATACTTTTTTAAAAACTTACTTAACAACAACTTTTTCGAAAACAAAAATCAAACCGAAAATTTATTGGCAAATGTTTTTTTTTGAAAAGCACCTTTTTTGAAAAAAGATTTTATGGAACAAAAATTTTTTGTATTTTTTTTTCACACAAAAAACGTTTTCTTTGAATGACATATTTTTTAAAATTATTTCCTTTCTGTCCTGCTCTTGAGAGTTTGTCGCAAACGTATCCTAACCTGTACAGACTAAGGTCACTCATCGTAAAGCTTGCATGAGCATCAATGAGAGTCCTTAGTCCAGACACCCCTCTGAAATGTTTCTTCCAAAAAAAATTATATAAATGTTAGTATTGTTGCTGTTTTTTTTATTGGAGGAAAAAGGAAATGAGGGCTTCTGGATAGGTTAGGGTACGATTCCGATCAATTGACAAAGGTTAATATAACACCGATGTCGAACTATAAATATAATTTTTCAAAAATAAAGTTATCGAAAAATTTTATTAAAAATTTTGTTTTTTGATGATTTTTTCAATAAAAGTGTTTAAATACCTATATATAAACAATGCAAATTGTAGCTCTCTCTACGGACGGCAGTGAGAGGAGCCAATCAAACATGGCGGACGATGTTTAAAAATAGCAACATTTTAAAAACGGTAATTGAACATTATTTTTATTATTTTTATTTTACTGCAGTGTTTCTTCACTCCAAAAGTCAAATTTCTTATCTCTACCCCCAACAGGGGTGACGGTAGACCTCAAAATGTAGCTGAAGACATGGCTTTTTTTGTTTTTTTTTTTCATATTTTAATGTCTATTAAGGTCAAAATACACTTTTCTCATAAAAGACATCAAACACTTCCTAGAAGAAGATATGGGCTTTAATTTTCTGTCGATGGTACCCATAAAAACAACCTCATAGGAGGTGGTTCCTTTCTTTCTTTTTTATCTTACTGGGCATTCTACTTTGGATAGGTAACTGTTCAAATTCGTTTGTTTTGGCTATAAAAACTGATTTTTTTCTCAACAATTGTGAAAGATACGACAATACTTGCGAAGTCGGGCTTTTTTGCGAAAATATCAATACAAACTCTTGCAATTATAAAAGAAACACGTTTTATTAAAAAATTATCGGTAATTTTGATGCACTTGTGCAATTACCCCCGATAAGTTTTAGCCCATAGACTAATAATATGCTTTCATATTCCTGTGACACTTATTTGCTTGGAAAAAAATTAAAAACAAAAACCATTATTTTCTAGGTATAAAAATTTATTTTTAGCAACAATTTAATTGATTTTGGTTTCCTCTTTAGACTGTCCTTCAACACTTTCGACACTGTCCTCCTTACTGTTTTTATCATGTTCTTCTCTACTGTCTTTTTCTTTCGAAGATATTCTGAATTTATCTGTGAGACCCAAAACGTCATTTAAACCTAAAAACGTTAATAAGAATGTTAATAAAAAGTATTGTTTTCTTAAAGATCGAGTCATACAAGTTAACCAAAATATCTTGGAAACGAAAGCTTTTACGAATTATTGAGAAAAATGTGTTTTACGATAATACGGAAACCGCATACGAATGAATGATTTTTTTAATTCTTCATGCAAATTTTTTTTAAATTGAGGTCTTTGAAATTCGCCATGATCTTCCCTGATGAGCATGCGCACAGCATCGATGTTTTCCTAGATGACAGCCGTTTTTGGTGGACCTGGCCTTGGATCGTCGCCAAGGCTAATGCGTCCACGCTTGAATTCTCTATACCAACGAGAAACTGTCGACTGATGTGGTTACCAACTCGGCAAAGCATTCATGTTGAGATAATTTCCTTCGAAAGTTGTAAAAAATCATAGCCCGAAAATGTTCTCGGTTTAATTTCATTTTTCGACTGATTTGTTAACTTAAAAAAATTACTGTAGCTATAAAATTATATTTAGCGCACTGACGTTTTGAATTTAGGTTTGGTAAAGATTGAGGTTAAGTTTTAGTAACGATCAGTGTCACCCTCTATTTTCTTATATGCAAAATATAAAAAACAGCCCTCATATTAGCATGATCGATACAATACCATTATTACCTTTCAAAAGATCAGCTCCCTGATTTCTGTCAACCGTGGTAATATTCCTAGTGACCTTAACTTGCTTGTCGGGAAACAGGGGTGTCAATACGCTGTTATTAAGCTCTCCAACCGTCCCGTTTTTGGGGAAAATGATGGCTCCCAAGTCGGTTCTGACGATTCCTGTAACTGTGACCCCACTGACGTTCGTTTCGACGGGGAAGGGAATGTTTGACAGGTCGACAAATGTGCCATTGTCCTTGGGGTCAAAAAAGGATACATCGATTTCTTCGTGCCTGAAAGTATCAAATTTATTTTTGTTACATAACAAAAAAAGAAAAAAGTGACAAATTTCGTAGGAGCGTGAATGTGGTGAACGAGGCGCTAGCCGAGAGAAATAACACGCGATTGTAAGAAAGTGACTTTCTATTGAGTTGTATACGCTATTTTTCCTACGAACAATGTTGAACTATACTAATTTTTGTTGGTGACAGTTAACGTCATCGTACACTTTTCCGTACATGCACACGGGTGAAATTTAACGTTTTCTTAGGATGCAAATTGTGTAAAATCCATCATTTTCATATGTGATCGTAGGAATTTATATTTTTCTGGTTGTAGAGAAATTTTTTGTTTATTTAACGCATAAACCGGGTGGGCCAAAAAAATTAACTGTGACTTAAATGGCAACATTGCCACATTCACTTTCAAGAATTTTCTAGGAAAAAGTTTAGCAAAATAAAGCTATGAGTTTGGCAGAATAAAGCTTTGTACAACCAGTGGCGTATATAGAAAAAAGTTTTGGGGTGGGCCCGAGACAGCTTTGGGGGAGGCCCGAGACCCCATTATTTTATGCTATTTTATGTTTGTATTCATGAAATATGTGGAAATAATAAACCCCCTTTTATATGCCACTGTGTACAACATTTAACCATATACATAATATTCCAATACCCACGGTAACTGCCCATTCATGATGCAAACATGAGGGCCTTGTGGTCTTTAAGCAAAAAAAACCTAATTGGTTGCTTTCAAAGACATAACGTCGGTCCAATGCCAAAGTCACGAATGTGCAAATTTGGCAATTTTCGACTATGTGCAGCAGTATGTACAATTTTATTCATAGTATTTAATGCCAAAAGCGCGAAAGTGTTTGCTCTCTCTCTCTCGCCTCCTTTAAAAATTTAAAAAATGAAATCTCTTTTTCTCGCAATGTATATTCAATGTTTAAAACGCGTTTTTCTCAAAACATCAATTATGCACATTCGTGACTTTGGCATTGGACCGACGATAATGCATATTATTTCCATATAGTATGTATTATTGCAATACCTACGGTACCTGACGATGCAGAATGCAAAAATATTTGAAATAGCAATATCAATGGGTATAAGTGTATCCTGTTTGCGGCCCTTAAGATAAAATGTCCTGATTGGTTATACTTTTACGCATAAATATTATTTTATTCTTGTATTCGTTACGTCAAATCATCGGCGTACAGTTGACAAAAACTCTATCTATGTAAATTTGGTATCTGTGCATTTTTCGTACCTTTATTTCTGAATGTTTGCATCAAACGCCAACCATTGTGTAAATAGGTAACAGGGAGTATTAGAATATTACGTATATGTATTTAGCCTGTTGACGTAATGCTAGACTACCACTCGACCTCATTCGATTACTCTCGCAACTTCGTTTAACCAACAATAAATTCTCAAAATTTTACTACAAAGGTTACTCCTACAAACTTGTTCATACCGAACGATGTTCAGTCTGCAATCTTAATGCTTTGGAAACAATTGAACATATTTTAGTTAAATGTCCGATGTACCGGGAAGTCCGTCCGGTTTCTTGGAATGGCTTAAACGATATCTTGTCACTAATTTCAGACCCTTCACGTTCGAGAAATGTATGTACGGTGTTAGTTGATATTTTGCGTCTTGGATCTTTTCTTAGATATGAATAGTGTTTGTTTGATTTTAATTTTTTTTTTATAAATGGATTTCTTGCAGTTAATAATTATGTGTTAGTTTAGTGCGCAGTCTACACACATCTGATATATATATTTTTTTGTTTTTTACTAGGCATAAAAACTAGTTGTAAGCAGAACTTCTTGCTATAAAAATTTGTAAAACATTTTTTAGAAGCAATAAAGAAAGTAAGTAAGTAAGTATTTAGCCTGTTACTCATTACTTAGAAAAATAGACCGGGCGGTGTATTGTGGGCTACAACTATGCTCGCTTAGCCTTGAAAAATTGTTGTTTCTTTATTCACGGGTACTAATCTTTAAATTTGTGGTTTTTTTGGCACACACCCGCTTACTCGACATAAAACGTCGCAAAGGCGGTAAAATGCAAAATGCATTGACCCGACCTGAGGGAGAAATTATGTGACCGTCATGGGTACTGTTTTTCGTTTTATCAGTCTGCCTTTTTGTTTTTACTCTGGTAGTTTCTTTTGTATTTGTAGATGTCGCCACTTTTGTAAAGCATACGGTATCGCAGGAATTATTTTTATATTTCTCTTACCAATATCTTAAGATGAGATTTATATACCGTCTTTATAGCTTTACAAAAGTGTCACATTGACCATGCAGTGTTCTGAAGAGTCCCTTAAGGACGAAACAGTTAACTGTCAAAACTTAATAGGTGTCCATTAGATCTTGGACCTCCGTGGGTGTACAGCTTTCGAGCTGCCCACGGAAAAATACAATAGAAACAAAATCTTTCCATGCCTGCTTAGCCATAAAAAATTGTTGTTAACTTACGTTTTGTTATCAGCAAAGCTTGAATTGTCAGCATCGGTTAATATTCCTACTTCATAGACCACTTTACGAATTATGTATCTAAAATTTTCAAAATAAATTTTATTAAAAAGTAAAGTAGTTTTAATTTTTTTGAAAATATGGGAATATTAGGTATAATTCATAATAAGAGGTCGGGGAAATCGTTTCGAAAATAAGTATTAGAAAACATTTTTTGGATTCACTTTTTTCAAAAAAAACGAAATTTTGACTGACTTTCGAAACAATATTTTTGTAAAAAAATTTTTAGAGACCTTCTTTTCAAAAATATTTTTTTGAATCACATTTTTTTTTGAAAAATTATATCCCTAAACTAGCTTTTCTGTCCTCCTTTTGAGAGTTTAAAATCGCTGTTATCCCAACCTTCGTTAATTGAGCGGTAACCTATTCTAACTTGTCCAAACACCTCTCTCACCTTTTTTGTTTGCGATCTTTTTACGAAGGGTAGAAGACGATTCGCCGCGGGAACATCTCGCCGCTTGCCGATTCAGCGCGGATACAATTCGACGCGAGAATTTCTCAAACTCTGATTTGATCAAAATCTGTGTTAAACCTAACCGTGGTCATTTGATCGCAAACATATCCTAACCGGTGTGAGGACCTCCAACATTTTGCAAAAAAAAATGTCCCTACAAAAAGTTTTTTTTTACGAAAAAAATTAATTTTTTTTTTTGCAAAATAATACTTTTTTTAAAAAGTAGTTTTTCCAAAAATTAATTTTCAATTTTTTTTTTTAATTCAAATATATTTTTTTAAAAGGCTGTTTTTTGAAAAACTAATTTTTTAAAGATATAATTTTAAAAATGTGTTTACTACACACAAAACATTAAACAAAATAAACAAAAATTATCGCGGCGAATTATCCCACATTCTTTTACCCCCCGCCCCCCCCCCTAGAACAAAAATATGGGCTTTTAGTTTCTAAATATCTGCCTACCGCATAATTACCCCCCTCCCCCCGTAGAAATTTTTTTTACATAAATAGTGTTACCATCGATCATAACCCCTACCCTCTAGATTTTCGCCCAGATCCACGCTTGCTATAACACCTGTTTTGACCTCCCAAAAGAGGACAGGAAAGCTAGTGTTAAAAGAGTTCTAAAAGATTTTCGTTGCAAAAAACTTTTTTCAAAACATAAAAAAAAAATGTTTTTCAAAAATTTTTCCGTTTGAAAAAAATGTTTTTAAAAAAAATTGCTGTTAAAAAAAGTTTTTTTTTAAATGTTTTTTTTGTAAATTATTATTATTAATACTTACAGATCTTTTTCTTTTCCTTGCACTGCTGTATTTGTTTCGACATCTAAATTTCCATCTTTATTTTCTTCGAAACCAAAAACTAAACTGAGAATCATCAAAAGAAACACTGATACTGATAATGTTTGTGCCATTTTTTATTAATTAAATTTTTGTCGAAAAATTTAAATTTTTTATATTAAAATTTTTTTGTGCTTTATCCCCAGAAGCTTCTGGGCGAGTTAAGGGGCTTAACTAAAAACGAATTTCGATTTTTTGTCTTTTATAAGTGCGAAAATTCTGTCAACATCAAATTAGCACTGTGTTACGTTTTTAGACGGTTGTGCTAATTTTTAATTAACTGTTCGAATCAAATCAGGAGTTTTTAGTCTTTATAACGCGTATTACTATTTATTGTTTTTTTTTTCGATTTAGTAGCCTTTCTTACCTATTTAATTTAAAACAAGAATATTATTTCCATTCCAAAAAACTGAAATTTTTACATACAAATTACAAGCAAAGAGCTAGTAACTTATTTTTATTACTATCCTCTCACATCTTAAAGTTGCACTAATATTCAGTTTTTATAGATTTTTTATGATAAAAATGTCAAAAATCGTGACCACTTGCCTTTGCAAGTTTGCAATTAATTTCTGCTGGTATAAACCAAGCTTTTCTAATTTTTATCTGGGGGCTTTTCTTGAATCATTTCAGCCCATATTTGACCTATCTAAAACACTACTTCAGAATGTGCTACGAAATTCAAACTGCACATTCGCAGATCTTCATAAAGTTAACAACCAATCCAAGTTTCATGGACTTCCATAAAGTAGTAAAGTAGTACGAAATTTCAAAAAACGTCGAAATTGCCACTCACTCACTCGTGTATAATAGATCATCATAATTCTACTGTACTTCCAGACATGCTACAAAGATGAAATTTGGCAGACTGATAGAAATTATGACCAAACTTTGGGAAAAAGTCAAAAAACCCCAAAATTCTAATTTACTTCCCTCCCCTATACATGTAAAGTTATGTATGCCAACTTCCAGAAACACTAGAGAGCTGAGCTTTGGCAGACTAATAGGAACTATGATAAAACTAAAGAAAAAATTTAAAACACCAAAATTTTAATTTACTTCCTTCCCCCTATAAATTTAAAGTTATGTAAAAGTAACATTGCCCACTTCCAGAAACGCTAGAGAGCTGAGCTTTGGAAGATAGGAACTATGGTAAAACCATGAGAAAAAAATAAACACCTCAACGATTTAAGTAAGCCATTGCAAAGGTTTTGAACAATATTCCGCATACTTTAAAACTTAAATATTATTTAAATCCATTGAGTTGTATAAGGCCCTGAATGTCTAAATCCTTTTATAAAGGATAACAAATACATTTGAATTCAGATAAAAGTAAAGCCAAGTTCTCCAATACAAATTTCAGAATTAAACGGCTGCAAATGACTATTATGCACAGTGCTAAATTAAACATAAAGTTTGGCGGTAATAGTAAAGTTTAAAAAAAGATTTCCAAACTAGTAAGAACCTTTTATTTTGAAATTTGTATTCGAAAACTTGGCTTTACCTTTATCTCAAGTCTTTTTACGGAATGCCATTTTCGCGTACGTGGCTTTTTTTACATGAAATGTTTTTGTTATGATATTATTTTATTTTTCCTTGATACTGTGCCTTAACCTCGGAATAAAATTTTGATAAAATTCCAAAATTTTTTATTTTTTTTATAAGCTATTTATAATTTAATTAGAGGAAGCAAAAATATTTAATTAGATTCTGACAAATTTTTCGGAATTTTATTCCAAACTATTTTTTTTTCACCTAGGTAAATAAAAAATATATTTTGTTTAATATTATTTTTTTATTACAAATTATGCAAAAGTTTAATAAAACTATATAATACAAAAATCACAATAAAACTTTAAATGTTAAATTTTAAAAATAAATAAACAAAATCTTAGTGACTAATTGGATATTTTTTATTCAGTCATAAACAGTTTTTTTAATTTTATGCAACGGTCCTGTTTTGCTCCTACTTTTTTCTTTCTGCTTTCTATTCTTATATGGTCTTTTCCCTTTACCCTTACTTCTATTTCTATTTTCTTCAGTTTGAGTGCTTTCTTGATTTTCTGAATTTTCTTTTGTGTTTTCGAAACTATCCACAACTATTTTAAAAGGATTTTTGGTGTTTTCTTTTACATCCCGAAGACTAAAATTTTCGATTTTATAAGAAGGTTCGGTTTTTTTGTCAGCTAAGCTATAGGTGTACGGCCTAAAACTCGCCATAGTGCCTACTAAAGGTGAGGCTTCCATCATTTTTTGGTTGGACTCAAAACTTTGAAACGAGGTACTTACTGGCTTATATGTATTAGATTCAGACGTGTCATATTCATAATTGTGAGTATGTCTTTTGGGAACACTTGTAACAGGTTTATAATATTCCATAACTTTTTGGGAAGGTTGTTGATATTCAAAGCTTTCAGACGAATGAAGTTTATGATTCTTCGGCAATGGTTTTTGCTTATTTTCGTTAGATTTTTCCTTAGTTGCCCCAACATAATATTCATCAGAACCAGGACTACTTAGTGGACCCGGCCATTTATTTGGTCCTTTATATTCCTGTTCAACATTCTCAAAATGATGTACATTTTCCTTAAAATTTTCGTGATTTAATGTAGATGGCTTTTCTTTGTAATGCTCGTTGTATGATGGTTTTTCTTGGTAATGGTCATTATAAGATGGTTTATCTTGATAATGCTCGATATAAGATGGCTCTTTTTCATAAAACGAAGTAACTGGAGGTTCTTTAGACTCGGTAAAGTGATATGTTACTTTAGGGTGATATTTAGATCCATGGGAGCTCGTCGATGCATAGCTCTGATGATGGTGAGGATGGCTGGAATGTTGATTTCTTTTGGATTTTGTCTGAAAAAAATATTTATTCTCTCAAGTTTTCACTGCAAAATGCTGCCAACATTTAACATTCATTTGTTAAAAAAAAAAGATTTTTCTCTTTAGCTGTAGACTTTTGTAAGGTTAATTTGTGTATACCGTCTCCCAAGACTAAACGACGACTATCAACTTCATTCCTTTAAATTCCAATTCCAAGTATGTTTTATTTATCATGTGTTCTATCATTTATTTGCGAGGAGCCGTTTTTATTGTTAATTCGTGTATATAGGTTGTCCTTATTTGATTACTACTGAGTTAAGCGTCACTGTCACAAAAAGGAATATACTAGTTTTTGCCAGTGCAGAACTAGTAAGCATTCAGAAAACTTCACGAATTTTTAGACTAAAATAACTAAGACATTTATGACAATCGTTTATAGTTTATACTTATTAGTATTTTGACTTACCTGTTTTTTTATGTATTCGTCATAGCTGATAGTTTCTTCGGGTGAGAAACCAAAACTTTCTTCACTTTTCTCAAAGCTATCAACGGGTTTGTGTGGTTTTTTTTTGGATTTTTTCGGCTTATTTTCTTCGTGGCGTCCATGATAGTGCTTTGTGTTGTGTTTCGTTCTAAAAATGTAAATAAATATTTATGAAAATTTTCACTAACAACAATATAATTATTGTTATCGTTATAGTTGCTATCATCATCATTCTCATTATCATCATCAGCATCGGCGTCGTTGTCATCATCACCATGAAGATCATCATCATCATCATCGCCACCATTATCAGCATAATTATTAGCTTTATTATCACCACCATTATCAATATCATTATCATATATATATTTTTTTATTTATACTGGGACTTTCGATCCAACCAGGATCAATCGCCCAGTTTCGCAAAGTTTGAGCAGAGTTAAAGCATTTTTAAACAAACACAAACAACCAAGTACCTCGCCAGGAATCGAACCCGGACCGCCGGTGTGGAAAACAAACATTGCTACCACTACACCACGGCGCGGCGACTTGATCATATTCATGATCATTATACCATGCAGTTCGAGTCTCTGCGAACATAGGGAGGAATACTTCGAATTTACTATCGACCGTTGCACGCGCTTGCTATCTTTTAGTATTTTTGTCGGTATTTATTTTGTTATCGTTGTTATTTCATTTCTGCCTTGTCAATTCGATACCTCCGTCCCTATGGATTTGGGATATTCTTAATTATTCTATTATTTTTCTTACCTGTGGTTTCTCATAGGTCTAGGCTCTTTAAGCACAATCCTATGGTGAACATCCCTTTTCTGATGAGCACTTTCCACTAGTACTACACTGACTAACCACAACACCAACAGAGTTTTTAAAACAAAAGCTTTGCCTAACATTTTCAACACTTTTTCGTCCACTAATCTACTTAGTTTTGGGACCCTAACTGAATTAATTTTAATTTGAAAAATAAAAAATTGAAGCACTATCTTCGCTGTAACATTGTTTTATTTTTTGTGGGTTGCTTTTGAAAGATAATAGATAGATGATTATGTTTTCAACGCAAGAAATTATTAAGAAATAAACGAATTTCTAGTGGTACTCAAGTTTAAAAGTGAAGGTGAAAATATATTTTTTACCGGGGGGTAAAAATATGGTCAAATGAATTGGGTATGGTTGAGATCTCTCACGAGTGCATTGTTTGTGCACTTACCATTAATTCTTTTGTTTTTTTTTTACATATTAGTTAGGGATCTTTAAATCAAATATAATAGAGTTGCGTGTAAATTGGGTTCACGTATTTTCGTGGTCATTGCTGAAAAATATCGCAAGGATTGATGCATTTCAATAACTAACAGGTCCGTTCTTAAAGAACTTTATTTTATTTACAGTATTTCGCTGAAAAATTTCGGAAAGTTTTAAAAGGTGAAATGGTCGCAAAAAAATGTGATGAAAAACGAATCGTAATTTTGTCGATACGTAAAAATGTCTAAAATAATATAGTCGATTTTTTTATATACTGGGACTTTCCATCCAATCAGCTCAGTTTCGCAAAGATAGAGCAAAGTTTAAAGTAAATTAAACAATCACAAACATCCAAGCACCTAGCCAGGAATTGAACCCAGACCGCCGGTGTGTGAAGCATGTTACTATAATATATACACGTAGTTTTGTTAAAACGCAAAAAGATCGAACCGTAAAAAACTCGAAAATGAAAGTTGCGATGTTGCCATATTTAGGCTCTTAAGTTAGGCCAGTATGATGTAATAGTACACTTGGCAACATGGGAAGTTTTTTGCAGCTGCGTTATAAAATCGACGACTTTTCGATTTGACTTTTTTACGGTTCGACCTTTTTACGTTTCGACGTAATGACGTTTCGATGATTTTGCGTCTCTTCTCCATTGCGTATCGCGCGTTTAATTTTTAACTATATTATTTTCCACATTTTTACGGATCGACAAAATTACGATTCGGTTAAATTATTTTCGACAATTTTACGGATCGACAAAAATTCATTTAGCTTGAATTGCTTTTACCTCTACTATTTAAGCTTCAGCCTTTTTGCAATTCGACTTTTTTACGGTTCGATCATTTTGCGATTCTACTTAACTCCGTTTCAACATTTTTACGCGGATCGACGAAATAACGCTACGTCGAAATTATTTTAGACTATATTATTTTGTCTACTATATTTTAGATTCCTTTATTTTTGACCAATTTACTGTTCGAAATTTCTATATATTACGGTTTGATCTTTTTACGTTTCGACATAATTACGTTTCGACGATTTTGCGTCTCTTCTCCATTGCGTATCGAGTGTTTATTTTTCGACAATATTACGGATCGACAAAAATACGTTTCGCTTGAATTGCTTCATCTCCTTTATTTTTCGATTTTTTTATTTTTGACATGTTTAGGCCACAAACAAATTATGGTTCGATTTTTTTTTAAATTTTGATATTGCGACTATTTAAACAAAAATAAATCGATCCATCACGGATTTGATACCTTCCTAGCTAACTTATTAGCACACTTCAAGTGAAGCCATGATATATCAGCCTCGAAAACAGTTTTTTGTAAATATCTCAGAAACTAAAGCTCGTACTAAGTGTTTGCTTAAAACATAAATTATTGAGCAAAATATAGTCTACTATATTCCGAAAACCGCATATTGCTGCGATGCTCCATTAAAAAGTTAGCATTTTTAAAAATTTTTAATTGACAAAAAACTGTCATTGGCATTAATAGATTTTGACCAAAATCTAATCAGACCGTTAGAGTGTCAAACACTATTTTACCTAAAAATTTTATAAAAATCGGTTCAGCGGTTTAGGAGCTATCGTATTACGGACAGAAATAATATACACACACACACATCACGACGATATTCCTAAGATAGGTTAAAATACACCCAAATAAGACATTTTCTGCGCTATCCCAAAAAAAAAATTTCGTCGAAAATAATACCTTCTCTAGCCATTGCTACGCGGGCTAGAAAGGTAAAAAATTGTATACCCTTCAAAAAGTATTTATTTTTCGACGAAATTTTTTTTTTTGAGATAACGTTGAAAATGTGTATTTTGACCTATCTTAGCAATATCGTCGTGATATCTGTCTGTCTGTGTGTGTGTGTGTGTATATTATTTCAGTCCGTAACACTATAGCTCCCAAACCGCTGAACCGATTTTAATAAAATTTACTGGTAAAATGGTGTTCGACACTCTAATAAGCTGATTAGATTTTGGTCAAAATCCATTAATGCTAATGTCAGTTTATTGACAATTAAAATTTTTTTAAATTGCTATCTTTTTAGCGGAGCATCGCATTTTGCTCAATAATTTGTGTTGTAACCAAAAACTTCGTAAGAGCTGTAGTTTCTGAGATAATTAGAAAAAACTGTTTTCAAGGCTGATATAATATCATGGCTTCACTTGAAGTGTGCTAATAGGCTAGCTAAGAAGGTATCAGATCCGTAATGGATCCATTTATTTTGGTGTATATTGTGCTTTTCAAGTGCTATCTCAATTTTTTTTTTAAAACGACAAAAAACAAAAGGTCATTTACATCAATTAAACTTTTACTTAATTCACAAACTATTTATTAAAAACGTAATGAAATTATCGGTCCGGTGTTAAAAGAAAATAAATTGGCGGCTAATTGATGCATTAATTATTGATGAAAATAATTATGTGAATTAAAATTAATATAATAGCGAAGAAAAAACAAAAGTCCATGATTTATTGTACCCATTGTGTTCAGAAAGAAAGGGTCAAGCAAAAAAATTCTAGTTTGTGTAATAGTTAGGAGGCTGATCGTCAAAAATCGTGTCTCGTGAGATAGTTGAAAAATTTCCTTAAATTGATTGCTAATAGATTACGCAATTGTAAGTCCTCGGGTTTACCTCCAATTTGAGTGGGACGGTCTTTGTGAAGTCATAGATCCAAAATGGTCGCCTTTTTTAATGTTTTTTCACAAATTTTGGCTTATAACTTTCGGTAAATTAGTTTCACAGAAAAACTGTTAATATGAGAACACCAATTATTAATTTTATTTATTGCAAAATATGGTTTATAACCCAACTTCTTTCGGCGGGACACTACGTTTATATCTATCTTAAATTTTGTATTTCATACAAGTCAATTTGGGGTAATATGCTTTACAATTTTTAACTGATTTGGTCGGATTTGTCCTTTACTCCACACTTAAAACTTTTAAATTTTGATCAATAAAAGATCTCTATTTTAAGGTCGGGTTAAAATTTTTTGAATTTGAATGAATAAACAAATTTCTTAAAATAGAGATCTTTTATTAATCAAAATTTAAAAGTTTTAAGTGTGCGAGGGGAACTTCAAACAAAAATATTTACAATTTTTAACTGCGGCATACTACCCCGAACCCTTTGAACTTATGTCAGGATTGGTTTGCGAGATGTGTACTCCATCGTTTAAATATTGCGCAGATTGTGTTCCATTAAAGCTCCTGCTTTTATACTTAATATATGTGTTAATATAAACATTTTTTTAAAATATTATAAAATAGTTTAATTCTTGCGAAAATAGTAGATATGTTACCATATTACCCAACATCTGATGCCATATTACCCATGATGAGGGGTAATATTGCAAAAGAGCATTTCAGAGTAGTCTTACTTGTAATATTTGTGAATGCGGAAATGGGGCACCGAGCGTTTCACGACACATAGAGTTGTCATATTACCCCAGTTTACCCTTTATAAAAATTTTGTAAAATTTTTAAATTTGAAAATTTTTCAAAATATTTGTTATATTTGAAGTTTTTTAAAAATTTTAAGTTAAAGCCTTTTAAACAAATTAGAATTTTTGTGAAACAGTTTTTTTATTTATGTAAAGACCCCATACACGCAAAGTGGTAATAGCTACCTTTGTCTAGTAAAGAAATTTCAATTTTTGCCATAAAATGCTCACCAGTTTCGATTTCTTTTTAATAATTAGCTTTACTTTGACTCAACTTTATGCACCACCGTTAAAACAGGTCCGGACTTTTTTTTTGGAAACTGCAAAATTATTAGGATTGCTTGTAATAAATGGATCCTTGTTGGATCTGATTCCTTCCTAGCTCATTTGCACACTCATATCAACCTTGAAAACAGTTTTTTGTAAATATCTCCGAAACGAAAGCCCCTATGAAGTTTTTGATTATAACACAAATGTTTGGAAAAAAACGTGGACTACTATATTCCGAAAACATCATATTGATGCGACGCTCCGGTTAAAAGTTAGCAATTTTTAAATTTTTTAACTGTCAAAAATGTCATTAGCATTGATGAATTTTAACCAAAATCTAATCAGCTCCTTGCAGTGTTGAGCTGTGTTTTACCTGAAAATTTCATCAAAATCGGTTCATCGGTTTAGGAGCTATCGTGTTACGGACAGATATACATACACACACAAACACACCTACACACACCCACACACACACACACACAGACATACATCACGACAATATTGCTAGGATAAGTCAAAATACACCCAAATAACACATTTTCGGCGTTATCTCAAACAAATTTTTTTCGTCGAAACTAATACCTTCTCTAGCCATTGCTGCGCGGGCTAGGAAAGTAAAAATAAAAATTCTTACCTTAATTTTTTTACGCGTATATTCGTAAAAATGTTGCGGATATAACTGTCATTTTTTCATTCTATTTAGAAGAAAACTGCATAAAAGCTTTTCCATTTCCATTTTTAGGAAATAAACTTTTTCCAATAACATTTTTTCGTAATTATTGTCTCGAAACTCGACTTTTTTGAAAATTATTTTTTTCGAAAAACTTACTACTTATTTCAAACTCTCAGAAAAGCTAGTATTTTACAAAAAAATGTAATTAAGAAAAAAATGTTTTTAATTTTTTTTTGTTTTTTGAAGAAATTTTGTTTTTAAAGAAAATATTTTTCGAAAGAATGTTTTTGTCAAAAATTTCTTTTTTAAAATTTTTTTAAAACAATTTTTATTCAAAACAGTTGCTTTTAAACAAACTGTTTTTGACAAAAAAGTGCTTTTCAAAAAAATGTTTTTGAAAGAAAAGTTTTCAAAAAACATTTCCTTTGACAAGAAATTTTTTTTACAAAATTTCCGCAACCCAAAAAAATTACAATTAGAAAAATAAAAGCCCAATTTTCATTGTTAAAAAAAAAAATTTACAAATTTAAGCATATATTAGCTTAACTTATACAACAGTTTATTGATACGTATAATTGCTTTTTGGCCTTAATACACCTTTGACTCGGAGCGAGTTGTTAGGCGAGTAATCAGGGGCGGGGATATATGGGGGGTTGATGTAGGGTTGAGGACTTCTGTTACCTCCAGGTCGACCGATTTTCGCCGTTTTTATGTGGGGAGCTCTCCAATCCATGGGAGGTTGATCTAAAAATATTACAATATATAAAAATAATTGATATGGTATTTTTTTTATAAAAATTATTTTTGAAATTCACATCGCCACTGGTCGAAATAATATAGTAAAGTAGAATTTTTATGGAAATACAATGACGTCAAAATTTCATCAATATAATAAACATTGACAGAAAAATAGGGAACTAATATCAGTTAATCTCAGAAACAAAGTTACCCGAATATGACGTAACTTCATATCCATAAGATGACTTATGATAAATACAAAGTGTGTACCAAATTTCACAAAAATATCTAAAGATGTATCACAGATATTAATTAAAAAACAATAGATATTTTTTCTCAAAATGAATCCTAGAATTACCAATCTCAATATCAGCATGTTATTCAGTAACACCCTGTATATATTTTCGCATTAAAAGATGCATTTCAGAATCCCATTTTTGTATTTACTTTGCTTTGAAAATCATCATTTCCAAGTTCATAGATAAGAACAAACACAAGATAGATTAAAATAAATATTTTTTGTAATGCACAAAACTTACCATAGCTGTATCTGTTCATTGGTGAGTTCCTAAAATTGTTGATATTTGATGGATTGGGAGGATAATTATAGTTGCTCTGGGCTGACGGATCGCGTGGTCTCTCACTCATTCGATCTGCTGGGCTTCTTGGGTCCCTAAACATTACAATATACCTTCAGTTTTTAATAAATTTAAATAGATAGAGTTCATAACAACAATATACAGGGTTACTGTAATTCGATACATTTCTTAGGGATGTAATAGGGAGGACAAGGTGTAAATTTAACCATAATATGCATCATAAAAAACTTAATAGTTTTATTAAAATGTTTCAGTTTTTCACCAAAAAGCAGACCTTAAGGGCTTAAAACTTAGTTTCCCGAAAACCTGCTGTAGATATTTATAAGCTTTTTACCAGAATAAATGCCAAACATATGATCTTATGTTTGTAATAAAGAAAATCCGGAAAAAATTTAGATAGTTGTAATTTTTTTTTTATAGTGTAATGCATTTTCTAGCGGTTATTTTTCCAATAATATTTGCATAAAATACGTCATGATGAGGTCTCGCCCCCCGCCCCAAGACATATTTCTGGGTGCGCCACTGTGTTTTTAATGATTGTATGATTTTATTAAAAAAGTTAGCTACGGTTTAAAAAAAACTAGGCGTAGAAAAAAATCGTTAACGACATTTGATTGGCCGTAGCCGCTAATACAAACCTACCAAATGTTATTAAATTTCTATTCAAGATGGCGACAATATTTCAGTTTTTCGAAAAAACACAATTTTTAGTTTTTGATCGATATTTTGAAAATGTCTGCAGATAATTTTGATACAGCATATGATTGAGCTTGGAATAATAGCGCACCTGTTTTCTTACTGAACCAAAACTGTGTCTCTTACCGTTTCCGAAATCCCTATATAATTACTTTTATCGGGAACACCCTAAAGACAAGAACGAAAAAAGAAGCCTACCTTAATGCGGCCTCCTTTCTAGGATCTTTTTGCCACGGCTCTCTGTAAGGGTTCTCAGCAAATCCTCCCCTGCTCGCAGGAGCTGGATCCGGATGCAAATCTTCTGCGAATACAGGTTCCTGATTATCGTGTCGGAACCCTTTGTTAGTAAACTCAAAGTTGGCGGCGTTTGAGTCGTCGTAGAGCGAGGGCGGTCCTTGAAGGTCCCACGGAGGACGTGTGCTGAGAAAGAGTCTTTTTAAAATATTATTTGTTAGTTATTAGGGACTTATTGAAATAAAGTCAGACAAATCCCTATCCATCGTCATAAATGACAAAAAAAAATGTCATAAAGGAAAATGATATAACAGTCCAATGTCGAAAACGGCATTATTAATAACCGGACATTATATTATTTATAACGTCTTTTATCAAAACCGGACAAAATCAAAAATGAAAAAATCATAAAACCAGCCATGCCTAGCAGGCGCAACTCTCTCTCTTTTCTTTTTATGTATACTGGTTCCGCCTCTCTTCCTCTCATATAAATCGGTATCGGTTTTTGAAAAAAACTGCTTTTTAAAAAAGTATTATTAAAAGATAGGTCAAAATAGGTGTGGCAAAACAAAGGTCGAAAGACAAAAGATCGAAAGACAAAAGATCGAATGCAAAAGATCGAAAAACAAGAGATCGAAAAGACAAAAGATCGAAATACAAAAGGTCGAAAAGACAAAAGATCGAAACTAAAAAGAATCGATAAAACAAAAGATCAAAAGGCAAAAGATCGAAAGTATAAAAGATCAAAAGACAAAAGATCAAAATAGCGCGTTTGAAAATATCGCTATTACATAGTTCGACTAAGGATATATTTTAAAAAAACTTTTCTCATTTCTTTTCTGGGATCCTAGAGGGTGAGTAACCAAAACGAACCAAACCGGGTCGGAAAAAGAGACCCCTTAGGAACTATATGATTTGTGTTAAGTATGGCAAGCCATCGGTTTATTTAACGGTTAGGTAAATTTACCTTACCTGACCTTGCCTAAACTGTTTATGTGAATATACCTAAGCAGACCTGACACGCGCCATTTTGTATATTTCAATCTTATTTACTTGCGATTTACTTTTGTCTTTTGATATTTTGTTTTTCGATCTTTTGCGATCTTCTGTATTTGCCTTCTTTTAATTGTCTTTCGATCTTTTGTTTTTCGATCTTTTGTTTTTCGATCCTCTGTATTTTCGATCTTTTGTAGTTTCGATCTTTTGTTTTTTGATGTTTTGTTGTTTCGATCTTTTACCTTTGCGATCTTGTGTTTTTCGATCTTTTGTCTTTCGATCTTTGTTCCACCACCCGTCAAAACAGACCCAAATAACACCTTTTCGGGGTTATCTGAAAAAAAAATTTTTTTGTCGAAAACAATGATTTTCTAGTTTTTGCTGGGCGGGTTGGGAAGGTAAAAATAATGTAAAAATTACCTGTTTCCGTACGCATCAATGATAGAATTTTCGGGTCTTGCGTTCTTAGTCAAAAGTCTATGACAGTACTTCGCCAAGATAGTGGCGAAAATGACGTTTATAACCCATACGATGTAGCCTCTAGCCGCCAGAGTCATGACAATTCCCATAGACGCTAAGACTATTGTCCTGAATGCTTCAAAATCTTGTTTTTTTAACTTCTCTTGCTACAATCAAAAATGATTTAGATAATTTTTTAAAGTTTTACCCGTTTTTGCCAAGCAAAAAATCGAAAGGGGCTCGATCGTCAATTTTTGTACACCGAAGGGAAATACCTACCAGAATTTCCAAGGTATTTCCTAGTATTTCCCAAGTAATTCCACATATTTCCTATAGTACAGTGAAACCTCTCCTTGCGGACACCTCTATTAAGCGGACACTCCCTTTAGGCGGACAAATTTGTTAGAACCAAGCTTTTGCCTATGTTTTCACATGTAAAATTCCTTCCTATAACCGGACACTCTAATAACCGGACGCGGACAATTTTTTTTGGTTAAAAAATTCTGAAACCTCCCTTAACCGGACGCGAACCTCTGACAACGGGACGGGATAAATATTATGTAGTATGTTGGTAACAATGCACTCTGCAGTTGAGGAATTCCTCTTTTCGTTTTAACGCGAAGAATAAATACTTCTGTCGTATTTACAACAATATTTTATTCGGCAGGACTGCTGTGTTTATTTTTATTGTTTAGTTGTGTAATAATAGATCTCTTTGAAATGGCGCATAGTAAAAACACTTCTTAGTTTATGTGAAAAAATGAAAGTTGTTAACGTTTCGGAGAAGGAACATGTATCACCACGAAAAATCGCCGAAAAGTTTATTATCGGAAAATCTCAAGCAGCGAAAATTGTTAATAAATATATGTCAACATTTCGCAGTTCCCTCTCTTAAGCGGACACCTCCAATAAGCGGACAAAATCGACGGAACCGTGAGTGTCCGATTATAGGAGGTTTCACTGTATTTCCCAAGTACTTCCTCATATTTCCTGTATTTCCCCTAGCCTGTCTATACTAAGAACACTCATCGGCACTTGCTTGACGATGAGTGACCTTAGTCTGTACACCAAAAGGAAATACTGAGCCACCCCTCGCAAAAAATACGTATACTGATCCTCAGATGCACCACCGTTTGTGCGCTACGGGGGCTTCTTGAAAAGGGGTGCATTTTGGAATAGGTTTTATAATTTTTTTAATTTTTAAAATTTATTTTTGGTTAAATGGCTTGTTTGTAGGGTTTTTAAAGTTGAAGTAATTGTCAAAACTAAATTTTATCTGTCACTTTTAGTTTTCGAGATATATCACAGTTATATTTTTTCTTATGGAATTACAATACCATGATTTTCATGTTCTTTAAAATGTGTTTGTCTCTTTTTTTTTGTATTTTTTGTGATATTTTGATATTTTTGTATTATCCGTAGTTTCTTTTTTTTCTCAGATACTTTTTTAGCGCAGTTTTTATTAAAAATTTATATTAAAAATAAAAAAATAATAAAAAAATAAAAATATAAATTACTTTTCGCTCACTCCATGAATAAACGGACGGCTAAAAATTCGCTTGATTTGCTTGATTAAAAATAAACGGCTTAAAGAGGAAACGGACCGTATGGAGCATTCAGATCGTATAAACGAACGCCCTTAGAAACTATTAAAGGCAGGGTACAACTTTGGTTTTTAAGAATCACTTTTGAACATCCGAGTGTTCTATTATGGAGCGGGAACAATCTTATTTCGGGTGTCCATTAAGCGTATTATCTGAGCGGATTTTTCTTTTCTTGGGCTCTGATTGGTTGATTACAAAATTTGAACCAATCAAAGCCTGAGAAAAAAATCCGCGCGAATAACACGCTCAATGGACAGCCGGCTTTATCCTATACCTCATTATTAGGGACTTATTAAAGACTTTTGCAATAAAGCCAGGCAGTAATTGTGCCGGGCACTATTCTGACTGTTTCGCATTATAAGAACAGCTGTCTTCTTTCAAAATTAGGCCTTTGTGTATTATAAGAGCCAGAATTAATAGTGCCGCCATTATTAATGGAAAATAAACGACTGGATTTATAAATTCGACTATGGTATGTCAATTTTAAAAGAAGAACTGTCAGTTTTGAATGGAAAACTATCAGAATGGTGCCCGGCACTATTACTGCCTGGCCTTATTGCAATAAGTCCCTATTAACACGGATCACCTAACAAATTTGTGGTTGCGTCGTACTGAATTTTCGAAAAAAAAATTTTTTTATGTTGCCAGATTTATAAAGGGTATGTATGGGTGACCATGGAGCGTTTTATCCGTTCGGATTTATCTTTTATTGGGCTCTGATTGATTGATTTAAAAATTTCCTTGGACAGCTGGCTTATTTGGAGTATTTTCATGACTATTTCCTATTCTGTGAGCTAAAGAAAGAAGCTGGTTGATTGAAATTTGTGATTTTTTTTCTTTCTTCTTCTTTGATTTAGGGCAGTCCATAAATTACAAAGCGGGTATAGGGGCGGGGTTTTACAAAGTTTGATAAGGTGTTAAACTTTGTTACGTAACATTTGTTAGCCTACATAAAAATAAAGTAATCTCAGCTCCAATGTGTACTATTAGCTGGATGAAGGTAATGTTTTAGTAATAAATTTTTTTACTGTGCAGTTCTTTTAGGGGTCAGGACAATTCGCCGATTCACTTTTACTTCTTTTCAATTTTATTTGTTTGGCGTCCTAACCTAAATTATGTCCAGATACCACTATCTTCCTCAAAAAATAAGAAAAATCGTTAAAAAAAAATTAAAAGAACTTAAAAAACTGCTTTGTGTAAAAAGAAAGAAAATTTTTTAACAATTATTAAAAAAAATTGTTATACCGATAAATATTTTCTATTTAGAATAAAATTTCAAACTAAAACCACGGCGGCGGCTAGTTTTCCCGGTGGGGAAATGGGTCAGCGGCAAGTTGGTTCGGCGGCGATATGAGATCTGCGAAATTTTCTTATTTCCATTTATTTCTACAGTGCAGAGGCAAAAAAGATACTTGCAAAAATTAAGTTTCGACATATAATCTTTTAGGACGACATTTTTTTTCCTTCTAGATTATAAAAATAAGCAGGATGTAAACGGTATGATAGAAGATGCCAAAATAAGAAAAAACCTCATATAACATGAAGGTGCTGTTTTTAAAATATAGGATTATTAATGTTTGAGGATTAAATGAAAAATTTAAAGAAAAATAAAATCCCGCAATGCTGAATGATTATCTGGCTTATTATGATTCGAAAATGTGATTTTTTTAAATAAAATGGCAAGTTAAGGAGATAGTCAAAGTTATCTCCTAAAATGATAAAATTATTTTAAAAAATTTAAATATTTTGTTTGTGCTAATATAAACTTAAAAACATTAATGATATGATTTGCCTAGAGACCTGTTTCTAATAACATAAAACAGCAAAAGTTTATAACCAAAAAGAAAATTGTGTGTGCTTAAGACCACACGGCAGAAGTGTAAACTTCAACAAGGCAAAATTAATAATACTGGCCTTGAATGTTCCTTTCACAGTTAGTCGATTCGAGCCGACTTCACCCGAATGAGCGTTACATAGCCGAGCCTGACGGCTCAGTTCAATTCAGTACCCACAAAAACTGCTAAACGCGCCTAAAGAAGTTTACACTTCAAAAAGTTTATGACCATTTACACCCTGTAAATTAATGCAAACAAAAAACGAGAATTAAAAAACTAGGTAACATTGGTATTTTTGCAAGTACATTTTTTTTTGCATTGTAGATTTATATTGTTACGACGTTGTTTTTATATAACTAAACGAAAGGACAAATTAGCAGACACAGGTGAAGTTGGGAAAATTTACACAATTTTTAGCTCCCAGTTCGTGACTACCTCAAACAACACGTTTACGATAAAGGTTTGCTCTTTTCTCGGTGTTAATGCGAATGCTTTTCACATAAAATGCCTTTGTTCTACTGGGTCGACTCAATAGAACAAATTAGTAGAAGTGATCTCTCCTATAGGAGCTCAAGAATACGGATTGTGTGATTTCAGTAGAACGTTCCTATGGGAAAGATTTCAAGAATAGACGTCTAGAACGCAAGATTTGTCGAAAACATTATAACAGTCTTAGACGAGAAGTTAGCTGCCATGGCTAGCCCACAACGAACGTCTTCTATTTCTGTCTTTGTCGAAAAGAGTGAGAAGCATTAGAAAAGATATTAAAAAAGTAGCATGTGGACTTTAGGCAAAAAACGCATGCGCTGGTTTGAAACTAAAGAAAGGCTAGTTTCAAAACCATTGAAATTGGTTCAAACGTGACGCCATTGCTAACGAGCGGGAAATATCATTATTTAAACTGAAACAATAAATAATTAAAAAAACAAAACCTTTTTAACTTTTTTTGGAAGTTACCAAATTGTTAGGAGGAAATACAGATGTATTGGGTATCCAATTGTTTTTGAGCATTAATAACACGACATTTTAGAGTTGTGACGTCACCAATCGATGACGTATTTTATTGAAACAGTGTTTCAAAACAGTTGGGCGCGAGAAAATGATTCCGGTATATACAATTTTAGGGAGTTTCACATTCACATTTGACCGGTATTTTAGGAAGTGTATGCAGATTTGGCCATTAACTTTGTATTAAAGTGTGATTCTCCAGATTTTCGACGCTTTTTAACCAGTGTTCAGCACTAAAGCTATTCATAAAACCCATATTAAGGTTTGATTCTGAGCTGGTAAAGTTGCTTACCTTTGCATAGTAATCATAATCACTAGCTATAAGGCATGTAAGAACTAAATCCAAAATTGACAAGAGAGCTACTGTCACAATCCATAAACACAAAACTTGAAACATGTGTTGCTTCAATTTTTCCTTTAAGTTACCTAAAATATGAAAAAGCCTTCTGTTTTGATTTCTATAACTTTATACGGGTAGAAAAAATGCTATAGGGATCATAGACTGCTTCTGTGCTTAATGTGTGTAAGAGAGAAGTAAAAGAAAGAAAAATATATTTTGGGCGGTGTCTTGAACACACGTATTCGGCTGTTAGTGGGAAAGTAGGGGAATCGTAACCTTACTTGTTCACGAAGTTTTTCGTCATTCAGTCTTGTGCAGCGAAACAGGTGAGAAGTGGGTGTTTGTTTTTCACGCAAATCCTGACTTAAGCCATGAAATTTTCTCCCTCTACTTTACCGGCCGCCCAGGGGACACGTATTGGCTGTGGGTCTGGCTATCGTGAAACAATGGGCGTAACTACGTGTAAACTTCTATCCTTTTTTCTTACAAATTACATATTTTATACACATGCAGTTGTTCTTATGTTACATACAGTAATAATTTCCCTATAGCATTTAATTATGCTGTATAAGGCAAACTGTGTAAATTTTATCTAAAAAATCATGCAAAAAAAATTGGCGTCCACAGGCACGTAAAGACATCAATAGAAGCTAGTTGTTTTCGATGCTAAAAGGTAACTTTATTTTTGTTGAAAATTAAATTTTTAATCAATATGTGAAAACTGGGTTACTGTAGATGCTGTCGTTTTTGAGATATATACTGTATATTTTGGTTTAAAGCGAATTGCCTTCATATTTAAAGCATTCAAAATAAGATTTTGAGAATTTTGTATTCGCATTTTCTTAAATAAAAATAATTTAACTTTTCATTTAAATAAATAGCCATAGTTCGTTTTCAGATGAAAAAAATTGAACAAACTAAACAAATTAGCCTATTAGTTTTGTTTTTAATAAATATTCGTGCCGAATTTTTAAACTATTCGTGTGCGCGCGCTGCCTCCCTCGGCTCTTGCAACGATGCAGTGTTGCCAGTTTTGCAAATCATAACCCTCGTATCAAGGTCTTTATACTTTTATACAAATTACCTACAGAATTTAAAAGTTCATTGAACCTGACTGGCCAACTGTAATCAGATTTACGTCACCGGGTTGCCTTAAACCATTTGCTTTATGGAAACCCGATGACGCAGCTACAGTCGTCCAGGTAAGTTCACATGACTGATCAAATCCTGTAGGCAACCTGTGTAAAAGAACAGACCTTGCCCTCGTATAGTCTAGTAGGTAGGAACTTACAAACAAGCGCGAATCTGGGTCAAAATCTAGGGGGTGGTAATAGTCGATAAAAAATTATTTGTATTATATTTTTTTTTTCTAGGGCTTTGACTGTTTTTACTTTAACTGTTTAAAGTGAATATTTTTTGTTCTAGGGGGCGAGGGGGGGGTAATTACCACGTTACCCCCTCCTCAAATCCGAAGGTACTTACCCCATAAAACTACTGCAGAGCTTGCTAACCAAACCAAACTGAACGCAAAGTAGAAATACATAAAAATATTAAAACTTTTACTGGTAATGGTTGGCATATTCAGGTCGCTTTGGTTTAATGCCATTTTAATAATGGGATTATCTGATTCTAAAAAATTATATTTATTTTAAATGAGACATAAACTTTGCCGCCAAAATTGGTTCAGTAACCATTGTTCGAAAGCAATACTTTGAAAACATTTTCTTTAAAAGGAAACTTATTCAAAAAGATTTTCTTAGATCGAAACATTGTTTGAAAACATTTTCTTCGAACGAAAATATGTTTGAAAAATATTTAAAAAAAAATTGAATGACATTTTGTCCAAAATTCTTTAAATTAGCTCCCCGGTTCCAGCTGATTTTTTGGGGATCCAGGCTTATAATATTTTGGTTAGCTTTGGACTATTTTTGGTTATTTGTTGGCGCACCCAGGAATAGGTTTTAACCTTGTGGGAGGGAGCCATATACATAATATACCAAAACCCACGGTAATTGCCAACTCATGATGCAAACATGAGTCCTTGCGGTTCTTAAGCAAAAATGACCTGATTGGTTGCTTTCAAACACATATGCATACTATTTCCATATAGTATGTATTATGGCAATACCTACGGTACCTTACGATGCATAATGCAAACATATTTGAAATGTCAATGGGTATAAGTCTATCCTTTTTCCGGTCCTTAAGATAAAATGCCATGATTGGTTATACTTTTACGCATACATATTATTTTATTCTTGTATTCGTCACGTTCGCCTCAGAGTTGACAAAACTCTATCTATGTAAATTTGGTGTCTGTGCATTTTTCGTATCTTTATTTCTGAATGTTTGCATCATATGCCAGCCATTGTGTAAATGGGTAACAGGGAGTATTGGAATATTACGTATATGGAGGGGGCGTGCCACCTAACCAGGTGCGTAGCGCTGGGGGGTTTAGGGTTTAAACCCCCCCATGAGGCGAAGAATTGTTCGAAAATCTTTGTATAAAAGTTTTGATACATACATTTATACATTTAACCCCCCCCCCCCAGATTTGTTTGGAAATGGAAATATGTAAAAAAATCTTATGCATCTGACTTACGTAAGTAAATGTAGTACAATGTATTACCAATGCTACCTCCTGGTCCGTCCTCGGAGCTAACATATGTCACATTTAAATAGTACAATATCGATACACCTGATAAGGCGGTCCAAGTTATGCCTTGAATCTAAAAATAATACAATAATTAAACTTTCTTGCCGTTAGAAATTAATGTTTCTTCTATGTTTTTTGTCTGTAACGTTATGTTTTTCAAAAATTTTTCTAAAATTTTGCCTTTTTAGCATTTTTTGTCAAATTTCCAAAAATTTGTCTGTTGGCCACCCAACTAACATTTATAGTAGTGGCTACATGTTCTAAAGGCTTTGCTACTTTCTTATAGTAGAAATGTGGTGATCCCAACCAAAATTTGTTACTTTTTAGTTCTAACTACTATTTAATATCAGGAAATAGTAGATGTTTCGTAAAAACGACCCTCTAAACTACTTCTTAGGATTGTTTCTTGATAGTCGATTCTGATAGTCTTCTCTACCACAATAGGACGTTGCTAAAGTTTTACTTTCTTTTTAGTCGGTATTTCGTAGTCGCCCTGACTTTTATATCCTACTTAATTACCACTAGAAAGTTAAGCTTCATTGGAGTCCCAAACAAGTGTATCCGACAACTACATTATAACTTTAATTTTTACCACAAAAGTTTGTGTCATCATAGTAACATCTGATGTAACAATGTAGACAAAATAACTTTTTGGATCAACTTTAAAGTCGCAACTACTTTGACTTTTTTTTAATGTCGATCTTTTAAAGTAATCTCTCCTTCCTGTTTCTACTTTGAAAACGTAGACTTTTTGAAGTCGCATCTTTGTCGCACACATTCTTAACCCTACTTTTTGTGGCTCCTTTTATAATATGGGAATATTAAAAATAGTTTTGCAAATATTTTTTTAACTACCTTGAGCAGTCCATTTTTTCGAGCTCATTGCTTGACCATTTTGCAAAACAATCAAAATGCAAAATATTGATCCAAACTATCGAGTACCGCACCCGGATTTTAAGAATTCCCTGGTCCATGCTTAATCTCCATCCTTAATCTTTTACGCTACTTGTTGCTGTTCTATTCACTGTCTTTACGGTCGTTCGTAGTTTGTGCTGTGGCACCACCCTATCGCCATCGTAACCCTCTTGTGCGGACTAAACCGAATTCGTTTATCTCACAGAAGACCACGGTTCGGTCCGCTTTGCAGACCAGAAGACTTTCTCCCCTGCTAAGCTCTGAGAAGTATTACAGGCACCTTAAACTGTGCGGCCAAACATTTTGATTAGTTCTTAGGTTTGACATAGATGGCGCTCTTAACAAAATATTGATTTGTATTTTGGAATCAATACTTAGGTTTTTGCAAAAAGGGCCAAGATTTCCATACTAAGCAAGAAGGTTGCAGTTGTAAATTAGCATAACCAATTTGGATAATATATGCTAATAACAGTTGCGACTTTCTTACAGAGTACTTAAAGACAAAATTAAAGATTTAAAAAATCAAACTTTAATTTTGCCTGTTTCTTGGTCCTTTTTATAGTCTGATTTTCCTTTATGGTGTTTTTGACAACTTTTACTAATTTCATCGTGTCAGACTATTTATTGATAATAAATTATGGTTTTCATAATTGTTTCCGAAAGCAACCACTGCAACTGAACTGTAAAAGTTGTCAATGTCTCATAAAGGAAATAAGTAATTAATCCTTTTATTTAAACTTACTTAACTTTTTAAATAAAAGGAATACAAAAAGGATTGAAACTTGGTAAAAAATTTTTATTAATACAATTTACAAAATATACATGAATCTCAATGACACTTATTAATTAAGTAAGAGAGTTTGTTACAATAGTTAAATATTTTTACACATATATCACACCCTCAAAAAGCTCAAAAAATTAAATTGTTGGAAAATTGCAAAAAACTTTTGCGGTTACCATAAGAAGCTGTGGTAACTTAAAACTTTAAATATATTATTTTATTATTTGTAATTTGAATTGTGACTTTCTTTGACAATGTATCGATAGTGATTGACAAACCGCAAAAAGTAAAAATCCTAAAATTAAAATTTTGAGATGTGTCACTTTTGTTCTGAGGGTAGGATATGTGTTATAAAAATCTTGCCAGTTCGGTAACCATAACAAAATAAGGTTTGATTATTTACCCTTTTAATTATATGTTTATAGTGACTGGAAAAATTGTCAGCTATCTCTAGACGTTTTCAAATGATTGTCCTGCTCTGGTTGGCTAAATTTTTACTGTCAGTTACCACTCTTCGATAAAGCTTTTTGGCTTTTGGTGTCAGCTGTTTCTCTCTAGTCAAATTTACTGAACTAAGAATGGAGGATCGTCAACGCTTTTTCAATTCTGAAAAAAAATAAACATTACAATAATTAAAAACAGCACACCTTTGTAGATATATTTTTATTAATATCAAATATTGTATGGATATTTTATATGGATCTCCCTTAAGGCACCACTAAACCAGCAGTTCAGGGAAAATTGTTATGTATTAAAATCTGGCAAAATTTAAATACTACTACTATCATTGGTACCTATTTTGGTGAGAATTACTTGCATTTGGCTGCTTATTATTTGAGGGATTATTAAAGATTCATATTTTAGAGAATTCACTGAAACACAAATAAATATTTTTTCTTTATTCATGTATTATGCAACTTGTATCAAATATTCCTAATATATCATATATTATTATTGCATGTTAAATCCTTTTTTGCCTTTTTTTGGTTTGAACAACCTTAATACTTATTTTTTAATGTATTTTTATTTGCTAATTATAAACCTCGATATGAACCAATATTAAGTCCATAGACATCGTTAGGCAAACAATGTTAAGTCTGTATTAAGGTTGTTCAAACCAAAAAAAGTCAAACATAGTCTGGCTCTGGGGTACAGATATAGGGATCATTGATACATTAATTAGCAAACTGTCACACTAAAATCATTCAAAATCATTACATATTAAGCTATATATTATAATGCAAAAAAATATTAAAAAATGTCATCTATATTTTTATTCAAAAATATTTTTAAAAAATGTATGAACTATCCCTAGTCTCCCCTATTTTATATATTTACCCATTTTTCTTAATTATACCTATAAACTAGCTAATTATGGTTTGCAAAAATATTTACCTTCTGTTTGAACAGAATGCTTCCTAATCCTTTGAAACGGTAATTAATGTTCACCTTTTTATTAAAAGATTACCGAAATTACGCATTAGGTACAGAAATTACTAGCGGCCTAAAACTAATCCTGCTTTTAATCCACTATCCTGCATGTTTCTTCTGGATAAATGAATTCCAAGAATGCCCAAGCTGTAACCACTTTAATTTTTCACAAAAAAGTCTAAAAATATCCACAAAATAAAACATATTTTTTAAAATATATTTCAACCTCACCAAATTCACAAAGTCTGACTAGATTTTGCTAGAAAATGGCTGTTGGGTGATCAACTTACTGATCTAACCCTTGAAGTCAAGTTACTCTCTCCTTCTATATACTAAAGAAAAAGACGCAATAACACTTTTTGACCATTGCTTTATTTTGTAATATCAAATGAATGGGAAGCATGTTAATTGTGCTGCCTACCCTTAGGGGCTCACTTGGGGCTGAGAAAAAAGCCAACTGCTGCCATCTATAATAAAAAAAAATTTTTTAAAACAATGTACGCGGCCAGAAGTTTATCGATTAAATACTTCTCAAGGATTTCATATAGAGTGAAACTGCTTAAACGAGTCAATATGTTATGGTTTATCTAAACATCTTGTGCTGACGTGTCGTGTCTCACTGTGATTCATTTTATGTGTTGAGCTTGGGTCAATAATTCTTTTTGGTTTTCTTCAAATTTGTGCTGTTGTTAAAGCTTGGTTTGAAGTGAATAAACTTAAATTTGTGCTGTGTTACATTTTTAAAAAACTCTTTTTATTGGCACTTCATTTATTGTTCTAATGGAATTTAATTTATCTTGTTTTTGTTTTAAAACCTACCACAAATTCACGCTCGTACATAATCTATAAGCAGTGGTGTTGTTGTTGACAGAAACGGCAAATGACAAGTGGCGACACCCCAATAACTTGAGGGTAGTAGTTATACTTATCGCGTGGTTCCTATCACTCTGTAGACGTTTTCTAGTGGCGAAAGCTAGTTAATAATACGTTTCTGCAACGAAGGAGTAGAAATTCGAGTGTGTTATATAGAACTAAAAAGGAATGCCGACATAAAAGTCGTAAGTGACACGTTACCGTAACTTAGGCTCACTTTCAAGGAACCCTTTCGACTATCAGGGAATATAGTTTGGGACGCCATGTTTTTATTTAAGAAAGAAAATTTAATATTTTTGTTGTCGTTTTATGAGCTCATATTAAAGAGCTATACTATTTTAGAAACAAATTAGTTGAAGCTTACCAAAAATGCTCTTCTTAAGCACCATTTGTTGGAGTTAACTGTCGATTATGAAAACATAACCTCCAAAATCACAACACAAAAATTCCATCAGCTACCAGAAAACGGCTCAATTTTACGGGCGCACCGGTTTTTTGCAATATATATAATGCATGTTATACAAAAAACTTTGCGTCGCACTCGTTTGATCCTCTGCTTGTAAATTCTCACACTTTTGGATAACATAATACATATTATAACCATAACCAAACAAAAAAACTAAGCGAGTCTGTTTACTGTTGTGTCCACCATATTGTGTAACAATTCTACCAAAAAGAAACGATTATATTATTTGCAACTACATCGCAACTTTTATGCCATTACGGAAAAAAAACAGCCTCTACGACGTAGTAGATACCTGGCTACGACGTAGTAGTGTAGTTGATACTACAGTGACTTTAAACACTTGGCCAAGTAGTTATAACCAGAAATTGGTTCCCCACTTAGGGAATTATAACGTCGCTGTATGGTATACTGAGACGTAGCGGGAGTACGTTGCGGTTACTTTTAAGAAATTCTTTCTAGTTGGGGTTTCGTCGTTACAACTTTAAATGTTTGTTGGGCATCTGTTCTTAAAAGTACCTATTTTCGCTTTTGGCTCCATTTTTTGCGTTTTCTTTTGCAAAAAAAATTCTGTAACGCATAATTTTTCGAAAATTATGACCTGCGCTGCAATTTATTTTTCAAACTTTTTCCTGCTACGCCATTTTTCTAAAATTTTGCCTTGTGGTGCAATTTTTTCCAAATTTTTGTCTGTCTCCTCAAATTTTCAAGAACTTTTTGAAATTCCAGTCTTACACCCCTGCTCTTTTCCCCGTAGCAAGCAAAATGGTAGTTTTGCAAGGAATATCACGGTCCGCATACTTAGCAATAAACAAATGTATTACATCCCGAGCTGAGTTTCCTGCAAAATACCATTTTAACATTTGAACCTTTTCTTCGATAATAAATTTTAATGACGGCATAATGCCCAAGAAAGAAGTTAGCAAGGTTCCAAACCTCCTTCTCGCTTCGCAGATTTAAAAGTAAAGACAATCTCGATATTGTAACGGGATCTCGTTGGATCTCCTCTGATATCCTTAGTCAGCTTTTGTCTACCTGTCTATAATTTCTCCTCTGGTGTTCTCCTTATTCTTTAACTTTTAGTCCACTGACCGTTCGGTCTTATGGATTATAATTATCTCTCTTTCTCTCGCTCTCTCTCTCTCTCTTTCTCTCTCTCTCTCTCTATAGAGATAAACATAATTAGGTAAATAATTTATTATTGTTAATCATTAAAATCAATTAAGAGATAAACCTCAAGCCATTATCCGCCGTTTATATTATTTTCGCTTACTTTCTGAGTCACTAAAAAATTATTTCTCCTAGCTGTTTTTTATAAAATTGAATTACAGCTGGTAAGGAGGAATAACGGTCCGTATGGTGTCTGGAGATAAGAATAACGTAAGAGCCGACTAAAGGGGCCTCAACCCATGGGTAAATGGGTAGTCTGGTAATGGACGAGCATTGACCAGTATGTTAACAGAAAAAAAAATTAAAACTGGTCTTGGGATCACACCAGATAACATCTAGAGTAAAGGGGATGGGTTAATCTGGTGATTCTCTGAATGGATTCGGTGGCCTGACCATTCAGGAAATCTCCACATGAGACAGGGTATATTGAGTGCCTATTTGGAGCTAGCAGCTAGTGCGGGGACATTGTTGCTCTCTGTACCCTGTTGATTATGTCAAAAGGTTTATGACCCATCAGTGGTCTAAGGCTACAACCATGGCATTATATGTTATATCATGATGACTAAGTTTCTGGCCAAACACAGTAAGTACGTGGTGCACAATGGGCCCAGAAAGTATATATATATAAGTATATATGGGGGCCTGGGGGGACCGCCCCCCCCCGAAGCTAAGATTTTTATAGATATTTTCCACATATTTTATAAATACAAACATAAAATAGCATAAAATACGGCCTAATGAGGTCTCGCCCCCCCCCCCCCCGAAACTGTCTCGGCCCTCCCGAAACTTTTTTCTATATACGCCACTGGCGGCCTAGGTGGCAGGCTAGATCCTTTAAGGGTGCTAACCGCCACTACCATTCATTCATACATTCAATCAAGGAGGAATAACCCTAGGCTGGACAAATCATGGCAAACATATTCCAAAGTCTTGTTGGTGTATAGATATAAAAAAAATCCTTACTATTCCCAATATTCCAGCTGTTATCAAAACAGGTTTCATGAGTGTTTTGCCTTCCATATTTTGATCTTTTTCTTATTTTTTACAACCAAGATTTTCCACCCTTTTCTGACACGTCACACAACACTAATTATTCGCCACATTTTGTTAAATAAAAGTGCGTTGATTGTATTTTCGAAATTTCCAATAAAGGTAAACCTGCATTAGAAGTAAAGTTTATGATTGTACTTGATACAATAATAATCATGTTATCTTATCCAGATCGAGGTATTACAACAAGGTTTTTGTCAAGTATTTCTTTAAAAAAAATATTAAAAAAAAAAAAAAAAAAACACCCAACTGCTAAATTTACTTGGAACTATTAGTCGCATTTGAGTACAAAATTGATAGGTACAGTAGACTCTCGCTAGTGTGAACACGAAAAAAATCTGCACGTTCATACCATGGAGACCGTTCACACTACAGAAGGTCTATTCTAAAACCGAAATATTATTGGTAAGATATAATAAATCCGTACCTATTAACTTTTAAATGTAACTATTCTTATAATTTATAAGCAAATCTATAAGTTTTTGCTGAAAATGGCAATTTAAAGTGTCGACAAATACTACAATTATGAATTTTTATGAAACTTCAAAATTTACATATTATTAGGTAAAATGCGATGTTATTTTAGTCCGAACTTATCCAGCTGACCAATGAGTGGCTACTGCTCGGTCTCAATATTTCTTAGGCTCTAACATCTATGTTGTTTGTTTCTGACTATCATGTAACCACTTTAAGTGATTCCAAAACATACTTTACTGCAACTTTTTTTAGGTGTCTTCATTTCGTTCTCAGATTCGCCTCCCAAACTTACCCTGGGAGCCAGAATTAAAAACTTCTTGGTTTTTACCATTTTACAAAGCAAAACAGGTATTTACCACAAAAAACGAATTAAAACTAAGTAATTCTCGGTAATTCCCCTAAATTTTACCATTTGATTAACATCTCTTTTCCGTTCCGAGACTCGTTATTCTTTACACTACTATTGATCTTCACTGTTCACACTACTGGGAGGTTCACACAAGCGTGTGTCCACACCAGCGCGAGTCTACTGTATACCTATAATGTACGACATACTTGAACTTTTAGTTTTGATGCCCAAAGTGCACTTACGAAATTATGCAGTTTTGTATTTTCATAAATCAGGTTATTGGGTAATTTTGTACCCAACTGCGACTAGTAGTTACAAGTAAATTTAGCAATTGGGTGATTTTTTATTAAAAATTTTTTTTTCCAACTTTTAGCATTAATTCTTATTCAGCCTTATAAAAAGCACTATGCATTTCCAATTCATTTAGCTTTACCCAAAAAGTACGTGTAGATTTTCTACGGAGGCGAACAGTGATACCTTCCATTGAGTGAAGACGGGGGAGGAGAGAGGGAGGAGGGAACTGGTAAAATGGTGTCGAAAAAAATCTTAAAGCGTGTGCAGAAAGAATTTTTGAAATCGCTCTATATTTGTGAAAGGTATAGCTACAACTATTACTAATAAGGAGGGAGGGGAGAAGAGAGGGAGTAAAATGATGTTGGAAAAAAGTCTCAAAGCGTTTGCAGAAAGAACTTTTGAAATCGCTTTATATTTGTGAAACTTATAGAGTAACGCAAATTAGAGGACATTTGCAATGGGTGATCAAAGGAATTTCAATAAAATCGCCTGAAATTTAGATAATATGTATGCCTTAAAACCTACATCATGGGACGTCGAAAGACCGCCATGTTGATTCCTGTTTAAAATAATATAGCCTATAGCCCCTTCAGGATCAGTAGCAATTCAACGACACGTTTTTTGTCAAAATCGGTTCAGCCGTTTAGCCTCTAGCGTGACACAAGCATACATATTTACATACTTACATACATACATTCATATCCCAATCGAAAAACATTACTCTTACTTTCACCGTGCTGCAGTTGGGTAAAAAAACTATGAATATTCTCGAACGTCATCTCACCCTCGTCGGTATATATTTTAAATAGGCCTCAGCTCTTCTGGTGTCAGGGCCCTTTCTTTGAAACAAGAGAGAGAATTTTTGCAGAAAAAGCTAAAATTTTTGTATCAGCAAAAATTGTTGGAAACTGAACGCACCAAAAGCTAGTAAATTATATATGAGTTGCGTTTTCTAGAAGTTTTTGTTGGATTGGTCATTTTTTTGTCCTTTCTGTAACGCGGTAGTTTTTGCCATATTACACACCCAAAATCTATCAAATCTGTTCAAATATGCCTGAAATAAGATAGCTACTGAGAAACTGAGCAAAAAAACACACATCGCAGTCATTTTATTATATTAACCATCAAAATATTTCTTAAAAACTAATTTTTAGAGGTTAGGTATTTCTAGTGTTTTAGTAAATGATTAAAATACACATTATCTGAAAAAGAATTTATTATTTTACTTAAGTTGTATCTAAAGAACAACTTAAAATTAAAAAAATTGGTTTAAAATAACACTGGACTTGCAAATTTGATAAAAATATCAGGTATATTAGGTGTTACAGAAGGTACACCAACTTTACCAAAGGGACAAAAATTAAAAAACACACAATCTATGGCACAAAACAAAATTGCAAAGATAGATAATTTTCAAAAATACCAAGATAATTGTCCAAAATATCAAGGCAGATTATAAAATTATCCCGATCTGTAACACAAAATTTATTGTTACCGAACGGGACAAATTGTGTTATAAATGGGACAATTTCTATACATTTTAGCATTTTCCGGCCAAGCCATATTTACCACACAACTTTTCACAACAAATTCAGTTTTGTTCAAGATTTTAACGATTTTCTTTGTATTGGGATAAACCAGGTTTAAAAACAACAAAAACAAAAATAAATAATTTGAATTTTGCCAGTGCTTAATTAGAACTGAATATTAAGCTATTTTTACATTAATTATTGGAATGCTGAAATCCATTTTCCACAACATCAATTATAAACTGACCTTCTGTGGCTTGAAAAAGTTTCAATACAGAAACGAAACGTTGGGTTTTTCAAGAAAAAACTACAAAAAAAATCCTGAAATTTTGCGTTACGTAATTTAATAATGTCCCCTAACTAATGAATTATTAATTTTGAGTTTTTGTATCACGAAATAAAAACAATAAACTGATAAGCGATGTAATTTTCTCTGGGAGAAAGAGATAACATACGTTTGTGCCTTTTATTTATTTTTCTGTTTATAGCATCCTGATTAATCTTCAAAATATGTGTTCATAATAAAAACAGTTTTAATTGTTTTTTGGTCTATCCCTAGTTGCCACTCCTTAAAACATATTTTAAAAAAAATTAACAAAAAAACATTCGGATTTTTCAAAGATAATCATGGGCAGACCCAGGTGGGGGGCCTTGGGGGCCGCCCCCCCCCCAAGCCTAGGATTTTTTAAAAGATATTTTCCACATATTTCATGAACAAACCTAAAAAATATCATAAAATATGGAATTATGCGGCCTCCCCCCCCCCCCGCAAAGGCCTCGGCCCCCCTCCAAGACATATTCCTGGGTGCGTCACTGATAATTATTTGAAAATTTAAAATAAATTTATAGATTTTTCACTTAGAATATACCTTTAATTGGTTTAAATATGATGATAAATATGATTGTTTTTTGATGTGTGTAATTTCTAAATTTAACTAAATTGCTTAGAATTTTGATATGATAAAATCGAAGAAAATAAAAATATGAGATAAAGGATTTAAAGCTTTTATCATAAAAGTTATAACATTATCGAAATAATTAAATTTACAAATTCCATATTTCTAATACGAAGTACCTAAAGTAAGGGTTTTTCGTAATAAAAGCTTCTATTTTACTTTTTTTCTTATTTAATTCAAAACAATTATAATATATTAATATTGTAATTTAATATATTAATAAGTAAATCAACTTATTAAACACAGCTGTCTGGGGCTGCATAAAAATATACTTTCTGAAAATGTGAAAAATTCTACAACATAAGACAATAAGAATAATTTTAAATAAAGATAAATATACAAAAATAGAAGTTATATTAAAATAAATGGATCCATGACGAATCTGCTACCTTCCTAGCTAGCCTATTAGCACACTTCAAGTGGGGCTATCATGATATATTTAGTGGCGTACCCAGAAATATGTCTTGAGAGGGGCCCGAGACCTCTTGGGGGGGCCCGAAGCTATTTTTTGTGTTTTGTCATGAAATATGTGGAAAATATGTAAAAAAATCTAAAGCTTCGGGGGGGGACCCGGGTTTCGAGGCCCCGAGGACCCCCCTGGGTGCGCCCATAATGTATTAGCCTTGAAAAAAGTTTTTTTTTAAATATCTCTTACGAAATTTTTGGTTATAACAAAAATTATTGAGCAAAATGTAGTCTACTATATTCCGAAAACCGCATATTGATACGATGCTCCGTTAAAAAGCATTTTTAAAAAATTTTAATTGTCATTAGCATTAATGAGTTTTCACCCAAATCTAATCAGCTCGTTATAAAGTGTCAAAGACTATTTGAGCTAAAAATTTTATGAAAATCTGTTCAGCCGTTTAGGAGCTATTATATTATTACGGACAGAAATAATAATATAATAATACACTCATTTGCAAAAATAATTTTTATATAAATAATATTAGTTAAAAGGCTGCAAAAAAATTATACGTTAAAATTAAAAATAGCAAATGCATTTCATGTCATGTTTCTCCAAACAAACTTTCGTCATTTGCACTTAAATTAAAAAATTCTATAAAAAATTTTTAAAACCCTCAAAATTAAAAAATTTCAAATTGTTAAAAATTATTTACTTGACAATTAACGGCGCAATTTTCTCCAATTTTGTGCATGTCGTGCATTTTTTTTTCGAAAAGGGTATGGGTAGTCATAAAAGCTATTTTTCTTTTTTTCTCATTTATTTCAAAATAACCATTTTATAATCATATTGTGATTTAATATATTAATCAACAATTTAACTTATTAAAGAGAGCCTACCTAGGGCGGCATAAAAATATACTCTGCGAAAATGTGAAAAATTCTACAAAATAAGTCAATAAAAATAATTTGAAATAAAGATAAATATACAAAAATAAAAGTTATATTAAAAAAATTAAGTGGTTAAATCTAAAAAAAACTATTTTTTTTTTATGTTTGCACTGTTTTATAATCATATTGTAATTTAATATAAGTATTAATCAAAAAATTCCCCTATTAAAGACAGCTACCTAGCGCGGCATAAAAATATAATATAAGAATAATTTAAAATAAAGATAAATCCAAAATAGAAGTTATGTTAAAAAAATTAAGTGGTTAAATGTAAAAAAACACTATTTTTTATTAAAGAGAATGAAAAAATAGGTGAAACCTATTTATTCATTTAACGAGTGAAACGACGGCGAATCAAGGAAACTAAAACATCCACCGGTCTATACGGAAGAAAAAGAAACTTCAAAAGGGTAAAGTCAACCACGGACACCGGTGTTTCGGAAAAAGGCATTTCCATCCTCAGCGTGGCTTGCCTGACTACAGTAATCAAACTGACTACAAAGCACAAGGTAAATCAAAAAGAATAAATAAAATGTATTCATTTAACGTTGTTTCACTCGTTGAATGAATTTCACCTATTTTTTTGTCGTTTCACTCGTTGAATGTTTTGATAGCTTTGACTTTGCTTTTAATTTATTTTCCTTGATTGAAACCAAATTCATTTTGTTTAAGAAAAATAGAGTAATCTAGTAAGCATGCTGACAATTGAACACATTTCTTTTTTATTTCTTAGCTTGGGATTTTTAGTGTATGACGTGAACCCGATGGCCACCTCTCTGTTGACTAGAGTCAACATTGACAGCAGGTCTCTTTCCTTATGACATTCTTTTAGAATGTCTGACAAAGCTTGGATAAAGGCGCTTCCATTTACCGTGTCTCTCCAGGCGTAGAAACCTAAAATAAGTGTACACTTGAAAACGGTTAGAGATACTTACTGACCAAAACGTCGTGTTTAAAATAAATAAAATCAATGGAAGTCCGAAATTTTGTTTCAACCTAAAATATGTAACAAAACGGAATTTAGGAAGAAAAGAAAGGATATTTATGTCAACCAGCGACTTGTTTTTAGACAAATTTTCAGGCTTGCTGTAGTTTTCGCTAATCTTTACGTAAGCCACTAACAAACAAACAGATGATTTATAATTGTGTGGTCTATTACCAATTGATCTAGCACAGTTAAAAAAATCTTTTACAACTATCCCTCGGGATACCACAGGCCACTTAACTAATTCAAAATATAGGGGTAAAGTTTACGTCCCGAAAGAGATATGTGTTTCAAAAATTCAAGCGTTTTTTCATAAACTTATTAAATAGCCAAAAATGCCTCTGTTACCTTTTTGTTCAAACACTCTGTGTAAGTATTTATTTTACCTTCCATTGTTGCATACATGACCAGTATGTCCGCCATTGCTGGTATTGTGTAAACAATTTCTGACTTTTCTCCCGGAAAATCCGATTCATATGTCATTTTAACTCCATCGTCGACATCTTCACCTCTACAAGCCTACAAATTCAATGAGTTTTAAACTCTAGACATCCATAACTATCCTTAATTAATCAAGACATACACCCCTCCCCCCTCCTGAAGTACGACTTTATAAATAAGAGAGTGGTACGTTGTTTTCGATTGGTTTCCAACCTACACTAGGAAAGCTATTAATCGTACTCGTAAGCTGTGATGGTTCCCATCACATGCTTTGGCCAATAGCTAACTTTAAATAATTTTCAAGCCGTCACGTGCTATGCAAAAAGACCTCTATTGCGCAAGCTTCTCGTACGATCCGAACGAGAAACGTTCAGTTGGTACGGGGCAGGATAATAGATTTCGGTTTAAACGTGTAAAATTCACTAAGTGTGAAAAGCGCTCGACTATGCCATTGGTCAAGACAAGTCATTTCGCACAACACACGACCACTATTGGCCAAAGGATGTGATGGGAATAATCACATCGTTTAAGTACGATAAGAGAGCCCCAGGGGAATCTCCAGACGCGTTTAGACGTTTTTCTGTTTAAACTTCGTTAGTAAGGCCTGATCCATAACATATTAAAGCGGACCGAACCGAACTATTGACTGCGCCATACCAAAAGACTTCTTCTCCGCCGCTGTGGTCTTAACTTGTAACTCTGAGCTGGATAGCTCTCCTGTCCTCGCACCCAAACAAAAGAGGGGGAGGGGGGGTAATACTCAAGCGGTGACTGTAAAAAGGGCATAGAAAAAAAGCGCAAGGGACAAAAGCGCACAGGAAATATCCGCTTATGATAAAGCGCACACGTAAAAAAGCGCATACGGACAAACGCGCATATAATAAAACAGCCCACAGGAGAATCATATAATGATGTTTCCGACAAATAGAGAAATCATGCAATGAAATAAATTTAAATGTTTCATGTGAAAAAGTAACTGGTTAGGTTATTGACCATTTTAAATTTGGCCAAAAAAGACGAGAGTACCTATCTATATATTATATTTAAAAGTTCATGAAAAATTTTTTTTAATAGTTTTAACGAAATTAAATAAATTTACGTTGCCAATTTTCGCGCGGATACAAAAAAATATGCCAAAGAACGCTGAAAATCGCAATTTGTTTTTATGATTTTAAAATCGCTAATTTTGCGCAGTGGTGGTTTTTTTGTTGAGATTAATCTTCCCTAGTTTAATGTAGATAATTTATATGTGTACCTACACGGTAAAAAAAATTGTCTTAGATTAAAGCAAATTGCTTTGAAGTAAAATAATTTGTGCTTTGCTATTCACCAAAAGAATATTTTCTTGATTTAGCACAAAAAATGTCTTGCGTCTTTATTTTAATGTGAAACAGAAATTGTTTTATTATAAATTGGAACTGAATTAATTTAAGGCACCGTTTTCTCTGCAAGCAAAATATTACTTATATGAAGACAATTTGCTTTATTACAAAATGGAGTATACTGAAACAAAACAAATAAAGAAGGGAAATAAAGTCTCATTTCAAGATAAAACGCTACGTTGAACTAATGCCCTGTTTCCACCAATGCATGCCCACCCCGATTTAAAAAACGCATCACGTGATGAGCCATGGATTTGCACCGGTTTTAAATGCAGCTTCACCTGCGTTTTTTGAATCGGGGTGGGCATGCATTGGTGGAAACAGGGTATTAAGAGAAATATTTTAATTCAAAACAAATTGTTTTAAGGTAAAACAATGTATTCAAGAAAATAACGTGTTTTCATTGTAGACAATTTTTTTTAGCGTGTACTATTTTTTTTTAATCTTCACGAAGTAATAATAGAATATTTTGATCAGGTTTTTACATTTTACTTATAATTTTAGAGGTTTACGGGCAAACGGACAACATATTTAGACTGTACAACGAAAAACATATCGATGGTTAAAAGGTAAAAGGTCATAAGCGACAGTTTTCAAACTTCACAGCAGGGCCACTTAAAGTCTTATTTGTCGCATAATTTAAAAAAAACACAGGATCCATTCTTTCTTCATTTGACTTAAGCGACAAAAAAGTCATCGTAGAAACCTTAATAATAGCTCATTCGACGCAAAAAAAAAACTTAAAACGCTTAACCATCGATATAGGTAGGTACTAGCACTGATTATAAGACTGTGTTGTATAATCAAAGGTACTAGGTAGGTCTGGATAAATGTACAGACAGTTTCGTGATTTCTTTTGCCGGTGGTATTATTGTCAGTTTTTTCTCTGTGCGCTTTTTTTTGCGTGTGCGATTATTCCCGTATGCGTGTGCGTTTTTTTCCGTATGCGCTTTTTCCTTGTGCGGTTATTTCCTTGCACTTATTTTTATCGGGAATCTGATAAAGCCAACAAAACAATATTTTTTTAGCCTTTAACTTTCTGTAGTATAGCTACCAGCTCTTATACCTTACATATCTTTTCGAGGTCTGGGGAGGGTAATTACCCCCTGTACCCCTCCACCTCGTAGATCCGCCAGTGCTTGCCTCAAGACATTTTGATTCTCCTTTCAAGACAATTAATGTTTTGTTTTATCAACAAGTTTTTATAAGAGTGCAGTATAATCCAAATAAAATAAAATTAGTTTGGAAAAAAATCGGTTAAGAAATAAAAAAGTTGTAAATTATCCAAAAAATTTTTGTTTTTCATGGTTGAGCCGCCATATAGTATTTGGCATGAGTTTGACAGATGTCTAATAAATCAAATTGTGTTCCCAAACGTAAGGGCTTTCAACCCCTGGAGCCAGCTCTGCATTAACACGAAAAGTGCATGAAGGCCTCTAAGCAAATAGACTAAAAACGCTCTACTTACTTGCAAAAAAAATAACTTTGGCTTTCCAGCCAGCGTTGGGCAGTTATCTCCCCTGAAAAATCGTAGCACCTCATTGGTCGAATAATCGTAGTCTTTGGCCCAAATTCTCCCGTCGCATTTACCGTGAGATAGGATGGCTATCACGAAACAGTCATGGTTGGTGTGATCCATTTTTGACACTGAAACATTGGGAAATATTAATTTTAAGCCGGGCTCGAACGACTCGTCTACTTGGCAAATACAAAATTATTTGCGTACTTGGCAAGTATACGCAAGTAACAATTCGGCAAGTACACGAGTCGTTTGATCCCGCTTTAGACAAATATTGTATTGGCAAGTGTACGAATCTCAGAGCACAAAGTATTCTTTGTGCTCAGAGTAATAAAATATAGTACTAGTAGTATAATCGTGAGCCCTTTGACTCGGCCCATTTTTACCGACCACAAATGGAAAACCAACGAGTGACAAATAATTGTACAGGAGGCCAGAAAATATATTTTTTAAACCGACAAGTACTTTCCGTGAATGTTTTTGTACGGAGATAATCACTTTACAGGCAGGTCCTTTTGGAAAACTTTCCGGTCTCAACAGGGACCGGTAAAGAATCAAGAGACTGGAAAATATTTTTACCAGTCCCTCTTTTAGTCAAGTTAGTCATGACTTATGTCTTTTATACAGTGATTATAATGACAGTTTTTAAAATGTGTTTATTTTGGTATGTTATAGACTAAACCTTTCTTATCAAAAGTTTTCATGGGCCCAACTCAAATTAATGACCAGTTTTTGAAATACAGGCTGTTGAAAGTGATAATGCCCAAGAAGCATAATAGCTCTTGAGACGGGTTTTCCAAACATATACGCAATGTTACTATTACATAGATTTACGATTTATTTATTATTTTTAATCTCTTCCTTTAAAATATTATCTATAGGGTGTTTAAGTAAATATTAGTCGAAAGTTTTAATGAGAAACAAGCGTTAGTATGTTTTAGATTGGACCTTTCGTATTAAAAGTTCTTGTGGGCCCAACTTAATTTAATGACCACGAACCGAACCGAACCCGTCTAAAGAGCTATAATGCTTCTTGGACTTTATCACTTTCAACACCCTGTATTTTAAAAACTGGTCATTAATTTAAGTTGGGCCCATAAGAACTTTTGATAAGAAAGGTTCAGTCTACAACATACCAAAATTTCATGAGGTTTGACGGATTATAGAAATCCCATAAGAGGTGTGCCTGATCTTTTATAAATATTCTAGATTCTAAGTAAATATCTTAATAATTACATTTGGAGTATTATAGTGGTGTTTTATATCAGTAAATTATTGTTAGCATGTTGAGTAGGTACCTATGTTAGTGGAGATTTATGTCGACGTACGATACACGACCGTAAACTAACTTTACAGGTCTCCCTAGGTTTACAGGTCTCGCCGAGGGGTGGCTCGATCGCCGATTTTTGTACACCAAATGGAAATACCTGCGGTATAATACCTACGGTATTTTCCACTATTTCCTCAAATTTCAATGGTATTTCCTAGTATTTCCCAAGCACTTCCCGGTATTTCCTAGTATATTTCCCAATACTCACGAGTCACCCCTCGGGTCTCGCCAGTGTGTGGCGTGGCTCACCCTTTAAATTTCTTGGGTCGACCTGAAAACTTCGCCTTTCAGGTCTAGAAACGTAAATACCTATTACCTGCTTTAATAGTCTGTAGAACTTCCGCTCTAGTAAAGTCATTATAGAGCTTCACTTCAAACTTCAAAATGTTTAAAGTTTCTTCCAAAGCATCTCTGTCCATTTTGGTGCCTTTCCTGTCCTTTAAAGAAGAGCTATCGAAATATTGGTGGTTGAAAATCAGGGCAAGGCCTCTTTTTGGGTGATCCATTTTGTAAAACTCATCGCAAGGGTGCTGCCCTAAAGCTTCTGGTTGTTTTTGCAACTGAGTTGAAAAACTAAATTTAAAAAAATATATAGTGTATTCCCGCAATTTTCCTCGTCATAACACAAAAAAAAGAAGACATTAATGGTTGATTCGCACGAGATCTCACCTTTTGTTGTTTACTAGCTAAAACAAATGCATTTTTGAATTTTAAACTTTTTTTTCATATTCATCATTACAACAAAAATATTCTGCTAAACCAAAAATGAAGAAAATTGCAGTTAAATATCATTTGTCGTAATAGTAATAGTAGTGGTGGGGAGACCATTTTTGGTCTAGCGACTAGGCCCTTTTCGCAAACCCCGATTTGTCCGTACACCATATATCAAACATAGCTTAATAAAACGGCAGACCGAACCGAAGCTTTTTTTCTGTGATATCAAACTGATGCACGTGCCCGTCAGGATGCAAGTTTTCGTTCTCTAAGAATTCTTAATTTTGCCTGGCACCTCTTTGTCGAGGGCATGGGTCTTTATGCTGCGTAGCAAGTATACACAGTGGACCCACGCTTTTACCCCCCTTCCGAAAGCATCTATCTAACATCGCTATCGTCCCAGCAGAACTTGGTTCGAGACGATAGACTTCTTTCCTTTTCATTCAGCGCAACATTCGTGGTCGTAGTGAGTTGACTGTAGGAGATTTATGCTGGTGCCATCCCGGTATCCACTATTTAGCACTTATAGCAGGCTCCCTGGTTATTATTCCTGGTTCCTCGGCTGGCTGCGTGTCGGCTCCTGGACTACCCCTGCGTATATTCTCTATGTTCAAGGTCAACTTATATTTTGCGTGCATCGCATCACATGCTAATTCGATGACGACTGTTGAAAAGGAAAGTGGGCGACAGGGCGACGTACTTTTTTTTTGCATCGTTGTTCGAGACGGGAACCTGGTACGTTCTGCATGTGAAGACGACGACCATACCACGGCACTACCCTGTCGCCTATTTGTCGTAATACCGAACTGTAATTATACCTTTATCATTTGCGTAAATATGATAATAGATGGTTAAATCTCCAATAAATGTCGCTATTCAAGAAAAATTAACTTTTCTCCCCTCTTAAGATATTTTGGGATCCAAATTAAAGAGTATGTCAGTGGGTTCTTAGATAAAGGCCGAGAGAGTTAATTGTTTTTCTGTGTAAATCTTAATGTACACTCGCCCACTTTCTTAATGTCCGCTTATATTTTTCACGTTTGTAGAACATCAAGAAACATTGCATTGTTTGGTAACACCGCATGATTTAAAATAAGCACTATGATTGAAAACCGTTGAAACTTTGGACTTTCCAGACGAGTTCTGGTTATTTTAAGAAGACATTAAAAAAGTGAACGACCGTACCTATGTATGCGATTTGGGCAATGGACTTTTTCATATCCGTGAAGCATTAAAAATAAGGAAATTTTTGATCATTTTTAAATTTCCTTTTTATGTAATAAAAGTTTTTTAAATTTTAGTTTGAGTTTTGCAAAACTAATAGGTATTTTTAAATTTTAAAACGTATTTTTTATTTAAGAAAATTATTAAAAATTTTCATTTCCGTAAATACCATCATTTATAATTTGACAAGGGATCGACATATGTTATATTTTTGTTCAACTATCATTATTATTAACAATTTTTTTACTACACATTGTGAAAGGCTTTCGCGGCCATCGTCCAATGGTGGGTGTGCTTTCGGGCTGTTCGGCCGTCGTCGTTGGAAATTCGTTCTCGACGTTTCGCCATCTCGAGTGGATGGCATCTTCAGGAGATGTTGACTGTTTGTCGGCTTCTCGAAGACTGGTGCTTAGCCTGTCGCGGGGCGTATATCAGAGCTGGTCGGTGATTGGTCACATTCCCTTGATTCAGTTTTGTTATTGTAAGCGAGCCGTTTAGTGTTTTTAAGAACCGGTACCCATGTTCTGTTAATTTTAAGAGTTTCTTCAGATCTGTTGAAGTTCTGCTGGTGTTTATGAATTTCGATTGCTTCTCTATAGAGTCTTGGATAGTATGAAGAGGAGGCGCAGAGAACTTGTGTGTCTTCGAATTTTATTCGGTGGTCTTCATTGTTTAGTGTGTGGTCTGCAACTGCGGATTTTTCCGTATGTCCGAGTCGACAGTTGGCTTTGTGTTCTTTGATTCTTGTGTTTACGGACCAATAGCAAATGGGTACACTCAAAGCGACATAGACAAATGTATACGACCAAAGCCGAACACTAGAAGTAACAGTAGCGGTGGACTGAGCAGACGCGAAGTTACTTCAAGAGCCTTTCTGCCCTACATCCCTAGAGTGACAGATAGGATCGGACGTATTCTGGGAAAACACAACATAAAAACGATCTTCACGCCATCTAAGAAGATCGAGAACCACCTCAGATCTGCGAAGGATATAAGGAACCCACAAAGTTCTTCGGGGGTATACCGCATTCCCTGTACCTGTGGAAGTGTCTACATCGGAACAACCAAACAGTCCGTAAACACAAGAATCAAAGAACACAAAGCCTACTGTCGACTCGGACATACGGAAAAATCCGCAGTTGCAGACCACACACTAAACAATGAAGACCACCGAATAAAATTCGAAGACACACAAGTTCTCTGCGCCTCCTCTTCATACTATCCAAGACTCTATAGAGCAGCAATCGAAATTCATAAACACCAGCAGAACTTCAACAGATTTGAAGAAACTCTTAAAATTAACAGAACATGGGTACCGGTTCTTAAAAACACTAAACGGCTCGCTTACAATAACAAAATTGAATCAAGGGAATGTGACCAATCACCGACCAGCTCTGATATACGCCCCGCCCACCATAGCGTATATAACCTGCGCCCGCGACAGGCTAACCACCAGTCTTCGAGAAGCCGACAAACAGTCAACATCTCCTGAAGATGCCATCCACTCGAGATGGCGAAACGTCGAGAACGAATTTCCAACGACGACGGCCGAACATCTCGAAAGCACACCCACCAATTTTTCTACTATATTATAGAAATATCAGGTGTGGCCACTATCAGGGACTGATCAATCTTAATCTGTCCCTGCCACTATAGGTAAAACAATGGCAATTTTCAGTGGATTTTTTTCAAATTTCTTAACAAAAAGTAGGTTTACATATAAAAATGACTATTAATATGGGCGCACCCAAGCGGGCCTCGGGGCTCGGACCCCCACAAGCCGAAGGATTTTTTGGATATTTTTCACATTTTTCACTATTAAAATAATAAAATTACTGCTATTACATGTAAGTGGGAATCTCCAAACCAAATTTAGCCAAAAACGGTCTCTTTGTTTTTTTTTTTGCTATAATTATCGAAAAATTCACATCTCGTGAAAATCAGCCAAATACCTCGTTGTAAGAATATTCTAAATCCCTTTAAACAGTGGCGCACCCAGGAATGTGTCTTGGGGGGGGGGCGATGCCTCTTGGGGGGGCCCGAAGCCTCATAATCTCAAATTTTAAGCTATTTTTTGTGTTTTATCATGAAATATGTAGAAAATATGTAAAAAATCTAAGGCTTGGGGGGGGCGGTCCCCCCCTGGGTGCGCCCATGCTTTAAAACAAGGTGCCACTCGACTCATGTTCCCTATCTACATAAAAGTAGCCAAAAGATGTTACTGTCTCAAAATCGACGTACGTGTCCAAGTAGTCCACAGTACACCGGTCTAATTTGCAAGTGATGAGTAACGGGCAGAATTTTTATAAGTAGCTTCAGTTTGCTGAAACGCCCAACTTTCTTCTAACAGAGTGTCCAGACGCTAAATGTCAGTTTAGTATCGTGAAAATTTTTTATGAAGTACTTACTTACTTTGCATGTCCCATTTTTCACATTATACTTTATTTGAGGCATGCGCAGTTACCTGGTTTGAATTTTATCCCTTACTAAAGGATAATGTTTGACTTTACTTGTGGCCGTATAACGCAGACATGAGTTCCTTTGTTAGAGACAGTGTTGCGCATTTAAAGCATTTAATAATAGGGATATTGCGAGGAAATAGTCAAAAGACTTAACCAAAAATATTTTTAATTTATAATATTTTAAATATTTTTTATAACAACGCAGCTTCAATAAACTTTCGTTTTCACGTTTATAATGCAGAATAAAGAAATTTTCAGCTAACCAAGCACGGTCATACCAAACATATGGAAACCACTCACACCTTAAGGAAAACAAAGGTCCTAGGATTAAAAAAGTATGCGGGCCTGACTGCACAACAAGTAGTATAAGTGGACTGGATTGTTTAGTTTACATTTGAAAACGGTTAGATATACTTACTAAGCGAAACGTTGTGTTTAAAATAAATAGACAATGGAAGTCCAAAATTTTATTTCTAGTCAATCATTCTCCTTGAGTTACAAACAAAGACTTAAAAAATAGACTGCCGTACACTGTGGACTACGTTTTTTCAAAAACATATAAATATCCAAAAACACCTTTGTTTTGTTTAAAAAATTTATTAATTTAAACATTTATTTACCTTGTGAAACAGTTTCCCATTTAGCCTTAAAAAAAATACAGTAAACGTTACCTTTTTGAACTTAACCAATTATCAGTCTCAGAACTTTCCAGATTTTCCTTTTTTTCGGTCATTTTTTTAAGTATTTCACAATTTCTTTGTTGTCGGAGTAAAAATTTTCTCGAAATGGCGTCCTATCGATACGCCCATCGATTTTTTTTGTGATATCACGTTATCTAATCTAAATACTCTGACAATTCCGGTGCATTACTAGTGGTATAGTTTTAGTTTTCTGTGACTAGTAGTCTACTATCTGGCGTACGCAGGGGCAGGCGTAGGGGCTGAAGCCCCCTCCCCCACCCCAGAGTCCCTGAATATTGGTTCCTAAAAGATGCATTTTCCCCAAAAATCAAGAATAAAATGTATCGATCTGAGCTTAACCCTCCCAGGATCCATCACTGCGTATCGATCCGTGCTCAAGCCCCCCCCCTGAGGATTCATTTCCTCGTACATGATTACAGTACTATACAGGGTGGTCGAGGTTAAAGTACATTTTTAAAACACGTTTCCTAACAAAGATACAGGGTGTCAATGTTTTAGAAAAAAAATGGTTTTTTCGTTATAACTTTTAAACCGTTACATCAATTTCCACTTAATTTCAACACAGACTACTGTGGTACATCTCTAAGTAAAGATTGTATTCGTTTTCCGAAATTCGCCAGTGGCGTAGATATTGGGGTTAGGCACCTCATTTTACCCTCCCAATCTTTGGCGCCACTGAATGTTTTAAAAATAAAATTCTTGTTTTTTATTCCTTGTTTAATTTAGCAAAAATAGTGCTTTTGCAAAATTTCGATTTTTAGTTTAGTTTTAGAGATATTTAAATAAATTTAAAGTGATTTAAGCACGAAGAGGCACAGTGGCGTGGCCACTAAGATCACCAGAGATTACGCCGTTAGACTTTTATGTCTGGGGATACCTAAAAAATATTGTTTATGAAACAACAGTAAAAACACGCGAAGAACTAGTAGCACGTGTTGAAGAGGCGTGCCGTCAGCTAAAGGAAAGTCGTCACCAAGTCTTAACTGCATAACTAATTCCGTGGCTAAAAGACTTTAAATATGTATTGAAGTCGGTGGATTTCAGTTTGAAAACTTATTCTAGGAGTAAATTTATCTAGTTGTTTGTGTGTTTAGAAGTTTTTGTTGCTAAATTAAAACAGAAATAAAAAAAAAATAATTTTATTTTTAAAACAGGCAGTGGCGCCAAATATTGGGAATGGGTTGCCTACCCCAGTATTTACGCCACTGCTCAATTTTTTGAAATAAATTTAATCATTACTTAGAGATTTACTACGTTAGTCTGTGTGCGAAATTTAGTGGAAATCGATCTTGTTTATTTCATTTAGTAATGGCTTGATTTTTAACGTGCTTACATCACTTTAAATTTATTTAAATATCTCAAAAACTAAGCCAAAAATCAAAGTTTTGTAAACGCACTTATTTTTGATAAATTAAAAGAGAAATAATAAAAAATAATTTTATTTTTAAAACATTCAGTGGCGCCAAAGATTAGGGGGTAAAATGGGGTGCCTACCCCCAATATCTATGCCACTGGAGAGTTTCAGAAAACAAATACAATCGTTACTTAGAGATATTCGACAATAGTCTCTGTACGAAATTTATTGGAAATCGATGTAAGGGTTTAAAAGTTATGACGAAAATACCATTTTTTTTCTAAATCTTTGACACCCTGTATCTTTGTTAGGTTACGTTTTTTAAAAAGATTTTGTTATGAAACTCTACTTTTTTTTGGACCACCCTGTATAGGATATTCTAAGTTAAGCTTTTTCAAAAAAATGCAAAAAATATCCAAAAACGCCTTAGCTTCATTTTAAAATGGGAACCCTTTATTTATTTACCTTGTGAAACAGTTTCCCATTTAGTACAGTTTTTCAAACAATTTCATTTATTAGATTAATTAAAATTCCTTCAATTTAGGTAGATATTTTACAATATAAGATTTATAAGAGTCCCTTGCATCGAGTTTATAAATGTTAAATCAGGTAATATAGAGAGCTTTATTTTTTCTTTTTTGATTTACTTACAATCTGAAATTTGGGTCGCCGAAAATCAGTTTTTCGACAAAAAAACACTCAACAAGTTTTTTTTAGTCATTTTTTCAAAAAGGAACTTTTTTGAAAAACAATTTTTTTTTAAACAAAAATTTTTTCAAAAATATTTTTGCAAACAAATTTTTTTGTAAAAACACTTTTTTTGTAAAGTTGTTTTTGGAAAAGATTTTTATTGAAAAAAAAACTAATAAACTAGCTTTTTTGTCATTGTTTTTCGGACAAAAATGTTTCGAAAATTTTGGGTGTTGAAAAAATAAGTTTCGGAAAAATATTATTAAAAAAAAGTTCTAGAAAACTTTGGTTGCAAAAAATTGTTTTTCGATCATATTGATTTTAAAAAAAATACTTAATTGAAAAAAAAGTAATTTTAAATTGTTTTGTCAAAAAACAAAATAAAAAAAAAAGGTTTCTAAGAAATTTCCCTAAAATTTAAAAGCTTGAATATCTATAATAAAATATGGCAAAGTTTTCTACAAAGGTTTCTTTATTTTTCCTTTTCATTTTGAGAAGACAAAAAACTTTTTACAAAAAACTACAGTGTTTTATCTACTATGTTGGAATAAAGAAAAACAAGTCTTTTTAATTTATCTATATTCTTTATTTTAAATTAATTTGTCTTAAAAAACTAAAAACTATACATTAAAATAAATTAATAAAATCTTAACAAAGATCTTTTTTCCTGTTTGTGACGATGCAATTTTCCTATCAATTTTTCAAGCGATTTTTGGGAAAAAATTTGCACGGTCAGAAGCGGGCTTAGCTGTGCTATTTATTTTTCGACAAAATCGCCAGCAGGTCCGTATACGAAAAAAAAATGGGGGGTAAAAAGTTTTAAATAAAATTTTGGAAAATTTAGGTATAGTGTTTTATATTTTTATTGCTGAGAAATTTTTTAAACAAACTTTACCGCTTATTTCGGAAGCAGATTGATCTCTCTTGATCCCCCTGGGTACGACCTTGCCTGCCACTGGCAGAGTGGCTTTTCGAGGCACCGGCGTATACAAGGGGGTAATGGGAGTAATTACCCTCCCAATATTGGTAAAAATTGAAATTTTTTACAATTAAAATGCAAAATTTCTTTATTATTGCCGAAATTGTAAGTATTTAACCTGAATTCTAGTAGACTAAAACTGCAAAATTACCTCTTAGTATGCTCAAAATAAACAAAAACTACAAATTTTTTTAAGTTATCCCTCTAAACATCAGGTCCTGGGGTTCATACAAGGCTGAAACGGGGCAAGCACCCCTATCCTAGAGACCCTATATGTATGACATATTTTAAAGAAATCAATTGAGGGAAATAAACCCAAACGTGTTTGTTTATGTTTATAATCACTCACCTTTGACAACATAAATTATTTTAGTGAGTGTCTTTGATGGGGGGGGGGGAAGGAAAATAAATATTGCAAAAAACTATTTTGCATAGTGACCAATGTGTCAAAACTAAATATAGCAAACTATTTGGGGGGAGGATTTCCCCTTTTTCCCCTCCCATAGATCCCCGCCTGTATAATCCGTGATTTATGTCAAATGTGTAAGATTTTGAACTCAGGACATCATGGTTTGTTCTGGTTTTTGCCTTTTGAGTAAAAAACATAAGCCATTTAGATACGGGCACAGTTTTTCTTTCAAAACTCTTGTCAGTTTCTGAAAACCATGATGTTAATAGTGTAACATTTTTGGCACTTGCCATTATATCAAATGCGTACCCATTTGGCTCAAACGATATATTTTTTTCAGTGTGATGATTCTTAAAAGCATAAACTAATATAATATTAGTTTAGGTTAAAAGTATAAATTGGTATTATTTCTTCCAGTCAATGCAGCGGGGGCGCCAGTAGTTCTATTGGGGGCCATCGATCTTGTCTGATTAAATGCGGGGTTCATACCACCCCTGAAGAAGGGGTTTTCTTTGCCCAAAGAGCCCACGAGCGAGTGATCGCTTCTGCCCAGTTGAATTCTGGGAAGAGTGTTATTTTCACTAAAATAAAAAAATTTAAACGAATATAGCCCAGTTATATTAGAATTTCACCTGGAAAAAAATAGATGCGAGCTGGATTTTTGCAGTGGCGGCTCGTCCATAGGTTTGCGCAACCCGTAAAAATATAGGTAAAATAATAAAAGAACTATTAATTATATATTTTTAAATTCCCACCAGAATTATGTATAGTTTTTGCAAAGTCACTTGAATAACTCCTAATACGGGGTTCTATCGATTTCATGAAATTTTGCTTCATTCTGCCCTTCAAAAGTTAAAATTCATATAAAATTTTCCTGGTATAATTTCAACCCTACCGACAGAGAAAAGGCGCGGCTCTTTGCGGTCCGACCACAAATTATTTGTTTTCCGACAGACCGAGGTCAGGTAGATGGGCACCTGATTGGCAGATTTTTTTCGAGATGCGCTTTTAATTGCTTTCAGGTGTTTGTTTCGGGACCCCTTTAGTCGGCAGTATGCAGAGTTAGAAAATAAATCAGTGTCGTTTCTGTAGGTGTAGGAATAGAAAGTTTTATTATCTATTTTTATTTCTTTAGTTTACGCCATAATTAAATGAAATAACTTTCATGTGTATATCTACCGCCGCCTATATCACTTTCTTTAAAGGATATGCCGATGGTCGGCCTTTATCTTTGTTCGACTGACTTTGCAAAAACTATACATTTATACACTACCGCACTTCTTATATCGTGTGCCGCCCACAGCGGACGGCTTTATCTCGCGGTTTGCAGCTCGAATGCAACCCAATTCGCCTATCATAACGCGCGCACGATTTTGTTTCTATACGTGGATTTCAAAGTCGTCCCGTAAAGCTCAGTGAGGTTGCAGGTCGTCTGCCAACCGATTGTTTATTTTGCATGCTAATTTCTTATTTTAATTTGTCCTGTAGTCCGTGATCGCAGAGTTTTGATAGTTTGTTGATTTTTGCGTTAAAGAAATGTATGTGTATTGAATTGAATGGTAATTTTGTAATTTATTTCTTTATTGTTAAAGCTTGATCCGGATATTTGTGTGTTAAAAAATTACGATTCTCCTTTGCAACTCCAGATTTTTATTCTACGAGTTGCCACTGGATTTTTGTATAATTATTCCTTAGCATCCGAGACACATCCCCGCATATTCTTCGCCAAAATCCACCTGGAGCTTCGCTAGATATAAGGCCCCAAATCTTCTAAAAATCAATTTTTTGTGATTTTCTCGAAAACTAATAATATTTTAAATAAAAGTCAAAAGTTGAAAAATACGCAAAATCATTCGGTCTATACTATAAATTTAGGAAAAAACCTAACCTAACATTTGAAAAAATATTTTTATTTAATTTTTTTCCCACTCTGTAGGTAACTTGTTTTAAAATGTTAATACTTTATAATATTAAGCTTGATCCTTGTATCAAACACTATTTACTAAAATTTAGTTTTTGGTTTTTTAAAGTTAAACAACTTTAGGGAAAGGTTAGGAAAGTATTTAATACTAGTCGGACCACCATTGGTAATATTAAAAATATTTAGCTTCTAGTTAGAAACAGTGTGAAAATAAGCGCAAATTCGCACACCTTTATTTTATTTATATTAAGGTAGTTTTTAAAAAATTTTAGAAAAAATAGCGTTTGACTAAACTTACATGTGACAAAGGGGTTTGATGATGATCTCTATCATAAGGGTGGTTTATTAAGGGTTGAAAATTATAAACAGAGGTATAGTGATTGCAAAGTTAATTGAACAAAGATAAAAGCCGACCATCGGCATATCCTTTATAGAAAGTGACATGGGCGGCGGTAGATATACTCATGAAAATTATTTTATTTAATTATGGCGTAAACAAAAGAAATAAAAATAGAAAATAAAACTTTTTATTCCTACACCTACAGGAACGACACTGATTTATTTTCTAACTCTGCATACTGCCGACTAAGGAGGTCCCGAAAGGCACACCCAAAAGCAATTAAAAGCGCATATCAAAAAAATCTGCCAATCAGGTGCCGTCCATCCACTTGGGCTCGGTCGGTCGGAAAAGAAATACTTTGTGGTCGGATCGAAAAGAGCTGCGGCTCTTCTCTGTCGGTAGGGTTGAAATTATACCAGGCAGACTTTATATAAATTTGGATAACTTTTGAAGGGCAGAATCAAGCAAAATTTCATGAAATCGATAGAACCCCGTATTAGGAGGTTCGTCAATTGACTTTGCATAGAGCATATTTATATAACGTTTTAACAAATACTCGTATTAATAGGAAATTTTCAGTTCTCTATGTGAAGAATTTTCGCCAAGGCCGTCAAAACCAGGCTGTTTACTGGATAATTTAGTTTTTGTAGATATCTTAGAAACTAAAGCTTTTAGTAATTTTAAACCCTTAAAAAACCACCCTTAGGTAACATTTATTTGGTTTAAGCCCCTTTGCCCCGTTAAAGTTGAAACACTATTTTTCCTATCACTAGCAGTTTGGCTGGAATTTCAAATATAATAAAAGTGTGCACATTTGCGCATATTTTATAGCTGTTTCTACCCAGAAGTTGAACTTTTTTTATGTAATTGTATAAAAATATTTTTTCCATGTCCCATTGACGGTCCGGATATTATTGACCATTGGCCTAAGCCTTACTTAAAGTTGTTTAACTTTTAAGAAACAAAAACTAACTAAATACATGATGTTTCGTACAAGTGGGGATCAAGCTTAATGTTATAACGTATTAAAATTTTTAAACAAGTTAACTACAGTGTAGGAAAAAAATTAAATAAAAAAATATATATTTTTTAAAATGTTTTTTTTTTAATTTTACATTATGGACCAAATAATTTTGCAATTTTTTTTTACTTTAATTTTTTAAAAAAGTTATTAGTCTTCGAGAAAATTGCAAAATACTGATTTTTAGGACCTTTGAGGCCTTATATCTAGCGAAGCTTAAGGGTAATTTTGGCAGAGAATAGGGACCTATTGCAATAGTGCCAGGCACAAATTGTGCCGGGCACTATATTGACAGTTTCGCATTACAAACTGACAGTTGATCTTTCAAAATTGACATACCAAAGTCGAATTTATAAATCCCGTCGTTTATTTTCCATTAATAGTGGCGTCACTATTAAATCCGGCTCGTATAATACACAAAGGCCTAATTATGAAAGGACACAGCTGTTCTCATAATGAGAAACTGTCAATATAGTGCCCGGCACAATTTGTGCCTGGCACTATTGCAATAGGTCCCTAATATGTCGCTCCTTTGCTTTGATAGTGGCACAACTAAAAAAAATGCTTTTTGCGTTTTCGGGAAAAACTAACTTCTCATTGTATTGTATATATTTTTACCACAAAACTTTCCTTATTGTCCATTTCAAGCAAGGGTAAGTTATTGATTGATTTAATTAAAGCAACAAAAATATATAAATATTTGCCTTTGCCATTATTTTTAAAAAGCGTTTCCTGAAAATGATCATTTCGTTATGCCACTATCAAAGCAAGGCAGCGATGTGGCACTTGCACTTATATTTTTCCAAGTTTCAGGGTTTAATATGACTGGGCTAATAGCCCATTAACACACTCCACTATATCAAGCTAGAAAACAGTGTTTCGTAAATATCTCAGAAGCGAAAGGTCCTACGAAGTTTGTAGTTATAACACAAATTATTGAGAAAAATGTGTTATACTATACTCCGAAAACGGCATATTATTGCGATAAAACCAAATACGTTCTAGCATAAATACATGTTCAAAGAATCGAAAATTGAAGCCCTCATAGCTGGCTTTGAAAACAATAGCAAATTTAAATTCGCGGATGAGAATTTTCAAGTGCGCATGCGTGAGTTTTGTCATGTAAACACACAGCTGCTATGTGAGTGGAGGCCATCTTGAAATTTTGCCGTGTTTTGTATTTGTCGTGTAAAATTATGTTTTTTTCTGTGAAAAATGGGAAATATTTCACGTAAAAAGTGCGGTTTGTGGAAAAATGTCCGGAAGAGGTAAGGGAGTGCCATTCCATAGGTAACTACGTGTTTTTTTCTTTATAATTTGTTGATAAAGTTAAGAGTGGTTTATAGATGCCATTAAACAGTCTTCATGGTGTCCAAAATAAATCTGCACAATTAGTTTTAGAAAAACTACAAAATTAAACCAAAATTTGATAGATTTTCACCCAATCAACTAGTTTTTAGAAAAAAATAATAGGCATAACCCTAAATATTTGATAATTGTCAAATAATGTAGTGACGTAAGGGAGTATGTTCCAAAACCACCAAAACTAACGCATGCGCAGTAACCGATATCCTGTCTAGCCGAAAAAGGAACATTAAGAATTAAATAGGGGTTCTGGCTTCAAGAATTGCGTGTGAGAATGCATGAGTATGCCCCATATTTATGCTATAACGTATTTGGATAAAACCACCTTTTTATTTTCATATTTTTTTGATGCTATGACATGAACATTTTGTGAGATAAACTAAATAAATAATTTATCAGCAAAATTCTTCTATACGTAGATTGTAGATTTATGTTTCAGTACTATATTTTTCTAATCCACATAGGGGACCTAGCGGACAGCTTTTAATGAAAATAAATAAATACTTACTAAGATAAAATGTTTGGTGTCCTTCTTCTAAAAACCTACAAATGAAAGAAAAAATGTAATTAATAAATTGAACACCCTATATATTATTTTAGATTTTTATAGATATTTTCTTCCTGATTTAAAATACATATGTATATCGGGATTATTTCGTTTATTAGTTTTGGAGATATATGCAATTAAAAGTTTTAAAAACTTAAATTGATGCTCTTTAAAACATCAAAGCACATTAATATTTATAATCCGTGGTAATTCTGCGCAGTAATGTGTGCAAGCCAGTAAAACCAAAAAATACAACATTTTTTTTTAGAAAAAAATAAATATCTAATACGTCATCGGTAATTTTCTACATAGCCTCCTTGATTATTAATACAATTTTGAATAGTTCTTATAAATTTTTTATGATTAGCTTGATAGATATCCTGTGTTGCCTGTACGCATTTCCATTCCATTCCATTCCATTCGTCGATCTCATTGGAAATTCTGCATACTCTATCTATCAAGCTATTCACAGAAAATTTATAAGAATTATTCAAAATTGTATTAATAATCAAGGAGGCTATGTAGAAAATAAGCAATGAATTAGATATTTATTTTTTTCTAAAAACAATAGTATTATCTTTAGTTATAGACATTTAATACAACATAGATTTTGGAAAATTTTCTTATATAACCCTGATGTCCAAGCGCTCCCATAAGCTCGTTCCACTGTCCGTCGCCACTATGCACTGTTGCCATTTGTGAGGAGTCATAGTCTCTCATTAACGGCTCATGTATATTAGGGTACTCACCTCAGCCGACGCGTAAATCATGCCAATTCCAAGGACTATGTTGATGAACCACATCACGAATCCCCTGGCAGCTACTGTCATCACTATTCCAGTAGCTAGATGACACGCAATAGGTTGCTAAAATAAGTGAGTAGTTAAAAAAAATGTTTTTTCGCAAGGCTTTTTGAAACACTCAAAATTTTTTTTCAAAAAATTGTTTTTCGGAAAGGGGTGTTTTAAAATTGAGAGAGTTTTCAAGAAATTATGGCAAGGGTGCAGACATAATTTTTTTAAAAATATTTTGACATTTTTTGAATCAGCTTAGTGCTCTTGGAGATATGTATTTTTTAATTAATTTGAAATTTTTAGGAAGTCTCATTTTCTTTTTATTTAAGTATCTTAGATCTTAATTTTTTCAAATTTGGATAAGAAGTAAGTTTAACCACATCAAAGTAGGTATGTACTCTCATCGAGCATATTATATGTTCCCGTAGTGGCGTATATAAGGGGGGGCCCCCCGAAGTCAAGATGGTTTTAGATACAAACATAAAAGAGTATAAAATTCGTCCTCATGGGGTCTCGGCCCCCCCCCCAAAAACTGTCTCGGGCCCACCCCGAAACTTTTTTCTATATACGCCACTGATGTTCGATGCTACTGTTTTATCCTTTTGGACGGTAGGTAAAAAAAAATAAAAACTAACATTATAAGTTATTAAGTTAGCGTGGCTGCTGGTGCGGTTGAACTTTCTTACTTCTTATCCAATTTTTACAAGTGATATGTCCTTCTAAACAGCAAAGAGGTAGCTTTCTTGTCAATATTTAAGATCATGTCATTGGCGTACATAAACTTTTGGCAAGTGGGTTAATAATATTCAAGTTTTAAAAACATACGCCATCTTGGCCTTTATCAAAACTACAAAATTAAGGTACATCATATGTAGTACAAGTAGGCGCGTAGCGCAGTGGGGATTAGGGGTTAAATCTCCCCCATGGGGCAAATAATTGTGTACATTCTTAATAAACTTGTTCGAAAATCTTTGTATAAAATTTTTGATTTGTATATTTATATATTAAACCTACGTTACACAAAAGGTTAAATCAGAATCAAATTTTGTTAATTATTAACCAATTTTTTCTGTTGATTCCTTTTTGAGCACGGCAAAGGCGTGTCTTTTCAGTCAATGTTTAAAATCAAGTGCAAAATCTACAGCCGAAAAAAAAAATTAGTTCTTTTTTGGCTCACCTTATATTAATACTTACCACTGTCAGAACTATACCTTCTGCGACAAAGACAGGAAAAACGCATTCATTCAAGTCCCTTATCAAAAAAGAAACAAAAATCAAATCCAAGATGGAGACTAGCAAAATCAATATTCCCAACAATAATGTCACGTGTCCTTGACGAGCTTTGTTCTGTTTGATTGCTAAAAATGTGAAAAATTTTAATAAAAAAATTGAAGAAAAAATATCTTGTACAGTCGGGGACTTAATAAATGACCGCTGCCGTTTTCAGAAGAGCTTGGATGAGAATCCCAATACCGGGCGAGGTTTATGACCGGGTTTCGTCGCGCGTCCTTTAACACATATAATTTATTCGCATTACTGGGTTAAATTCAATCATGAACAGTTTCGCTTCTGTCTGTATTCCGTTTGAATGTTCGGTTAAAAAAATACACATAATTGGAAAAATTTGGCTTCGATCTTTAGTCCGTTTTAATGTTCGGTTAAAAAAATACACATAATGGTGATTTTTCATACATAAAGAAACACAAATGCAACATGTTTGTGTTCCTAGCTATTTTTAAAATGGTAAGTGTGTATAATATTATGTATATTTATAACGCAAAAATCGTTCTTTTGAATCTCAAGCCAAAAATGCTTTTCCTCGAAAGTTTCTATATGACTGGCCTAGTCATTAGAGCGAAAAAAAGACCCCCAGCCTGCAAAAGGTGGTGTAGTAGCGATTTTCACATATCGTCGTTGATCTTACAAACTAACGTAACTCATTTATTGTAATTTTTACAAGAGAGCAATTTCAAGTTTTAGGGAAAGTATATATTGGATTTATTATATTTTTGTGCTATTTAAAGGATTTTTACGTTACGACACTTTGTGAGATGAAAGAACGACACAAATAAGGTAGTATTATGGTCTTACTTAAAACTGCATTTTTTTGAGATACGTCAGTTTGTAAGATCAACGACGATATGTTGTTCACATTGGAACCCGTGATTGGAAAAAATTTTTCGTGTTTCGACCTTGGGCTCCCTCCTCCATCTTGAATTTAGTGTGCTCTAAAATATATATTTTTTTAATTACTTGGTTCCTGTACATTTTACAAAAAGAGTTATGAAGTATTTCGCCGTCATTGTTGACCAATTTTTTTTAGTAGCCTTTAACTTGGAATACTATAAAATAAAAACTATTTTATATCCTATAAAATGAGATATCACTGAATAGTCTGGGTACGATCCTTGTTATGGTAGCAGTACACCCATTTTCTATGTATTTCCATATAGTAATAGTATATGCAAAATAAATTCTTAAGTTTTATGTTATTTAGTCAAAAGGTAAACATTTTACAGAAAATTTGTAATGATTGTAGAAAATTAAATTATTTTGTAAACGATGTATCAGTTAAGGAAGTCAAGCCCACGGTTAGCACTTAATTGGCATCCCTAAATTGGGGTTATTTTTTAGGATCACAAAAAGAAATCATGTTTTTTTATGTTTTATTCTGTTTAAAAAAAACTAAGCATTTTAGGAAAAAAAATAAAATACTTTTTTTGGGGAAACTAAAATGTTCTTTTAAACGGTATATCACAAAGTGGTGTTAAAGCTATAATTGACACGCCAGAGGCGTCCGCATATTGTGGTGGTTTGTTTTAAATTATATTGTAATAATTGTAATTTATTCAACACAAAATTGCACATATTCACATAGAACTTAACTATCAAAATTTATTTATTTTCTTTGATAGTGTTGGACAGCGGAATTTAATCCTGTGTTGCCTGTACTAATTTTTTTTTCGTTTTATTCAATTTTTAAAAAAACTAAACCTTTACCCATTTAAGTGATACATCGTTTAAAAGATCATTTAAGTTTCTACAACAAAGTTAATAATACGTTTTCTGTAAAATGCTTACATTTTAAGAAAATTACATAAAACTTTATAATTTCGGTTTATTTTGCATATCGTCGGCGAAACCGCAAACCCAAGTAACTGCAAAAATCAAAATTTTTAGAAGGCACTAAAAACCTTACAATTTTGAGTTATTGAAATGGATTTAAAACAGATGAGTGGTTTTAAATGTTTCGATTTTAAAATATTTAGAATCTTTTGTCAGTTAAGAGATTTTGCACAAGCTAATACTAATGCAATGAACCGATTGCCGCCAAAATGTAAATTTTGAATTTTTGTCAGTTACTTGGTTTTGCGGTGTCGCCGACGATATATTATGGAAATACATAGGAAGCGGGGTGTACTGCTAATACTTCAGGGTTGGTATCTCAGCAAGGGTATTACCTAAACAACTCAGTGATATCTCATTTTATAGACTATTAATTAGTCTTTACTTTATATTATAACAGATTTTCTCCAAAATAAGCAGTTTCTACGATAAGGGCCATTAAATAAATGGTCAATATCCAAAATGGATGAAAATGTAGGACATTTTATTGTATTCAACTTTTGTTTAAAACTTTTTTCCATAATTTACAGGAATCAAATAATTAAAAAAGAAAACCCTTTTAATGCACACTAAATCCAAGATCGCGGGGGGAGCCGGGCCCCCCTCTCGGTCGAAAACTCAAAGAAATTTTTCGGATGAAAAATGAACCACCTTTTGCAAGTTAAAATTCTATAATGACTGGACTAATATTCAAAAGTTTCATGCAGGATCTTTTGTCATTAAAAAAATCTAAAAATGATTGGGCTGTGAAACTTACCTGTATATTCGTCAACACTGGCCGCCATCCAGATGGCGCTAGCCACTAGATAAACCCACATAAAAACGTGGAAGCCGCTTGGTCGGATGATTCTTGTATCTGTAGTGGTACCGGTACCGTTCTTTAAAAAGTAATTTGTGATGATAACTTGAAGGTACCGACCATAGGTAACGGGCACATCAGGGAGGTTCGGGTTGTGGTAGTAGAATACTATACATGTTATGCAGATTGCTATCCAAGTTAAGCTTTGTATCTAAAAAAAACCTTAAACACTAGAAAAGATGAGCAACGATTCTTAAATTATTTAATTTTTAAATTATTGCTATTCATCTGACGATTTTGCATGGTGTCGCAAAGCTGACGTCACCCAACCATTGCAACGGCAAGGTATTTGACTGTATATTGGCCCTTTCTTCCCTCATACTTCTGTGCTGGTTCATGATTGAGGACGGTGTACACAGGTAATAGTGTAACTCAAAGTGTAACATAGTATATTTGTTGTGTGTATTGTTGTGAAAATAATCCAAATAATGACCACAAAATCACGATCGATGATAAAATACCTAGAATTTCTCTTTTGTTTAGATTTCTAATATCTATTATTATTGATTACTAAGGAGTGACGAAATTCATCATTGATCATATCATCGGGGATTAGCAAAATTTTTTTTCGCATAGATAAGTACATATTTTTACTCTTGTGGTAGTACGCCAGTCCATGTCGACATAAAAAAAGGCAAACATAACATACTGTTAGGATTCTTGAGAGTAGTTTATCCCCAAGTCATACTAAACTTACCTCCGCTTCACATTTTCTCAGAGGCGGAGGCACGAAGAGCAACATACAGAATAAGAGCCAACCACCAGGATGGCAGTGCAAACAAAGTGATATCAACAGCCCTAATAAGGGAACAAGAGTTGGATGCAACTCTAGGAATGATATCCGACGTCATGCCCAACACGGTGTACAGCAGAAAGCTATACAACATTATCCTCCCGGAGAGGGAGGACTGGTTAAAGAACAGGACCAATTTTTCAAATAACGATAGCTTCTGATATACCGACGGATCCAAAATGCCATCGGGCGTTGGATCTGGAGTATTCAAGAAAAAGTCGAGATTAAACATAGTCTCGGCCAATTGGATACTATATTTCAGGCCGAACTCGTAGCCATTGAACTGTGTGCCCGGTGGATTACTGACCACGAATGGATCAACAGGACAATAAAAATCTTCTCCGACAGTCAAGCAGCCTTAATAGCGCTTGATTCCTATACGGTCTCATCGAGAACCGTGAGAAGCTGTAAGGATTCGCTGAATGCGCTTGGTAGCGCTAACAATGTATCATTAGTATGGATACCAGGGCATTCTGGGCACGAGGGAAATGAGGCCGCAGACCTAGCAGCGAGGGAAGCGGCATCTGCCGAATTTTTCGGCCCCGAGACAGCCCTGGGGATATCATACAATGCTGCTATATCAACCATATTAAAATGGATGGACAATAGCTTCCAACAATACTGGATAAATATGCCAGAAGTGGCTCACTCTAAAGAGTTCATTAAATGACCTTGTAGAAACAGAGCCAGGAACATTATTGGACTTACCAGACAGGAGATACGTATAGTGACTGGTCTTTTTACGCGTCACTGTCGACTGAGAGTACCCATGCACAGAATGGGACTAACAGAAGAGACCGAATGTAGACTCTGTATGGAGGATGACGAAACAGTCAGACATGCACTGTGCGAATGTCCGGCTATTGCAGGTTTACGTCAGAACACTTTCAGTAAACCTCAGATCTGAACAGTATCTCACCCAAACTGATAGCCGGTCTTTTTGGAGGATTAGGCATACAGTGGTGAGAAACCACTCAAAAGTGAGCCACAATAGGCCCACTGATCGCAGTGGAAGGGCTGCAAGGCCCACTCACATATGAATCATCAAAAAAACAAAAAACATCATCCCCAAGTTTGCAACGCTGAAATCCCTGTGCTTTTCCCGTGGGACTTGAAAATCATGCAACTTTTTTAGTTTTTTTAAAAAGTCTACCTTAAGAAATTATTTTGTCGGTATTTACGATCAATCAAAAACATTCAACTAAAGGTAGACCCCGTATAGAAATCCTAAACTTCATCAGACACAAAAAGTATTATACTGGGGATTTCTTTCAAATTCGCAACAATGTTGCCAGTACTTTTATAACTTGTAATTTTGATGTAGGTACATAAGTAAAATGGTAACTAATAAAAATCAAAAAAATATTTTGTTTTTGAATTCGGCTTACGTTTTGGATTGCTATACATGTATCTGTAATAGAATATGTTTACCATCCTATGTGAGAAAAGGATTGTTTTCATTGATTTTTTTTTTGAGATCTTATCATTAATAACGTTTTTCTATACAATTTAATTCTAGGTTGTAAGTATAACCTCTAGATATGTATGTATGCATGTCTGTCTGTGTACCTATATGCACATATGTATACAAATGTTTGAAAAAAAGTTTTTTTTTAAGTTAGAATATGTTATCCAATAATCAATCGGTAAATTTTTGTTTACATAGGTACCTAAACTTAACAAAAATCATAAAACATTTGCTTTTAAGTCCCTGTTGTTATAGATTTATGTGGCGGTTTAAAACCTTATCTATTTTGAATTAAAAGGAAAGTATAAATTAGAAATAATCAGCTAAAGTTGTTTTTTTTCGAAGATTGTTGATTGTGGATTTTTATAGAACGTACAACGATTAGCACAAAATTGCAATTTTTGTGCAGTCAACTAACTTGAGCTTGTTTTTTGCAGAAACACAAAATAACTAGCGGCGATATCCTGTAATGCAAACCATTTTTTTAAACTGCACATGCGCCCCTCTCTTTTTCTGATCACATAAAATTATCTTCCTCTTACTAACTTCACACATGCTCGACCACAGCTGAGAGGGAGATATTTTATGTGAGAAGAAAAAGTACGGTAGCGAATGCGCAGTTTAAAATATTGATTTGGTTTTCGGTTTTCTGAAAAAAACGGGACTCCATTTAAGTGTGAAAAACGTTCAACTGAAAGTAAGTTTAATTAAATTTCTTTGGTGTGAGGTTAGAGTTCATAAATAGTTTATTAGTTTTGTCCTCCTAGGTGGTATTTAAAAAGTTATTAAAACCAGATGACTAAACTGCACTTTTAACTATTAATTATTGTTCTCACTACAAATGTTTTCGGTATAAAAATAACTCTTGCTTTTAGTCCAAATAAATTTAAGTTAAATGTTTTGATCACGAAAGTTAAAAAAACCTTTTCATTATATAATATATATATATATATATATATATATATATATATATATATATATATATATATATATAAAAATTAGTCTACAACCCTCTCCTGGGCAACTCTGGAAAACTCAAAAAGTGTTTTGATTTGATTTTACGCGAAAATGGAACGTCGCAGAGAAAACCTTTGTTGACAAAAAAAATTGTGTGTGCTTAAGACCACATGGCAGAAGTGTAAACTTTAACAAGGCGAAATTAATAATACTGGCCTTCATCTGCATCATCATATTGCTCGCTGAATGTTCCTCTCACAGTTAGTCGACTCGAGCCGACTTCACCCGAATGAGCGTTACATAGCCGAGTCTGACGGCTCAGTTCAATTCAGTACCCACAAAAACTACTAAACGCGCCTAAAGAAGTTTACACTTCAAAAATTCCTTTACAATTTTTCTTAAAGGTTATAGCTCTAGACTTACATGTATAGAAGATAGAGAGCACCAAAATTGACAAAAATCAGTTTTTTGCATTTTACACAAAAACGGTAAGTCGTAGAGAAGAATTTTATTTAAGAGAAATATTACCCATACGAGTCTTCACAATCAATCTCCATAGTCTATAGGTCTACAACGACATGTTTAGAAGGTAGATGGCAGCTAAGTTGTCAAAAATTGTGTTTTTTTTAGTCGTAGAAAGAAACTTTATAAACATAAAATGTTAAAGGACACAATTTTCTACATTCTTTCCTTTTGGGCCACAGGTTTACAACTACGTGTAGAACATATAGGGCGCCAAATTTGCAAAAATTATTATTTTATTTTATGTAAAAACGGTAGGTCCTAGAAAAACACATTATAGACAAGAAATATCCAGGACGCCATTCTCTACAATTCACCTATGTGAGTCACAGCTCTATGACTTATGGTTTTTGCGTAAAACGAAAAAAAGTATATAATGGGCATTTTCGGCACCCTCTGTCTTCAACACATATGGTTGTAGAGCTGTAAATTGTCATTGTCGCATTGTAGAGAATTGTGTCTTGATCATTTTATGTCAATAAAGTTGTTTTTTATGACTTACCGTTTTTGCATAAATTGCAAAAAACATAATTTTTTCAAATTTTCTTCTAAACGTGTGGTTGGAGACCGATTGTAGGGAATTCTATGGGTAATATTTCTCATACATTAAATTTTGCCCTACGACGCGTAAAATGCAAAAAACTGAATTTTGTTCGCTATTTTTCAGAAAAAAAATTAATAGCGGCAACCATGTAGACCAAACTTCACCCTTGCATCATTTATTGTTGCCTTTGAGAGGTTATCCGAATAAAAGTGCGTTTTCGTTGTTTTTTTTGCAATATTGATCACAAAATTAAGATTTTTTTTATTAAATAACTTTAAAAATGCCTAAGAAGTGTGACAAAAGTGAATAGAAGTGGCTGGATTTATCATTTCACCGGTAAGTTTGAATCTCTTCCAGAAACCGTCATATTGTTTACGATTTGGTAAGACAGTGGTGTGGTTTATAACTTTTTTTACAAAATATTAGTGATTTATTTTACAAAGAAGTTTTAAGAAACATTATTTATTGTTGCAAATTCCCTTATTTTCCCACCTCTAGTGTTTGGGTTTTTTTGGAAAAGTTTTTGAATTTATTCTGGCAATAATATATAAAAAAATATATTTCTTATGTAAACAACCATTTTCACTCTGTAATGTTATGTTATGTCATGCTACTGTACAGTTATTAAACATTTTAAAAATATTCAAATTTATGAGTTTACTAGATTCCCCACTGATCCAAACAAGAGAGAACTTTGGAGGGAGATTATTGGAGAAAATTCTGTCAAAATGGGCATTCTTTGTTCTGACCACGTTGATCCTCAGTATGTTCGTTTAGCACCTAGTAGGCACTATCTTGTACGAAATGCCTTGCCCAAGGTCAGGTGTTAAAGACTAGTTCAAATTAAGAAAACTACTTACTACTAGTGGTTGATAGTTAAATATTCAACTATCTCTTTTTATTATGAAGTATACATAATATATTATCACTGGTTGTTTTTGATGTTCGATCATCATATAATGATGTAAAAAAGTAGTTAGAATTAACAAATATAACTATAAGAAGAAAAAAGGTAGTACCTAATTTTACACAGAAAAAAAAGAGTTTTAACTTCCTTTTCACTTACTTACTGCATAGTCCCTGGTGATTAATTAAAAGAGAGCCTTGAGTCAAATGGATTAAAATATTGTTCTTAATTCTTATATTTGCCAAATTTAATAATGTTTGTATATATAGGGTGTCCCATAACTTAGGGGCCATAGGCCAACAAGTGATAGAGGAGGTCATGTCTGATCAAAAACTTGTTGTTGGCAATTTTTTTAACTTTTGTGATAATAACTTTAAAAAAACGTAGTAAAAATATGAAATTGGGTAGTCTTGTATTAGAACAAAAGCAGTAAATTGAAATTAATTTAAAAAAATTAATTTGAAAAAAGTTAGTCAGTAAATTTTTTTAGAAAATACTATTTTTTTGGTATGAACTTTTATGAATGCCATATTAAATGTAATGTTTTTTAAATATTTTTTGTTAATAAAAACAAGTCTCTAGCGAGACATAATAATAAAATATTATTGATATTTTTTAAAAGAGAAAGCAAAAATTAATTAAAAAAAAAATATTATTTTTTATACATTTTCGAGGTTATTTTGACAGTCCGTACCTCCTTCACTTGTAATATTATCAAAAAAGGAGTACCACATTTTTTAATCACAATTAGCTGAGTATTCAGCTGGCTGTCACAGATTTTTTTTTGTATAACCGGTTTTCACCCACTCCTCTTTAAAAATCCTATATCTTAAAAACAGATAAATGTTGACCCCCATGTTATATAAACTTTTTTCTTGGAAATAACCTCCTCTATCACCTGCTGCACTACGGCGCCTAAGTTATGGGACACCCTGTATAATAATCACTTAATTATAAATAATATTTTTTCATTTTTATTTTATTTGGTAAATGAAAATTAAATAGATTTTTTTATGGAAATCAAAAGTATTTTGTTGATAAAACTGAATAAGTCATATTTTTTAACATTTGCAAATGTAAAAAAACACAGACTCATACCAAATATTTTCTAAAAAATCTAATTGCTAGAGTTTAATAAACTAATGAATGGATTTTGGTAAAATAAACCAATGAGCTTTTTATTTCGAGGCAAGAGTTTTGCTGATAAAATATAACAAAAAATCTATATTATAAATATAGGCTGTCCCATTTTTATCATTTGGGTGGTTTCGGGAACTTCTAGAGAAGATTGAAGCAAAAACGACTACACCTTAGTGTGCTTTAATTTGAAGAGAATAATGATGGTAAACATCGCATATCAATATTATAAACATAGAAACCGAAAACACCCAAAAGTGTCGAAAATGCACTCTGTACACTAGGGGATCAAATAGACTCTTTAAATCCTGATGCAAAAATTTTGATAAATATCTCAAGGTCTGAGTATATAATTCGGAGTTTTTGACTTTTTTTAACAGAACAAATCTACTTACTGTAAAAAATTTACTAAGAGCAATGTATTACCAAGGTGAAAGAGTAAAAAGCTAAAAAAACACCTTTGACAATTTGAAATAAAAAGAAACACTTTTACCTGTGTTTTAAATTTTAGGGATTAAAGTAACACTTTTCTATATCCAGAAAAAAATAATATAAAGTAGATTTCTTATCTTTAGGGAATAATAATAAAAATCAAAACTACGGATATTACCAGCTGTAAATAAGTTATTGATTTCTAATATTATAAATCGATAAAAAAATTAATTCTGTAAAAATATAATGGCTGTCAAAGCTGTACCGGTAATATTTTACACTTATTTAAATTTTATAATTTTGGGTGCAAAAATTTTATAGGAAAATGTCTATAATATATTTATTTTATTTTCAACAAAATCTGCACGCCCATGGTTTTTTATCGATTTCTCTTTTATACCTCTTACAGTGTTGCCTGCGAGGATTCGGCGAAATTTTCTGAGATTTCATGCATGATGAATGAATTTGCGTATTAAATAATGGGGATGCGTCTTCTAGGGTTCCTTGAATTTCTTTGCGATCAATGCTTTTGTAAATCCCCCCCAATTATGTACAATCTGAGCGCAACTTTACCTTTCTAGGTTCATTGGTTGCGGAGGTAAGTGTGGTCTAAGAAGTGCAGTTTTTTATAAAAACTGAAATTTTACCGTTAGGGTCATTTTCTAAGCCTTGTAGCGGCTAACTAACCGTCATAGAGCAAAGTGAGGGTTGCAAACTTGGATGTGAACTACCCTCAAGCATACTAGCAACATATGAAAAAATCGTAGCTACATGCGCATTTGCAATGTTTAACTGGCCTAGTGGTACCGATATTTGTCAGTAGTAATTACGATATGCCTATGTAGTGTATCCGAAATCTATTAGCTTACACATATACTATACTATAGTAGTGTGAGCTATGGTGATCCTAATTAAAAAAAAAAAAAGTTACTCTGATTTCAAAATTTTTTATATATCTTTGCGTTTCAGATGATTTTGAAACTTTTTTGTCGCACCGTCTGTCTGTCTGTCTGTCTGTCTGTCTGTCTGTCTGTCTGTCTGTCTGTCTGTCTGTCTGTCTGTCTGTCTGTCTGTCTGTCTGTCTGTCTGTCTGTCTGTCTGTCTGTCTGTCTGTCTGTCTGTCTGTCTGTCTGTCTGTCTGTCTGTCTGTCTGTCTGTCTGTCTGTCTGTCTGTCTGTCTGTCTGTCTGTCTGTCTGTCTGTCTGTCTGTCTGTCTGTCTGTCTGTCTGTCTGTCTGTCTGTCTGTCTGTCTGTCTGTCTGTCTGTCTGTCTGTCTGTCTGTCTGTCTGTCTGTCTGTCTGTCTGTCTGTCTGTCTGTCTGTCTGTCTGTCTGTCTGTCTGTCTGTCTGTCTGTCTGTCTGTCTGTCTGTCTGTCTGTCTGTCTGTCTGTCTGTCTGTCTGTCTGTCTGTCTGTCTGTCTGTCTGTCTGTCTGTCTGTCTGTCTGTCTGTCTGTCTGTCTGTCTGTCTGTCTGTCTGTCTGTCTGTCTGTCTGTCTGTCTGTCTGTCTGTCTGTCTGTCTGTCTGTCTGTCTGTCTGTCTGTCTGTCTGTCTGTCTGTCTGTCTGTCTGTCTGTCTGTCTGTCTGTCTGTCTGTCTGTCTGTCTGTCTGTCTGTCTGTCTGTCTGTCTGTCTGTCTGTCTGTCTGTCTGTCTGTCTGTCTGTCTGTCTGTCTGTCTGTCTGTCTGTCTGTCTGTCTGTCTGTCTGTCTGTCTGTCTGTCTGTCTGTCTGTCTGTCTGTCTGTCTGTCTGTCTGTCTGTCTGTCTGTCTGTCTGTCTGTCTGTCTGTCTGTCTGTCTGTCTGTCTGTCTGTCTGTCTGTCTGTCTGTCTGTCTGTCTGTCTGTCTGTCTGTCTGTCTGTCTGTCTGTCTGTCTGTCTGTCTGTCTGTCTGTCTGTCTGTCTGTCTGTCTGTCTGTCTGTCTGTCTGTCTGTCTGTCTGTCTGTCTGTCTGTCTGTCTGTCTGTCTGTCTGTCTGTCTGTCTGTCTGTCTGACCAACGCGCATAACTCGAAAACCGCTAGGCCGATTTTAATGAAATTTGGTACCTAGGCTTGGTCGAGATGGTCCCATTTAAAAATGAACAAAATCCACCGAACACAAGCCAAATAAAAGGGTGGGGGAAGATTTCAAAAATTAGAGTTTATGTGAAAATATGGCGTGTGTGATATCAAACGAAAGGTAATTGAGTATGGAGTTAAACAAAATACATTTTCGTTTTTTTTTTCTTCAAAAAGGTGGGGGTAGATTTGAAAAATTAGAGTTTACGTGAAAATATGGCGTGTGTGATATCAAACGAAAGGTAATTGAGTATGGAGTTAAACAAAATACATTTTAGTTTTTTTTTCCTTCAAAAAGGGTGGGGGTAGATTTAAAAAATTAGAGTTTACGTGAAAATATGGCGTGTGTGATATCAAACGAAAGGTAATTAAGTCCGGATTTAAACAAAATAAATTTTAGTTTTTGTTTTTTTAAGGGTGGGGGTAGATTTCAAAAATTTGAGTTTAAGTCAAAACATGGCTTGTGTGGTATCAAACAAAAGGTAATTTAGTCTGGAGTTGAATAAGATATACTTCAGGTATTAGTTTTATTAGCTCGCACGTACACTATAACTATAGTACCTAGTGTGAGCTTAGGGGCCCATATATTGGCAGAGTATTTTTTTACCTTCCTAGCTGGCGCAGTAATGGCTATAAAAGGTATTGTTTTCGAGAAAAATAATTTTTTTGAGATGATACCGAAATTGTGTTATTTGTGTGTCCCACCCACAATAGCTCCTAAACCGCTGAACCGATTTTCAGGAAATATTTCGGTAAAATAGTGAACAACTTAGTAAAGGGTTGGTTAGATTTTGGTGATAATCCATTAATGCTAACGACAGTTTTTTGATAATTGAGAAATTGAAAAAATGCTAACTCTTTAACGGAGCACCGCAGCAATATGCGGTTTTCGAGGTATAGTAGAACATGTTTTTCTAAATAATTTATGTTACTACTAAAGACTCTGTAGGAGCTTCCGTTTCTGAGATATTTGTAAAAACTGTTTTTAAAGCTGATGGAGTTCACTTCGAGTACGAGCTAATGGGCTAGCAAGGTATCAGATCCATTTAAATAATATCTTATAAGCTAAATTTTGTAAACATAGCTAAGAGTTGCGATTTATCAAAAACACTTTTTGCAAATCAACTTTCTAACGTGCAAAGGCAAGAGACTGTACGCGCAAAAAATACCAAAATTATCTTGTTTAATTTTTCTATTTTTTCTGCATAACCATATATACATTTGATCTTGATTTCTTCAAAAATAAGAAAGAGTCTCTCACCGAACCCTCTAGGGCGCAAAAGTTAAATTAACTATTCGTACAAAGAAATGTTTTTGAAATTAAATACATGGTTCCATGACCGATCTGATACCTTCCAGCACACTCAAATGGAACTCAATAAACAGTCTTAAAAGCAGTTTTTTGTAATTATTTCAGAAACAGAAGCTTCGAAGAATTTTTAGAAAAACGTGTTCTACTATATTCCTAAAACTCCATTTAATGCGATGCTTCAGTAAAAAGTTAGCATTTTTTAAATTTTATACTGTAGTTAGCATTAATGGATTTTGACCAAAATCTAATCAGCTCGTTACAGTGTGAACCGAACACTATTTTTCGTGAAAATCGGTTCAGCGGTTTAGACATACACACACACGGACAGACGTCACGACGAATTGCTAAGATAGGTCAAAATACACCATAATAATACATTTTCGGCATTATCTCAAAAATTTTTGTTGAACAAAATACCTTCTCTAGGCATTGCTGCACGGGCTAGGAAGGTAAAAAACTGACCTACCATAGCACTAACTTATTTTAAAGATATACTTACAATGCCTACCACAGCTACAAATCGTCCAAAAATGCCTTTGTCTCTCCCCAGATACATCTTGTACAATTTAAAAATAGTCAAAACTATTTAAAACACAAAATTGCGCACTTGTTTAGTCACTTTTTGGGAATTTTAATCCTTATTTTCTTTCAATAACTTTTCAATTGTTTCAAGAAAAGAATCGAAAAGGGTTTAGCAGGTGACAAAATCATCATCATCAGTAATCTTTAAATTATCAAAAAAAATAAATTATTATCTTGTTCTACAATGAAAAAATATCAAGTTTTTTCTAACCAGTGTGCAGTGGCGTGGTTATTGATATCCCAGTGTGCAAAACTTGTAACATTAAAGATTTTTGTTACTTTGTTACGTAACCAACTTAGTAACGTACACTAGCAATTCTCAAATACCAAATTGCAAATAATGCAAGGACCTAAAACTCGAGGTATGAAAACTCAAATTAGACGTAAAGTATGTTTTTAGACGTTGATACTGTTTTCATGTCATTTTCAGAATAAACGGTAATTTAAAAAAAAAAATCTAGTATTAACTAGCCAGATAAGACGACATCTTAATGATGCCCACACGGTAAAAAAAAATTGTCTTAGATCAAAGCAAATTGCTTTGAAGTAAAATAATTTGTGCTTTCCTATTCACCAAGAGAATATTTTCTTGATATAGCACAAAAAATGTCTTGCCTCTTTATTTTAATGTAAAACAGAAATTGTTTTATTATAAATTGGAACTGAATTAATATAAGGTACCGTTTTCCCTGGAAGCAAAATATTACTTAGATGAAGACAATTTGCTTTGTTACAAAATAAAGTATGCTGAAACAAAATAATTAAAGAAGAAAAATAAAGTCTCATTTCAAGACTTAACGTTGCGTTGAACTAAAAAGAAATATTTTAATTCAAAACATATTGTTTTAAAGTAAAACAATTTATTCAAGAAAAGTACGTGTTTTCATTGTAGACAAAATTTACCGTGCATTCTAGGGCGTAAGAGACATAATAAGGATTCCAAGGATTACTCAAAAATAAAAAGGAACGCCTTGGGGTAGTATTATTAAAGCCACAATTAATCTTTGTCTACCTTTTTACACTAACATTACTCATTTCATAAATTATTGTTTAATAAATTCAGTATTTCCGTCATCTTGGAAAAAACCAAAGGTCATACCATTACCAAGTGTCTAATCCCGAAAATTTAAATCATCTAAAGCCAATAAGCATCCTTCCTACTCTTTCAAAAGTTTTAGAAAAAGTTATAGAAATTCAGATACACGCACACATCAAAAAATACTCGCTTCTACCATTGAATCAATCTGGCTTTAGACGGATCATGGTTGTATTACTGCTTTCCAAAATAGTCGATAATATATTTATTGCCACAGATAAAAACAAATTGACAGCTCTAGTGCTATCAATTCTTAGTTTTTTAGGCTTTTCAGAGAGTGCAAAAATGCTTATTTTTAAACATGTTAAATATTAGATTTCAAGCGGTCACATACGGGGATAAAACATCAAGTTCTTTAAATGTAGATACAGGTGTTGCCCGGGGTTCAATTCTTGGTCCTTTACTTTACAGCCTATATATGTTTCTCAGTTTCCGAAGCTTTTTAATTATGTCAGTATCACTTCTATTGTGACGATACCCAAGGCAACCCAAGGTTACATTTTAGCTCACACATATACTATACTATAGTAGTGTGATCCTAATTTTTTCGAGAAAAAAAAAGTTGCTTCGATTTCAAAAATTTTTATATATCTTTGCGTTTCAGATGATTTTGAAACTTTTTTGTTGCGCCGTCTGTCTGTCTGTCTGTATGTCTGTCTGTATGTCTGTAACGACCAACGCGCATAACTCAAAAACCGCCAGGCCGATTTTAATTAAATTTGGCACCTAGGCTGGGTCTTGGGTCGAGATGGTCCCATTTAAAAATGAACAAAATCCACCGAACACAAACCAAATAAAAGGGTGGGGGTAGATTTAAAAAATTAGAGTTTATGTGAAAATATGGCGTGTGTGATATCAAACGAAAGGTAATTGAGTCTGGAGTTAAATAAAATATATTTTAATTTATTTTAAAAAAAGGGTGGGGGTATATATATCAAAAATTACAGTTTAAGTGAAAATATGGCGTGTGTGATATCAAACGAAAGGTAATTGAGTCCGGAGTTTAACAAAATACATTATAGTTGTTGTTTTTTTTTAAGGATGGGGGTAGTCAAGTCAAAACATGGCTTGTGTGGTATCAAACAAAAGGTAATTTAGTCTGGAGTTGAATAAAATATATTTCAGTTTTTAGTTATATTAGCTCACACGTACACTATAACTATAGTACCTAGTGTGAGCTTAGGGGCCCATATATTGGCAGAGTTTTTTTTTTGAAGCAGAAGAGTCAGAACAAGCTGTAGTTGCGCTAAATTATGATTTACAAAATGTTTTAGAAATTTCAAAACAACACTGTCTGTAGCTAAATGCTTCTAAATCTGGAGTAATAATGTTTGGTTCTAAACATTACAGAGAACGATTTAAAATAGATTATAAAGAGAAAAAATTAGTTAGAGAAAAAATTTGTTAACTTAGAATCGATCCCATTTTATACTAAAATTAGGAGTTTAGGCTTTATTATGGACCAGGAATTGAGATTTACTGAGCATTTGAACAAATGTTTCCTTTTATTTAAAAATTATTTACCAACACAGAAAATCATAACACCTAAAATCGAAACATTGCTGTGTGAAAGTTATTTATTGTCACAAATAAACTACTGCGATACAATATATGGACCATGTCTGAAACAGATTGACTCAAATAGGGTACAAAGACTACAAAATCCTTGCCTGAGACTCATTCCTGGTATTCGAAAATACAATCGCATCAGTAAGAACGAGCAATTGGCTATGTCAACAACTTAAATCTCCGCTTTCGTGGTAGACTGACCCTCCCTAGACATCACAGGCAATTTTTTCAAATATCTTTCTCATACCAGATAGTAAATACTTCGAATAAATTACCCGAATCACTCATGAAAGTGAACTCTAAAATCTCTTTTCGTAATCACATATTTAAAAAACTAATGGAGGAACAAAATGGTTAAGTTTTTTGTGCAGAGAAAGTATTTTTGTTTATTTTAAATTTCTATTACTCAAAAGAGTGAATAATCTATTTTTGTTAATTTAAGTAAATCTTTTAAATAAATTTTTGTTGTAAAAAAACTAAGGATTAGTTAGAATAGGTTGTTAGGTTTAGTGGGTTAGGTCATCGAAGAAATAACATATAATTTCTTCGATGGTTAGGTGGAAGAACAGGTCTTTCGTGTGGAAACAAATTATATATAATTATCTGTTGAAAATCGACTTCAGACGCCATTTTATCACATGATGTAGGCTTAAGGCTTACAAATTATCTAAATTTTAGACGATTTTATTGAAATTTGATTTTGATTACCCATTGCAAATATCCTCTAATTTGCTGTAGTTACTTTGTAGGCCCCCCTGCTCCCACCCATCTCCCCTCCTGTTATTTCACAAATTATTTCTGCATACGCTTTCAGATTTTTTCCCACACCATTTTACTAGTTCCCCCCGCCTCTCCCTCCCCCTCCTCGCCATCCTTATTGATAATAGCTATAACTTTCACAAATATAAAGCGATTTCAATCGTTCTTTTTGCACACGCTTGAAGACTTTTTTCCAACATCTTTTTACTAGTTTCACCCTCCCTCTCTTCTTTCCTCCCTCCTTATTAGTATTATTATTAGTTGTAATAGTTGTAGTTATACCTTTCACAAATATAGAGCGATTTTAAAAATTCTTTCTTCACACGCTTTAAGACTTTTTTTCCAACATTATTTTACTAGTTTTCCTCTTCCTCTCCCTCTCTTCTCCCTACCCTCCTTATTACACGCTTTTTTCTTCGACACCATTTTACTAGTTCCCTCCTCCCTCTCTCCTCCCCCACCTTCACTCAATGGAAGGTAACACTGTTCGCGTCCGTAGAAAATCTACACGTGCTTTTTGGGTAAAGCTAAATGAAGTGTAAATGCATAGTGCTTTTTATAACGCTGAATAAGAATTAAACCTAACAGTTGTAAATAAAAAAAAATTAATAAAAAAAACACCCTGCTAAATTTACTTGTAACTACTAGTCGTAGTTGGGTACAAAATTACGCAATAACCTGATTCAAGAAAATACATTTTCGTAAGAGCGCTAGGGACATCAAAACTAAAAGTTGAAGCATGTCGTACATTATAGGTATACCTATCAATTTTGTACTCAACTGCGACTAGTACTTACGAGTAAATTTAGCAGTTGGGTGTTTTTTTATTAAATTTTTTTTTATTACGAAATTAAAATGCGTACGCCACAGAGATGGTGTTTTTAAAGATCTCTTGTTTTAGTAATTTTATTAAAATACCTATTACTTGAAATGCCATAGTTTAAACAATCAGGTTATATTGGTGCTTGAAAATGTTTTTATCTAATTTCGATAGTTTAGCACTTAAAAAATATGTAATATTTTTTAGATTAAATTGATTTTTGGCATAAATAAGCCAATAAAAAAATTCTGGAAATCGCTATTTAGGTCAATAAACATTTAAAACGCATTTTTGACATATCTTAAAACATTATTTCCGAAAAGAAAACAATATCTTCCCTATACCTACCAGGGCCGTACCTAGAAAAAAAAATTCGGGGGGTTCGATTCGGTTAAAAAATTTAGAGTTGAGATAATAAACTCTTGCTTTGAAACTAGGATATTTCCTTCAAAACTCAAAATAGCTAAAACCATCCCTATTTTCAAAAAAGGAAATAGGTCAGATCCAAAAAATTACAGACCAATCTCAATCCTACCAATAGTACCAGTGTGTCGAAGATTTTGGAGAGAGCGATTTACAAAGCTCTTGGAGTTCTTCTCTTGGCGTCTAGTAATTTCCGTTCATCAGTATGGCTTCCTACCATCTAGGTCAATGGAACTCGCAATTTATCAAGTGATAACCTTCATAACGGAAAAGCTTGATCGGTGGGAGAGGGTCTCTGGCTTGTTCTTCGATCTCTCCAGGGCCTTTGACACCATAGACTACAATATTCTCCTTGAGAAAATGGAATCATATGGAGTTCGGGGAGTGGGTTCCAATTTGATTTGGTTCTATCTCACATCGAGACAACAAACGGTTTATGTAAGTCAAAAAAGATCAAATTCAGTGAATCTAAGCATGGGAGTCCCACAAGGCTCAATCTTGGGACCTCTTTTTTTCATTGTCTATGTAAATGATTTACCTGAATCAATATTAGCCAGCCTCCTTGCCCAGTTTGTCGACGACACAACTGTCATGGAGTCGGATGTGTCTGAGGAGAACTTGTCAAGGAAGTGCTCGAAAATAGCCACAAGACTGCATAACTGGTGTCTAGCAAACAATTTGACTTTAAATATTGAGAAGACAGCATTAATGTAATTCAGAATGGTTGGTACTGGCGCCTCCTCTTCATATGTTCCATTAAATGGGAAATCGCTAAAACCAAGCGAATCTAACCGATCTCTAGGCTGCTCGCTTGACCCAAGACTTACTTGGGAAACCCACATCGCATCGTTAGCATCAAAACTAAATAGCTTTTGTGCTCAAGAGCTACCAATGCGGGGTAATCCGCAGACTTAATTTTATGCCAGTTATTGAAAATATTTTTTTATGAAAACGCGTAGGTATGTGTTGTTAAATAAAAGAAAACCAGCATTTAAAAAACAAAAGTCATGTTTTAAAAATAATTAAGTAATAAAATGCAATTTATACAACCGAAAATTAACTCTAAAATGTTTAATTAATACTAGACTAAATACTAGGTATCAGGCAAAGGTATCAAAAATATCGACAATATAGAAGAAATAGGATTTTGCTACAATACCACCATTTAAGTAGTGAGTTTTTACGTCCAATCGTTTCAACCAATCACATATTGGTAAAAATATGTAGAAAAAACAGCAAGAGAAACTTTAACTAGGTGCCAAAAAAAATATGGAAGACGAGACTCGATCTTGTCTTGAGCAAATCTATTTCTTTGTCAATTACAACTTGATCTTGCATGTTTTTCTCGCCATCTGACAATTAAATTGATTTTTTCATCAAGAACCTCAATTTACATAAAAACTTCCAATTTTTACAATTGAGTACTTTCTGCTCCTCGTTCCTGAAAAATCACAGCGTGTTTGTTCTTATTCTTCGTCAGCGTTTGCTTCTTCTTCAAATAATTCCCACCTGGACTGATGTATGACCAAGGCATTTGGCTTTTTAATATTGAAACCTAAAAATGAATAAATGCCAATTTCATATGTCAATTATATATGTTATACTTTAAAGTTTACTTTTAACTTTTTAAAAAACTTTATTTTGATTAAATACAATGTAGGACTTAAACGTTATAATTGAACGTGTACTTAAGAACGATTCTAAAGAGAATGAATTAACGTTACAATGATTTGAGTTTATATAAAGAAAATGTGCTGATTAAGCAATGGAATAATTCCTTAATATTCTAGACTTAAACTAAAGTGCAATTCGGCAGGAATGCACGTGTTGTTTATTCCGTGAGAGACGCAAGTCAGCAGAATGGTCTTCTTATCTTGAAAGGTTCTGAGAAATAAAGTGTTGATTCGGCTTGAATGCACGTGTTGTTTATTTCATGGGAAACGCAAGTCAGCAGAATAAGCTTCTTGTCTGGAAGGTTCTCGGGTTTCATAGAAGGTTCTGGTTTCTTCTAAGTGTAGGCAGGATATTTTCATATAACAGCTCCCCTCTTTTTGAAAAAGTTGGCGTTATACGGCAACTTTTATTAAGATGATTGATTGATCATTAATTTTGCATTGGGTTCGATTTCTTCTTCGATTTGATCTTCGATGTGTATGCTTGGCCTTCTTTTTGGTAAGATATTCGATAAATTCCTAATTCTTTGTAGATTAGGTTTTGGAAATGGTGGAAAGTCATTACCATTATCATTATCGTTATTGGTATTATTACCATTTCTTGTTCTTCGGCGTCTTCGACATTTGTTAATAATGTAAAGAATTACTAGTAGTACTATCGATGTTATTGTAATGATAGTAAACCAATCAATGTGTTTCTGAATGAATGGTTGATTGATCATTTTATCTAATTCTTCTGAATATTGGTTAAGATTATGTTGTGCAATATTCAGATCTTCGACGTTTATTTTGCTTAACTTTAATGGTTTTAGGCCTTGAATTTTGGGGATTGCAGGCATATCTTTACAACAAGTATATGGAATATTGATTATTGGTGAATTTATTTCTTCGAAGGTACTTTCTTGAAGTATGGTTTCAGAATGAATTCTCGTACTTCCAATAAAAGCATTGCATGTTGATTTGAAACGAACTATACTATTGGTTTCAATTAATTTCGTAATGATTTCTTGATTCTTGCATTTGATATTGGTAGGTACTGGTTCTGACATAGTAACTAGCCATTGATTTTCTTCAAGTGGTTGAACATTGTAGCCTTGTGCATAGAAAATGGTTGTTTGACATGTTTTCGGCAGCTGAGTTTGTTGCTTCAATAGTTGAGCTTCACAAATAGCATCACTGTCGATGGGATACGGAAGTACTTTGGAACAGAGCTTCGTTCCTCTTTCGATGATCTTGCAGTGGTCCACGTGGTGGAAGGTGACGAAAAACATTGAATCATCGTCACGCGCAATAAATTTATTAATTGTTGATATAGTATGGTGAAGACCTGTTCGATTATCTAATATTGGTATTGGGTAAAGTCTGTATAAAGTATAAGTCGAAGGGTCTATAAGAGGTATTTTAAGAACAAATACTATTTTTGATTCAGTTTGAAAAGCACTAAGTTCAATTAAATTAATGTATTGGGCTACCGTTGAGATTGATATTGGTAAAGGCAAATTATTTTTTTGTAATGAATGAGAAATCTTTTTCAATGAATCTACCAAATCCGATGGTTTTATTATTGAACCATGCAATATTTTTAAACGTGCAAAAGTTACTGCGTTTAACGCGTCATTTAATGAATCTTTAATAAAGGTGTAACTTTCCATAAGCGATTCGCATAAATCTAATGCTTTTATTTGTGCTTCTGCATAGGCAGCGTTATCAGAAATCGAAGTGACTAAATATTGAATTAATTTAATATCATGATTAAACGTTTCTTCATCAATTTGTAATTTTTGTAAAGTCGTATTAAAACTTTTACTAACAGAGGTTGTTACTGAAATTTGTTTTTGCAATAATCTTTCAATATTTTTCTCATCAGTCGATACTTTATTAATACAATCATTAAAGTATTCTCCGTCTGATGCATCTAAATTTCCTGTAATAGATTTCCAAATAGTTCCGATGCCATTAAATATTCCACGTTTTTGCCTATATGATTTTTCTTTTGTATCCGAGATAAGTTCTTCGTATTTAATATTAACGTAATTAGAAATTTGTTTTAAAAGGCTAACATGCGTTTTAATTTGCGATTTAAAATTTGCAATTTGATTATTATTGATTGAAAAGCGATCCATAAAGGTATCTAAAATTTTGTCGTTATGTTCAATTGCTTTCTTAAAGGGTAAACGATCTTTGTAAACAACAAGTGTCCATTCATTATTAGAAATTCTGATAAGGGATTCTTCATGATAAAATAGTCCTAGTGTATTATTTATTGGTAATATTGAATATTGACTGGAAACGATTGAGATTATTCCCATTAATCTAAAATAAAAGATTTTTATTTTATTCAAAGCACGGTTTTAACCTATCAAAATTAACTTTGGTTAATTGATTTGTTTGTGGGTTTTTAAGTGTTGCAGAATTACGATGTATTTCTAAAATTTCAAAAGGACCATTAAATAAGTTTTCTGATTTGGATTTGATTTGTGATTCTTTAAGCCAAACTTTGTCTCCTATATTAAATTCAGGGAGATTCTTTCGTACGTGTTCGTCAAATCGTTCTTTCGATTTTTGTTTCGATTGATCCGTTCTATTTCTAGCTAATTTGTAAAAATAGTCCATTCTATTATTTAAATCGCGTACATATTTAGATATCAATTGTTCTTGGTTATAGAGCTTTTCGGGGGGTCTACTTGATGTATGTCCGAAAACGAGTTCGTAAGGGGTAAATCCGTGTGTTTTGTTTTTTGTATTATTATAGCAAATTACTGCGTATGGAAGAACGCTAAAACAATGATCTTCAGGGTTTTCTTGTTTATTGATTCTGATCATTTCGCAAAGGGTTGCGTGAAATCGTTCTAGTGAACCGTTTGACTGGGGATGTGCTACGCTAGAAAATGTTAACTTAACATCGTATAGGGTACATAAATCTTTTAAAAGGGTGTTATCAAATTCTTTGCCATAATCGCAATGTATTCGTAAGGGTACACCGAAATGTTGGAAAAATAGTAAAATAGTACTAACTACTGTACTTGCTTTTTTATCACTCATTGCGTAAGCTTGTGTAAATTTTGTTAATTCATCCCGTACTGTTAACGCGTAATTTCTGGTGGGGTATTCGAAAATATCGATATTGATTCGTTCAAAAGGGGTACGTGGTGTTTCTGTTACAACGAAGGGTCTGCTTAGATTTTTACGAACAATTTTTACTTTTTGACAAGTTTCAAAATTTTTTATGAAATTTTCTACGTTTTTTGTTAAACCACGCCAATTATATTTTTCTCTAATGCGTCTAACTGTTTCATTTATTCCACGGTGTAGGTTGCTTTTTCCTAAGTGATAATTTTCTAAAATTATTGGGATTTCATCTTCGTCGGGGGTTGTTATTATATTTTGGCAAATTTTTAATTTTATGTCTTTATCAGAAAAAATGTAAGATAGCATCTCTAAAGTTGGTAAATCTAGATTGTTTTCGATGCAGTATGTTTTGTTAATTTCAAATTCATTTTGGTCTTTAAAAAGGCAATAAAATAAGTGTTGTGAACAATCATCATTATCGAATGGTAGAGCTATAATAAAATATTTACGATCTTTAACTGTTTTGCTAGAAACAATATTAATTTTTAATTCTTCAAGGTGGAATTCTTCTTCGAAAATATCGTCAATGATTTTGAAATGTAAATCTTCCATTTTATTTTGTCGGAAAAAGGTTACTATTAATTTATTTGATTTATCTAATAATTGATCATTCGAGGTTTCGATTTTAGAATAATCAATTAGGGATCGCGTCTTGTAAAGTTCAACAAATCTGTTAAATTCATCTGTTATTTTTTGATCATCTTCTTCGTTAAAAATTGGTTCTTGATCGTTATTTTCGTTGTTTGCAAAAATTTTAATGTTTGATTTAAAGTCTATACAGTCTTTGAAATGATTGATTTTTATTCGCGATAAAGCGTCTGCATTTTTATTGATTTTACCGGGTTTATGAATGATTTTAAAACTATATTCTTCTAATTTTAATCGCCAACGTGCTAATCTGCTACCGGGGTCTTTAATTGAAAGTAGCCAGGTTAGAGGTCTGTGATCGGTGACTATAGTGAATTTTCTACCAAAAAGGTAAGGTGGAAAGTGTTTTACGGACCATACTATTGCTAATAGTTCTCTTTCAATAGTGGAGTATTTAGTTTCTGCACTACAAAGGGTTCTCGATGCAAAAGCTATCGGAAGGTCTTTACCAATTGGACCTTGTGAAAGTACGGCTCCTATCGCAAATGCGCTCGCGTCTGTAGTTAAAATGAAGGGTTCTTCGAAATTTGGATAAATTAATATTGGATCAGAAATTAATGCATTTTTGAGTGTTTCAAAAGCTTCTTGACATTCTTTAGAGAAAATAAATTTTGTATCTTTTTGAAGAAGTTTTGTTAAGGGTTTTGAGATTTTCGCGAAGTTCGGTATGAATCTTCGATAATATCCGGCAAGTCCGAGAAATGATTTTACGTCACGAGGATTTTTTAATTCTGGAAAGTTTTGAATACATTTTACTTTATCAGGGTTTGGTTTTACTCCATTTTCGGTAATTAAATGTCCGAGGTATGCTACTTCTTTTCGTAAAAACTCGCATTTGTCAGGTTGAATTTTTAAATTTGATTTTCGTAATCTTTGGAAAACTTCGGAAAGGCGTGAAATATGTTCATGAATAGTGGGTGAATAAACAATAATGTCGTCCATATAAACTAAACAACGTTCATTTAGGATGCCTAATAAAATGTTATCCATCACACGTTGAAATGTGGAGGGTGCATTTTTTAAACCAAATGGCATACGAACAAATTCGTAGTGTCCATTTTCGACAGAAAAGGCTGTTTTTTGAATATCTTTTTGACCAATTTCAATTTGGTGAAAACCGGATGCTAAATCAAGTGTTGTAAAATATTGACATTTACCTAACTGATCTAATAAATCTGAAATATTTGGAAGTGGATATTTATCGTCAACTGTTACTTCATTCAGTTTTCTATAATCGATTACTACTCTCCATTTTTGTTTGTTAGAGGCGTCAAGTTTTTTTGGGACTACCCAAACAGGTGATGACCACGGGGAAATTGATGGTCGGATTATTTTTTGATCGAGCATTTTATTAATTTGTGTTTTTACTTCCTCTTTGTGTATTTGAGGGTACCGATATGATTTAGTAAAAATTGGATGAGCATTGTTGGTTTCAATTGTATGTTTGATTTCATTAGTGAAGGTTAATTGATCTCCTTCGATATAGAAAATATCAGAAAATTCAAGACAAAGATTTGAAATTAGTTCTTTCTCCTCATAATTTAGATGTTCTAGTCTTAATTGATTTTTAATAAGGTCGATTCTATCAATGAATTCGTCTTCATTGGTATTAAAATTTAAAATATCGTGAACACTTGGTATGGGTTCGAAAGACAAGTTATTAAAATTTATTGTTTTAGGAATAGCATTGGGATTTATTACTGATGTATAAAATTCACCATTTTCGTTAATGTGGACTAGGGCGTTTGGTAATCTTACTTTTTCTATTTCTTGACCAATTAAAATTGCATCTATGTTTTTTAAATTACATTTTAATTTGAAAACTTGTTCGGTTCGCGGTTCTAGAGATATTTGATTTTGAAAATTATTTTGATTTATATTTATTCGCGGTTTTGGTATTGGTGGCGTTTTTTGATTTTGAATTAATCTTGGTTTAGGTATTGGTGGTATGTTTTGATTTTCAATTACTCTTGGTTTAGGTATTTGTAGTGTTTTTTGATTTATTTGATTTTGATTAATTTGGGAATTTTGTTCAAAAGTTTTTTCTGTTACTTGAATTAAAGGTATTGTTTTAAAATTGGTGCATAGCTGTTTCGAATTTAAGTCAATTACGCACTGGTAATGTTCAAGAAAATCGAGTCCTAATATTCCGTCAAATTCTATGTCTAAATTACAAATATAGACTTTTAGTGGATCGTCTTTAGCGAAAGGGATTAAAACTGATTGAGTGATTGGAATTTTTTCATCGGTTATTCCTTGTACTATTACATTTTCTGCAAATCGATTATTATAATTTTCGACTGTTTTTTCTTTAAATACTGAAATTCCTGCGCCGGTGTCAATTAAAAGTTTAAATTTATTTGTTGCGTCATTAATATAAAAAAGATTTTTTGAGTTTAAGTTATGTAGATTGGTATTTACACGAATGTTTGTTCTGGTGTTTGATCGATTGACATGTGTTGGATTTTCGTAGTAGTTTGTTCTAATTGGGTATCTGTTTCTTGAATCGATTGGGGTGGATGGTTTTGATTGGAAGTAATTTGAAAATTTTGGGTTTCTGGTGGCAAAATTTGATTTTGGTTTTCAAAATTTTGATATACTCCGGGTTGATTAAAATTGTATTGACTTATGTCATTTAAATATTGTTCATCAAGATTATTTGGAAATTCTTGTGAATACGGATATTCGTAAGATGGTTGATAGATTTCATTTTCGTAATGAAACTGATTTTCATACTGAAAATTTTCAAAATTTGGATCATAAGGATCATAGTTGTTAAAATTTTCAAAATTGGGATCATAGGGATTGTAGTTGTCAAAATTATTAAAATATTCATCAGAATAGTTCACTACATGTGCTCTATGTTGTGGGGAATTGTAATTTGGATTTCTTTGAATTACTGATGGTCTAAAATTATTTTGTTGGTTTTGGGGTACAAAATTTCTAGAGGTGCTTGGTTGATTTTGGGCAAAATTGGGTCTTTGAAAATTTTGGTTAGATTGTTGATTTTGATTTTGGGCAAAATTGGGTCTTTGAAAATTTTGGTTAAATTGTTGATTTTGATTTGTGTAGACCGGGGGTCTCTGTACAAAAGTACGGCATTCACTTGCGTGATGACCTAAACGATTACATTTAAAACATTTTTGGGGTTGAGAAGGTATTTTCGTGATTGAAAATTATTTTGTCTATTTTGTATGGGATTATTTGAAACATTGGGTCGGTTTGGAGTTTTTTGTGTTTCAAAATATGAAAGTTGTAGTTCGCGTCTTATTCTTACTTGTGCTTCAAGTAAATCTTTAGGATTGCTAGCACGGACAATATGACCTATGCGCGATTCTAATCCTGTTAAAACCGTATTTAATGCCATAGAATCTATAATTTGGATTTGTGCATCTTTTTGAAGCATATTTAAATTTGATTTTTGAATACAAGCGTGCATTTTTGAATTCATAACTTGTAATCTATTGAAAAACATTAAAGGTGATTCGTTTGTTTGTTGTTTGAGTCTTTGTAGATCTTGAATTAATGAAGAAAGGTCTCGCGTATCTCCATAGTATGTTGTTAATAATTGTTTAATTTGAATCCAAGAAAGAGGATTTCGAGAGTTTACCAATTGTGCGGCTTTTCCTTTTAATTTATTTTTAATGTGTATGACCAATAAATCGCGTTGATCTCCGACGGCCATGTTATAAGCACAATCGCAAGCATTGATAAAAGTTCCTAAAAATATTTGATCTCCATCGTATTCAGGGATTATTGAGAAAATTTCCGATAAACGATAAGGTTCAACCTCAACTATAGGTTGGTTTGCTGGTATGTTTGCTGGTTGGTTATTACGAGGTTCAGTCATTTTTGATGGTTTTTAATTTCTCGTATTTTAAAACTTAAATTAAAAAAAAATTTTTTTTTTTTTTTAGATTTTGTTTCTTAAAACTAAATTTTATTTTTGACTTCTTTTAAATTGAAAAAAATTTTCTTAAAAATTCAAAATTGTAAAAGTCAGTGTTAGAAAATCGAACAGATTTTTCAAAATATCAACTTATTTGAAAAAAAAAAATAATAATAATAATAAAACGTGATGATTCAATTGTCTTACTCACAAAAGCTTTAGCTGGACCATTTGTCTCCACGTGTTCGGCTACCAGGGGCTTCACTAGGTGTTCCTTCCGTATCCGTTGGTTGCGAGGACGCTTGGTTCGTTGCTGTCTAGCTTCTTGGTTGCTTATGTAACTTCTTAGTTGCTATGTAACTTCTTTGTTGCTGTGTAACTTCTTGGTTGTTGTAGATTCTTGATAGCTTAAAGAGCTGGAGCTTCACCACTCGCGAATTAGAATACTCGTGTTTTCGCGTGTGTTAAACTATCCTACCGACTGCGCCAAATGTTATACTTTAAAGTTTACTTTTAACTTTTTAAAAAACTTTATTTTGATTAAATACAATGTAGGACTTAAACGTTATAATTGAACGTGTACTTAAGAACGATTCTAAAGAGAATGAATTAACGTTACAATGATTTGAGTTTATATAAAGAAAATGTGCTGATTAAGCAATGGAATAATTCCTTAATATTCTAGACTTAAACTAAAGTGCAATTCGGCAGGAATGCACGTGTTGTTTATTCCGTGAGAGACGCAAGTCAGCAGAATGGTCTTCTTATCTTGAAAGGTTCTGAGAAATAAAGTGTTGATTCGGCTTGAATGCACGTGTTGTTTATTTCATGGGAAACGCAAGTCAGCAGAATAAGCTTCTTGTCTGGAAGGTTCTCGGGTTTCATAGAAGGTTCTGGTTTCTTCTAAGTGTAGGCAGGATATTTTCATATAACATATATACACCAGCGCATATAACTTTAAAATATATGTCAACTTTTTTACATTTTTAAAATATCTGTGTTTGTTTAATGAGATGTCTTGTCTTGTCCATTTCGTTTTGTAAAATTTCGAAACAAAAACAAAAATGCTTTTTTTTCACATTTTCGGCCGCCATCTTTAAAAAATAAATAAACTATATTTTTTTGTACATTATAATTTAAAACTACATATCTTGGTAAAAAAATTTACCAAACCAAAATGATACTGTTGTCTTTATATTTTGAACGCCGCCATCTTGGATAATAGTAGACTCATTTATTATGAAATATTTAAAATCGGTGACCCTGTCAGCGAGCTGGTCAGTAGTTTTAATATGAGGCAATAAAAATAAATATCGGATAAAAAATAAAGAAAATATCGGAGAAAAACGATTTTTTGCAATTTTGTTTCGAAATGACAGGTGTAAATTTTTTTTTACCTCTTTAAATTAAGTAAGTCCCACTTAAAGTAAATTTATCAAAACTAATTTAATTCCTCTAAAACGGAATTCATTTTTTTTCTTAACTTTGGCAGCCGCCATCTTGGATTCTGATGCCGGAAAATCGGGGATCCTCGAATGAAAATTTAGCTTTTGGTGGTACCATGCCAAATATCAAAAAATATACCCTTTTTGCAGCTTTTTCTTGAAATATCCTACAAAGAACACTGCACCCGTTTTCTATAATTTTAGTATGTTATAGTAGGCTATGTACAGTTTTTGAGAAATAAACGGTCAAAGTTCGTTAAATGTTCGTTTTTGTGTATGTTCTAATAATAATAACTTACATCTTGCTCGAAAAAAATTAATTGATCATAAGAATTACTTAGTAAAGGCCTTAAGACAAAGTCACTTATAATTTCATTCTTTTCAATTCATTAGGTAATATACGGGGGGTAGTCAAAAAATCAACTTTTTTATATCAGCACTACTACCGAATTTTAAAACTAGCACATTGTTTTTTTGGCATGAATTAATAATTTTATACGATAAGGCCGCTTGACATGGTGCATGATGTGCTGCAAATATTTGCAAGCAAAAAATTTCGGTCAAATTGTTGCCTGCAAAAAATCTTCTTTTCGTTTGACATTGTGCATGGCCATGCATTGATTCCCCAGAATCTAGGTAAAAATTCCCCAGTTTGCATGCAAGTACAGTTTGCATGCAAAAAAATGGCACCGGACCGATAAAAATGGATTGCCTGCAACAATCAGCTGGATTTGTACTGCGCATGCACCTGGGCAAAATTTCATGCATTTGCCTGCAAATTTTATTGTCATGCACCATGTCAAGCGGCCTATATTGAAAGAAGGAAGTTATTTTTGTTTTTTGATTGGCTCTATTTTTATAGATATTAATTTTTTAATTGTAGATATATTTTCCTATTAAATAAAATTGGCTTTAGCTTTTTTTAACCATTTTTCGTATGACAAAAATGAATTTACTAAATATTTTGTAACAAAACACACCACAACGAATATTTTAAATATATAAAAGAAATGCCATAGATTTTGGTGTAGTCAAAGGGTATATTAAAATTTAAAAAAAAATCCTTCTTTTTGCTTCTAAATTATTTTTATGTTATTCTCAAAAGCGGCTAACTTTACCTGCTTACTTTCGTAACTAAGTGTCACACTAGAAAAAAAAATCTTTTTTTCAATGCTTAGTTTTAAAGATATTAATTTTTATATTTTAAACTATTCTTGGATGTACCGAACGGCAACATAAAAAAAGGTATTTCACCTCTAATTTTGGTTGCACATACCAAAACTATAAAAACAAATGTAAAAGCTTGTTTATTGCGTTAGTTTTTTAGTACTAACGCAGAACTTATTAATAAGTTCTAACTTAAGTTCTAACTTATTAATAAGTTCTGGGTTAGTACTAAAAAACTAATGCAATAAACAAGCTTTCTTCTTGAGGCACCCTGTATATAATTTTTTTTCTATTTTTAGCTTATATTTGTTTTTATAGTTGGGTATATGCAGCAAAAATTGGAGGTGAAATACCTTTTTTTATGTTGCTATTCGGTAAATCCAAGAATAGTTTCAAATATAAAAATGAATATCTCAAAAACTAAACATAGAAAAAAAAATTTCCTAGTATGACAATGGGCTACGAAAGTATGCGGGTGAAGTTAGATCAAAATTGACCGAGCCGTTTTCTAGAAATAAGATAAAAATAATTTAGGAGCAAAACGAAAGAATTTTTTTTTTGGATAGACCCTGTGACTACACCAAGATCCATAGCATTTCTTTTATGTATTTAAAATATTAGTTGTGCTTTGTTTTATTACAAAATATTTAGTAAATTCATTTTTGTCGTACAAAAAATGGTCTAAAACAGCTGAAGCCAATTTTATTTATTGAGAAAATAAATCTGCAATTAAAAAATGTATATCTATATATTTCTTCCAATATGGCCTAAGACTATTAATTCATGTCAAAAACCAATGATCTAGTTTTAAAATTCGGTAGTAGTGCTGATATAATAAAGCTGATTTTTTTACTACCCCCCGTATATTACCTAATGGATTGAAAAGATTGAAATTATTAGTGACTTTGTCTTTAGGCCTTTACTAAGTAATTTTTATGATCAATTAATTTTTTGTAGATGTAGGAGTTATTATTATTATTATAACATACACAACAACGACCATTTAACAAACTTTGACCGTTTATATCTCAAAAACTGTACATAGAAAAACTTAACTTTACTTACATTTTTTTGAGTTATATAGCCTACTAAAACATAGCAAAATTGAAGCCAACAAAAATTTCTCAAAAGGCCTGTGTAAACGGGTGCGGTGTTCTTTACTCTACTAACTGTTCTTAATACTGATGCCATTTTTACCTGTGTTTGGTAATGATGGTTCAAATTGTTACAATTCTCCATATCAGCCATGTGATCTTGCTGGTCATTAGTTTCCTGAAAAGTGACCAAATTCGGCATGTCAAGTGCCACATCTGAAAATCTTCGATACCCATTTAAATCGAGACTTTCATGCGAGCTGTTTTTTTGATCGTTCTCGAAATTAAAGTATCGCCCGTTTGTAAATTGAAAATCTGCAATAAAATAAAGATTTTTCAAGGTATTCGAAATAGCGAAAATAGAATAGACGAAAATAATTTAAACACGTAGTTTTGTTGATCCGTAAAATTGTCGAAAATAATTTAGACGAAGCGTAATTTCGTCGATTCGTAAAAATGTCGAATCGCAGAATTAAAAAAAGTCGAACAATAAAAAAATTTAAAACAAAAGAGATGAAAGCAATTGAAGCGAAACGTAAAATTGTCGAAAGTAATATAGTCGAAAATAATATAAACAAATCGTATTTTTGTCGATCTGTAAAATTGTCGATTGTTTTCTTTTTACCAAATTACGGTTCAACATTTTTTTTTCGACCATTTTACGTTTCGACAAAACTTTTTTCGATGTTTTTGTGGGTCACCGGTCGCTTTTAGTTTTTGAGATTATACAAATAATTGGTATTTATTTATGGCTCCTTTATTTCTTTAAATATTCTTTGTATTTTTTTAAATATTTATTTTTGTTTTATTAGTCGATTTGTTTTTAAATTGAAATATTTTAAAATGATTAAATCAAGAAATCAATAAAAAATAATGAAGACATTCATTTAACAATAAAATTCTTTTTTTGTAAAGTCATTGCCAGTAACCAGTAACGGTAAAGTACATTGTTAGAAGTGCTTTAGTAGCACTGCGGTGGCACCTTTTAAAGCAATGCATTTTTATAACTTTTTTGCATACAAAAGCATGTAGGTACTTTTGAAGCAATGTATTTTCTTTATTTTTTAGTACAAAAAACCTGTACTTACTACTTTTATTGTAAATATTGTATCATATTTAAGAAAAATATTTAATTGTTATAAGGATCTTTAATATTCCTTTTCATATCAGATGAGGATACTTCCAAATATTATGGAACATTCCACACCAATTTAAAAACAAATAAAATCATTTACATTTATAAGCTTGACATTCTTCATTGTACAGTCAGGGACTTTTTAAATTGCCGCGTTTGAAAAATTAGTTTGAACAAAAACAAAAAAATTGTGAACCTTACCTTTGTCTGTACAGCGTGTCCCATTTTCGATGGGATTAAATGGGAAACTCGGTTATTATTAAAGATATCGATTTTCTGATTGCACCTTACCGTGCTCTTTTTTGGAGCCGTTAAAAATGGTGTAATCAGATTTTTGCTATACCTCGTGGTTTCGCTAATACAGGGAGTTTTTGAAAATATTGCATTTTTATTAATTCCTTGTATCTCGCTTATTTTGTAAGATATTTTTATTCTGTAAAAACCTTTCTATGGCAACTTTTTTAGAGCAAAATAATGACGTTGTCAATTTTTAAAATATTGTTTAGTTTTCGAGATATGGTATTTATCATAAAAAAATTAAATACGGACCTGGATTTTTTTATTACTATTTTGATTGGTTTCATGCTATTATTATCTTAAAATGATAAAACTTGAATATTTTTTTGATGTAAGGTTAAAAAAACTATTAAATATTAAGAAAAAAAATTATAGTCCGAACCTGAAAATTTCCAACGTAATTATAAATTAAAAATTGCAAGACACACTAGTTGAACGATTTTTAGTTTATATGTTTTGATAAGTTAATTAAAAGATTTATAAATAAAGTAAAAAACGTGAAAAAGTTACAAAAATAATATCGTACTAATTATTTCATGGTAGCACAGCTATAAAATTTACAAAATAAAAGCGTGGAATTGAGATTGTCATTTTACTTATTATTTTTGTGAATGGCTTACAATTATTCTAAAATGGCTAGAAATCGACCATATCCAAATTTTGGAAAATGTGATATGTTTGTTTGACTGCTTTATTCAAGCAACAAAATCCCAATATTTAAACGGCAGAAATATTTTTATGCAAAATTACTCAAAAATGCCAACAATGTCTTACACATAATGGCAATCAGTTTGAACATTTATATCATTAAAGAAAAATTTGTTATTTTTTTGTATTTTTCCTAGACTTTGTTTCAAATAAATCTGCTAAGTATCAAAACAGGTAAACTAAAAATCGTTTAACTTCCAATTTTTAATTTATATTTATGTTGGAAATATCCAGGTTCGGACAATTTTTTTTTTAAATATTAAATATTTTTTTTTTACCTTAAAACATTTTTTTTAAAATTTTTATTATTTTGTGATAATACTAGCATGAAACCAATCAAAATCATAATTAAAAAAATCCAGGTCCGTATTTAATTTTTTCATGATAAATACCATATCTCAAAAACTAAACAATATTTAATAAAATTGGCAACGTCATTATTTTCTTGTAAAAAAGTTGCCATAAAAAGGTTTTTAGAGAAAAAAAATATCTCGCAAAATAAGCGAGATATAAGGGATTATTAAAAATACAATTTTTTCAAAAACTCCCTGTATTAGCGAAAGTACGGTGTATAGCAAAAATATGATTACACCATTTTTAAGGGCTCAAAAAAAGAGCACGGTAAAGTGCAATCAGAAAATCAATATCTTTAATAATAACCGAGTTTCCCATTTAATCCCATCGAAAATGGGACACGCTGTACACATACATTATTTAAAAATTTATTTTTTATGGTCTGTTTAAATGATAAATTTTGACAGAAAAAAATACATTGTCAATTTAAAAAGTCCCTGACTGTACCAATAAAATGTGGACTAGTGTTTGCCATCTAGTGGCATGGCCAGCAAACTTCAACTTGTTAGAACTTTGCCTCATTCGAAATGTTATTAAAACGTTTTTTTGTAAATACTTTATTTAATTTTTTTGTACTAAAATAAAGTGCTTTAAAAGCAACTGTTTAAAAATACTTTTAAAATGTTTTTTCACGGTTAGATTTGCAGTTAAACTTTTAAACTTTTAATAATAAATTAAATGTACTTTAAGAGTGCCTTCATCGAAATATGATTAAAACGTTTTTTTTTGTGAATTTTTTATTTTAACAGTAAAATAATTGTTTTTTTATAGTAAAATAGAAGTGCTTTTAATGTATCTGTTTAAATATATTTTTTTAAATTTTTTTTGAAAATAACTTAGATGTACAATATAAACATTATAGTACTTTTTTTAATGGCACAGATGATGCTATAAATGCTGTACAAAAATGTTGCTCTTCTAAAACTCTCCAATAAATATAAATGTAGGAGATACTAAATCAGTAAAAAATAAGCACTTTATTACTGTTTGCCAGCAGTGGCCAGCAGTTGAAGTACAGAATTAGTACAGTTCCGTCAAGTTGATGTTTGTTGAGAGTTTAAAAAAATTAAAAATATAAAAACAAAAAAAAATCAGTGTGACGTCATTTTAAATAAAATTTTACGCTGATTCAAATATCGAATAAAAAAAGGGCCAATTCATGAGAAATATACAAACTTTAATACGTAATATCTCATAAACTAAAAGTGACTGATAAAATTCAATTTGAGAGTTTGATTCTTTATAAAAAGCAATTTACCACAAAAGGTCCCCTCCTTAAATGCAGAGTTTTCTTAAAATCATGGTACAGTCAGTGACTTTTTAATTTGTCGGTGTATTATTTTTCTGTCAAAATTTATAATGTAAAGATATTAGAATTTTTTTTTTATAATTCGTATGAATAACGGCAGAAGTAAAGGTCACTATTTTTTTGGTTTGGGTAAAACTGGGTTTCCTAATTTCAAATAAGAAGATTTGTTATTTCCAAGCGCGGTCAATTAAAAAGTCCCTAACTGTACCTACTTATTCTAAACCAAACGACGTTGAAAACAAGGAAATTAAAAAAATGGGCGGGTATACCTAATGAGTATTGGAGGACTGATTGCAGTACGCAGCACCCTAAAGGCTCAAAATTTCTTGCCAGAGTAAAATAAACTATAAAAATGTTTTACATACGATCCTTCTCTATTTCCATTTCAGTATCCTTTTCATTTGAATTCAGATCAGTAGTGTTGCTTCTACTTGTGCAACCGTTGCTAGCCGTGTTGCTAGCTGTCATCGTGCTATTAGCTTCAATGGCTCCGTAAAACAATTGCCAATTTCTAATTCTTGTTTCTGTCGTGTTAAGATTTAAGTCATTCGAAATACCTAAAACCAATACAATACAATACAATATACTATACAATACCATACATTACTATACAATACTATACATTAGTATACAATGCTATACAATGCTATACAATACTATACAATACTATACAATACTATACAATACAATACAATACTATACAATACAATACTATACAATACTATACTATACTATACTATACAATAATATACAATACAATACTATACAATACTATACAATAATATACAATACAATACTATACAATACTATACGATACAATACAATACACCACAACTTAATACAATGTAATACAATACTACAATACAATATAATACAATACATACCACTGCTTTTACCTACCTGATGAACTGTCCATTTTATTTTTTCTTCTCATAATCGTTTTTTTGTCTGCCCTTTTGCCCTTATAGAGCATGCCCAACATTCGAAAGAGGACGGCAAAAAAACACATTACGTTTATTAGCCATATAAAAAAACACCTAAAAATCATAATAGTATGCAGGGTGTATAACTTTTGGTCAAAAGTTTCTTTGCACGAAATACAAAATTCCCTTTTTTTTAGCAAAAGTTTTTTTTTTAAGTTATAGAATTTGTCGTTTAAAGAATTGGGGAAAACTGTAAAATTTAAAAATGACAAACTTAAAATCGTCAAAAAATGTCCTATTACGTTTTTTCAAATAAAGAAATATTAAAAATAATATTTTTTTAATATTATGCATATATATTATATCTCAAATAGTTACCGAGAAAACAATCCTATCATTATAGTGCTAGGTAGTGACGATAGGGTTCTGGAACTGTCGTAATTATTAAAAGACTCGAAATCTCTATAATTTGGCACTCCAATAAATTTTAGCCAGGTTGAAAAATTCTAAAAAAAAATTATAACAGGGTGAATAAACGATTACTCATTAATAGCACCCTACAGGGATTCCCTGTACGGTGTTAATAGTACTTTCCCATGCATTGCATTAAATGTTCAATACGCATTGATTCTTCACGTCGCACACAGGAAAATTTTACAGAATATCTGGTCAAAAGTATTTTTGAGTCTTCTAGAAGTTTTTTATTTAAAACAGTGAAATATTTTTATTTTTGTCAATGCTTATTTATTAGAAATTCATCTCTGGCTTATATCCGGGTTTGTAGCTTAGCAAAATCTGTCAATAAATGTCACTATTTTTTCGCTAAATTTAAAAATTTATTTCCTATCGAAAAAATTTCATATACTTTCTTATAAAGCGTTTTAGTTTCCTCCCAATAAATTAAACTAGGCACTTTGTTTAACCGAGCATAAATTCCTTAAAGCCAAACCAAATGTAATTTTTTATTTTATTTATTTTATGTTTTTTATGTCATGAGTAATTTTTGTACGAAATTTGAGATGGCGAACTACTTTAAAACAGATATTTTTTATCCCCTGACACACGTATAATGGTGTATTACTTAATAAAATTAACCAAGAAATAACAAAGTTATTGACCCTTAAATATTAGCTGCAATAGAAAAATCTACCTTATGTTATACATTTTACAACGCTCGTCGTCTTGAGTTTTAATATGACTGTAATTTTATATTTATTTGTAAATTTAACTTAGAAACTCTAACGAATGGGTTAATATTTATTAAAATCGGTCAAATAATAAAAATTGTGTTGCAAAGGAAACGTATTGCAATTTCGATAATAAGTATGTATTAAAAGAATGAAAACGCCGGTACATTATACGCCGGGATAATTAAAAAAACGGGCAACTGATATTTATAAAGTCTTGAAAACAAGACATTCTCTTTAGAATCGTTCTTAAGTACACGTTCAACTATAACGTTTAAGTCCTAATATTGTATTTATTTAAAATAAAGTTTTTTTAAAAAGTTAAAAGTAAACTTTAAAGTGTAACATTTGTACATTACACTAAACTAGAATTTAAAAAAAAGTGTTTAAAAATTATAATATAAATACTATAAGAAATAAAAAGGTCAACTTAATTCAGTTATTTTAAGTTAAGACACTGGAATTGGTTTCATTTTAATTCATTTTGAATAAGACACCTCTTGATACAGTCGAACCTCTATAACTCGAACCTGAAGGGACAACCAAAACAGTTCGAGTTATGGAGAGTTCGAGTTATAGAAACTCGAGTTACATAGGTTAAAATACATTTAAAAAGTGCAGGGACCACTTAAAAGGTTCGAGTTATAGAGGGGTTCGAGTTATAGAGGTTCGAGTTAGAGAGGTTCGACTGTATATGAAGTTGTATAAAGAATTATTCTTAAAAATTCCCAAATTCAAACTCTTATAACCTTATAAAAAGAGTAAACCGATTATAACAAAAAGGGTCTATAAAAATAGCCTAATACCGTTTCTTGAAATAAAGGTTGCAAAATGCCCAAATTTCTCAAAATCAATAGTATGGACTTTTGGCCAGCCATTCTCTTAAATTTACCTGAGTGCGTCGATAACGTCAACGATACTGTGCATTGAGTTCAAGCGTTCAAGTGAGCTTCGGATGCCGCGCCGCTTATTAGTTAAAGAATAATTATTACCTGAATGTAGACTAGGTCAAGTCCAAAATGCACAGAAGAAATGACGTCCAAAAAAATTAAGAAGGCTGTCATAAAAAGCCACGGTCCGTAGCAAAGTAAAAAACAATGTTTGCCAAGTTTGAAAACTGCTGCAACTAAAACAAAAGATCAAACGAGGTATTTGTCGTACATTTTCTGAAAAACTTTCTTGAAATCTTGAAATTTTTGTAGCACGCACCCCCTTCAAAAAGTAAACTCTAGCTCTACATTTTGAATTAAGGTCACTATATCACGAAGTTAGAAACTTCATGATCTAGTGACCTTATTTTAAATAGGAAAAGTGAATCACGTGAATACCTTGTTTTGATGGCCTCTTGAATGTCTTTACAATAGTGTAAAAATTTGGAAAATCTCTCAATTCGTTTTTGATAGATTTGCCTGCAAATTTACCATTAGACCAGGCAAAAATTTAGGATTTCCAAACAATCGTACTACTTTACCAAATTTTGTACACATATACAGTAACCCTTCGCGATTCCGAGAAACTACTTTGTTAAGGTTTTTGTAAACTTTTCTGTGGCGCAGAGGCTATTTACTGATATGCGAGATTCGTACAAACATAGGTTTCTTATTTATTATATTTCTTCACATGCAAACGGGGCCACCCTGTATATGATGCCTACATTTTTTAAAAGCTGTTTATATTTCTAATAAAACGATGTATTACATTATTACAATTTTTTGGGAAATTAACGCAAAGCAAACAATTTTCTTTTTAATTTTCAAAACAGAAAACAAATAATACTAAAAAATTGTAAAAAAAAAGTTAAATATGCTACAGAGGAAACAAGTTTTTATACTGACAAAAACGGAGCAAAATCGCATTTCCATGAAGATATTGTATTGACTCGGATAAATCGAATTTTCTTTAAAACCGTTTCAACTATTTAAATAAATTAAGCACCAGTTCATAGCAGGTTTATGGGGCTTTCAACAAAAAAATTACAGAACTTCTAGATACAAGGATAAGCCACACAAATAATCAGAAATATTAAAATTGCCTCAAATTCTTTTGACTTTATTTCAATTTTGTTTGTTTTTACCTCACAATATTTCTACTGGGGATTTTATCAGGTAATATTTTGTTCGTTGATTAAATATTTCTCAATAAAAATATATCACATTTGACTATCTGCGCGATGGCCCTGAAAACTACGTGTTTTGTGATTTTACCTACATAAAAATCGTTTTTTTTTAATCGCTTTATGAACTTTGGAGGCAAATATCTCAAAAAGGAGCATGCACACCTTAAATGGGATTTAAAAAAATCCACGATTTTAATGAAATTCTAGTATGTTGTGGATAGCCCCATACCCGCCACTGTATCTTGGAAACCAGTCATAGGATCGTTTTGACCCCATAAGAACTTTTAATCAGGAGATCGGGAATTACAACATACTAAAATTTCGTTCAAATCGCGGAATTTTTAAAATCCCATTTAAGGTGTGCATGCTCCGTTAACATTACAATTATTTCGAAATTTTTACGCGGTTGCACAAACATACAAAAATCCTTCAAAAAAAGGTATCTCTCGACCCTCTTTCCCCATTAAAAATATAAAGGTAATGTTTGCCCCTCGAAGGGGGTGTGCTACTAAAAATTGCACTAAAAAATATGAAATTATGTCTCAGAACAAGCGAGCAATGCACTAATAATAATTAGAGATAAAAATTATTTTAAAAAACAATTATGTTGTCAGGACTCTTTCTTTGTGAAAGGACTTACCAAAAAGTAAAATTCCCGATAAAATCCACATTCCATCAGAAATAAAAAAAATCGTCAAATAAATGTCCAATCTTTTCGCACTTTCCGATTCTTTAGGTAAAGTCGCATTGGCCAATGTGGCTTTCAAAAATTCATACAAAATTTCAGAAGCTGTCTTGTTCACCTCTCCATGATTACCAATGGGTTCAATTATATCCATGTGCCGGAAGGTAGCGTTGAAAAAAATGCCTTGGTCATCGAGGTCTATTTGACCGCAGTCCTGTTCTAAAACAAACGGTTATCTTTTAACCCTCCATCGGTGACGTACGTTGTGTGAGACCGATGACAACGAAAAACCTAGTTTAAAACATCTCTATAAACTTAGCATTACCACTTAAGAATTGGATATTATTGTCGTAAATTTGTTGTGAAAGAAAAAAAATTGTCGCGCCACCCGTTTTCCTGAAAAGGGGCTGTAATGCTAAGTTGAGTCTCAACTGAGCACTACCACCCCACCAAATTTTTAAAAACTAATAAATGCATTAATTGTCGTAAATTTTTCGTAAATTTCTTGTGAAAGAAAAAAATTTGTCGCGTCATCCGTTTTCCCGGAAACGGGCAGTGAGCAATTTTGAGACTCGTCAGCCATACCTCAGTGATCTTTAAGTTCTGTTGACAAAACTTGCGAAGATATAGGTGATGAGGTTTAACCTTTACGCGCAATTGTTAATTTTTCATAAAACAGTCATTATATTACGTCCCGTTTTTACTTTTCAATATAATCCTTTGTGGTGTTACGACAATTATTCCATGGATAAGTTTTTGAAAATTTTTTTTTGGGGTGGTAATGCTAATGAGACTCAACTTAGCTACACTTCCTTTTATAGAAAACGGGCGGCGCGAAAAAATTTTTGTTTTCAAGGCAAATTTACGACAATTATTTCATATATTGGTTTTTGAAAATTTTAATTTTTATAATTTGTTTAATATTTAAAAAATAACAATATCTTTTTTATTTTTTGAGATACAAAGCTCATTGAAACGTAAATTAAATTATTGTTCTATTGCAAACTAATCAAAACTTGTACAATTTTTCTTTAAAGTTGATGTGCCAAAAGTTAAAAGATACAGTTTGTGAAAAAACATGAAAAAAATCGCAATCTTGGATTCATGACGTCACATAGGCGCTCAAATTTGAGGCAAACTGTCGGCGACCTAAAATCTAAGGGCACGGCAGTGCCCGGCGAAGTTTGCTTAACTGCTGTACAATCTTTTCTTAAAACATTTCAGTCCATATTTGACCTATCGAAAAATCTACTTTGGAATGAGCTACGACCAGTAGCGTGTCGTGGATAAAAGGGTGGGAATGGCGAAGACCTTAAGGGGCGCAAATATAGGTATGGGAGTCAAATAAATTACATCATACAAAGCTGAAATTTGACAGACTGTTAGAAATTATGACCAAACCCTTGGAAAAAATCAAAAAACCCCAAAATTTGCTTCCCTTCCCTATTAGTTCAGGCAAGATTCGGGAAAATCCACTTTCTAGAAGCATTTTATATTACTTTTTGGCAAATGGGCAATTCCCCCTATTTTGACCTCGCTGAATCCGAATATCCCTGTTGCCAACTCTAAATGTTGACAGGGAGATATTCAAGATGGCGGCCAAAATGGCGGCGGAATTTTAAATTGCCGCTGGAAAGCCCAAATTGTCACAGGTGTACATTCAAAATGTATATTTGTATAATTAAAAAATATTAACATATTATTTTTTTTTAAATGGTTGCAAAAACCTCCAAAAACCCCCCCAGACCCCCCAAAATCTGAAAGTTTGAGGTTTTTTCAAATTTTCTTAAAAACTAAGCTTCTAAGAGAAAAATGTATAATATACTTTATTGTAGACAATAAAATTCCCTTTTCAACATGGTGTAACCTAATAAAGTTAGACTAATAACAAGCTCTCCAGCGGCGTCCGTTAATTGAAGTAATTAAAAAAAGTTGAAAAAATACTTATGTTTTTTCCAAGATTTATTTAATTTTTTTTAAAACTAATATATACAGAAAACCATGTATTACATTTTGGTATACTCAATAAAATTTCCTTCAAAATGACGTGTAACATGATTAAATCGGTTTTATAAATAAAACTTCAGGGGCATCCGTAAATTAAATTAATTTTGAAAAAACAGAAAATAAACTATTTTTGTTACACGTTTTATCTAATTTCCTCAAAAACTAAGCTTAACATGAAAAAACTTGTTCTACACTTTTTTGTAGACAGGAAAATTCCCTTTTTAAAAATGTGAAACTCGGTGGGGTTTGACGTCCGTCAATGGGGGTGATTTCAACAAATTTTTCATACGTTTTATTTAATTTTCTTAAAAAGCTTGGGCTCTATCAAAAAATGTGTTCTATACTTCGTCATAGCCAATATTATTTTTTCCTTTTAAACGATGTATAACAAAGTGGAAGTTATTTTATATTTACCGCTCCAGTGGTGTTCTTAATTTAAAGAAATTATTTAAGATCAATCCAAACTAATCAATTTTGTGTCTTATTAGCTTTTCGGTGGATAATAAAGAGCGGCGGATAAAAGGTCGAAAGTACAAAAGGTCGAAAATACAAAAGGTCGAAAGTACAAAAGATCAAAAAACAAAAGGTCGAAAGTACAAAAGGTCGAAAGTACAAAAGATCGAAAGTACGGCCGCGGGTCTACATCGACTGGACAGGTCAATTCGACTTGATACGGTAAATTTGTATTTTTAATATTTTGTTTTGTCGATTTTTTTTCGACCTTTTATGGCTTCGGCGGCGGGCCCGATAATAAAATGTCCTTTTAAACAGTGTGTCACAAAATGTGACCCATAGTATAAAAAACTCTCCAGGGGCGTCCGTAAATTGCAAAAATTACCAAAAAATATTTATTCATTCAATTTCCTTCCCAATGAGTACCTAATTATGATTATGCCCCCCCCCCACCGCCCCCCCCAAACCGTTGCATAATATTTACCACTTTATTTTAAGTTCCATATGCTTAAAAAAATAACCAAAAACACCTGTGTCAAAGTTACTACTGTTACTTTCTGCACAAAAATATTGCTTAGGGGGGCCATGGCCCCTATGCCCCCTCCCCTTATAACCACCGGTGTTTTTTTGCTTTAAAGAACTTATTTGGATAAATCAAAATATCTAATCTAATCAAAAAACAGTTTATTTTAATTTGGAAACATTTTATTTTAGTAGGTATAAATCACGAATCTTTTTGAAGTATTTATCATAACATTAACCTCACTTTGTAATATATCATTTAAAAAGAAATTGTCTTATCCTCAATAAAGAATAAAGGCACATTTTTTTCTGAAAATCTTAGTTAGAGAAGATATTTAAATATGCAAGAGACACTGATTATTTCAATTTTTGAAAATAAGTTTATATTAGTACGCCCCTGAAGCCTTAAATATGGCAACAACCTGACATTTTAATAAACTTTTTAAAAGAAAATGTTATGTTCTACAATAAAGTATACTACATATTTTTTCCTAAAAAGTGTAGTTTTTGAGAAAATTTTGAAAAACCTATAATAAACATGTTTTTTTCTAAATAATCCCAATTTACGTACGCCACTGAAGAGCTACTTGCTTTTCCTAACCTTATTGACCAATACATCGTTGGAAAGGGAATTTTATTCTCCACAAAAAACTGTTCTTTGCAATTTTTGATAAAAAGGTTAGTTTTCGAGAAAATTGCATAAAACTGAAAACAGGTGTTTGGGAGGGATTTTCTCCGTCCCTGTCGATTTTTCGAGTTGGCAACAGAGATATTCGGATTCAGCGGGGTCAAATTAGGGGGAAATGGTCTTTTGCCAAAAAGTAATATGATTTTCTTCTAGACCGAAAACGGAAAGCCTTTTAAAATAATATGCTCTGACCTCGGCTCTGACTATATACATGTAAAGTTATGTGCCCACTTCCAGAAACGCTAGAGAGCGGAGCTTTGGAAGGCTGATGTTTTAAACAATATTCCGCATATTTTACTACTTCAAAACTTAAATATTATCCAAATCCTTTAAAAAAGGACTGAAATCATAACAAAATCATTTTATGTAAAAAAGCCAACTACGCGAAAATGATATTCCGTAAAAAGAATTGAGATAAAATTAAAGCCAAGTTCTGCAATTCAAATTTTAAAATTAAAGGTTATTATTAGTTTGGAAATGTTGAAATGACATGACTCTTAGGCACCCTCCAAGACATATAATTTATTTTTTAGTTTAGCAGCATCAGCCATTTAAAATTTGTCACAAACTCTACTTAATTTTTAAAAAACTTTCAGCTGCGGCGCCATAAATCTCCTTTAGATACTAAATTTCACACCCCAGATCTATCAAAAACCGCTGATAAAAAATATTTTCATGTTTGATGGCAGTTTGGCCCCTCCCCCCCGGAAATCCTGGATCCGCCACTATTAGGACTTCTAAATATGTCCCGAAAAACTCAATGTCGGACACCAGGGGCCGTATTCTTGACGGTCCGTGAGTCGAGTGTTATCCTCTCTCACAATCACCTGGGTTAAAGTAAGTGAGAAGCTACTCACTCACGGGCACGCGATTCAAGAATACACCAGGCAGTAAAGATTTGCATTTTATACGTATGTATAGAGATCAGGGGCGCAGCAAGTAGCCGGGCCATTTTGGGGGGCTTGAGCCCCAGGAGGATGAAAGGGGGCGTAAGATAACTTAACACACCTTAAAATGAAGGAAAAAATTGCAAACGACTGGAAAAGTAAAAAAATTGCGCTTTAGATGAAAGTTTTTGAAGAATGAAGTATTTTTCAGAAAAATCGCGCTGCAAGCAAAAATTTGTAGAACAAAACGAAAATGACACCGCAAGCGAAAATTTTAGAAAATCTTTACCATTTCGAAAAAATGGTACAATAATTTTAGAAAAATATAGTTTTTTTCGGAAAAAATAGCGCCACAATATTTGTAAACATTACGAAAAAAATGGCACAGGTGAACATTTTAGAAAAACTAAGTTTCGCCAGGGGACAATTTTGGTAAAAAAGAAAAAAATAATAAAAATGGGAGAAATGGTGCAAAATGCAAAAGTTTTGGTTAGTTTCAAGTATAACGCCGCAATTTAAATAGAGACTTATTGGAATAAAGCTGACTTTATTTTAGAGTCGACTGACACATTTGCACAGAAAACTAGCAGCTGACCTCTCAAAATTGGCATACCAAAGCCAAATTTAATAATACAGACCCTAACTTTCATTTAATAAATACCGACACTAATAAATCCGGTTTTTAAATACACAAAGGCCGAATTTTGAAAGAGAGCAGCTGCTTTTTATATGTAAATCTGTCACCATAGGGTCGATTTTAAAATAAGGCCAGGTTTTATTCCAATCCCTATTTATTTTAGCTCCCCCTGGTGCTCGGCCTAGCTACGCCTATACGCCCTAGCTACGGCACTGGAAACGTGAGTCAAGAACTAATTTTTAGATGAATAGTACTTACTGTAAAAATATGTAAGATAAACAAAAACAAAGTCATAGTAGGATAAAGGCTTAATTTTGCAAATGGCTGTGTAATAAGCATACATTATCCAAATCATGTGTAAAACTGCCTGTATCTAAAAAAAATAGAAAAAAATTATTCCATTTGAATCCAACTGATTTTTCACGGTGTTTTACATCATTGGGCGATTTTAAACTGTGTTTATAATAGGCAACATTTTCATGCGTCTTCAAAAGTTGCATGCATAGAAAAGTTGCTTGATCTTAACAAGGTCTCAAGCTCGGTTTTAAGGCGGGAAAAAAATCCTTCGATTTGGCCGAACAGACAAACCCATTTTATGTAGAATTTTTTTTAAATCATCATTTTTGTACTTACTGTGGTCCATATTGAGATCAAAATAAGAGTCCAATAAACACTGATATTTATTCCCATATTTCTTACATTACTTTGAATCATTAAAAAGGGATTTACTAATTATTGTGTTCAGATTTTTATAAATTTTATTTTAAATTTCAAGACGGCAGGGTTATCACTTGATAAGCCGTTAACACTAATAAATAATATACACAAAATATATAAAATTCACTTCCATTTTTTTGGTTATAAAAACTGCGCGGACTCACAAAAAATTTGCCTCAGATATTTTTGCTATAGGTAATTGTACAGATCTACAGTTTTTAAGGTGATAAATATATAAGGTATAATATTAGAATTAGAATAGATAAATTTATTAGGAAGTAGTTAGGTTCTTTACAGGACGCTACTTTGTATTACATATACCTACTTGAATTATTGACAAAAAACGAAATTGGAACTGATAAGGAATGTTTAGGTAGATAACATTAAATGAGGTGCTATTTATTGAATCTCAAAATAAAGTTGGCCTCTTTTTAATCGAAATTTCTTTTGTACCTAAACGTAAATTCCTTTACTGCTAACACTTATTATTATAACACCCAGAAAAAAATCATTAAAAGCTAAATATCAATAGGCCAAATGAGTTTTTTTTTCTGCTTAACCCAAATAACTCATTCAAAACATAAGGAGTGCACTTATTTAAAACAAATGAGTCCACTCATGTAAAACAAATGAATCCACTCATTTAAAACAAATGAGTTCACTCATTAAAGAAAAATTGATGCTTACGGCAGGAGCTGACAGGGCTTCCAGAGAAGCCGACAGTTCTTCGGCACGACTCAACAGGGTAGTACAGGACTTAACAGGACTCGACATGACTGAAGAGGACTCGACGGGACCCAAATCCTGTTGGAAGCTGTACAAATTTTATAAATATTTCATTTGATTTTTTCAATAAGCATATAACTTTATTTAAAATGTACATACCCGTTACACTCAATAAAGGTACCTATATTATTTCTTTGTTATTTTTTTTTACTTTTTTTCATACTACTTTTTTATTTTTAATAAAAACGTGGTTTTCGTAAACATTTTTTTTAAGAATCGGTTATAATTTTTTTTTCAAGAACATGTTTTCCTCTGTTAATTTGATAGGTGAAAAATATTCACTATAGCAATATCCACAACCCCCTTAAATTATCAAGCGGTCGTACCAATGATTACACACTCATAATATATGCGATGTGATGATGCAGATGAAGGCCAGTATTATTAGTTTCGCCTTGTTGAAGTTTACACTTCTGCCGTGTGGTCTTAAGCACACACAATTTTTACTTAATTTTTTGGGGTGGACGTTTTAAAAACGTAAAAAACCCACAAAAATATTTCGACGTTTTTAAAAAGTCCCTCAGGTCCGAAATGGACGTTTTAAAAACGTTTTTAAAACGTACCTGTGTTACTAGGGACCATGAGTCCCACCTTTGATTATAAAAATTTGTGTTGTATAATCAATGGTCCCACGCCCACTAAGCACAAAATCGCAAAAACGTTAAGTAAATGTTGATTTTTTTTTCTAGCACAAGTTTGTGTTAAAATTAAGACATTAAAAAAACATGTTGAATATCCTAACGAAAATTTCATGTAAAAGCATTACTAAAAATATATTTCTTAATAACGTTAAAAGAAACCAATATTTAAAAAACCATAATTTTATTAACATTAAAAATATTACCATCAATATATATGGTTATTTTTATAATGTTTTTCCTAGATCTCATTTCTAACGTTGAATTTAAGATATATGAAGCTAATAAATGTTTTGTTTTTTAAACATTAAAAAAAATGATACTATAGAGGGCGCTGTCGCATAGTTCCACTACCAGAACGGGACATAGCAATTTTTAGTTGCATTTCGCTGCTAGTTCATACGAGTCGGTAGCAGATACGCTTTGTGTAATTTGGGCCAGTGCGCCGCCCCCCCCCCCCAGAGGTCGGCCATTTTCGACTTTATTTCACTATAACTTAAAATTTGAAAGTTTCCTCTCTACCTTGAGTATTTATCCATGAACTGTCAACCTTCTGTCACCAAAACATTATCTCTCCCGTCAAGTTTGTTCAGAGGTACTGTCAAAAATTGGCGCCAAAAGTCAGTGTGCTCTAGATTGTGCGGCATCATCATATAGTGAAATTTGGTGGAAGATCAGATCCAAAAATTTCAACGGTAAGTTAAATATTGCTTAAATAGTATTTAGAGGGTTTTGTATGATTTTTTATTGAAAAATATACTTAAATTTTATGTTGAAATGAAAAAAAATGTCAATAATTAATTTTGAACTTATAAAACGAGGCGGTCGGGGACTGGAACTTTAGGTAAGAGAACTTGCCGGTGGCCGGCCCCTATGGCCGATCACTGAGCAACAATAAAAAAAATTATTTTACTTTTTTCACGATTTTGGATCGGAGAATAAGGATAATTATTTTTTTTGTAAAGAACCTTGTACAAAAAATAGGTTAGCTAGTATGCGGCCGTGTTAAAGTACCAAATAAATTATTTAAAGAGCAATAAATAAAAGGCCGAGCATTGGAAATTGTCCAGTTACACTTAGAATCCAGTGCTCGGCCTTTTTGGTCAAAAAACATTTTTTACATATTTTTTTTATTTAATTTTAGAAATCCAAATGCCACCAACAAAAAAGGAAGAATTCCAAGGATGTAAAAGATGTAGATTTTGTGATTTTTGTGACTAAAAAGGAATATTATACAAGATTAGTTAAAAAAGCAATGTTCATTAAACTTTATAGGGTACTCTAAATTTTTTAAATAGTTCCTTTCTTAGGTGGGTAATTCTAAAGTTTTCTTGTTTAATTAGTTTATCCCATAGTTTTTTTAATTTAATTATTAGTTTAATGTTATTTATTTAGAATTTAGGTAGTTATAGATGCCTGTTTTAATTTTGTACCTACCTTTGTAAATGTTGCTTGATATTACCTTTGTATTTGAATTGATAAAAGTATATATCATTATTATATATTAAAAATTAAAAAATAAATCACTCGTTCAACTTTTTTGCTTGTTTTACTCTCTTTAACATTTAAAAAACCAACCTCTCAATACAGTCTTGCTTAAAATGCACACACTTTTTGGGGGCCGACCACTGGCGTATTGACGGCTGTACAGTGGTGATTTAGGGGCCGACCTCTGGAAAAAACGACATTTTTAGAAAAAAAAAATTGTAAAAAAAAATTGTTAAAAAAAAACTTTTGATCTTAGGTACTAAATGTCTTCATCTAATAAAAGATAAATAGACAATCTAAAGAAAGAAATAAATACCACCTTGATAGGTTAAAATAGCTCTCAGCTACAGGCATTTAAATTTAGAACATGGCAAAACTGGCGAGTTGACCCTGTTTACCTTTTGTAGAAACAAACATGGCAAATTAAAAGCACAATTATTAATAATGATAGTGAATACATATTTGGATAGGATGTGGATAAGATGGTATAGTTAAAGAATAACAAATATGTATGCAGTGATTTAAATGAAGCATCACAAAATTATGTTTTTAAATTAAACATTATTTTGACATTATTAAAATGTTTTTGTGTTTAGTGAGTAGGTTTGGTAAAATTATTGAAATATTTACAAAATATATAAATTTGTCTCAAAATCCTTTAAATTCAGATAATAACCTTCAATCCTTCAATATTAGTCAAAATTTTACTTAAAAACTCTTCTTATTGAAGGAAATCCTTCAAATCCCACATGTTCAATTAAGGGCTAACCTATCATGCATAGGATAAGTTTGCGATCAATTGACCAGGGCTAGGATAACATTCAGTTTAGGATGAAGTTTTCTATCAATTAAGAAAAGGTTAGCTTAACACTGATTTCGACCTTATAAAAAGTGGATAGAGGAAGGGGCTCAAGCGTAATTATGCGGTTAGCCCGATATTTATTAACTAAAAGTCCATTTATATTTTTTTAGGGGAGGTAATTACCACGTAACCTCCTCAAATCCGCGCCTGGGGGGGCTATGTTTTTGAAGTTTTCCGTTCAAAAAAAATGTTTACGGACAAACGTTTTTCGAAAAATTTCGGAAAATGTTTTTGAAAAAAATTTTATCATTTTTTTCTAGGAGGATAATTCCCCCATTAGCCCTTTAATTATTTACTAAAGGTGCAAACATTTTTATCCCCCCTTAAATCCGCGCTTGCAAACAGTTATCAAAAAGTTTTTATAATTTTAATGGCTGATTTCTCAGACTAACTCTAATCTAAGGCTGATTTTTTCTTTTTCAGATGCCACGTGTTCACGTTAAACCACCGTGAAGTGAAACACAAACATATTGCTCTTAATTTAGACGTCATCATAATGTTCCAAACGGTGAGTGCATTTATGTGGGTTTTGAACACACTCCTTGGAAAACAATCTGTCATCCGTCATTTCAAGTTGGCATAACCTAACTATTTCTTAGTGATTTTTTATTTTTGCAAAACTTGATTTTTTAGCAAATATATATAATTTTTTTTTGAATTTGGTTAATTTTTAATTAATGTGAATGCTGCTCTATCGGTTAGCGTTCACCTGAAGCCTTCATAATGTTGGTGAGAAAAATTTATTTAATTTTTTTTTTTAACGTGGTTTATATGGAAGGGCTAATAAAAATTATAAATTACTAAAACAGTTCAGGTATGATTACAAGTTCATACTTTTAGGCTGAGGATGACCCAGAAAACTTTGAAGAAATAGAAGCACTACTATATGCTCAAGTGTACCATGAATCCCAGGCTGAAAGTCAAATGATTGAAGAATCAGTGGCTTCTATGAACGTAGATAAAACATCAAAAGAGGCACCTGCAATTTCTACATCATCTGTCAATTTGGGAGGAGACTTAGGACCTGTGACTGTGCAAAAACAAAGTTTTCGATATTTTGATGAGTCCAATAAGTTGGTTTCTTCTGAAGATAGAAATCTAAGATTAGGTATTTAACATCTTGACACACATTTTGATTTAACTCATTGCAGTTTTTTATTCATTTAGATAGCTACCTACTATCAAATTTTGGGGTTTCAGACTGAACATATTTGCATAGGTCTTTCATTGAAAACATTTTCTATAATTACATAACCCATAAGAAAATTTTCTTTTTTCCAAAAATCACAGCCATAACACAACCCCATAGGAAAAAAAATGCTGAGATCTGTAAGACAGATCATGATGTTCCTATATATTTTTCAACACTGAATCTGAATCTGAAGTCAAAAAGGTCTCCAGACATCTAGAATTTTCCCCAGTATCTACTTAGGTAAATTCCTATGAAATCCAAGATGAAGTCAATAAAAAAAAGTGAGCTTTGGCAGAACATCTTGCCAATTTTAATAATTTTAGGTAGATTTATTTCTACTGGTTCCGTGGTAGTTTCTGCAGACCATTTGTAGCAGATCAGAGTCTTTGTTATTGGATAATTAATTATTAACAGCTGATTAATTGCCATAGACTTTGCTTCAGTAGTTTTAGAGATCTACTCTGCTGGCTTAAAAAAATGTTAGCAGAGCAAGTGCTTAAAAACTCAAAATTCAAATTCAAAAAGCATTTATTCATCTAAAGCTTAAAATCTACTACAAAAATTTTTTTGCTTATCAGACTAATCAAGATTGTTTTCCTTTTTCTTTGGTACTCATTTATTGCTTAATTAAAATATTTCAAATTATGCTTTTCTATCACAAATTATTTCACTTAAGTCTTAAAAGTAAATATTTTTCTTTTCCAAATCTAGACCACCAACATTACATTTGTAACAGTTAAATTAAAATGGTACATTTAAATAAAACTTAGACATTAGATACTACACACAAGAACAAATACAGTTTAAAATACATTTGTGGTAGTTAGAATTTAGAGGTTTTACACTTGAAAAATTAGAAATTCATCAAGTGTATAGAAGCATCTCTCTATTAGAAAGTCCCTGAGGCAGTTCTCAATTTTTTTATTTTTTTCATGTTTAAAAAGGTTTGTTGCTTTATTAAAACACTTAATACCCATAAAGATTGGAGAGTTCTGGCAGGTTCCGAGCCTGGAGAATGGCTGGTGTACTTCCTCATTGCCTCACATTTGGTAATTATGAATGTTGTTATTTTTCATGTAATTCTGTTGATTGTTTTTTATTAAGAGGAAGAGCTGAAATATGTATAGGCATGTTAAGTAAAAAATTTTTAATTTTGTGAATAGCAGATGACAACTTGTTCTGTTTTCTTAAAGCCCTTAAAGAATGTGAGGAGGATCCCCAAAAAATCAGACCGTACTGTATCTGGGACTGTACAAGCCCAAAGTACATCACCCTGAGCACAGACTTGTCCACTGTGTCTCGCAGTGTCCGAAACTGGTAACAAGCTGTGCTCAGCCTGCTGCACAATTGGCCTATATGTGTTTCCCAAGTAAGTTTGGAATCGATGTGTAGGCCGAGAAGTTTAAATGATGTCACATTCTCCATGCTTTTGCCATTTAGTTTTACTAGTGTGCTTTGATCGATTGTAGCATTTTTTGGCAGGAGTTGCATGCAGCAGGACTTTTCAGTGTTAATAAGAAGGCTATTTTCATTGTAGTAGCTGCTGAACTCTTCTGATGTAATGTTGCTGTTTTTAACAAGGTTCATAAGTTCATCCTCTATGACAAAAAAGTTTGTGTCATCGGCATACACAGCCAGCAGATCCGGGGTGTCACATGTTTTATCTATATCATTAATAAAGATAATGAAAAGGATTGGCGAGAGTATTGAGCCCTGAGGCACTCCCAGATCTACCGTCTGTACATCTGACTCCACTCCCTCAATCAAGACTCTCTGAGTGCGGTCATTGAGAAATGATTCCAGCCATGCAAATGCTGTTCCTTGGATGCCTATTTTATGTAGTTTTTCTAAGAGTTGGTTGTGATTTATAGTATCAAATGCTTTACTAAGGTCATAGAATAATCCAATAATCTTTTTTTTATTATTTAAAGCTTTGTAAATGAACTCTACACACTCCAGAATAGTTGTTGTGGTGGATTTTCCTTTCCTAAAACCGTTTTGAAATTTTTTTAGTATTTTATTAGTTTCAGCAAAGTTTAGTAGCCTTTTTGTAAAATAGTGTTCAAATATATTTGCTATTTTTTGGTCCTTTGTTGGTAAAGAGGTCAAAATTAAGCAATACTAAATGAATTCATTGCTATTTTGTTTAATCTAATATAAATCTAATCTATTTAAACACTGTATGCTGGTCTTCTAGCTTTAGTTGAGGAAAACAAGAGGAATATAAACATTCATTGTTAATATAGTCATATAATATTTAATTGCTTAATGCCCATAGCGTTAGAACCACCGAAGGTACCCCTTTAAAAAAAAAACGTAGATAGCTTTACAGGCTTTACCAGAGCACAAAACTTTAAAAATAAGACAGGGATGATAAAAATACATTCTACAAGCTTTTAGGTTTTAATTGCTATTCAACTGCTTTATATTTAGGTACTGTATCAGTACCAACCTTGGCACCATTTTCGATATAGATATAGAAAAGACCAAGAAGATAAACATTAATCATTAAAGTCGTGATCAAATATTTAACTGCTTAACATTTAAAGTGTTAGAACCGCCCTACGTACCACTTGCTTATTACCAGAACAAAAACTTATCTAAAATAAGAGAGGGATGATAAAAAAACAATCTACAAAAGGCTTTAGGATTTAATTGCTTTATATTTACTGCTTCGGTACCAACTTTGGTACCATTTTTATTAAAAAATTTGTATGCTGCTCTGCTAGCTTTAGTCTAGCAATATACCCAGGAAAGACCAGGAAGATAAACATTAATCGTTAATATTGTATTAAAATAATTCATTACTTAACATTCTCAGTGTTAGAACCGCCCTAGGTACCCCTTCTTAAAAAACATTGCTCTTCTAGCTTTACCAGAGGACTAAACTTTAAAAATAAGACAGGGATGATAAAAAACAATCTACAAGGTTTTAGTATTTAATTGCTTTATATTTACTGTGTCAGTACCAACTGTGATACCAATTTAATAAAGTGATAAAATATTTAATTGGTTAATATCCACAGTGTTAGAACCACCCTAGGTACGGTTCATTACTAGCTTTAGCAGAACGCCAAACATAAACGAGGTTTTTGGTTATAACACAAATTATTGAACAAAATGTAGTTTACTATATTCTGAAAATTGCATATTGATGCGATATTTTCGTCGAAAATAATACCTTCTCTAGCTATTGCCACGCGGGCTGGGAAGGTAAAAATGACAGGGATGATACAAATCAATCTACAAGGTAAAATGGGGTATTACCGGCCCAGTTAAGGAAAACTTCCTTTTTATTTACCCGCTTGGATTAGTGTTCAGAGTTCATACTTTGACCAAATTTAAAGGGAAGAGTTAGTCAATTTCAACAAAAAAAAAAACATATATTTTTTTAATTTGTACCAGAAAAAATTGATTTTTTTAAAAAGTCATTTTTTTTCAATTACCATCCTATCAAAAAAAGCCTTAATCTAACGCCGGCCTAAGTGCGATCTATTACCGGCTTATTATCAAACGTTGTGTTTGATTATAAAAAATAACTAAAATAAATAAGTTGGACAAATTGTTTATTTTCAAAACTGAGCAAAAAATTTAAAAACTAAAATAAAAAATTAGTACATAAAACGTGCAACTTTTTTATTTTTAGAAAAGTAAAAATTGAGATAAAAAGTAACAAACCGGGATAAAAAGTAATAAAGTCGGAATAAAAAGTATAAATCGGGATAAAAAGTAAAAATTGGGATAAAAAGTAAAAGTCGGGAAAAAAGTAGAAATCGGGAATAAATAAAAATAAAAAACTTAAACCGGATAAAAATAAAATAAATGAGATAAAAATTTTAAAAATCGGGATAAAAAGAAGAAATCGGGATAAAAAGTAAAATTCGGGATAAAAGGTAAAACATGGGATAAAAAGTAAAAATCGGGATAAAAAGTAAAAAAAAGGGATACAAATTGAAAAAGGCGGGATTAAAAGTAAAAATTGGGATAAAAAGTAAAATTTGGGATAAAAAGTAAAAAGTGAGATAAAAAGTAAAAAACCGATATAAAAAGTATAAGTCGGGAAAAAAGTAGAAATCGGGAATAAATAAAAATAAAAAACTTAAAAAATATTGTAAAAACTTGATTAATAACCTCGTGATAAAAGTGTCTTTTTATCCATCGACGAACTGTACAAACTTTTCGCCTTGGGATGTATGTCGCACTTTAGGGGTAAAACGTGCAATTTTTATACCGCATTGTTGAAATAAATGTGCCCATTTTTACTCCCGGGATAAAGTTGCAAAAAATACAGTATAAACCTCGTAGTGAAAGTTTATTTTTATTGCTCGACAAATTTTAGCCTTTCCCTCTGGTTGGGCTACAAACTTTTTTCCTCAGAATAAAAAGTGTTACTTTTATCTTTTGTTATCCGAGAACATGTGAGCATATTTTAATTATATGATTTTTTTTGAATAAAAGCTTGCCTTGAAAAAGTTATAATTAAATAAGTGCCATTTTTTCAACCCTGTTTAAAACAGAATATTATAAGAGGCAGATTTTTTTAATTCCATTAAAAAGGCTTCATCGGAAAAAGTTTTTATATTTTTTGAAGTGTTCTTCAGAAAAATTGACAAATAAGAGTTTTCGTTTTTTGTTAAAAAATTTAAAAATATAAGTATTTATATATTAAACAATAATAACAAATTTTTTAATTCCACATTTATAACCCGTAATTAGTTCGAGGTCCAAAATATTAATATAAAACCGGCCTATTTTATTTTTTGCCTTTTTTAACATTTGAGTACAAAATATATGTTATAAAATCTCAAAAATACGTTCAATCGACCTTATTAAATAAACCGATATCAAAAACATTTCCAATCAGTCCAAAATCTACGAGTTATTAAAAAATTGCTATCCATAAAAAACTTGTCTGGTTTTTTTTGTAAAATATCATTCTACTTGGGTAATAAAAGATAAGGTTTTCTCCATATCTGTCAAGGAATTTGTGGGCCGAAAAAAGATTTTTATACTTATGGAGGCTTTGTCATAAAAATTGGAATTTTTTTTTTGTCTTTTAAAGATATAATAAAAACATATAAATTAAACAATAACTTTTCAACAGTAATTTTCCGGCTCAATAAGCCGAAGTTAGATCGAGGTCCAAAATATTAATCTATTACCGGCTTATTTTATTTTTGCCTTTTTTACCAATTGTCTACAAAATATATAATATTAAATAGTAAAAATAAAAATAAATTTAATAGACCTTTAATAAATAAAAAAAATCAAAAGTATTTTAAAAGGGTCTTAAATCTAGGAGTTATTAAAAAACTAGTTCCATTAAGAAGACTTTGCTTTGATCTTTTTTTTTGTAATAACTGTTTTTAATTAGGTAATAAAAAGGGTGTATTTTAATATTTCTGTCAAAAATTTTGTGGGCCGGAAATAGTTTAGCATATTTTTTAAGGTATATTGGATAAAAGTTCCAAAACAAAGTTTTGTTTTCTTTCTTACAAATAAAATAAATGTGATTTAAAATAAATGCGAGTTTTTACATTTCCGGCTCAATAAGCCGCAATTAGATCGGACTTCCAAATATTGGTCTATTACCGGCCTATTTTATATTTGAAATTTTCAGCACTTTTTCTAAAAAAAAATTATAAATTGTGAAATATATCGTAAACAGACATATATGAATCAATCTAAATTTTAAAAAAATATAAAAAAAAACCTAAATTCTACAAGTTATTGCTCAGAATACCTTAAAGGATGAAGTCAAATCCCTTTTCAAAAAAAGAGCAAATTAGCCTGAAAATGCACCTTTTCCCTTACTGGAAACTTCCAGACTACCGCCTACACTGACGCTTGCCAACATCCCCACTTTTATGCGTTAATTTGATTGGCAAATAATAGTCCAATAATAGACTGGCTACGGTTATAAATATTTTTCGCGCCAAATATGGATAACTCAGCCGGAAAGTTGATGTACCTTTTTGAGCCGGCATTACCCCACGATTTTGCATGAGCCGGTAATAGGCAAAGTTACCTCACCACTTTTGTTATCATTTTTATTTTTTTAAGATGTGTGCTGCTCTGTTAGCTTCAGTCGACAAATAGACACAGAAAAGATGAAAGGAGATTTATAGTAATAAAGTATTTAATTCCTTAACATTCATGCAGTGTGAGAACCGCTCTACAAGGTTTTAAGATTTAATTCCTATTTAATTACCAATATCAGTAATTCTCAATTTATTTTAGTACATGTATAAGCCAAATTGGCAATTTTTTGATTTTCAAAAGTTACTTAAAAAAAACTACTAATCAGACAAATTTGGGATTCTTTTGCTTTTTACCTTTAGAATGTGGGTACCCAAAATCATTCAAATGAAAGATGGTCTGTCAAACCTCCTTTTTTTGGTTTATTCCATTTATAATTGACCCACTGGGGAAAATTCCAGACGTCTAGGGACTTTTTGACCCTCGATTCGGATTAAGCATCGATAAATCCTTAGAAATATTTGCACTGTTGCAAAGCAACATATCAAACAGTAGGAAAGCAATATCTAGGAACTTCAAATTAGGTAACTTCACAAACATGTTAATTTAGTCCCTAAAATGTCCCGCAAATATTTAATTGGCACATTTTTTTTAGACAATCGGCAACCTGTTGTACCAACTAGAAGTATTGAAAATAATAATACAGACCCCATCTTACCAGCCAGTAGCAAATTCATTTCTAGGAACTTAAAATTAGGTAACTTTACACACTTTCCAATTGAGTTGCTAAATGACAAGCAAATATTGTGGTAAATTAGTAAAATAAAGCTGCAAAAAAGGTATATTTTTTTATATTTGGCATGGTATCTTACACCCAAAGCTACATTTTCATTCGAGGTTCCCCGATTTTCCGGCTTCAGAATCCAAGACGGCACTTACCAAAGTTAAGAAAAAAATGAATTCCTTGTTTTATGAGAAATTAACTTAATTTTGAGGGCTTTATTTTAAGGATCTACTTAATTTAAAATTTTTTTAAAAATTGACAAATTCGTTTTTCTGCGATATTTCCTTTAATTTTGTGCGATATTTATGTTTAATACCTACTATTAAAGCTATTGACAAAAATGTAAAATTACATATATTACTTTAGGTTAGTTTTAAATTAAAAAGCATTTTTGTTTTTTTTTTGGAAGTTTACCAAAAAAACCGGACAAAACAAGACATTTTTTTAAAATGTCAAAAAACTTTACATATGGTATGTATGAGGTGATTGATCATATTTTATTCAATAGTCTCCGTTAATATTTTGTAGGTTTAAATTTGTACACTTGGCACATTTTGGACATATGGCTTATTTTTTTTAATAAAGCACTCTGTATTTAATTTTTTTAATAGATAGCGCGCGATAACATTTATCTACCCGTTGTTGAAATCCTTGCATTATGCATAAATTGATATAGGTACTATACGGCAACACTAGTTCCATCTAACAATAATAAAATAACTTTTTTTCTGAACTTCAGCCGCCATCTTAAATTTTAAATGTGAAATTCTAACAAAAGTTAATAAGAAATTTTTTTTTTATTAAAATTAAATTTGGTCTTTAGGTCATGAAGGTCTCTTTTATTTTTGACATATTAAGCGCCATTTTTGTGTCGGACTGGGAACTTTATTTTTGTCCTAGTAAGTTTAATATCGCACAAAAACTAAACGAATTAGAGAATTATTGGAATAAAGCCAGGCTATAATAGCGCCAGGCACTATTCTGACAGTTTCACATTGAAAACTGACAGTTTCATTGTTCAAACTTGACATACCAAAGTCGGATTTAAAACCAAGTCGTTTATTTTCTATTAATAAAGAAAGCCAGTGTTTCTTCCGGTTCATATAGTAAACAAAGGTCGTATATTAAAAGATCAGCCGATCTTACAATGTGAAGATGTCAAAATACTGCTTGGCACTATTATTCCAATAATTCTCTAATATCGAAGAAAAACTAATTTTTCGAAATTTCGTCGCCATTTTGTTTTGAAGTGATAGGTGTCAAATTTTTTTACAGTTTTAATGAGTATAGGTCCTAATTAAAGTGAATTCATCAAAATTAATTTCTCCTAGAACAGGAAATTCAATTTTTTTCTTAAGTTTGGCAGCCGTCATCTTGCATTCTGAAGCCGGAAAATCGGGAATTTCGAATAAAAATTTAGCTTTGGGTGTAAGCCAAATAGTCTGGACCCTAAGCCACTTTTGTCTGCATTTTTGCGTACCGTAATAAAACTTGGCACGATTATAACACAACACTATGGTATTATTTTACGAAGTAGTGCTCATCCCGAACCCAGTGCAGAGCAAAGATATAGGGTGTTTTATTTTTAATTGCATCTATCTCATTACAATTCTGTATAAAATTTAAATATAAAGCTACAGCAATGAAACTTGGCACCGATTATAAGCACATATATGCTTTTATTTTAAGAGATAATAAAAATTATATTGTTTCATTTTCTTCCAAGAAATAAATAATATTTTTTTTGAAAAATTTATGGTGTGGGTGTTAAGTAGAAAAAAAAATTCTAGGCGGTTAGTTATGCAAGATAACTTGCTAAAATTTACTGTGAGCATTAACAAATTGTTTCTCTTTAAATCAAGTATTGCTGGGCTGGTGTGACATATACAGGGTCGGAGTACAGGGGGGTTTTAATTAATAATTGTAAATTAAAAAATTCTAAAAAGATGGAAAGGTGGGTGGATTTCTTAGACGTAAAGATATTTTCAAAAAAAATATACCAAGTAAAAGATACTTAGCTTTTATTTATATTTTACGAAAAGAGAATGGAAATTTTGTTGAACTGTCAATAATACAGGGTGGTTTTAAAAATAAGTTATATTTTTATGATCAATTTAAGTAGTTTTTTTTATGAAGACGTTACAAATCACTATGGAAAACTCAAAGTCAGCACGTTACAACAATACTAGTACAGCTTTAATTTTCTTAAATAAAAATTTTTGTACAGAGTGTTAAAAAGTAACTAGACAATAAAGTTTTTTCGTAATTTTTTATTTTAGTGCTAAAAATTCAACTAACTCTAGATATGTCAAATAAACATCTTATTGCAATCACTATATTCTCCTTTATAAATCATTTATCGGACTTCATTTTTATAAGCGCTACATCATTAACTTTTTTCTGAACGTATATACTGGGCGACAACAACTTTGCTATTATTTTTACTGTTTTTTACATTATTTATTTTAGCTACTGCGTTAATAAGAATTCTGCAATGAAACTTGGCACAATTTGTCGGCTTATTACAGGCTATGACACAAAGATTAATGTTTGTGTAATTTTGTCATATGCTGAAAGATACAAGGTGATATTACAAAAATCATGTAAAAAGTAGTAGTTTCAAACTTTAGATCATACCGGTTATGCAGTTTAAGATACCCTCTCGATTTTACTACTTTTTAAAAGTAGAGGAATGCCTTTCTAACATGGTGTACATGTTTTTACTTAGCTTTATAATTGTAAGAAAATACAGGGTATTTCTTTTGTCAATATATATTTCTTTTAAGTACGTAAAACATTATTCCCAGCACTTATAAAAGTAGAAAATATACAGTAGAAAGCTAAACTATTAATCACCCATGTAGCTGTTAGTTAGAGACTTTAAAACATACCGGGTCTTCAAATTAAAGTCAGTAATATTGTTAACATTAAGGTCTGTTAAGTAATTAGGCAAAATTTTAATATTTTTTCCGCACTAAATTGGCGGAATAAGAACAAAATTAAACGACGCGTAAATAAGCTATACTAAAAAAATAATTTTTAAAAGATACACATTGTATACAGTACCAGCAATCGATTTTTTTATATGTAAATAAAAGCTGTCGTATGACTTTTTATTTTTAAGTAAAAAGTTATTAATGAAAAATACAGAAATTTTAATTTTATAAATTTTTAAATTATTACATTATTATTACATGTGCATTATCATTAGTTTTTAAATATCTATTGACTTTTCACTTCTGACAACCAATCTCTAACAGGATGCAATTATGTAATTTTATTAAAAGTGTATGCTTTGGTGCCCAAGAAATGGCAGATTATGTTAAAAATTAAAAGATACTTGATTCCTCTTTTACTTAAGTTATCAATTTTTATTAAGTTAAGCTTGGTCAGGTATTTTTAATAATCCCTGGCGTAAAAACAGATTAAGGTGTCAGTTTTGACATATCATGTGAACAGTTTAACGTATTGACTCAATTAATATGTATTATGGTTTAGAATACTAAAATACCTAGAAATCGACACCCCACACGACCACTTTAGACGAAATAAGATTTTAACAATTTATCCTCCTACCTTTTGCTCCCTCTACCCTAAAAAAAAACTTATTTTCAACCTTTAATTTAATTCTTATAGATTTTTTTTCAATTTATAAGCTACATAGCTATAAGCTTAAAGAAATGAAAATTGTACGCGAAATTAGTTTTATATTTAATTTATGAATTTTTCTCTTCCCACCTCAAGTACACCTCTTTATCTTGGCCCTGCACTGGGTTCTATCGGAGCACCACTTCGAGAATGGCATTCCTAGGTGTCTGCTACCTCTCTGCCAAATTTCGTCACGGTTCGCGAAAATGCAGACAAGCCCCTAAATTTCCGGCGTAGGCCCCGAACTAAAATATAAAAGAAATATACCCTTTTTGCAGCTTTTTCTTGCAAGAACCTGCTTCGAAGATACAGGTGCAATTTAAACGATATTGCACTAAAACGGTAAAAATGTTGTAGTTTGATTTTTAATAGTTTTTTTGCATGAATCTTAAAAGCGTCTACATTTTAGCACGTTTTTAACAAAAATTATTATTTTTCTATATGGGGGATATCCAAAAATTCTGCAAACCTGTAATGTTTTTCGCCTCACCTTACTGACAAATATTTGTCATGCGCCCAATTTCATCCTATGACTAGTTTCGAAGATACGGGGGCAATCCAAACGATATTGTACTAAAACGGTAAAAATGTTGTGGTTTTCTCTATACGGGGGTATCCAAAAAGTAAACCTAAAATACGTAGGTAAAATAATCAAAAAGGCTGACTAGAATTAGAACAAAATAAATGTGTATTTACTCCTAAAACCAAATTTGAAAGAAACTTTTTTATGAGGTACACATGAAAAGTAGTGCACTTATAAATTATAACCAAGACTTTCTTAAAACAAAATAATGGGATATGCTCGCCATGAAGAACATATCAGCTCCTGTATGCAGGTCATCGAAATAATGTCGAGGTTTTACCCGAAATACTTGATTGACTATTGGTACAGAAATGCGGAAGAAGAATAAATAGTCTGATTCAAAAACGACTTTGTTGTTTTTGAAACATCTACTATTTATAGAGTTTTAAAAAACTAATTTTAATTGTGTTTTTTAAATATTGCTTGATAGAATTTTGTTTTCAGAAAGTTTTGGTTATAATTTATAGCTGCACTACTTTTCATGTGTACCTCATAAAAAAGTTTCATTACAGTTTGGTATTAAAGTTAAAATGACATTTATTTTGTTCTAATTCTATTCTATTTTAATTTACTTTTTGGATACCCCTGTAAACAATAAAATTTAGAAAATCAAACCACGTCATTTTTATCGTTTACCCCTTGATAACTATTGATCAGTAAGGTGAGACGAACAACATACTAAAATTTTATCGATATTAGCCGTGCACTAGAAACCCATTACAAGTGTGCAGGATCCTTTATTCAACTAGTTTAATTGATACATTTTTTTAGATAATAGGCAACCTGTTCTACCATCTCGAAGCACTGAAAACAATAATATAGACCCTAGCTTACCAACGAGTAGTAAGACCATATCTACCTCTTGCCTACCTAGTTACATACCAATTGTAACAAACCCTGCTCAAACCAAAGCATATAATCAGCCTGCTGTACTACCACAACCATCTGAGTTCCCACATAGTGACCGGAGGGGTGATAATTGTCCAGTGTTCAAGTTTATTGTGGAAAAAATCATAGAATTTTCTGAAAACAGACCTGAAATTGTAGGACATCTCTCCGAAATTAAGAACTGGTAAGGAATAGTGTGTAAACTACGGGGGGGGGGGGCGGTTCCCCCCCCTGAACCCGAAAAATTATGTAAAGTGTAGGAGCGGCTATCTTACTACAGGTATGTAAGTAAGGACATCTCTCCGACATAAAAAAACTGGTAAGGAACAGTGTGTAAACTATGGGGGGGGGTGTCGGTTCCCCCCCTGAACCCGAAAAATTATGTAAAGTGTAAGAGCGGCTAGCTTACTACAGGTAAGTTAAAGCAATGAGTATATGACCCATATTATAGAGTGGCAACCGGCGAGCTTTGCACAGGGGCAGATGACGCTGACATAAATTAGTCTAGTACGCAATATTCAGAGACAAGTACTATGATCTAATGGCATTTATATGATAGACATGAACCTCGGGACTCGCACATGTAACTAAATTGTACTAGTAGTCCCTAAATATTGCGTACCAGACGAATTTATTTCGGTGCCGTCTGCCCCTCAATGTTGCAAAGCTTGATAAGTAATTTCAGATAAATGCATGCTTAAAAATTTTATCAATGAAATTCGAAGGAAGCCAAAATTGATTTAGTAAAGCTTTCGAACTGCAGGAATATAGTTTTAGCTATAATGGAATATTATAACTCGAAGCATTTGTGAGAACAAATTAAATGTGTCATTTTGATACAGATACGAGGGTGGATCAAATATAAACAAGCCTTTTCAACTTACTAACGGAAAAGTCATTCAAGATTAACGTGGCCCTTATAATTTTGGAGTAGAGATATTAAGCAGCATGTAGGCAGCTGGTAGTGCCGCGATGCTTATTTGGCCAGGAGCAATCGCAATGAGCGAGAAGAAGGGACAGCAGTGTTGCGCAAAGAATAATCATTAAATTTCTTACACGCGAAAACGTGAAACCTGCTGAAATTCGATGCAGATTGCGAGCACAGTTCGGAAATAAGACGCTTTCGTGGGTACCTGTAAAAACTTGGTGCAAAGAAATTAACGACGGCCGTGAGCGTGTCGACAACGTGAGTCACCCACGTCGTCCGCATACCATCATTTCTGCAGGCAAAGTTTTAGCGACCGTTTTCTGGGACTGGAGAAGAGTTTTGTTGGTCGATTTTTTGCACGAGCGAATAACAATAAACGCGGCTTACTACTGCAACTTACTTGACCAGGTAAAGCTTGATTATCATGACAACGCTAGACCTGATACGGCAGCTGACTGTGCTGGAATACCCTCCATACAGTCCAGATTTGTCACCTTTCGATTTTCATATGTTTGGCCCACTCAAAGATTCACTGGGAGGCGAGCAATTTCAGACCAATGAAGAGGTGGAGGCATTCGTGCGCAACTGGTGAGATACCCGCCCAGCTTCCTTTTATGAAAACGGTATTAAGAAACTGTCAAACCGTTGGTAAAAGTGTATTAACCGAGAAGGGGGATGTGTAGAAAAGTAGAAAAAATTTCTGTTTTGTGTCATGTTTCTAAATAACTAGTTTATAAACAAAGGCTTGTTTATATTTGATCCACCCTCGTAGAAATTACAAAACCAGTATTGATAGTATTTATTTCATGTTTGCTAGCTAGAGCAATAAGAAAGTTTGAACAAAATTTTGACAAATATAGCTACAAGATTATTGGAAAAATAACCTCTAGAAAATGTAATTCACTATTAAAAAAATATGACTTTATTTACAATTTATTTACTATCTAAATTTTTTCCAGATTTTTTTTAAAATTCCAAACCTCAAATCACAGTGTTGGGCATGTATTCTGGTTAAAAGATTAAAAATATGTACAGGGTGTCTCAATATATTTTTTCCCACCCTTTTAGACCATTAATAATTGATATAGGAATATAAAAGAAATTATGTTCGAATTAGCAAAATTTTTACTTTTAGATTGCATCTTGACAGGCGCTTAAATTTATAGTTTTTGTAAATTGGATGCACCTTATATTATTTAATTAATAGATTAGGCTTGGAATATACTTTCCAAAAATACCCCATATGTCACAGTTTTAATAAATAGTTTCTGAAATATTAGCGATAATTTTTTAAATGATAAAAAATAACATTACCACCATAGACGAAATTACCACTTTTGTGATAATTTCAGTGTCCTTATTTCGAACTATGTTAGTCCTCATGTATAAACAGTGACAATGACAAATATTTTTTTTAATGACGCTCAAAATGACAACCGGTAACGACAACCGAGTTTATTTGTCACTGTTGAAACATGGTGACTAACATAATTTGGAATAAAAATACTAAAATTAACACAAGGGCGGTACTGTTATCTTTCTATCATTTTAAAAAATAATTGCTAATATCTCAGAAATTATCGCTCTAAACTACGGCATATCGAGTATTTTTGGAAAATATGTTCCAAGCCTAATCTGTTAATTAAATAATATAAGGAGCATCCAATTTACAAAAACTATAAATTTGAGCGCCTGTCAAATATGGTAAGCATCAGGAATAAAGTCAAGATGCAAAACTTTCGCCAATTGTGTTAAATTTCTTGTATATTCCTATATCAATTATTAATGGTCTAAAAGGGTGGGAAAAATATAATGAGACACCCTGTACAGCAGATTTGCCGGGTTTAGATATGTTCTTGTTAAAAAATTCTAATAACCAAGTAACCTAACAAAAAGAACTATTGATATTTTTAGAAAAATATAATTTTGTATGTAACGCTATAAATCCAATCAATCCATCCTGCGTGTAATATAGTCTAAATTATACGCATTTGTAATGACGTCACCAGGTGAGAAAAAAACGTATGGCGTAGATTCTTTTTTATATTTACTATCGCAATTTCGTTGCATCTACAGCTCGCTGTATCACATTCTCAAATTGAAGTGCGATTTCATTTCGGACTTGTTCCCTTTTCAGTGGAAAAAAGCCAATATATTTAAAATTATTAGCTGCGATTTTTCATTATACCTATTATATTTGTTTCTCTGCATTTTACAACTTTTTAAAATAATTTCCGACAAGTTGACAAACTCATGTTTTTGATTGACAGTGACGGATACTTCACAGAACCAATTACCTACCTATTTAAAAAATGAATTAATCATAAACACTACTTTTAAGTTTATTGTCACCGCTGTTTATAATATACTAAACAAAGATAAACAAAAATGACGCCATTACAAATGCGTATAATTTGGACTATAGCCGTTCTGCAAAGTTAAGCAACACAAAATCTTCAGTTAAAGTTTTTAGGTCTCCCCGTCTCAGACTTAACTACTATGGTTACAAACAAGGTATTGAGACAGAGAAGCGACTTTTTGGCGTAATTAGATCCGACATTAATCAACGATTTCTTGCGCTCAAAAAAGCCAGAAAGATGGAAAGAAGGATGCAAGCTTTAGAACAGAACAGAACATTGAAGCAGGTTTTAAGAGTCAAGGCAAGACCTGTGGTCAATCAACAAATCGTATTTTTGTCTAGTGACAGCGAAGAAGATTCAAGGGGACAAAAGGTAAGCTTACCAACTCCAGGGGCAGTCCCAGACTTATAAAAAGAAGGGGAGAGAGGATTTACATTTCTTGAACATATAAATATGGTTGAAATGTATGGGTAGTCTTAAATATATCTGTACTGAGAAAGTGCCTCTAAAAATAACTGCTACAAGCGTGCCGGCATGTTGGATTTCAAATGAATCCAAACATATGGATAAATTCAAGCTACTGAGAATTAATGATAATGGGTGCTGCGCTCCGCGCGCCATCTCTTTTCTAAGCTTAAAGACACCCATTGTTAACTTAGGATAAATACATTTTAATTTCTTTAAAAAAATGCAAAGTAAGCGGCTATGTCACCTCAAGATAATGGCTTTGTCTTCCAAAAGTTCCAAAATACAAAGAATTTTAACAAAAAAAATTCACGGGCAAGTCCCAAGAAGGAGATGAAATGATGATGTGGGTAACTGAAAAAGAAATATGAAATATGGTGTTTACTGAGGAAAGCCCAACTGTCAATTTGCAGCTTCGGTGGTTGCCTCGGTTTTGAGACTAATTTTGACGTCGCGACGAAGACAGATATAATCTGCTCCCAGAAAACAGCCTGAGCCCTGGATTTTTAAAATTTGAAGGAAGTTCACGAGGTAAAAAGTCTTAACAAAAAAGTTTCACGGGTAAATCCTCAGAGGTAAAGGTAGCTCGGGGACGCGTTTCGGCCTCATTAGGCTTCATTTAGCCCGAGCATAACCATAAAATGGAAGATGAAATGATGATGTGGGTAACTGAAAAAGAAATATGAAATATGGTGTTTACTGAGGAGAGACCAACTGTCAATTTGCAGCTTCGGTCAGGGTTGCCTCGGTTTGGAGGCTAATTTTGACGTTGCGACGGAGACAGATATACCGAGGCAACCCTCACCGAAGCTGCAAATTGACAGTTGGTCTCTCCTCAGTAAACACCATATTTCATATTTCTTTTTCAGTTACCCAGATCATCATTTCATCTCCTTCCATTTTATGGTTATGCTCGGGCTGAATAAAGCCTAATGAGGCCGAAACGCGTCCCCGAGCTACCTTTACCTCTGAGGACTTGCCCGTGAAACTTTTTTGTTAAGACTTTTTACCTCGTGAACTTCCTTTAAATTTTACAAAGAATTTTCTTAAATTTAAATCAAAAATAAAAATTAACCCATTGACTTCTATACCCTACGGGTAGACCCGGCATGGGCCAAAATTGCCATTATATCAAGCTTTTATCGCAATTGACCAAATACAAGTAAGAATTTAATGAGCAAAATAGGGATGAAAATAGAATTTCGGTTTGGTGAGTCCGGAAACATGCAACATCGCAAAAATATTCTATTTGCTTGTCTTGGATAAAAAAGGGCAGTGGCGGCGCAAAATAAAAATTTTGAATTCCACTAGAATTTTTTTATCAACAATTTTCTGTTTGAATAATAAATAATTCATGAATACTTACTTGTGTGTGTTTACAAAATTCTCTTCAGTAAAAAAAAAGAGTAAAAAGAATTTCTAAGCATGCTAAGTGCAGTGGATGTATTAAAATTATTGTTTTCATTTTAGAACTTTACAAATGTTGTACCTTCCAGGTAAAATATTTTCTTTCTTTGAACAAGGGTCTTCTTCAACTCTTCTTTTCTTGGGTGGACTACAAGTTATGCTCGAGTCAGATGAAATTTCGGAACTAAAAATTTCAATTCGAAATGGGACAACCGGGCGCCGGGCCAACTCGGCGCCGCCAACAGGGCGCCACGCCGGGCCTAATGGGCGCCGGGCCAACTCAGCGCCGGACTATTTTTTTTTCGATAAAATGTGCAGATAAAAACAAAATAAATATGTTATTTATACAAAACTTTCAACATCTATTAAGTCGAGTGTTGAAATTTGGTAGGTGTAGTGTTCTGCGACTTGAAACACCGCCAAGTTCCATATTCGATACATATCGATGCATAAATAAGAAAGTCCGCCATTTTGGATCCGCCACTTTAATTTTTTTAAGGTTGTTTTTCATCTGCACATTTTATCAAGAAAAAATATTTTAGTCCGGCGCCCAGTTGGCTCGGCGTCAAGTTGGCCCGGCGCCCAGTTGGCCTGCCGCCCAGTTGGTGGCGCCGAGTTGGCGGCGCCCAGTTGTCCTAGACTGCAACACATTTCAGGGGTCTGGTACGTTTTACCACCTTTCTTAAAACTACGAAGTTTTTTGAAAAATGATAATTTTAGACCATTTTATAGTGAATTCTAAAAAAAAAATTGCGGACTATCGTTGATTTTGTTAAAAAAATTGAAATTGAAACATTCTTAAAACCCCATTAAAACCCATACAAATTGCTACAAAAGAAGCATTTTCTCATTTCAAACTGAAACAAAACGGTCCCTGACGTCTATCAGCTGTCAACAAAAACTTGAAATAACTAAGGTCACTGATCCAAATCGGGTCAGTTTTTTTGGTCCTTTTATGAAAATGCACAATTTTTAAAAAAGCATGAAATTCAAAACAAAATCAAGAAAATTATGATTCCTACATTTTTACAAATAAAAATTAGTTTAATTGAACATTATATCAATTTTTATTCCTTAAAACACTAAAAATTAATAATTATTTACTTTTTTAAAATTTATCGAAGGTCTAACTGAACAAAAGCAAACTGAACCCATCCGTATCGAAATGAACCAAATCAAACCGAATCTAACGGTTCGGTTTGGTTCGGTTCGATTTGCTTAAACTGAACCGAACCTAACCGAATATAGCTAAACCTAACCTAAACAATCCTAGCGGAACCTAACCGAACATACTCAAACTGAACCAACCTAACCCAACCTAACCCAACCTAACCCAACCTAACCCAACCTAACCCAACCTAACCCAACCTAACCCAACCTAACCCAACCTAACATAACCTAACCCAACCTAACCCAACCTAACCCAACCTAACCCAACCTAACCCAACCTAACCCAACCTAACCCAACCTAACCCAACCTAACCCAACCTAACCCAACCTAACCCAACCTAACCCAACCTAACCCAACCTAACCCAACCTAACCCAACCTAACCCAACCTAACCCAACCTAACCCAACCTAACCCAACCTAACCCAACCTAACCCAACCTAACCCAACCTAACCCAACCTAACCCAACCTAACCCAACCTAACCCAACCTAACCCAACCTAACTCAACCTAACCCAACCTAACCCAACCTAACCCAACCTAACCCAACCTAACCCAACCTCACCCAACCTAACCCAACCTAACCCAACCTAACCCAACCTAACCCAACCTAACCCAACCTAACCCAACCTAACCCAACCTAACCCAACCTAACCCAACCTAACCCAACCTAACCCAACCTAACATAACCTAACATAACCTAACCCAACCTAACCCAACATAACCTAACCCAACCTAACCCAACCTAACCCAACCTTACCCAACCTAACCCAACCTAACCCAACCTAACCCAACCTAACATAACCTAACCCAACCTAACCCAACCTAACCCAACCTAACCCAACCTAACCCAACCTAACCCAACCTAACCCAACCTAACCCAACCTAACCCAACCTAACCCAACCTAACCCAACCTAACCCAACCTAACCCAACCTAACCCAACCTAACCCAACCTAACCCAACCTAACCCAACCTAACCCAACCTAACCCAACCTAACCCAACCTAACCCAACCTAACTCAACCTAACCCAACCTAACCCAACCTAACCCAACCTAACCCAACCTCACCCAACCTAACCCAACCTAACCCAACCTAACCCAACCTAACCCAACCTAACCCAACCTAACCCAACCTAACCCAACCTAACCCAACCTAACCCAACCCAGCCCAACCTAACCCAACCTAACCCAACCTAACCCAACCTAACATAACCTAACATAACCTAACCCAACCTAACCCAACATAACCTAACCCAACCTAACCCAACCTTACCCAACCTAACCCAACCTAACCCAACCTAACCCAACCTAACCCAACCCAGCCCAACCCAGCCCAACCTAACCCAACCTAACCCAACCTAACCCAACCTAACCCAACCTAACCCAACCTAACCCAACCTAACCCAACCTAACCCAACCCAGCCCAACCCAGCCCAACCTAACCCAACCTAACCCAACCTAACCCAACCTAACCCAACCTAACCCAACCTAACCCAACCTAACCCAACCCAGCCCAACCTAACCCAACCTAACCCAACCTAACCCAACCTAACCCAACCTAACCCAACCTAACCCAACCTAACCCAACCTAACCCAACCTAACCCAACCCAGCCCAACCCAGCCCAACCTAACTCAACCTAACCCAACCTAACCAAACCTAACCTACCTATTGTTAAAAAATATAGTAAAAGTTGTTAGGTTTATGTCCAGGGGGTAACCATTGTCCATAATCGTCGGAAATCGAGTTAGGATTAGTGTATGCGACCATAAACATTGAGTGGCGAGTGAGTGTTTGGTCTTCAATTTTTTTAGGGAAATTTTTCAAAATCTTTTTTTGCGCACTCTGGGCACCCTAATAAACCGTAATCTGGTCACCCTAATCCATCGCAATCAAAGAAAATGGGTAATCGAAGTGTCACAAATTTTTTGTTGGTTTCTTTTCTTCTTTTATATTATGTAGGACAAAATTAATAATTAAACTAAGTGACCTTATTAAGTAAGACAGCATGATAGTCAAATGACATTAGAAGGACATAAACATATGATAACGGCCTGTAGACCGGTCGCGGTGGTCATATAATAATAAATATATACTTTCGCGATGAAAGACCAAAATTTAACTTAAAATTACTGTAAAGTCCGCAAAAAACATTAAATTTATCGAAATTTATAAAAACATAGATCAGTGTGTGTAACAATTCATCAAGATGTATGAAACTCGACCGTGACATGTCAAAAGTTTGGTTCGAAAAAACAAAAACAACTGGATAAAAATCGGTATGTAAGAATTTAAAAAGAAATCATTTTTAAGAAAATCAAATACTTTTTGTTAATTTTCATGCAATGCAAAAAAAAGTGACACTTTCTGAATCAAAATGTGTGAGGGTAAAATCGCACGGTCGCAGAAAAAACTATCTATCGTGACGCTACTGAACTTTCTCGTGTTTTAGGAAAAACTATATGTCAAGACGACTTACCCATGAAATGTTGTTTTTTTTATGGATTTTTTTTCTTCTTTTGCACAAAAAACAGATTTGGACCATGTTTAAACTCAAATAGTTACTTCTAAACTTGTTTTTAAACGTTTTAAGATTTCTTTTTGTAATATTCCCGCACAAAATTCAAAAAAAATCATTTCCGTAGTTAGACAACATTGTCTATCAGTTTTCCCTGTATACACGGACTAACAGGTAGAATCACTCAAAATACGGCAGGTGGATTAAAGGTAGCCAGCTGCTTTTCTGTCGCACTTATGCCGTCAGTGTGAAAGAGATAAAAGTACCCTTATATTATCTAGGGTATTATTAGCATGCAAAATCACCCTATCTTTGTCCGTTTCACATGTTCAATAATGTCTATCTCTGTTTTTATTGTAAAAGAAATACCCGACCATAGGAACCAAATTGGATAGGGTCAATAAAAAATGCCTTGTCTTTCCGTCTCTAACGCCCTTTTAGGGCGTTATACAACTTAATGAATTAACCCCAATTTTGACAACGCCAAATCACGGCATTGACAAATTGTCAACGTCATTTGAAAGCAGTCCCTTTCAAATTTTATTAAAAGCGTCTACTTTTTTAATCCAAGCCGTACGTTTGGGTTTAATTGCATTCAATATTGCGGAACGCTTGTAGCTGTCATTTTCCATTAATGGCTTCAATACGCTGTAATAGTACAGATATATCATAACAAAAACATTTCATGTAAAAAAGCCAAGTACGCGAAAGTGGTATTCCGAAAAAAGAATTGAGATAAAAGTAAAGTCAAGTTCTCCAATATAAATTTCAAAATGAAAGGTTCTTTCTAGTTTGGAAATGTTTTCTAAACTTTGCTATTCCAGCCAAACTTCTTTATGTTTTAGCAATTTAGCACTGTGCCTAAGAGACATTAGCAGCCGTAATAGCCAAGTTTAGAAAAACATTTCCAAACTAGTAAGAACCTTTCATTTTGAAATTTGTATTGAAGAACTTGGCTTTACTTTTATCTGAATTCTTTTTACATAATACTGCTTTCGCGTACTTGGCTTTTTTTACATGAATTATTTTTGTTATGATTTGACTCCTTTTTTAAAGGACTTGGACAATATTTACGTTTTAAAGTAGTAAAATATGCGGAATGTTGTTCAAAACTTTTGCAATGCCTTATTAAAAATGTTGAGGTTTTTTATCTTTATTATAGTTCTTCTAAAGCTTAGCTCTTTAGTGTTCCTGGAAGTAGGCAATGTTAATTTTACATCACTTTACATTTATAGGGGAGGAAAGTAAATTAAAATTTTAATGTTTTTAAAATTTTTTCTATAGTTTTATTTTTTCTATAGTTTTATCATAGTTCCTATCAGTCTCCCAGAGCTCAGCTCTCTAGCGTTTCTGGAAGTGGAGAATGTTACTTTTACATAACCTTACATTTATAGGAGAGTAAAGTTAATTAAAATTTGGGGTTTTCTAATTTTCTTTTATAGTTTTATCATAGTTCCTATCGGCCTTCCAAAGCTCAGCTCTCTAGCGTTTCTGGAAGTGGGCAATGTAACTTTTACATAACTTTACATTTATAGGGGAGGGTAGCAAATTAAAATTTTGGTTTTTTTTCCTGTAGTTTTATCATATTTCCTATCAGTCTGCCAAAGTTCAGCTCTCTAGCGCTTCTGGAAGTGGGCAATGTTACTTTTACATAACTTTACATGTTTGGCTAGGGGAGTATAAGAATTTTTGGTAACAATTTCTATCAGTGTGCCAAATTTCAGCTTTGTAGCATGTCTGGAAGTACAGTAGAATTTTGATGATCTATACATGAGTGAGTGAGTGGCAATTTCGACGTTTTTTGAAATTTCGTAACTACTTTACTACTTTATGGAAGTCCATGAAGCTTGGAGGAATTTTTAACTCTATAAAGATCTACGACTGTGCAATAAGTTTGAGTTTCAGCTCATTCCGAAGTAGAGTTTTAGATAGTCGGAACAAAAGACAAAGATTTAAATTCAGCTATATGTAGAATCAACAATCAACTTAAAATAATTTCTAACTATAATAAGGTAAATAAACTTAAACTTAACACTTCTAAGACTGAGATGCAATGATTATGTGTAAGCAGCATTTATATCGAAAAATTGATTTTAATCAAATAAATATATCTATCGATGGAGAAAATATCGAAATCGTAGATGACACAAAATATTTGGGATTCATGTTGGAAAGAACATTAAACTTAAAGACACATTTTGAATATGTTTATAAAAAAATTGCAAAAAAATTATATTTTCTTTCACGTGTATCGAGACACTGATCAATGAAGTCAACTGTTACAGTATATAAAACTATAGTTCAACCGCACTTTGATTACTGTGCCAGTGTTTTGTACTTCTTAGACAGTAATTGCAAAGGAGCTCTTCAAAAACTACAAAATCGAGGCATGCGTATAATACTTAAATGCAACAGAAGGACTCCTATAGACACTATGTTAAGCACATTAAATTGGCTAAGTGTGAGCAATCGCCACAAATATTTTTTACTTATTTTTGTTTATAAGATTCTTAATAACTTGATGCCTCCATATTTTGATAGATTTTTAAAATTTAATATGGATGTTCATAGGTATCCAACAAGAAGCAGGTACAATTTCTATATTCCTAAAGTAAAAACAAAAAAATATTCAAATTCGCTTTTTGTTAAGGGGCTTCAAGAATACAACAGCTTACCATCAGAAATTAAACAATCTCCAAGTCTTGAAATTTTTAAACGTTTTATAAGACAATTTTCAAATGAGCGTTAATCTTAATTTTAGAGTCTTCAAAATTTCGAAATGCGTATTGCATAGGAACTTTATTAATTTTTTTAAAAATGTATTTGGGTTTAATGTTTTTTCCTTTAAAATTTAAGATTTAACTGTAGATATTTGTTTGACGTTTAACCGTAATAAATATGTTTCTTAGTTTCTTAGAGTCGATTGAGGATTTGTATTTGTTTAGCTTTGTTGTATTAGGCATAACTAGAGCAACAAATAAAGAATTATTATTATTATTATTATTATTATTATTATTATTATTATAGGTCAAATATGGGCTGAAATGTTTCAAGAAAAGATGGTACAGCAGTTTCCGCGAACTTGGCCGTGCCCCCATATTTAAGACGTACGCGGTAGTATACGAGCTGCTCAGTGGCTGCTCGTGAATTTTAATATAGGAAGGTTATTCTCGGTCATCACAAACCACAAATTATGACAGCGTCGTTTAAGCTTAGGTCAAAATGACACGCGTAAAACGGCCTAAAACTGCGTACGTTCTACGTTTTAACATGTAGCGTCCCACCTTCTGGATCAAAACACATTAAACTACTATCAAAGAGGCATTGTCTTATTGTCACTTGTTTTTAAAAAGTCTATACTTGATGTTGTATTAAAGTCACACCGCGTCATCAAAACCTTGATGGGCGGGAAGGGAGTAGAGGGGTACATACAGTGGCACGCACTTTCTTTAATTTTTTTATTGATATTGATTCCCAAAATGAGGCACTGCACTAATTAGTCATTAACTTACTATTTTACTTGCTTTTTATTGATGTCTTCTTCTAAACGATTGCATTAGAAAGAAACATATACTCTTATCTGGTTTTTACGAACATATTATTGATTTAGCTTTGACGTTTTCTATTCGTTGTTGTTTTGACTGTTTATGCCAAACAAATTATGACGGAGCTTTTTACAAAACAAATTACCGTTTTTGCAACTAAATCAATATTTGCGCACATTTTAATATAATTTTGGATCCTCTTTTATGTTTCGGATCTTTATTTATTAGGTAAGTACCTATTTGATCTCATTTTTAAAAGGTTTTAGTGTTTTATCCTTCGAACATTAAACCCCGAGCGACACACTGCATGTACAAAGTGAAACACTAATTTTTTTAGGACTTCTGTACTTAGATTTTGCCGCAAAATTTGGTTTACCATAGTTATGCCACGCGGTGCCACTTTAATACAATATCAACTATAGACAAAGCCAGTAAACCGTTTCTCGTAAACTAGGTAAATAAAAAACAGCTGATTCATATTCCAGGGCTGTTTATGGGCAGCGTAAATTCTGGGCTTTTGATAGGCAAAATCGAAAACTTTACGAACGTTGCCGTTCGGATCAGATCGAGTCGAGTTTAACATGCTTTACAAACAATTATTTGCGCTGGTCTACTAGGCCTACAAGGCTTAAATAATTGTCTGTACTTTTAATTTACTTTTAGAAAACACTAGACACAAGAATGCCAAAGAAGATTCCTGATAATTTAGATGCTGACGAAGAAGATGATGAAATAATTTATATAGCTCCTCCCCCCATCCCAGTAGTCGTTCTTGAAAGTGATTGTTCAGATAACGAAGAGATGGTTAGTCAAAATGATATAGACGCCATAGAAAACATAAACAGTATAAAGGAAGATAAAGATACTGAAGAAAAATGCTTACTAGATGTATCTGCTAAAGAAAAAACTCCAAAATCCGCCAGAAAAAAGATGCAAAATAAATCTAAAGATGTTGATGATCTTAAACAACAAAATGAGCTTAATTCTTCTCGTAAAGTGGATCCTAATGGTACCACTGAACAAAGAACTCCTAGAAGAAAGAAAAAAAACAGCAATAGATCAACCAATAGTGAAGTTTCAGAAAATGAACAGCAAACTGATCTCAATTCTTCTTTGGAAGTTGAACCTGAGTGTACCAAAGAAGAAGAAGCCTTTAGAAAGAAGAAAAGTGGCAGCGACGTTGCCAACACGTCTGGTATTAGTTCCATTATAATGGAAGAGGAAGCTTCAAATGCTTCCAACGATTTTCTAGTTAATGAGCTCTCCGAAAGTCAGGGTGATAAGTTTGATTTTGCTTTGCATGGGTAAGTTGTGGCCTTAAAAAAAGTTAAAAAAATTTGGGCGCCAATTTGTGGCCTATTAAAATGCGTTGTGTGACATTTGTGGCAGCTTGAAGACGTTGCCGCCATTTTGTGACACAACAAACCCATTGAATAATTAAACAAATATCTGGAAGCAGAACTGTATTTTCCAGCTAGGTAAAACATTGATATGCCCGGTAACTTTTATACAGTGGAGAAGGGGGGGGTTCAGAAATAAGAAAATTTTAAGTGCGCCACATTATTTAATACCAATGTTTTACAAAGAAGATCTTAAATAAAATACAGTTCAACCCAAACGTTGTAGCCAAACAATGAAATTCTATACTTCCGAGGCTTCCAGAATATTTGTGTAATTAAAAAGCCAAAAAAAAAAAAAAATAAACAGAATAAAATTCTATTAGATCGAATTCAGATGACAAAACAGAAATACTTTACAGGTAGATGGACTCCTTTAACAGGTCATAGTGTACCTACACCTGAGTCAGTAGTGTGAGACTCGGTTACATAAATGATTGAAAAAAAAAAATAAATATACTTCCAAAGTTATTCTGTCATAGGGGAGATCTGGACCAAATATCCGCTGTCATCATTCTACGCTAGGTCGAATGAGACAGACAGCAACCCAGTCCGAGATCTACCCCATGAGGTAAAACAGTGTGAAGAAACCGCTAAAACATATAATCTCATCTCTCTTTTGTCTCCGCAAAGTTGGTCACTGGGTTGCACAAATAACACAAAAATTTAGTTCATCTTGTTTATTTTCACAGGAGGATGAAAATGAAATTGATTAAAGTACAAAAAAAGTATTGAAATCTGAGGAAAATACTTGAAACATGAAATATAAACCAATGAAATTGGCGGGAACGAGTCAGCGCCAAAATAACCGCAATAGTAATTTCACAATAAAATTTAGCTTAATAGTACCGCAAAATTGGGGTTATGACGTCATACCTTTACCTTGCGTTTACAAGAATTTCAAAAGTTATACTTTAAAAAAAAATTATATGGAAATTATAGCAAAAAAATTATATAAAAAGATTATATATGGAAAACAATTATAGTTATGGCTTGCTCCTACCTTGGTCCTGCAATTATTTAATTGTTGGTGTTTTGTTTAGTAAACCTGGAGTTGTCCAGACATCCTCTCACTGCTCTCGCTGCTCCTGGCTTGCCCGCGCCTCCCCTAATGCCCGCTTAGCACATCACGCTAGGGCAGCACATGGTGGTCAAAATGTTGGTTCTTGCCCGAGCGTAGAAACCCTGTGGAAAATGAAATGTTTCAGTTTCCTGGAATTCGTCAATTTTGCACGAAGTTCCCCTACACAGTAACTTAAATCGATAATCCCATGTCGACTCAATAAAACAAAGTAGATTTAAACAGATGAACTAAAATAATCCTAACGTACCTTTCTCAGGGTTATAACTGGCCCGTCCGGCTTCCCACCAGCGTCCAGCCCAACTGTCCCGTCGCTGGAATTGACAGGGCTGTAGACAAAGGAGAAAAACAATATATAGTTTTTATCCAACACGTGGTTAAAAGAAAAATATAAAAACGCCAACAAATCCCCACGTCCTTTGTCAAAAAAAGTACATTTCCCACGAAAAATAATTACAATTTGGGAGGCAATTATTATCTTGAAGAGTACTCAAATAATAAAAAAAAATGAAAAAAAAAATAAAATCGAACTTACCGATGCTCTTTCCGTGCAAATGGCGTAGGCCGACTTAAAATTCCCCTCAAAAGGGTGCGAGCGTCACTCCAGATTGCCTAGACACGACGGACTCACTTCCACAGTTTCTGGGATATCTCCTACAATCGCTGTAGTGCCAATCACCAAAAACAAAGGCGATCCCAGAAACTGTTGTCGACCCAGCCAAAATTCGTTCGCAAAGAGAGACAAAGCACTTAGTCGAGAATACCAGAATAATGCAGTGGCCGGAAACCGTTTTGTAAATTTGGTGGGGAGTGGGGACGGTAAAACGCAATAGTACCAACCTAATCTTCCCGGTGAAATTCAAATAACCTATTTATAAAAAACTTTTCCGCCAAAAATAAATCTCTACATTCAGTGGCAAGCCTGGAAGAAAAACCCGGGGTTTTCAAAGTAACCAATGAGGAGATACAGCGATAGTTCTATACAGGTATATAGGGGGCAGCACCGACCAAGTGGACATTGCAATCCGGTAAAACGTACATTGAGGTGTTGTCGGATCTATTTCCACGGTTGGAATTTTTATAACAAGGACGTCGAGACACCCTCCATACAAGACCGAACATTTGCCTACCGGACCCCCACCAACATATCAAGTAGAAGAAGAATAACCCGACGGACTAGAAGAAGCTCAGCATTGAAACCATCAACTGTAAAACCAATTACTGGAGATCAGGGCATGCAGCAAACCCAGGAATATTCGAACACTCAACCAATTCCCATATGAGTAAAGCTATACTAAGTGTAGAATTTAGTTGTATTTTAGCTACAGTTTTAGTCACAAGTTTCCTTGCCCTTTATATATGTTTTCTCTAAGATTCATATGGTTTGACGCCATTCTTGTAAAACATTTCTACTGTAATAAAGTTGTTTCTGAACCTGAACCCAAAAATACACACTGAACTACTGCTAAGAAGCTCGGCACAAGAGTGTTCAGATGTTAACTCACACGATTTCGTTTATTCTTTTAGTCTTGGTTTTAATCCCTCGTTTATCTCCCATTTACAAAAGTGCATAACTCGTATTTATTTTATCCTTTCCCTATCAAATTAATAAAGATATCAAAGTGGCGGAGCCTCGGTTGTTCCTGGTCGACCCAAATATGTTTTTGTACTATCAAAACTAGTTAATCCGTGAAGGATATGAGGTTCGGATTGTCCCAATATCCTCGAAATAAACGTAAGGGAATGAAATGTTCATCTAAATGTTTCCTTCCTGTTACTGAAACCATTTGTGATGCGGCAACGCCGCCATTCCCCAGCATAACAGCTGTTTAACTTTATGAACGTCAAGTGAATCACAAAATTCCACAGATAAAAACAAAACAATCAAAATTTTTATGTGATTTTTCCCGAAGCCTGTGATCTTAAATTCCAATTACGATGTCCAGATAATGCGATGTGCGTAGTGTCCACAGTAATTCGATGGAATGCCTCTTTTTAAGGTAACTTCCTAGACCCTATATAACCTCCAAACCTAGCTCTATAAAATACCCTTACTTGTGTACAGAAAGACGAATCAAAGAGCCTTGATTATTTACCTAGATAAACAAATATGTAACGTTGTCTTAAACGTAAAAATGACACGTTACATAATCCCCCCCCAACTTCAAGACGATTAACCTAAAAAGGTTAATCGGAGAGGTCCGCTGCCGACTTAAGGTCTTTGGCATGCCAACTCCCTGGTAGTACTTTACCCGATGGTTCCTGAAGCTCAAATATCCATGGAGAAATTTTATTCCTAATCACATAAGGACCAACGAATTTCGGTGCTAACTTCTTCGAGAAAAACTTCGCAGCATCTGACAACACATAATTTTTCTTCCAAACACGCTGACCCACAACAAAGTTGGGTACCCTTGTACGCAAATTATACTGAACTACGTTTTTCTCTCCAGCCACCTCTAACCTTCTCTTAACATCAGCATAGAGCTTCCGGAAACCTTCGTTCTTACTTTCAGCTGCAGTTTGTACACCATTCTCTTCAGATAACAAAACTGGGTTGGAGTAATCTTTTCCTGACAAACACATATTCCTACCAAAATTAACAAAGAAAGGAGACATCCTGGTTGTCTCATGGGTTGCAGTACGAATCGCGCAGGCAAGTTTATGTATTTGTTCGTCCCACTTCCTGTGGTTGTCTTTCACATAACAACATAACATGGTTTTTAACGTGCGATTCGTCCTTTCTGTTGGATTTGCTCTGGGGTGATAATACGGATTATACTGAATTTTAACCTGATAACTCTCAGCAAAACGCTTAAACTCATTACTTTTGTACTGAGGGCCATTATCACAAAGTATCAAACGGGGCACTCCGAAGACCATAAATACTTGCTCCTCAAGATGCTTAACAACAGCTTGAGTAGGGGCTGTTCGCATTGGAAAAACTAAGGAAAACTTACTCAAATAGTCCGTAACGACGAGAATCCAGCAATTACCCTTTGTTGAACGAGGTAGAGGTCCACATAAATCAGTCGAAATAATTTCCCAAGGACGAGTTGGTTTTGGGTGAGATATCATCTGATCAGATACACCTTGTGTATCACCTTTATGAGCTGCACAGACAAAGCATTTCTTTACAAAAGTTGCCACGTCCTGGCGCATTTTTGGCCAGTAATATTTTTCTGCCAGTCTGTGGAAGGTTTTATACACACCCATATGTCCGGCGGTAGGAGGATCGTGAGCTTCTCCAATAATTCTACGCCTATGATCTTTGGGTACTACCTCTTTCCAATATTCGTTAGATGGTGAAAGTTGAGGGTATTCTTGTTTGACATATTTATACAACTTATTATCAGTGTATCTCCAATTCATAAATTTTAATGGTGATTCTACGACCCTCTTTACCATCTTTTGGTACCATCGATCTTTAATTGCTGTTGAAACATCTCTGGGCTGCGAAATTGTATCAATCATAGGTACTGCACGAGACAACATGTCCGGGACAACTAAATCTTTCCCTTTCCGATGGATTACTTCAAAATCATATTGCTGCAGTTTTACAGACCAACGAGCAAGTCTTCCACTGGGCTCTTTTAAGCTATGAAGCCATTTTAAACTAAAATGATCTGTTATGACCTTAAATGAGATCCCCTCAATATAAGGCCGGAGCTTCTCTATCGCCCAAACCAATGCCAAACATTCTCGCTCGGTGGTCGTGTAAACACGTTCTTGCTTGGTCAAAGATCGACTCAAATAGCATATGACTTTGTCTCCTTCAGGATAAGGTTGCGTTAAACATGCTCCTATTCCATATCCTGAGGCGTCTGTTTGAATGACAAATTCCTTGGTATAATCTGGACATGTAAGAATCGGTGCAGTCACTAAAAGTTCCTTAATCTTAATAAATGCTTTTTCGCAGTCTGGAGTCCAATCGAACTTTTGATTTTTCTTAGTTAGAGCTGTAATTGGAGCTATTATCGCTGAAAAATTCTCTATGAAACGTCTATACCAGGATATTGTACCTACAACTCTACGAACTTCTCTGACAGTTCTTGGCCTCTGGAGCTCTAACATGGCTTTAATTTTATTAGGGTCAACTCGGATGCCTCGACGGTCCACTACGAATCCTAAATACGTCATTTCTGGTCTACACAGTTGGCATTTCTCCCAACTTACCGTTATCTTTGCATTCTGCAATCTTCGTAGGACTTCCTCAAGAATTCTAAGATGTTCAGAAAAGCTCTGTGTGACAATTACGAGGTCATCGAGATATACGTACACGTAGGGGTCTAAATCGTTTCCTATGATGCTATCTATGAGTCTCTGCCAAGTTGCAGGTGCATTATGAAGACCAAATGGTAACCGCTTAAATTGGAAGAGACCTCGTCGACAGATGAATGCTGTTAGTGGCTTCGATGATTCTTCCATTGGTACTTGCCAATAAGCACTCTTAATATCTAAAGTTGACAAGTACTTAGCATCTTTCAATTTGTCAAGAGTCTCGGATACGAGTGGTAAAGGATAACTATCACGCGCCGTCACTGAGTTCAATTTGCGGTAGTCTACACAGAACCGATATTTCTTTGTGTTTTTCTTTTGTACCATTACCACTGGTGAAGCCCATGAGCTACTACTACGTTCTATCACATCCATTTTCAGCATTTCGTCGATTTCGTCATCAATAAGTTTCTGAATGACCGGTGAGACCTTATATGAACGTTGTCTTATCGGTGCTGCATCTGTTGTAATCTTATGCTCTACCCTATCTGTACATCCCAGTGAGTCACCCATCATATTCTTATATTTAACGACCAATTCCTCTAGTCGTTCTGATTCATAAGGTGTAAGAGTTGTTTGTTGGTCTGATGTTTCTAAAGAACAAATCACATCTTTATTATCGGCAAAATGCCACTCATTAGTACTTAAGTTCGGTACTATACCCATCGAAATCCAAAAATCCAATCCCAAAATCAAAGTGTGCGGCAACTCAGGAACGACGACGACCTCTATTAACCTAAATTTGTCCTGAACTCGCATAGGAAGCTGCACTGTTCCAATACTACTCGTGCTTTGACCATTTGCCACAATACAACTCGTCTTCTTCGTCGTATCAAGTGAAAAACCAAACTTCTCGATGATTGACCAACCATGATTCCCTAAAAAGGTACGTGAAGCCCCGGAATCCAACAAACCTAATAACTTATTTCCGAGCACATCCACTTCTAAATAAGGTCTCTCATCTTTACGAGCATGACTTATCACATAATCTAAAACGTACGTTAGCCTATCGGTCGATGCTTGTTCAGGCTGACTCGAAGGTCGACCACCTACGAGCGCCTGGGTCCGTTTCCCTGACGATTACAATTTCGACATTCTCTTACTGTTACCCCTACCTGACCACACGAATAGCACTGTTTGCCTCTAGGTAATGCGCACCCGATTGCCATGTGCCCTGTTTGGTTGCATCTATAACATACCACGTCCCTATTCGCCCTACCAGGTCTAACACCTTGTGGTGGTTGTTCATCTCTGTCACTTACACTAGACTGACCACTAGCTGGTTGTTGTCTATCTCTATCAGCTCTAGCAGCGAAACTGCTTGCTGGCTGCTGCCTATTTCTGTCGAATCTATTAGCAGGATGATTTAAATTCTGTTGGTTTGATGTCCCAGCACCTGATATTTGAATTGCATCAACCCCTGTTGAAAAATCGTCACTGTCGCTCTCTACGTCAACGTAGGCCAAGTCAGGTTCAATAGATTGGTTTTTCCTAGGTGTAAAATTTTCCTCCTCTAAACCATATCTCTGGTCTATTCTACGACACAGATCCTTTAAATGTGATAGGCTATTGACTTCAGTAGCAATTAACCCATTTTTATAGATGTCCGCGATATTTCTGAAGACGATAGCTAATTTCGCCTCTTCGGAAACAGGACAGCCAAGTCTTTGGAAATATGTGTTCATGACAGCAATATAGGTCCCTATAGACTCTCCAGGGCCTTGTTTACGTTTTTGAATCTCCTTCAATAGCTTCTCGCCATATGAAGAAGGAAGATATTCTGCCATGAACCTCTGTTCCAGCTGTTCCCATGTATGGACTTCTCTACGTACATCTTTGTAAAAAGTATAAGCTGACTTTTCAAAAAGATCAATGCCCGAATTCAGTAAAACCTTTTTGCTGACTCCTCTAGCCTGACTCAACTCGTCCACTCTCTCAAAAAATGCGGTGACGGAGATTGTACCCCTCTCGCCTGTAAACTTTAAGTTCCACTTATGCGGAGGTACAGGTGCAACGTGATGCGAGGTACCAGGATCACTTGACATTGGTACTGGCGACGAACATGAAAATGGTCGTGACTGAGCAATTGGTGCAATGCTACTTTGGAGGGCAGCTAGACTCAAAGGAACGGTAGACGGTTGTTGATAATGAAAAGCTGATGTACCGTAATTCTCAATCGGCATAGGGACTGGTGCCTGTATTGGTGCTTGAGTTGGGTTTGTAAGCACTTGCATTTGCAATGGAGCCATGGCCGACGGTTGGTTTGTGGGCTGTTGAGCTGGTCTTTGTGTGCTCGAGTGCTGTGGTTGCGGGAGTTGAGACTGGCTGGGAATGTTGCCAACATTTGTCGAGTGATCTGAGCTTCGACTCGTTGATTGGGTTTCAGATGCTTCATCATCATCTGAGTTCACGCCAACTCTTAATAAATCTGTTGCTTGGCTCTGCAACCTCCCAATCAAACTCAAGGTTTCCGCAACCAGTATGCCTTTTGTTTGACTTTCTTCAAAGTTCGACGGATTCATGTTATTTATCCTGGCTAACACATGTTCCAACCTTACAGCGATTTTCCTAAACTCTCCCCCTTTGCTCGTACCAGAGAACTTCTCTACCAGCGGTACCAGACTATCAAGCTTCTTCATGCAGCTAAAAGCATCTTGGCCAAATTTAAAGGGATACGGAGGGTATCTCATACTTGTATCAGTCTTTTCTCTTTGCTTAATCAGCATAAGCTGTTGTTTCATTTCTTCCACCGATCCAATGGCTATGCCTCTCCATGTTAATTCGTAGATTAACTCGTCCTTGACTAAGTACCTTATGTCAGACAACCGACTCAAAGAAATAGCCATGGTGCCTTTTATATTGAAACTTTAAACTTCAAAACTCTTAATTATACCTCCCAATTATAAAAACTGAACAACGCAATAACAAACACAAAGTTCACTTTAAACTCACTAGTGAAAATCACTATAAATTTTCTCACAAATGTAGAAAATATAAAACTTAAATACGGGCAGACGCGAACAAAACCGAAAAACACCGGAGCAGTAAGAAAATAAAATTTATTTGCATTTAAAAATGTAATCATAATTTATGTTAAGTACTTGTACAACCAACTATGACGTCCAACCCTGCAGAGAAAAATAAAAGAGAGACAAGAGTTTTGGCAGTGTTTAGGTCTTATGCTTCACTCCTGCGTGAGTAAAACCAAAAAAAAATGATTGCGCTTATCCTAGCTGAACTGGATTAAAATTAAAGTTAAGTGATGTTTGTTTACCTCAGCAACCGAGTAGGTAAATTTATCCCTAAATGGAACGTACAACAGACTACCTATAATAAAAATCCCAAAGCTGTTGTACACAGTTAACGCTAGGGTATACTCCTGCTATTGCAGAACGGCTCCACTAATAAACTCCTCAAAAAAAACCCAAATCGCCGTATACAATGATTTTTCTAAAAAGAATAAATCAAAACCCACTTTAACCTGCTTACCTACTCTGAGTTTACACGAAACATGCATTGCTTAAGGTCACATCATCCCTTAATATATAAGTGAACGCAATAAACGTCGGAACAGATGTTCATGTTATAGAAATCGTAAAATATGCTCAATTAAAAAAAAATCCGCTCGCTGAAATTGCGTCGAATTAGACTAGTAAGGATGTTGTGTGTAATTAAAAAAAATAAAAGAAAATTTAAAAAAATTACCGATGGTAATAAAAAATTTACAAATAACGTCTTGGTAGGACTGCAACTCTCTAATAATTGTTAAAATGAAATTCCCAAAATTTTAACTAAATTGATGCAAACCATGGTCATGGTCAAAAAGACCCTAGGATCGTACCGAAAGGTGCGCAAAAAATTTTTAAAAATTTTTTGGTGGCGACCACAGTAGCACAATAATAAAAAAAATTAAATAGTGGCTCACTACAATGTTCAAAATATTACTCTACCCTAATAGGTGGTTTGGAGTAGGGAGAAAAAAAAATTAAAACAAATGATGATAGGTTGCTAAAACGTGAGGGTTCGAAATAAAATTATATTTTAATTCAGAAAAAAATATATTTAAATAAACTGGTAGAATCATTGTAGGGACAAGGTACTTACTATGCACCAAAAAAAAATTTTGCAACAAGAAAATCAAGTTTCCTTTCTTAAAAAAAATTTAAAAAAAAAAAATTTAAAAAATATTTTCAAAAAAAATTAAAAATGTTTAAGTGGGGTTGCAGCTCCTATTAGTGAACCTTAAAAAAAAATTTAATAGAACCAGCACCAGAAAAATCTTATTCAAGTTGTCATGCAACAGTTTTTGTTCTTTTCCTTTAAAAAACCAGTTGTCAATTCCCTTTCCTCTCCCAAAACTGTGGCAATGTGAAAAGTCAATGAGCTAGAAAAATTTATTTACTATAAAAAAAAATGTTGAAAATTAAATTTACTTAAGAATCATAAGGTATAAAAATAAAAAATCAGTTTAGGAAAAGTTTTAAAAAAATGTTTATGTTACAAAAAACAAACGATGTTAGTATATTTGTTTAAAATTATTACTAAAGGAAACAACCAACGTGAGTACTCATTTACTGTACCCCTATATTAATGTGAACCTAAGTCTTAAACTTTGCACTCAACCCCGTAAAGAATTATCCCGTGTGCCCTTCCAAAAAACAAATATGGAAACAATTTCAAGGATCACCTATAAGAACGTTGTAAAACTAAATCTGCCTACTCAAGTGTCTTTACACACAACATCTAATCAAAAAAAAATTTTACTGCTTAATGCATTCTCAGATCCCTATTCCCGGTGTTTACGAGATATAAAATTAAGTTGGGCCCACTCCACAACTATCAGTCAAAGCAAATCTACCAAATGTCCAAGGGCTAATGAGACCCCATCACCTACAAATGATATTTAGAAATGAAACAGTTGGGAATAATCCTGCGTAAAAACCAGAGAACAAAATCAAGAACCAAAAACTATTACATTAATTTTAAAAGAGCATAATAAAACTCCCGGCCCCAATTAAACTTTTGTTATCTCAACGAAACTCGGCCTAAAACCAAAAAACTTTTTATTAGACATTTCCCCTATTCCCTAAGTATAATGTCAATAAAACCCAAAAACTTGTGATTTCCATTCCAATCCCATCTGTACCCTATATATTTTTCAAACGGTTAAACACCCACAGGCGAAACAATATCTTATTTCAAAGAAAGGGTGAAGATATTTTGAAGCACCCTGTGAATATAGGACACTATTATGGAAAATTGTTCAGATCTGTGTTCTTAATACTTTCCAACCTAAATATATCTAGTCCCTCATATGCATGTTACTATTATATTATATTAATTCCTATCATAACTAAACAGATCACAAAAATTGTCTTTCTCCGCAAATCTGCAAGGTCCTGGAAGATGTGAGATTCAGCCTGTAGGCCAAATTTGGATGTATTTTAATTTAGCGAAAACCGAAGTTGCGAAATCCTAAAAAGATTAGCAGGAAGTCCTCGTTCCTCGATTTCTACACTCCGAACCAAACATTTCTTCCATTTCCACCCAGCTCGCGGGAGGAAAACCCCTAATTATGGCAATACAAAAGGTACTACTATCATATTATGCATAACAAAAAAATATATGCCCTCATCATTGTTTAGTCGCATCAAAGAAAACCTATTGTTTTTAAATTTATTCTTAGGTTGGAATCTTTTTTTAGAAATCAATGATCTTAAATTTATTGTTTAACCTGAACACTTTCCCATTTATTCCACAAAATTTTGCTTCATTATTTGAGGTCACCAGTATGAAATTATTTTAAAATTAAAAAAAATTAAATAACAAAAATTATTTCCCAATTGTCCACAACTTCCAAGTTTTCATCCCTAAATACCTAGGTACTTTCTCAGTCTACCACCATCCATCGTTATCCAACATAACGCTTTAATTTCAGAAGCAACAAAACGAAGATTAAGTGAAAAGCTAAGCAAGTATGTTGGAAGTTGCTTTACAATGGGCGCAGATGTAAGGCCCCTTTAAGTACACGCCACTGTCCTGAAATGCAAACTAACGAAAAAACTGAAGACTAGCATATCTGCCGTCAACTAACATTTGGCATGAAATTAAAATAATTTCATATCATACCAGTATCCTCAAAAACAAAACGTTTTTCATTATATAAGACCCAAACACTTAACCAATTAATTTTGTTATTTAAAATTATGATTTGGAAGTAAAAGATTTATTTATTCCTGCCTGATCAACTAAGACAAAAAAAGTTCACCTTTTTGTAACTCACGAAGTTCCCGTTTGGTCCCCTAAAAAAAATATAACCTGTCTGGTCACCCTTTAAAACTACGACCCCTATACAAACCGTTTTGACCAAAACAAGAATTCGAGAAGTTATGTTAACAGAAAGGAAATAATTTTTTACGAAAAATTAAATTATTTAAAAAAAATAAAATTTTGAAATATTTTTACCAATTACCACCGCCTAGCATTTATATTTAGTTGAAAGTCTCTCTTAAATTCACTGACCAATTTTTCGGCCTCAAAATGACATTACTTAAAAAATTTACTGAACTTTACAAATGAACTCTACAAATGAACTAAAAAAAATCAAAAAAACTTATATCTATATCTGTCTCAGTTAAACATTTCTTTTGTGGTATTATATCTAGTTGGGCTTCAAATTCATTTTCCCTGTATTCAATCCGGAGCAGGCAAAACTTCTCAAGGCTCAAACATAAATGTTTGCTCTCCAATGGCCATGACCAAGCTATGACCTGAACGCAGAAAAAAAATACAGAAAAAAAAATAATTGTGAACCAGAAACTTTAATTGGTAGAAATACCCGTAGGTCATTTTAAAAAAAAATGCACTCCAAAGCCCAACGCTGTATTTTCCACCAAAAAAATTTGACCAGTCACGAAACACAACTAGACAACTAAACCAAAGACCTAAAAACTGTCTTTCAAAAAAAATACCCCAAAAAAAAAAATGTCAACTGGACTTTTGGCATTGATCTTCAGCCAAGGTGTCACTCTAGGGGTTTTAGCCTTGTGTTTCCTAACCTCCCGAGCCGACACTAGTAGTGTACCCTCCTCTGACCCGATGTAACTGAGTGACGTAAGTTCTTAATTGTCATCAACAGTTACCTCCAAAAAAACAAGAAAAGAAAATGACAAAGCAAAATAAACTCATTTTCCTTTTCCTTTATTACTAATTAATACTTTCAACTTAACAAAGCTACCAGCTGTTAAGCTATATTTACCCTAAAACAACCTAGCCAAGAAAAATTTGTGTGAAACCCTGTAAAAATATTCCAAATACCAAGTGGTGATATCCCACAAAAAATTAAGATCGCCAAAAAAAATTACCTTGTTGACCTAAATAAATTGACTGCACTAAAAAATAATCGGTGAAACAATTTCTATCTTATCACAAGCAGGAAATAATAACATAAATAAATGAACCTGCAAAAAAAATTGTTAGAAAAAACACACTACCTATGTCATATATTTAAAACATAAAAAGACCATGTCTGGAAATCCATCCACCTATAAATCAACAAAAAAATTGAAGTAAATTTACATTGTTGTATTTATTTTTCTTAAAAAATTTTTTAAAAAACTAAAACATGTTTTTCCTACAAAAACTTTAAAGAATTAAGAACATGAATTGGACTGTTCAATAAAAACTCCCATGTTTTTTTATCAACTTATTATTCCTTAATAAATAAAAATGGATCTTTTATTTTCCCAGAAAAACCCTGTGAAGATAAGCTAATAAAAACTATGAGAATCCCTAAAACAACAAAACGAGTTCCAAATCAACGTTCAAATATTACTAAAAAAAAATATTTAAAAAAAATGTTATTTCCAAAAACCAATGATCTTGTTTTTTATGGAAAAAAAATGATTGAGTGTCAAAACCACCCACAACCACTGAAAGCCTCTAACCTGGCTTTGGCTGTACCACAAAAAAATTTTCTCAAAAAAAAATTAAAAAAACCATTTGTCTTTTTTTCCAAATTCAAAAAAAACCAAAAAAAAATTACATCAGATGTTAAAAAACTAGCCAAAAACACACGTAGGGCGCCAATTTGTGGCCTTAAAAAAAGTTAAAAAAATTTGGGCGCCAATTTGTGGCCTATTAAAATGCGTTGTGTGACATTTGTGGCAGCTTGAAGACGTTGCCGCCATTTTGTGACACAACAAACCCATTGAATAATTAAACAAATATCTGGAAGCAGAACTGTATTTTCCAGCTAGGTAAAACATTGATATGCCCGGTAACTTTTATACAGTGGAGAAGGGGGGGGTTCAGAAATAAGAAAATTTTAAGTGCGCCACATTATTTAATACCAATGTTTTACAAAGAAGATCTTAAATAAAATACAGTTCAACCCAAACGTTGTAGCCAAACAATGAAATTCTATACTTCCGAGGCTTCCAGAATATTTGTGTAATTAAAAAGCCAAAAAAAAAAAAAATAAACAGAATAAAATTCTATTAGATCGAATTCAGATGACAAAACAGAAATACTTTACAGGTAGATGGACTCCTTTAACAGGTCATAGTGTACCTACACCTGAGTCAGTAGTGTGAGACTCGGTTACATAAATGATTGAAAAAAAAAAATAAATATACTTCCAAAGTTATTCTGTCATAGGGGAGATCTGGACCAAATATCCGCTGTCATCATTCTACGCTAGGTCGAATGAGACAGACAGCAACCCAGTCCGAGATCTACCCCATGAGGTAAAACAGTGTGAAGAAACCGCTAAAACATATAATCTCATCTCTCTTTTGTCTCCGCAAAGTTGGTCACTGGGTTGCACAAATAACACAAAAATTTAGTTCATCTTGTTTATTTTCACAGGAGGATGAAAATGAAATTGATTAAAGTACAAAAAAAGTATTGAAATCTGAGGAAAATACTTGAAACATGAAATATAAACCAATGAAATTGGCGGGAACGAGTCAGCGCCAAAATAACCGCAATAGTAATTTCACAATAAAATTTAGCTTAATAGTACCGCAAAATTGGGGTTATGACGTCATACCTTTACCTTGCGTTTACAAGAATTTCAAAAGTTATACTTTAAAAAAAAATTATATGGAAATTATAGCAAAAAAATTATATAAAAAGATTATATATGGAAAACAATTATAGTTATGGCTTGCTCCTACCTTGGTCCTGCAATTATTTAATTGTTGGTGTTTTGTTTAGTAAACCTGGAGTTGTCCAGACATCCTCTCACTGCTCTCGCTGCTCCTGGCTTGCCCGCGCCTCCCCTAATGCCCGCTTAGCACATCACGCTAGGGCAGCACATGGTGGTCAAAATGTTGGTTCTTGCCCGAGCGTAGAAACCCTGTGGAAAATGAAATGTTTCAGTTTCCTGGAATTCGTCAATTTTGCACGAAGTTCCCCTACACAGTAACTTAAATCGATAATCCCATGTCGACTCAATAAAACAAAGTAGATTTAAACAGATGAACTAAAATAATCCTAACGTACCTTTCTCAGGGTTATAACTGGCCCGTCCGGCTTCCCACCAGCGTCCAGCCCAACTGTCCCGTCGCTGGAATTGACAGGGCTGTAGACAAAGGAGAAAAACAATATATAGTTTTTATCCAACACGTGGTTAAAAGAAAAATATAAAAACGCCAACAAATCCCCACGTCCTTTGTCAAAAAAAGTACATTTCCCACGAAAAATAATTACAATTTGGGAGGCAATTATTATCTTGAAGAGTACTCAAATAATAAAAAAAAATGAAAAAAAAAATAAAATCGAACTTACCGATGCTCTTTCCGTGCAAATGGCGTAGGCCGACTTAAAATTCCCCTCAAAAGGGTGCGAGCGTCACTCCAGATTGCCTAGACACGACGGACTCACTTCCACAGTTTCTGGGATATCTCCTACAATCGCTGTAGTGCCAATCACCAAAAACAAAGGCGATCCCAGAAACTGTTGTCGACCCAGCCAAAATTCGTTCGCAAAGAGAGACAAAGCACTTAGTCGAGAATACCAGAATAATGCAGTGGCCGGAAACCGTTTTGTAAATTTGGTGGGGAGTGGGGACGGTAAAACGCAATAGTACCAACCTAATCTTCCCGGTGAAATTCAAATAACCTATTTATAAAAAACTTTTCCGCCAAAAATAAATCTCTACATTCAGTGGCAAGCCTGGAAGAAAAACCCGGGGTTTTCAAAGTAACCAATGAGGAGATACAGCGATAGTTCTATACAGGTATATAGGGGGCAGCACCGACCAAGTGGACATTGCAATCCGGTAAAACGTACATTGAGGTGTTGTCGGATCTATTTCCACGGTTGGAATTTTTATAACAAGGACGTCGAGACACCCTCCATACAAGACCGAACATTTGCCTACCGGACCCCCACCAACATATCAAGTAGAAGAAGAATAACCCGACGGACTAGAAGAAGCTCAGCATTGAAACCATCAACTGTAAAACCAATTACTGGAGATCAGGGCATGCAGCAAACCCAGGAATATTCGAACACTCAACCAATTCCCATATGAGTAAAGCTATACTAAGTGTAGAATTTAGTTGTATTTTAGCTACAGTTTTAGTCACAAGTTTCCTTGCCCTTTATATATGTTTTCTCTAAGATTCATATGGTTTGACGCCATTCTTGTAAAACATTTCTACTGTAATAAAGTTGTTTCTGAACCTGAACCCAAAAATACACACTGAACTACTGCTAAGAAGCTCGGCACAAGAGTGTTCAGATGTTAACTCACACGATTTCGTTTATTCTTTTAGTCTTGGTTTTAATCCCTCGTTTATCTCCCATTTACAAAAGTGCATAACTCGTATTTATTTTATCCTTTCCCTATCAAATTAATAAAGATATCAAAGTGGCGGAGCCTCGGTTGTTCCTGGTCGACCCAAATATGTTTTTGTACTATCAAAACTAGTTAATCCGTGAAGGATATGAGGTTCGGATTGTCCCAATATCCTCGAAATAAACGTAAGGGAATGAAATGTTCATCTAAATGTTTCCTTCCTGTTACTGAAACCATTTGTGATGCGGCAACGCCGCCATTCCCCAGCATAACAGCTGTTTAACTTTATGAACGTCAAGTGAATCACAAAATTCCACAGATAAAAACAAAACAATCAAAATTTTTATGTGATTTTTCCCGAAGCCTGTGATCTTAAATTCCAATTACGATGTCCAGATAATGCGATGTGCGTAGTGTCCACAGTAATTCGATGGAATGCCTCTTTTTAAGGTAACTTCCTAGACCCTATATAACCTCCAAACCTAGCTCTATAAAATACCCTTACTTGTGTACAGAAAGACGAATCAAAGAGCCTTGATTATTTACCTAGATAAACAAATATGTAACGTTGTCTTAAACGTAAAAATGACACGTTACAAAGTATGATGACCTGTGAAGGAAGTGTGGGTTTTCTTTTTCATTGTTGTTTATTCTACGGCATTCCTTACTTTTTTAATTTCTTTTTAACATAGCCACAAATGTTATTAACAAATTTTATAGTCCCATTTTATTGATGATGATTCATATGTGAGTGGGCCTTGCAGCCCTCCCAAGTAACATTTCTTTCTTTATAACAAGCTAAAAGGTTGCCAGCGCCTTTCCTTAAAACTATTAGTTTCAATGTTTGGTCGCTAGCACGTTCCCATTACCCTTATATACCCCTTAGACCTCCTAAATAGGACTCCCCAATTGGTGGTGGCAACCTATGTTTTAAACTCACTATAAAACCATAAGAAATAAACTCCAGCTTCGCCCTCTAGCGGTTCCACCAGTATAGAACCTTCTAGAGCCTAAAGCTATTATGCCAGGTTCTTAAGTCAACTCTGAAACGTCCTCTATCCTATTATAAAACTAGATTTGGTATCCTGGCGATTCTGTTGAATACCTTTAGAGTAAAGAAGTTTTCCTATAAAAGCTATAGCGATATTTTAGATTCACAATGGCTATATAAAATAATTTAGGTCACAAAATTGCCAAAAATGTCAGAGTCCCAAAATTATTTTATCACAAAAATATACCGAGTTTTTCGTTTTGTTGATTGCCTGCCAGATTTATTTTTCGGATAAAATTGTTTCTAAAAAGCTCTCAAAACAAGCGCGCCAGCTCAAAAATGCTTTTTAATAGTTTTTTGATAACAAAATAACAAATATTTAAAATTAAAAAAAATAATTTACACTATTCACCATTAAAAAAGTCTGTTTGGTTTACATAAATCAAAATTAATGTAAAATTATTGTTAAAAAACACTGCTAAAACGACTAAATAAATATTTTCTCTTTACAATATTTTTTAAATAAATTTATATACGTCATTATGGTTTTATAGTGGTAACTTGGTTTTATTTGTTACTGTATCGCAACAAGGATTTTTGAGTGCCCTTATGAAACCAACAAAAAAGAACAAAGTAAACATAGTCAACATAACCTCACTTAAATTTTTTGTATTTGTTTTTTAAAGTGTTTAAAAGCGTATAATTCAACACTTTTAAATGTTTTTTATCGTGCAATTTCGACACAATCGATAGGGCCAGTGCAATGATATTCGTTGTGCCTGCAGGTTGGAGGGCAACCTCTTATATTGGCAGTCTAAACAGGCCTTATCTAGGCCTGATTGTCCTACCCAGGAGGACGGAAACTCAACAATTATTAGTTATTGGGCTTTAAATAATCAATCTTGCAATAGGTAGGTACCAATCTGTACCTAGGTATATCTATTATTTTTACCAGAAATACATAAAAAAAATAAAAACATAAAGTATTTACTTACTTCTGTTAGAACCCTTAAGGAAACAAGGTTTTATATAGCCGCCTATTTAAATAATATTTAATATACAGCTATGGGTAACTATAAATACAAAAGAATTAAGTTTACCTTTAAGCCTTCCTATAAAACCTTTTTAAAATGCCTAAAAGTAATGGCAAAAACCAAAAGTCTAAAGTTTATATTTACCACTCTTAAAAACCTTAAGGAAACTAGGTTCTATATGGCCGCCTATCTAATCATATTTACTTTTAAACTACTGGTAACTATAAAAACAAAAGGATATAAGGTAACCTTTTAGCTCTATTATAAAACACTTTTGTGATGACCTAAAGTAATGAAAAAAACTAAATGACCAAAGTCTATATATATTTCTTTTTAAAAACTTTAGGTAAAAGAGTTTTATAAGACCATCTTTATAAATCAGAAATCAATAAAACCAAAAGTATCTAAAAGGAACAGAAGGAATATCAGTTTTATTATACTCCCTTTATGAATCACTTTTTGGTTGTATAACACCTCTTTAGGTAATTGGCAATATAAATTACCTTTATGTAGCCCAATTGATCCTAAAGCCCATAACGGCACCCTCTAAATAACCTAGGAACCAAATTAATAAAACCTTGAGTGGTAATAATGTTACTTGGGCTTTCACTGCGACCACTAGTGTTGTGGCTCACTTTTGAGTGGTTTCTTAGGCATACAGTGGCCTAATCCTCCAAAAAGGTTAGCTATCAGTTTGGATGAGACACTGTTCAGATCTTCTGAATCAATCGAAGTTTTACCGAAAGTGTTTTGACGTAAACGTGCAATAGCCGGACATTCGCACAGTACATATCTAACTGTTTCGTCATCCTCCACACAGACTCTACATTCGGTCTCTTCTGTTATTCCACTTCTGTGAATGAGTACTCTTAGTCGACAGTGACCCGTAAAAAGTCCATTCACTATACGGATCTCCTGTCTGGTACGTCCAATGATATTCCTGGCTCTCCTCTGACAAGGTTCTTTAATGAACCCTTTGGAGTGAGCCAGTTCTGGTATATTCATTCAGAATTGTTGGAAGCTGTTCTCCATCCGTCTCAATATGATTAATTTAGCAGCATTGTATGATATCCCCAGGGCTGTAAACAACAAGTGAAATTAAAGAAAGAAAAATAAGAAAAAAGTTTTCTGCTTCGGCCGGGGATCGAACTCGGGTCTCTTGCTATCTAGGCAAACAACCAGGGCTGGTTCGGGGCGGAAAAATTCGCCATATACCGCTTCCCTCGCTGCTTGGTCTACGGCCTCATTTACCTCGTTTGGCCCCATTTTGTTATGTTTAAAATAAATGGATCCATGACGGATCTGATACCTTCCTAGCCCCTTAGCACATTCCACGCTATATTAGCCTTAAAAACAGATTTTCTGAAAACTAAGGCAATTTTCCTATAGTTTTTTAGTACATCCTTATAAAATATAATTTTTTAGACATATTGTCCATATTTTTTAGCCCACGTTATTTTTTATTGCACAAAACTTAAACTACAAGTCAACTAAATGTGATCATTTAGTATCAAAGGTGAACCGAGGACTTGGGAAGTAAACAAAGATGTAGGTCATCGGATTATTTTTGAAGCTGAAACGAACACATTATTTTCTTCGAATTTTTATTTTTGTGTAAAGAGAAATGAAGCGGGTTAAAAAAATAACGACTGGTATCTCTGAAATTTATTATTTTATAAGAATATACTAAAAAATAGTAGGAAAATTGCCTTAGTTTTCAAAAAATTCAAAATATATTAGTTGTTCATATCATATCTAACTTTTGTTTACAAAAATCAGCTGGACCACCAGTGATGTGAAAATTCGACATATATATATATAAGATCCGAACACCGGTCTATTCTATCCACCGTGGGTCTGATTATCCAGGAGAGTACCCAAAGGAGAAGAAGGAAGCGTGTTGAGCCAAGCGTTACTTTCTGGTTCTTCAAGAGCAAAACATCTAGCTTTGGTTCTAGGATCTTAGTTAGTAGTAGTTGGAATTTGCAAATAAATCACTTAACCAATAAATTGAGATACCTAATATCTGGATTTAAATGTCTCAGATTGAACCTTAAATTACCGTAGCTTAGAACACTGTATTATGCTCTGGTTCAATCTCATTTGACCTATGGTATTTCTGGGTGGGGAGGAGTCAATGAGTTTAACATTAACAAACTAAAAACCACTCAAAAATGGATTAATAAAATAATCTATAATAAAAACTTAAAATATCCAACTGAATAGTTGTTTGATAATTCTAGATTTTTAAAAATTGCCATAAGAATTTTTAATAGAAAAGAAAAAATTGAGATTTACCACCACCCACATAGAACTAGAAGCGTTGTGAAGCAAAAAACAAAAACCCTAAGGTCGAATAAGGTAATAGGGACCAAATACATAAGCCCTATTGTACCAAAATTATTTAACTTAATACCTAGTGAAATTGAAAAAGTAAAACAATAAAAAAAATATAAATTCTTAATAAAAAACTGGATATACAAACGAATATAGAAATTGAAAATTTGTTTCATTGAAATTAAAGTTTAAATTATGTATACCTTTTTTTACAAAATGTGTCAATTTCAAAATAGTGTTTAAAAACCCGATAGTGTCTCGTAAAACCCGATAGTGACAACTTAACCAGATAATGACAAGTTAACCCGATAGTGACAAGCTAACCCAATAGTGACAACTTAACCCAATCAGTTAAAAATAAAACTCTACATTATGACTCTAAAATCTAATAACTTTAACGCAACAAGTGGGTAATACCACTTCATGTGTTTTTGTTTATTTTTACTTGTTTTTCTTGAAAATAAACATTTTATTTATTTATATTTTATTTATATATTTATTATTATATTTTAATATTAGCAAAATTTTGACTAAAATCGTTTTTTTATTTGTTTTTGTTTTCTGAGGAAGGGAAATGCTTCTTACTTACTTTTTCTACAATAATCGGTTCCTCTCTTTATCTGCTGTTGAATGTAGTTGAATATCTTTAATTGCTTTTGTTTTTTGTACAGGATTGCTCATATTTTTTTTAGGTCCGACTTTACCAATACAGATTTTGTAAGGCCTGCGAATCCAACAGAATGTTACGAAACAGAATCCAGTACCAGCACTAGTGACTTTAATAAAGACTCAAGTAGAAATTACTCTAATTCTGTGAAGACTATTGTATTCAATGAGGTAAGGATAAGTACACAGTTTGTTTAAGCAGAAACATTAATCGAGAAGTTTTCACCATGAGCTCGTAAGGGTTTTGAAAGAACTCTTTTATGGAAAAAGTATTTAATATAAAAGGGAACTATAAAATAATTAAAATGTCCTAAAGCCGTGGAGGCGGTGCAGAGTTATATCGGAATAGAAATATTAAATATTGTAGGCAAAAATCGAATTCTAAGGGTTTTGAATAAACTCTTTTTTGGGCAAATTCTCAAAAAACTTTTTTGCATTTTTACTTATTCCGTGGTGCCGGGGAAAATAGAGATAAGTCCATTTTTGTTCAAAACGAGATACTTGTCTTGATTTTGGATGTATATATCAAAACCTTGCTATGGGCCAAACAGTATAAGTCAGATCATATTTGTATTTTAGTATAAATATTTGAGTATCATCATTATCAGTATTAAACCTGATTTGTAGTTTGTAAGCAAACTTTAAGTTATTTTGCTGAACATTCTTAATAACTGACTTATCTCCTTTTTCCCCGGCACCACGGAATTGGATTTGACCAAAGCTAAAGCGGCAAATCTAAAATGACCGCCGTCCCGTCCTTGCTTTATATTAAATACTTTTCCCATGAAAGTGTTATTTCAAAACCCTAACGCGCTCTTTTTATGCCATACGCAGAGCCCCCCTTAAACTAAACAGCGCGACATAAAACAGCGCTGTGACAAATAGCGCACCATTTTTTTTAGGTTGAATTTCCAAAAGAAGACATTTTCACCAACAATTTGGAGGGTTTTGAGGAACTTATCACTAGCAAGGAAATTCCTGCGTCAAAGAAGCGAAAAACTACAAAGGATAAAAATGACAAAGACAAACAGAAACGTTCGAAAAAAGATGCTGTTTCTCAAAATAAAATTTTAGGTAATTTAATAAGACTAACTCTTATATAAAAAAAATCGGAATCAGATTTTCACTTCTTCTGTCATAATAACACATATAGTAAAAAGTCTGATGTGATTTTAGATAAAGTCGGTGTAATAATTAACTTTTAAAACAGGTATTTTCCAAAATTTTCAATTGTAATTTTTTTTGTAAATTTTAAATCCAAACAAAAACAAACTAGGATGTTACCCTCTTGAATTTTATACTATTCATATTTTGGTGTAAAAAAGTTTATTTTCAAGATATTACCGACAAACACCAAAGTGTGCTATTTTCTTAGAAATTAACTTACTTTAAAAAAATTATAACTCCGCTACTGATAATCCCAAGTTAACAGTTTTTATGCCGATTGATGAATAATTTTATCTTCTTTAATTAATTACTGTTGATGGTTTGTTTTGTATCATACTGTGTTTTAGAGATATTCACACAAAAATTTAAAAATTATTAATCGCTGGCCATTCTCCGAAAAGATTTTCTCGATAACTTAAAAAATGATAGAGCGCTGAAAAACTATAAGGCTCTTAAGAATATGACCCTGTATCTTTGTCTAAAATTTCATAAAATTAGGTTTAGACCTTTACGAGTTATAGCGCCAATATTCTATTTTCTTAGAAGTTTAAATAAATTATAACTCCGCCACTAGTAATTCCAAATTAACAGTTTTGACGCCGTTTGATGAATAATTTTATCTTCTTTAATTCATTACTTGCAAAGTTTTTTGTAAAATGATGCGTTTTAGAAATGTAGCCAAAAAAGTTAAAAATAACTGATGGCCATTCTCCGAAAAGATTTTCCATATAAGTTTCCTGAAAAAAATGGTAATGCACTGCAAAACTATAATGCTTTTAAAAATACGACCCTGTATCTTGTGTATAATTTTATTAAATCAGGTTTAGGAATTTACAAGTTAAAGCGGCAACATGCGAAAGGACAGACAGACGTACAAACATACATGCAGACAAGGCGGCGGAAGACAAAAATGAGATATTCTTTCATGGCGATAGATCCAAAAGAATTTTTGAAAATGTCATTTTTGCCTTTGGGATTGAGAAAATATTAGATTTTTCAGACTCCACTTATGACATTCGTTTTTAGAGTCGGACAGCAGTAGTGAAAGCGACTACGAACAAAATTTTGACAATCTGCCCAGTCTGTCGCCTATGGTTCGGACAAGCTCACCGAAGAAATCTAAAAACTCGCCGAAATTGCCTAAAAAGAAGAACAAACGGCTGTCTGAAGAACCTATAGAATCTTTGGAAGAAAGCACAGGAAAAAAAAAGAAGAAACGTAGATCTTCAGTTCCGGAAAACATTGATAATGAACTTGAAATCGAAGTTGAGGATACTTCTTTAGGGTCAGTCGAAAAATTAAGTTTTAAAATGTTTTTTTCGTAGAATTAATCTGCCACAAGCATATAGATTTTATTTAGTAAAAATATGTTGTAGTTGTAAAAACTTTCTTCTTTCTATAGGACTTCAGTTCTTGAGGAGTCGTTAATTTCCAGGAAGAAGAAAAGTAAAGACGCTAAAGTCCATGATGATTCGCTACAAGGTAATGTAAAACTTGAAGTTCAATTATATAAGAGTTCGTGTCAACATAAGTATAGGAATCTACACCTAAATTTTAACTCTAATCATTCTGTTGCTATAAATCAAGGAGTTATAAGAAGTGCGTATTTAACAGCTGTAATATAAAGTTACAACATTAAAAGTGACTTACAACAGAATGGTTATGCCAAGAAATTAATAAACTCAACGATGTCCAAAATTAAAAGAAACCAAACGTAGAAAATTCTCAAAATAATAATCCGTAATGGTTGCACAGACTTCAAAAAAACTGGTTGGTTGTTATTAACATTCTACCGGGTGGGCCAAAAAAAACCGGACAATTTTTTTTTCGTTATAATTTTTGAACAATACAATCGATTTTAATGCGACAAACTGCACTTGGTTTATTCTTGTGTTTTAATAATTTTTTTAAATTAGTAAAAAAGCTGCACGCACAACAAGGTAAGAATCAGCAAACTGGGTTCAGTGGTTTATAAAAAAAATATGTTTGTTTCAACCATTGTTTTACATATTATTATGATCTTTAAAGAAAAATCAATTCTAACCAGGATGTTTTTTATTTTATCAAAATCGGTTCAGTAGTAATGATTTTATAAGGAAATAAATTTCGACATGATTGGCAAGGCAATCGTATAATATTGAAAACAATTCGCAACGCAAGAATAAATGAGCATCTTTGAAGGGTATAATTTAATTTCGTCCGCCATGTTGGATTTTGAGATGGCGGTCAAAAAAACATATTTAGTCAAAACAACGATTACTTCTCTGCCAAGTGCAGTTTGTTCCATTAAAATCGATTATATAGTTCAAAAGTTATAATGAAAAAAATTGTCCGGTTTTTTTGGCCCACCCGGTATATATTAGGTGAAAAAACCCTGAAACTTGGAAAAAAATAGGTGCAAGCTGGATTTTTGTATAATTATTCCTTAGCAACTGGGACACATCCCCACATATTTACCGCCAAAATCCCCCTTGAACTTCAGCCAAATTATTCGGTCTATAACATAAAATTAAGAAACAAACCAAACCTTTTCTTGTTATCTTGTTTTAAAATGTTGGTACTTTATAATATTAAGCTTGATCCCCACTTGTACAAGACACCATGTGCTTAAATTTAGTTTTTATTTCTTTAAAGTTAAACAACTTTAAGTAAGGGTTAGGCCAATGGTCAATAATAGCCGGACTGTCAGTGTTTGGAGGCCTATAAGTTTTTTTATTTGTGAAAATTTAATTTTGGTGTAAATTACTTACTTTTTTTAGAAAAACTGCCAATTTTTTTTAATTCAATTTAACATTAACAAACTTAATGTCTATTACAGGGAAAATACAAAACAAATTCATAATAAAAATATGTAATAATAAAAAAAATTATTTCATAATAAAAATAATGTAAACAACTGAAACCAAATAAAATCCTGTCACGTTATTTTATTTTAATTTAAAAACATATTGTTTTGTATATTTTTTAAATAAATGAAGAGGTTTAATGTCTTTAATACTTTGTGGTAGAATATTGTAAATGGTAATACCTGAATATAATAAACATTTTTTGCCAATATTAGTTTTAAACTGTCTTAATTTAATATTTTTATTTTGGCGATTTGTTTTTGTTTAGGTCTTACGGTAGTTGACGAAGCGCTTGAAAGTCCAAGGAAAAAATGCAAGAAAAAAAAGAAAAAAGCTAGTAACAAAGAAACTGAAGAGTCTAGAGACGAAAGTATTTTAGATCAGATAGAGATGGATGCTCAAAACTTTTTCAAGGAAACTGACAAGCAAATCGAAGGTAACTTTAGTTTTAATCTTTCACAGAATCCTATAGTTTTATATAAAAAAATAACTTCTTTTTGACACGAGTTTGAATATTTTCAGAAACTAGAATATTTTTAGAAGAAACCCTGCAGATCAAGAAGAAAAAGAAGGCTAACAAAAAAAAGAAGAAACAAAATAACACGACAGAAAATGAAGATGATAATGTTGCAATAGAAGAAAAAGAAATCAGCAGAAAGAAGAAGAAACAAAGCGTCGAAATTGAAGAAAGCGTAGCAATTCAAGAAGTAGAACAAATCAGCAAAAGAAAAAAGAAACATAGCAATAATACGAGCACAACAGAAAATGAAGAAAGCAGTACTGTCATCGAAGAAGCAGAAAAACCAAGCGTTCAAAAAATTGACGAAGGTAGCAGCAATAATCCTAGAGAAGATGAAGATGTTGGCAACAATAAAGAGGATGACGACGTTATTTTAATTGACAATACGCCTGCGCCAATAGAAATTCTGGAATCTGACAATGACAGCGATTTAGTTGATGGTTAGTACAATTTAATTTTTGACGCTTGGATTCACATTTTAGTTCATGCCCTACAGGTTCAGATACTGCGTTTAATGAGAGAAGCAATATACTTAACATGGATAGTCATAAGACTTCCCGAAAATTTTACCAGGGGTGCTTTTTGACAGTTTTTTGCTAATAACTCGAAAACTGTCAACATTTTTAGAAATCATGTTGAAATCATTTTTTGAGCACACAAAATTTCCTTTCCATCGATGTACATGAGTCTCCTCTGAAAGCCGTGGTACACGTGCCATAGGCGTACCAAAAAGAGGGAAATTTTTGTTTTTTCTTGTATTTTTTATCTTTGACACATTGTTTTCCCAAACAAGTATATTTAGTCAAAAATCCATCCATTTTCAAAACAAAAAATATAAATTACATAATTTTACAAATTGTTTATAACTTAAATTTTATCACCAAATATATGATGCATTGCACTACCCTTTCAGTTTGTAGTACTGCTAAGATATAATGCTTGTGCATGATAGGTTTTTATATTATTTTCCATGTGGATTTGTCTTTAGTTTGAATAATAATTGGACGTTTTTTTAGATGGTCCGATTATGGAAAGTCCCAACTTAGTGTTGGCAAACATTACTTCAATAATTAATGAACCCGACAAACCTGTTTCCGAAAAAGATTATTCCGAATTTGATGTGGCCAACTTGCAAGCGAAGATGTCAGGTAAGTAAGTTTTAGTTTACAAGTCTCTTGGTTCGGTTCTGGGGGATAGGCAGAGATGGAGGATGTAGAAGACCAAATACTTTAGAGCATAAATATTGGTTAAAAAATAGAAGAGTGAAGCAATCATAGCTTGCTTTGAAAACAATGGCAAATTTAAATTCGCAGACGCAAATGTTAAAGTGCGCATGCGTATGTTTTGGCAGGCCTTATATTGTGGTATTTCATGCTATTTTTTGTCTTCATGTAATTATTAGGTCAATTAATTGTATTTTATAAAAATTACGTGTTTATGTCCGTTTGACAGATTTTTAATCTGTATGTTGTTTTAGACTGTTTTAAATGTTTTTTAATTTTTTATTTTTGTGTGTTCCAGTTTTTCATTTGTTTCAAAGATGATTCTTAACTGTCTACCAGACCACTTAATAATGGTTTTTTAAAAACCGAAACGCGTTGTGATTAGACAATAAAATATTTGTGAAGTAAGCAGGACTTTTCGTTTCTTCTCCTTTAACAATGGTTCAAGGACTTCACCCTGGAGAAATCTACTATTTTTTGTGTTTATACAAAAAATATGTGGAGGAGTTGGTTTTCTAAAGTGGGTATCCACATTTTATTTTGCCTTTTCAGTTTTCATCATCTTGATTTCATTCCCTGTCCATCCATTTTGGTTGCACCGTACTGATCAACTCTAACAACAGGCTATCATGACCCCTTCCTGAGGACTAGCCCGAAAAATTATTTAGTGTTTGACTACTCCTCGACAAATTCCTTTTATATTTAATATTAAACATGGGCTTAGGATACCTACTACGATTGACTTTAGCTGTCTCCGTAGTGATTTTTGTCTCAGACCCGAGAGTAACCTAGCTGATACTACAAATTGGCAGTTGCTTTTCTAAAGTGGGTATCCACATTCCCTGTCCATCCATTTTACACAACATAATTATGTTTGAAACATAAATCTTTTACTTCACCTCGAAAAATTCGTTTTATGTTTTATATTAAACCTCGGTTTAGGATACCTACTATGATTGACTTTAGCTGCCTCCGTAGTGGTTACATTTTTGTCTCAGACCCGAGACTGGGAGAAATGAGACTGTTATACCATATACCTTTAAAATCTTGGACGATTTGTTTTTTGTCCTTTATGATGATCGATAGGGATTTATTTGCACTACTGAAAGGGTTTTCTATGTTTTGTAGATGATCCCAGCCTGTGGCAAATCAGCATTCACGATCGAGTCGTTGACTCGGGCAAGAAACGTGGACCGAGATGCCTAAGATGTAAACAGTTCGGACACATCATGGTGAGATGTAAAAACAAACCGTCGCAACCGAGTTGTCAGTTGTGCGGCGAAGTCGGACACCTAGAACCGAGATGTCACAACAAGATTTGTTTTTCGGTAAGTTCTTTTTATGAAGCTTTTTCTTCCTTTTGTTTTGGTTCGGTTATATAGTCCTTGCCATAGGCAGTTACACTTTTGTGACATTTCTAACCTCTTTATTTATCATATGCATACTGAAAGCTACAAAAAAATCTGAAAAATGGCAGTTTTACCTTTAATTTTATACCAACATAACATATATATTTTTAATATATTTCTGGTTAGGAAGTATGTTTATTTCATGTCAAAGTCGCAACTATGTATGGCGTAACCTTGGTTCATCTTCCTTTTTCTAAAACTCTCTTCACCGTCTTCTACTACTTACTGAGGTTGTAAGTTTGATCGTAATCCACGGCTGAGGGACTAAGTCCATCCATCTCCATAACTGACAGACAAGCAGTCTTAAGAGCGCTTGATTCCTGTACTTGTGCAGGCGCTGGAGGTAGTTGAGTATGGAAAATATGAGGACCGCAGTTTTGACAATGGATTCTAGCTAGCATGGCAACATCTTGCATTGTCAAATTGCGGTCCTCATATTTTGCATACTCAACTACCTCTAGCGCCTGCACTATACGGTTTCACTGAGAACGGTGAGCTCCTTAGGGACTCACGGAACAATGTATGGATACCCGGCCATTTTGGACATAAGGGAAATGAGGCCGCAGACCAATCGGCGAGGGAAGCGGCATCTGCCGATTTTTTCGTCCCCCTTGGGATACTATGTTGCTAAATCAACCATATTGAAAAAGATGGAGAACAGTTTCCAACAATACTGGATAAATGAGAACTGACTCAATCTCTAAAGAGTTCATTAAATGACCTTGTAGAAAAGAACCAGGAACATCACTGGACTTAATACCAGACAGGAGATCCGTATAGTGACTGGACTCTAGAGTCACTTCCGACCAAGAGTACCCATGCACACACATGGCGAAACAGTCAGACATGTCTTTGCGGATGTCCAGCTATTGCACGTTTATGTCAGTAAATCTCAGATTGAACAGTGTCTCATCCAAACTGATAGCTAGTCTTTTTGGAGGACTAGGCATAAAGTGATGTAAAACCACTTTAAAGTGAGTTACAATAGACCCACTGGTGATCGCAGTTGAAGGGCTGCAAGGCCCACTTACATATGAATCATCATCATCCATATCAAATTACAAAAATAACATTATCTAGTATCTTTTAATCTATTTTCCTCAATTCTAATGTCCAATTTTATTTTAATAATTTTTTGTTTAACTATACTTTCTGATATAACCACTAAAAAATATCCCCGAATAAATGTTAGGGTGTTGTTAACCTGAACACTAGATACTAACCTACAGCCCCCTCAAATTAACAAACCTGATCCTTTTCGTATATTGGGTGCTGTTAACCTGACCTGAACACTAAATACTAACCCACAGCCCCCTCACATTAACAAGCGTGATCCTTGTATATTGCAACACTTCAAAGGCTGATAGTTCTTAGTATTTTTTTTGTCTTAATAATGAATTGTAAACCAAGGCCAACAAAAAAATAGAGGCCACAACCTTGAAAAAATCAGCTGTTCTCCGGGGGCTGACTTTTGCATTGGGTCTTATGGGAGGTCAGACGTTTTTTTATGATATTTTAAACATGGCACTACAGATTTCCGCGAAATTTAAGTGAAATATTCTCAAACACCATCCCGATATTCCACCAAACTTTTGTAAGGATGCAAGATGAATAAAAGGTTAAAATCTTCAAGATTTAGCAATCCTTATTTTGAATTCAAATTACCCGCCATGTACCGCATGCCAACTGTTATATTTGACATGTATTTGACTTTGTCATCTGTGTTTGTCACATTCGCTTCTACTTTAAATTAAATTTTTGTGTGAGCTAATAAAGCGGCTTTGAAAAATATAGGATTACTATACATTTTAAAAAAATTGTTGTGCAAGAAAATAGTAAAAACAATCTCAAAACCGGCTTTATTTTTAAAAAATCAAATATGCACGAACCGTCATAGAATATTTTAAACACAATTAGCTGGGTCGTGACGTGACCATTAAAAGAAATCAGCCCCCGATGTGACGTCAACAAACTGTTTACTGTTTAAATCTTTTTATTTTTGCTAGTTTAAATTACAAAACTTTTTTACAATTACTGGTCTAAAAATACAAATTTTGATAAAGCTATAGTTACATATGATTCACAACTTATGTTCAACAAAGTGGAGGATCGTGGCCCGTCCGTTTTGATAGCCCTGTGTATACATGAAAACTAACTAGAGCTTATAGAACACCTAGAGATTGGATTTTACAACGAACCAAAATAAATAGTTGGTCCACCATGCGTTTGACATTACCATTGAAAAAGCTGTAGTTTTGGCTGAAATAGAACGGCACTCGTAGGCAGCCTTGTCAAAATTGCGGAGAAAGAAAGAAAGTTGTGTTTTTGTTAAGAAAGAAATTGTCGGATTTTCTCTACTATAATGAAAAACGTAATATTTTGAATCCAACAGTTTTTGACAGATTTTATCTTAAATTTAATTAAAAAAACTGGCAGACATTAAAAAATAAGCAAAAACAGTGGTTGACGATCACTTGACATTTTTAAAGCAAAGTACGGAAATTTCAAGTGGCGTTAATCCGCCTTGCGACCACAGATGGCGGTGGGTTTAATGTCACACAAGCTTGAGCCTACTATCCGTTTGTGAATACACAAGACGCTAGCCTTACCAAGTCCACTTTCAATCCCTGACTTCGCATGCGCAGATCTACCAATATTATTTACCTCATGTATTAAAATAGATGAATACAGGGTGATTTTCACTTGAATGATTCTAACCACATAAATATAGAAAGTTTCAAAAACCTAACCTAACGAAACCTAATCAAATCTAACCGAACCGCACCAAAGCAAACTGAACCAATAATTTTTTTCAAAAAAAAAACTTTCCTGACTTCCTGCCCGGGATCCTAGAGGATGTGAATCCGAACCGAACCGAACCTAACTAAACTGAACCAAACCTAACCTAACAAAACTAAACTACAACACTGCTAGTTAGGTTTAGTTGGGTATGGTTAGGTTTGGATAGGTTCGGTTCGGTACGGTCCGGTTCGGATTCACATGCTCTAGGATCCCGGGTAGGAAGTCAGGAAAGTTTTTTTTTTGAAAAAAAATATTGGTTTAGTTTGCTTTGGTTCGGTTCGGTTAGATTTGATTAGGTTTCGTTAGGTTAGGTTTTTGAAACTTTCTATTTTCATGTGGTTAAAATCATTCAAGTGAAACTCACCCTGTACATGTATTCTAATAAATGAGGTAAATAATATTTGGTAGATCTGCGCATGCGAGGTCGGGGATTGAAAGTGGACTTGGTAGGGCTAGCGTCTTGTTTGTGACAACAGATACACCGGAGTTAGGGAAAACCCCTGTCTTTGGTGGGGCTTGGCGAACAGCGAAGTAGCAGTAACGATAACAGGACGGTGCAGTGTTAAAAGTGTAGATGGCGTTAGCTCGATAAAGAACTAAGGGTCACTGAATTACGAAAAGAACTCTGGGTTCGACAAAGCGTTTCAGGCAACATTAAATCTTTTATGATAAAAAAATATTGCCTACCATGAGGGTGTTTATAGTGCCGACCCGCTGGGTCTTTATGTAATATGAGTTGTGTTTCTCCTTGGGCACCAAGTGACTTCGACCCAGACTTTCTCGGTGTCCACCGATTTGAGCTGGCAAACTTTCTGTAATATTAGACAAAGCCAATAAATACGAGAGAGAGAGAGCTTAGCTTAGGCTAAGAACAAGAGAGAAAAAGAAAGTTTCCAAGGCGTAGATAAATGGGCGTTACTTTGTTTTAGTGTGGCAACAAGGGTAACTTCTCGACCGTATACTGTTACAGATGCGTCCAAAATCGTAACGTTGAATGTACTATTTGCAAATGCCTCGGTCATTCAAGCCAAAATTGCCCTGACCTGTGGAGGCGTTACCATTTAACAGTGAGTATTTCTTTTTAAAACATATTTAGGGGAAAGTGGGGCAGGTTGAAACACGGTCCACGTTGAATAAAATATTTCTTAATGAAAATTAAATAGAAATGTTTCATAAAGTAAAAATGATTGCTGTCATTGGTTCGAAATAACTTGATCGAATAAGAAAAAAAACGGTTGTGTAGGTTGAAACAAAATGAATGGGGTAGGTTGAAACACTCCATGATCTGTTTCACATGGACATAAGCTTTATTGAAACTCAATCTCTAGTACCTACTTGTAAACAATGAACTTGAAATTTACCACCACCATGCAATAAAAGCACCAAGCAGAGATAAAACAGTTTTTTGCTGTCCATTTTTTATAAACTATTTATTAGTTTATATATTTTTTAAATCTGCCCTGTTTACAAACTTTAAGATAATTGACTTTTTCTTTATAATAAAAATAGAGTTGATAATATAAGTAAGTAATTTATATTTTATAAATTTTTGACATGATTAATCTTAAAAATTTTTGATGTTTGTGTTGTTTCGACCTACCCTATATAGTTAAGGCAAGATTTCGAAAAATCCATTTTCTAGAAACATTTTATATTACTTTTTGGCAAATGACCCCCTTTTTCGACCCCGCTGAATCCGAATATCTCTGTTGCCACCTCGAAATGTTGACAAGGGCTGAGATATTCAAGATGGCGGCGAAATTTTAAATTGCCGCTGGAAAGCCCAAATTGACACAGGTGTAGATTCAAAATATATATTTATATAACTAAAAAATAATATCATATTAGATTTTTTTTTAATGGATCCAAAAACCCCCAGACCCCCCAAAATCTGAATGTTTGAGGTTTTTAAAATTTTCTTAAAAACTAATCTTCTAAGATAAAAATTTATAATATATACAAGGTATAATTCAATAAAGGTAAACTCTCCAGCGGCGTCTGTTAATTGAAGTAATTTTAAAAAGTTGAAAAAATACCTGTTTTTTCACACGTTTTATCCAATTTTCTTAAAAACCAAGCTCTTTATCAAAATATGTGTTTTACTTCGTCATAGACAATAAAATTTCCTTTTAAATGATGTATAACAACGTGAAAGGTATTACATCGTTCGTGGTGTCGTTAATTTAAAGTAATTATTTAAAATCACCAAACTAATCACTCTTTTCACAGGTTTTATCCAATTTTCTTAAAAACAAAGCTTCTTACGACAAAATGTCTTCTTAACTTTTCGGTGGATAATGAAATTTTGTTTTAAACGGTGTGTCATAGAATTCAATAGAGAATATGGCGATAGTTAGCCAGGGACGTCCGTATATTCGGGTCACTCTCAAAAATTACAAAAAAAAAAACATTTTTGTAAAATTTTCTTACAAACGAAAGGATGGAATAAGTTAAAAAGTAATTTATTTCCTAAGAAGCTAATTTTTCTTTAAAAATACCGAAAATATGTAACAAAAATTGATTATTTTGGTTATTTTAAAAAATTTATTTTTATAAGTACGCCCCTCGACACTTTCCTGTCACTTAAACCCCACATTATATTACAGCTTTTAACTTATACTTTTTTTTAACCTATAATAAACATATTTTTTCGAAATAATCCCAATTTACGGACGCCACTGAAGAGCTACTTGCTTTTACTAACCTTATCGACCCATACATCGTTGGGAAGGGAATTCTGTTTTCTACAAAAAACTGTTCTTGGCAATCCTAGATAAAAAGGGTAGTTTCCAAGAAAATTGAATAAAACTGAAAAAAAAAACAGGGGTTTGGGGCGATTTTCTCAGTCCCTGTTGATATTTCGAGTTGGCAACAGGGCTATTTGGATTCAGTGGGGTCGAATTAGGGGGAAATGGTCTGTTGCCAAAAAGTAATATGATATTCTTCTAGACCGAAAACGGAGAGCTTTTTCAACTATGTGAAGTCCTAAACATTTTATTGAATTTTTATATACTATGGTATTGTTTTCAAATTTAATTGTACTTTTTTGTTCACTTGAAATATTTGTTAATAATAATGGTTAATTTGTTTATTTAAATTCATTAAAATTTTTTCCTTTGTATATAAGTGTCGTATCATCTGCAAATAATCTAATATTTTCCTTTCATTTTATTTTTCTATTAATTTTATGTATTTTAAAAATAAAACTGGTGCGGGCACTGAACCTTGTGGTACACCACAGGAAATTTTTTTTAATAAACTTTGATTTTTACTAATATTTACACATTGTTGTCGATCTTCCAAGTAGCTGTTAAACCATCCGTAAATTTTGCCCCTCATTCCCGTGTTTGGTTCGGTTCGGTTCATATAATTAATAAAATATTGTGATTGACAGTATCAAATGGCTCTGTAACGAAATAGCGCGTATCATAATAGCGCGGTCATTTGAGCGCGTGTTCAAAATAGCGCGTATCAAATTAGCGCGTGTTCAAAATAGCACGTATCATAACGGCGCGTGATCAAAATAGCGCGTGTTCAAAATAGCGCGTATCAAAACAGCGCGTATCCAAATGGCGCGTGTTCAAAAAAAATAGCGCATATTCAAATAGCGCGTGTTTAAAATAGCGTGTGTTCAAAATAGCGCGTCTTAAAATAGCGTGTCTAAAAATACCGCGTTTTGAAAGATCGCCATTACAAACGTCGCTGTTACCAAATTGTTCGAGTAAGGGGTTTCTTTCTAACATATTTTTTCAAAAAAAAACTTTCCCGGGATCCTAAAGGGTGTAACCAAACCGAACCGATTCAAATCCCATCGAACTGAAATGAACCGAACCAAACCGAAACATTTTTTCAAAAAATTATTTCGCTAAATTAGCTTCCCGATCCTTATTTTCGTAGGTTTCAATTCCAACCTGTGACTTGGGAACATTTTTTTTGGTGGAAAAAGGTCAGGGAGTTACTGGAAAAAATGTTTGGGTTCGGTTCCGTCCGGTTCGGTTCGGTTTGGTTACACACCCTCTAGGATCCCGGAAAAGAAGCCAGGGAAGTTTTTTTTTTGAAAAAATATGTTAGAAAGAGACCCCTTAGTCGAACTATATGAGTTGTGTTAAGTATAGCAAGCCATCGGTTTATTTAACAGTTAAGTCATTATAACTTATCTGACCTTGCTCAAACTGTTTAGGTGAATATACCTAAGCAGACCTAATACGCGCTATTTTGTACACGCGCTATTTTAATACGCGCTATTTTGATCACGCGCTATTTTGATACGCGCTATTTTAAACACGCGCTATTTGGAACACGCGCTATTTTGATACGCGCTATTTTGATACGCGCTATCTTGATTCGCGCTATTTTGAACACGCGCTATTTTGAACACGCGCTATTCTGAACACGCGCTGTTTTGAAAAGCGCTGTTTTGATACGCGCTGTTTCGTTACAGAGCCGTATCAAATGCTTTTTTTAAGTCTCAAGACACAAGCAGGCTTTTTGGTTGTTATCAATATTTATTTGTATATCTGTAATTAGATCCATAATTTTAATGCATTATTGCACTTTGGTAACAGTCATATTTTGTTTCCTTTCAGACAATCCCAGGTCCTTTAGTAAAGCCTAAATCCGGCCCTCAATTGAAACCGAAAAAGGAAAGATGTTGCTGTGGGTGTGCCCTTCGAGGTCACTTGGATTACGAATGTACTAGCTACAAGTACATTCGGGAATACCCTGCCGTCGTGCCTTTTATCAAGAACTACTCTTGCTTGTTTGGTGAAGATAAAGTGGTAGAAAATCGAAGTGATAGTGCGGTTACTGCTCGCGAGAATTCGGAAACTGACAAGGATTCAAGTAGCCATGGAAATGTTAGTGACTTGAACGCGAAAACAATTGTTGGCAATAAAAATTTAACAGAAACTCCTCACAAGGATTTGGTTCCTTCTGTAAATTCAAAGGATACTGCCACAGCACCTATAGATAATGTAGTTGAATCGACTTCTTTAAATTTACAACCTGAAAATTCAACAAAAACTAAAACTAGCGATACAAAATCAAGTGTTAAAGATAGGCTTGGACCACCTGTCAATGAAACCCAAACAAACAATGAAAGGGGATCTGGTTCAACATCAAACGAAACCAGATTCTCAAACGAAACTAATTTCCCATCCAATCCTCAGTTTTTCCAATCAAACCAAAGTATTTTCGATATAAATACGAACTTTTTGCGGCAATTGACAGGGCTTAATAACAATAGTAATCAGCCAGCTATTTTTAATTTAATTGCTCCTTTAGCCAGCAACATAGTGGCTAACCAAATTAATAATGTTTTAAACAATTGCGGTAATAATGGTACTGGCAATGGTGTACCTCAATCTTTATTACCCAACTTAATGGGTAGTGGCACATGTCATCTTAATCCGGTAGCTTTTAATGATATTCCAAACAGTAATGAACAGTTTAATCCTCAACAAAATACTGCATCACATTTTGGAAACAGAAGTAATTCGCCTTGGAATTTTTTGCCCAACACACAAGGTTTTAATCCAATTTTTCAACTACCAAACAACTATAATCCAAATTTTGAATCACGAAATGATTTAACACAAAACTCAGTCCCGATTTATGATGTTCCCCATTATGCAAACTTAATGCAGGCTGATGTTGAAACCCCTTCTCCTAAAATAAGAGATAGAAGGGGGCGAATAATTAATTTCCATTACACACCTCCACACAGACTTCAAGAGTTTCTTCGGGGTGAACTCTCGACTTTGAAAAAATTGTGTGGGACTCCAGACCACTATAGAACAATTTTTTACAAAACAAATGATCCACAAAACAAAACACGAAATAGACAAAAACGTCTTTATAAAACATTAAACATGTACCTGTTCGGAGTAAAACACCTAAAGGAAGGTAAAAGGCATTTTGAATGTTTACAAAAGTTCGCTTGCCAGACCTTGACAGATGCGAACGCAAGTAGAAGGCAAAACTTGGAAGAAGGCTATCACTACATCTTTGGAGTAGGTAAACATGATAGCATTAACTACAAGATCTTGCTTAATAATTTAGTTGTTGGAAGGAACACTGGCTGTAGATTTGAATAGTTTTGAATATTTGAGTATTCAGCTAACTATTTTCAACTAGATTGCTCCTTTAGACAGCAACATTGTGGCTAACCAAATAAATAATGTTTTAAACAATTGCGGTTATGGTACTCGCAGTGGTGTACCTCAATCTTTATTACCCAACTCAATGGGTAGTGGCACATGTCAACATCAATCAGTAGCTTTTAACTATTCCAAACAATAATGAACAGTTTAATCCTCAACAAAATACTGCATCACATTATGGAAACAGAAATAATTCGCCGGAATTTTTTGCCCAACACAAAAGGTTTTAATCCAATTTTTCAACTACCAAACAACTTTAACCCAAATTTTGAATCATCAAATGATTTAACCCAAAACCCAGCCCCAATCTATGATGTTCCCCATTATGAAACATATTGCAGGCTGATGTTGAAACCCCTTCTCCTAAAATAAGAGATAGAAGGGGGCGAATAATTAATTTCCGTTACACACCTCCAAACACACTTTAAGAGTTCCTTTGAGGTGAACTATCGATTTTTAAAAAAATGCGTGGGAGTCCAGACCATTAGAGATCGATTTTTTGCAAAACAAATGATCCACAAAACAAAACACGACAGATGCAAAAACCACTATATAATAAAACATTAAAAATGCACCTGTTCAGCGTTAAACCCCTTATAAAAGATAAGCGACATTTAAAATGTTTTTAAGAAAGCTAGCTTACCACACCTTGACAGATGCTAACGCTAGTAGAAGGCAAAACTTGAGGGAAGGCTATCACTAAATCGCGTTGGAGTTTTTTCCAAAAACAAGGTTTTAATCCAAACATGATAGCATCAAATGCAACATTGACTGTTCATTTGAATTACTTTAGATAGACAATTCGCTTATTTTAATATGTACGTGGGTGAGTGCCAAAGGTGTCTACGCCACATTTATTTCATTTCACACAAATGAGACCCAAAGTCAAGTTTAATTTAAAAAATCTGGATATCTTAAATATTGTTTATTTTGCGCTAATTGCGTTAATATATTTTGATGCAGAGCAAGTTTTTTCTATTAGTCTGTATTAATAGATTTTTAACAAACTTATCAAAGTTTTTGTGGCTTAGACACATTTAGCACTCAGCCACTATTTGCAATAAATTATTTTTTTCTTCAAGTCTCAAATGAGTATATTTTTATAGATATGTTGTACGTATCTAGTGTTTGGGTGTTCAGGACCTGCCAAATTCGATATATTTTATGAGTAAAATAACCAAAAATGAGTACATTTTTGATGCAAGATAAAACCATCGAATTTAGCCCACTGTATATTTCATAAACAATTATAATAATAAATACATATTAAATTTGTTTTTGATTTTTTCTTGAGGGGTTTTACCCCAGCTACCCTTGATCCTAACATTATTTCCACTTTTCTTGCCTTCATGTTCTTTCATTATCCAATATCTTTGTGGTCCATGTATTGTAGTGTTGTATTATATTTTGTTTTATTGTAGCAATACGTAGAATGTGCTGTAAAAATTTATATCTATTATTGAAATTTACAAAAGTTAAGTTTTTTTTTAGGCAAACTCAAGTGCCAAACCTTACATAGAAGATGAACAAAGTGCAGTTGAAATTGTACGTGCTTTTCTAGAAAAAATCCAGTTAAATTCAATGCAAAAAGAGGAACAAAAACCAGTAGAAAGTGCGTCTGTTGTTCTAGACAGTGCCAAGTTAAGTACGGTTCCAAACAAAAGTGCATTTCAACAATTCCTTGAAAAATCGTCAAAATCTCTTTTAAAAACTAAAATCATTAGTGTTGAAGATAAACCAATGAATACGTTAAAGCCACCATGTGCTCGTCTAGACAGTTTCAAGTTAAGTACAGTTCCAAATGTTAGCGTTGAATCTACTGCTCAAAATAACACACAAAAATTCCTTGAAAATTCATCAAAATCTCTTTTAAAAACCCCTAATCAGACTAAGAACCTTGGTATTAAACAAACTAATCAAACAAAAAACATTAATATTAAAGGTATAGCATTGAATCTGTTAAAGATTCAATCTTCAAGTAGTAAGCCAAACAATAAGGATAACCCTAATCCTCTCCAGTCCAAAGTTCAGAATCAGCCAGGTTGTCATCCTATTAGTTCAAATAAAAATTTAATCAATAGTAAGCCAAACATTAAGGGTAGCTCTAATCCTCTCCTCAAGTCCAAAGTTCAGAATAACCCAGGTTGTAATCCTATTAATTCAAATCAAGATTTAATCAAACCTTATATTGTTACACCACTAGCTAACATTAATGTACTAAAGCCACAGTCTTTAAATAGTAAGCCAAACATTAAGCATACCACTAATCTTCTTGCTGAAAAAGACAAACTTACTAATCAAACTAAAAACATTAGTGTTGAAAATAAGCCATTGAATGTGTTAAAGCCACAATCTTCAAATAGTAAGCCAAACATTAAGAATAGCCCTAATCCTCTCCTCAAGTCCAAAGTTCAGAATAATCCAGGTTGTAATACTATTAATTCAAATCAAGATTTAATCAAACCTTATATTGTTCCACCACTAGCTAACATTAATGTACTAAAGCCACAGTCTTTAAATAGTAAGCCAAACATTAAGCATAGCACCAATCTTCTTGCTGAAAAAGACAAACTTACTAATCAAATTAAAAACATTAGAGTTGAAGATAAACCATGGAATGTCTTAAAGCCAGAGTCTTTAAATAGTAAGCTAAACATTAAGGATAGCTTAAATATTCTCCCTGAAAAAGACAAACTTGCTAATCAAACAAAAGACATCAGGGTCGAAGATAAACCATTAAATATGTTGAAGACACAATGTTCAAATAATGGGCCAAACACTAAGATTAGCTTAAATCTTTCCTCTGAAAAGGTAAGACGTTCAAATGAAAGTAAATCTCTTTTTAATCAGCAAAAATCAAATACCAGAAAGTTTTCCCTTTCTGGTCAAAAAAATCCATGGCAACTAAAGTACAAATCCAAAGTTCCGAATAAGCGTGGTTGTTATCCTTTTCATTCAAACAAAAATTTAGTCAAACCTTACATTGTTCCACCACTAGCTACCATGAATCCGTGGCAATCAAACGATACTTCCAAAGTTGATGTGGATAGGTTTGATGATTTTGGTATGCCTCCACCACCTGGTAGATTTTACTATAATAACATACCATATACTGGCCATTATGGCTCCAACCAAAATAGGTACTGGAGGGGGTCAGGTAGATATTATATTCCAGACTATAATAACCCAGAATATTGGAACTTCCAATAATTTTCATCAAAATTTCGAAAATTTGGAGACTTGGACTAAAGTACCTGACTTAAAAGCAATGTGATTTCATTATGTTAATATTGGTAAGAAAATAAGCCTTAAAATCTTTGTAAGAATTTAGGTTATGTAGAGGGTGTCCAGATTCGATATTTTTAAGGGGGTTTTAGTTTACTTATCAGTCTGAGGGTTATCAAATACGCTTTTTATTTTTTTTCTGATTTATCCTAGAATTTAGTTTTGAGTTGACATTTTCTTGTTATGTAAATTTTCCATAGATGTTAAAATCTAATGAAAATTTCAATCTTTTCGCTTTTTGACAAAGACAAAAATTGTTTTTATATGAGGTTAATAGAAAAATATATTTTGCTATAAAAACAAATGTTTTTTATTATTGTTTTTAAAGGAACAAAGATTCTTGGTTGGATCATGGTTTTATGATAAACATTAAGGGCGTATCCAGCCCAGAACAGAAGGGGGACAGATTACTGAATTATTCCCCCCCTTGGATATGCCCTTGATAAAACTTGGAGACTTGGACTAAAGTAGTTGACTTAAAAGCAATGTTATTTCATAATGTTAACATTGATAAGAAAATAAGCCTTAAAATCTTTGTAAGAATTTAGGTTATGTAGAGGGTGTCCAGATTCGATGTTTTTAAGGAGTTTCAGTTTACTTGTCAGTCTGAGGGTTATTAAATACGCTTTTGACTTTTTTTCTGACTTATCCTAAAATTTAGTTTTGAGTTGACGTTTTCTTGTTATGTATAAAGTTAATAGAAAATTTTCCATAGGGTAAATGCGCCAGTAGTCGACCACCTTACTGTATTTCTCAAATAAAATTAATTTTAAAAATATAATACTCAGCTGCAGGCCAGCGTAGTTATTGCATACATCCTCCTTGGTAATGCCTGTATGCTCCCCAAAACTCAAAAATAGCCTAATTACAGAGATAAAAATTTTAAAAAGAGAAATAGTCAAAATGTACAAGGATTCCAGTATTCGGCCACCAAAAATCTAAAGTCAGCCAATTTTCAACCAGTAGTCGGCCTAGATATTTGATTTGTATTAATCATCTGTTAAAACACAGTTCATGTGACGCGTTTTCACACATGCGCAAAAATAAAATTATTTATTTTTATTTAAATATGTATTTTTCTTTTTATCTGTAACCCAGCATAAGAAACACTATGATCGAACAATGGTCAAACAAATCCTAAAGTCGGTCTGCTCTGAAAGTATTGCAGTTGAAAGGGGGCCGAGTACTGGTTTTGAAAAAAATATTCACTCACAGTCAGCCGCCCGACCGACTAGTGGGTTTTTAGAATTATGCGTTACCAGTAGTTGGCCCTCTGAAAAAACACTAGGTTGTGATTATTTTTTGCATTAAATGAGTGCAAAAATACCTTCCAAATGATATGCAATCTAAAATTTAGTAAAGGAAATTTACAGTTCCCTAAAAAATACTATTTCCCACACCAACTACATGTAGTAAAAATCTGAAAATTTCTTACTTTAAACGAATCCAACGTGCACGGCAATTTTAAAATGTCAATTTAAAATGACAACGTTTTCTGTTTGTATCAAAATTCTTGGTATGAAAGGAAAAATGGAATGAAAGTGTATAGGATTAGCACTGAACTTTCTAAATATATTATTTTTCTTATTATTTCATAAAAATGACAACGATGGCCGAGTACCGGGTGGGGGCCGACTACTGGCGCATTTACCCTATATATTATGTTAAAATTTATTGGAAAGTTCAATCTTTTCGCTTTTTGACAAAGACAAAATATAATATTGTTTTATATGAAGTCAATAGAAAAATATATTTTGCTATAAAAACAAATGTTTTTTATTATTCTTTTTAAAGGAACAAAGATTCTTTCTTGAATCATGGTTTTATGATAAACTTCAAGGGCGTATCCAACCCAAAAAAGAAGGGGGCCAGATTACTGAATTATTCTCCCCCTTGGATACGCCCTTGATAAGCTGCCTTATCAAATGTTCCTTTAAATCACTAGTTACTCACCCTTGATTTTGTTAGAGATACTACCTATTGCAAGTATTTTTCTTGCTGTTTTCATAATTTTAAGCAATAGCGTCTTTTGTAGGCTTTTTGATGAAGATTTTACAACACCTGTTTCAATCGATTACTAATGATCCCACTAACACGCTAACACTGCCTGACCTGTTAACAGACCCAATATTGTCTCGGTCAAAAAGTAAGGTCAGGGTGTCAAAATATTTTTTCAATTCTAAACGGTTTAAGCTAGAGTAATGAAATTTGGCACGCTGTGGCACTGGACTAAAGTGTTTTAGGCCTAATTTTTAACACATGCTCACAAAATTTTTAATTTCAATCTTGTATTAAAAAACAATTTCTTTTTAATTTAAATATCACACTCTTTACTTTTTTTATATGTATATAAGGTTAGCAGAACAACTTTGGAAATTGAAAAAAATTATATGCTCATAATTTGCCGTTAATTATCCGTAAATTAGTTGTGAAAACAAAAAATTTGCCGTGCCCGTTTTTAAAAAAAAAAAATGGTGATCTGCTAACTTTATATAAAGTTAGCAAAACACCTATGGAAAAAATGGAATTATCTAAAAAAGTTTAATGCACAATTTGCCGTTAATTATCCGTAAATTGGTTGTGAAAACAAAAATTAGTCGTGCTCGTTTTTTAAAAAAAAATAGTGTTTTGCTAACTTCATATAAAGTTAGCAGAACACCTTTAGAAATAATGGATTTATGTAAAAAAAAAATTGTGAACAATTTTCCGTTATTTAACCGTAAATTATTTGTGAAAACAAAAAATTTGCCGTGCCCCTTTTTTTTTAAAATTGGTATTTTACTAACTTTATATAAAGTTAGAACACCTATAGCAATAATGGATTTATCTAGAAAAAATTTAGTGCACAATTTGCCGTTAATTATCCGTAAATTAGTTGTAAAAACAAAAATTTGCCGTGCTCGTTTGTAAAAAAAAATGGTGTTCTGCTAACTTTATATAAAGTTAGCACAACTAATTTACGGATAATTAACGGCAAATTGTGAACAAATTTTTTTTTTGATAAATCCATTGTTTCTATAGGTGTTCTGCTAACTTTGCATAAAGTTATCCATAAAGGCATTTTATTTTTATGCACTTTCATGTGAAAATTTAAGTTGATTTAAGATTTGTCACATTTTTTAAGAAATTTTTATCTGTAATATGTGAAATCATTATTGTAATCAGAAACTTTTGTAAAGCCTATGTTACAAATAGAGCAAATAGCAACATTTTTTTTTATTTCAAATGGTTTTTCAATTTTGTATGTGAGTCGAAGTTTTTGAAACATTTTTTACATTTAAAAGGTTAAATTCCAAGACAAAAAGTTCTGTGCTATTTTAAATGGAATTTAGTTCTAAAAATGATATCATATTACATAACTAAAGTTTGGTACCTGTAACTTGGTATTATGGAAACTTTTTTTATCATAATGGGGCATTTTATTTTGTTTGAATTTTGTAAGTAATCCCACATTGTTTACAAAGAAATCGTGAAGATTTGTGGTTTTACAGATTTTTTTCGTAAAGTGATTTAAAACAAAGCTTTTTTTCCATTTTCGATACAGAACATTTTCTTTTCTAGGCAGCTTTTGAAACTAAATCCTTGATAACAACTTTCGTAAAAAAACAGTTTTTTATTTAACTATCACAGTGTTTTCTTTTTTATGCTTACTCAAAGTATTTTAGTATTTTTTATCACACATTGTACAGTCAAAGTTTTAGTGGTGCTTAACATGGGTTCGGTTCGGTTCTTTTCGCCTGAAACCCTTTTGACACATTTCACACTGAAAAGACATTTTATTTTCATCACTTTCATATGAAAATTTAGGTTGCTCAGGGTCTTTTAAGATTTGTTGTACTTTGTAAAATCATGTGCAATTTTTAATCAGAACTTTTTGTAAAGGCTATGTTACAGATTTTGTACTTCAGGCGAAATTAAAAAAAATATATTTAAAAGGTAATATTCCAAGACAAAAATTTTCTAGCTCTTTTAAAGGATTTAGTTCTAAAAGTTTTGAACACTTGTAACTTGTATTATTGTTTTTTAATGGAGATTCAAACAACTTTTTTTGGAAACTTTTATCTTGGTGGGTCAAGCAGATAATATAAAATTTTAATTTATTTAGTGATCAATAAAATTTTCCACATTGCTTTTAACAAAATTAATTTAATACCTAGCATATTTTGATTTATTTTATCCATACAGAGCTAGGCAGCTTTATAAACTTGATATTTGATAAAAGCATCCAATTTTTGTTGTAAATGATCTGTAGTAAAAACTAAACATACTTTTTCATAAAAAACAATTTCTTTTTAATTTAACTATCACAGTGTTTTCTTTTTTTATGCTTACTCAAAGTATTTTTAGTATTAAACCTCATTTCACAAACTTCACATTCAAACTCTCTTAAGTTACTGTGCACCCTTAAATGCTCCTCAAAATCACTGCTGATAATTTTGTGACAAATATTACATGTGTTTTTCTTGCTGCTGTCATGGTTTTTGAGATGGGCGTCCAAGTTTTTTTGTGAAGCGAATTTTTTATCACACATTGTACAGGAAAAGTTTTTTATATTTTTGTGGTTATTAACATGGGTTTCTAAATATTCTTTTCGCATAAAACCCTTTTGACAAATTTCACACTGAAAAGGCATTTTATGTTCATGCACTTTCATGTGAAAATTTAAGTTGCTCAAGGTCTTGTAAGATTTGTCACATTTTTTACATGAAAATTTTTTATCTGTACTATGTGAAATCATGTGTGATTTGTAGTCAGAGACTTTTGTAAAGCCTATGTTACAAATGGAACAGATAGCCACAAATTTTTTATCATGTTTTAATTTCAAATGGTTTTTCAATTTTGTACTTGAGGCAAATTTTTTAAGACATTTTTTACATTTAAATGGTAAAATTCCAAGACAAAAATTTTCATGCTCTCTTAAATGGGATTTAGTTCTAAAAATTTTACCACAACTGAAGTTTGAACACCTGTAACTTGGGATTATGGAAACTGTTTTATTTTGATGGGTCATTTTAATATGAAATTTGAATTTTTTTAGTGATCTAAAGATTTTTCCACATTGTTCACAAAGAAATCGTCTAGACTTGTGGTTTTTAAGATGATTTTCGCAAATAGTTTTAAAACAAATAATTTTTTTACATTTCTTACATCTATACCTAGTAAATTTTTGTTTAGTTTTTTCTTTATAAAATATTTTATTTTCTAGGCAGCTTTTTTTAAATTTCTGAACTAAATCTTTTAGAAATGCATCTAGCTTTTGTTGTAAATGATCTATAGTGTTAACTAAACCCAAACAGTCACTGCAAAGAAAATTTTTGTCACTGTAAATTTTTCCTAAAATGTCTGATACTTTATTTACAACAGGAACCTGTGTACTCATAGTCAAAGGGTTTTGAGAGGTCAAAAAATAGAACTGAACACCCAAAGGGGTGTACCTAGTGTTACAAACAAAACATTGATTGGTTTGAATATTTGATACTTTATCTTGATCCTCACTAAAATCAGTCTGTTCACCTTCCGAGTCTTCAACCACTATGTCACTGTCATTTGAATTCTCAGTTTGTTGGTCTATTGGAGGTATAATGGGTGCATAGTTTAATGCTGGGTAAAAATTTGGATCTGTATAACTTTTGTCACAAAAACTTGGGTTGTAACTGTAAGGAACACTTTCTGAGAAATTATTGTCCAGATTATAAAATGCACAACTTTTCAAGTTTTGTAAAGATTCAGTAGATTTTTGAATGGCACAAAAACTAGCACTTCCTGTGGTAAATTTATTCATTTGTGCACAAGGTGGATATTCAGGTTTCTGTTGAGGATTAAAACTATAATTTTGGGTCACATTTTGATACCAGTTTTGGTCATATTTATTGCCAAAGGGAGCACTTGATTCAGGCATTAATGACTCAATGTTACTACAATAGCTTGCAGGACTTAAATCCTTGCTGTTTATCTCAATCAAATCAATTTTCTCAGGCAGTTTAATATTTTCCCAATTGACAACATCTTGATAATGAAACATATTGTCGTGAAGCTTGCTGGGATTCCTCTGATTGGTGCTCTGACTGAAAGATGGCCCCATGTAGATGTCATTGAAAGTACCACTAGGCGAAAATGCTCCATTAGCAATAAGGTGTGGAAAATATGGATGTGAATCGCTTCCTATTGGTGGTGGGATGTACTGTTTGTCACCCATGGTTTTTGAAGGGATCCTGAAAGTTTTTTTTAAGAATGCTAAAGTTAAAAATAGCGTTTATCCATTACGATGCTGGATATACTTGCTTTGATACTTTTAAGATATTTTATTTTAAAAGTATTATAAATTTTACATTACAATTATTGTTATTGCACATAAATAGAAAAAGCAGTTCCTTAAATAAGAATTGTATTGAAAATAGTATTAATATTTTTCCACTAAATTTATGGTAATTGAATAGAGATTTCTTACCAATTAGAACTAAAAAAAACACAAAAATCTTATTTTATTTTCACTCATAGAGAAAATGTTCACTTTTGTTTGTTGTGTTTGATTTCAAGGATTTTTTATTTTTTGGCCGAAAAGCCCGTGAGTGCCGTGACCCATATAAAAAAAGAAGAAAGCCTACGATGATTCATATCGGCCAGAAATTAGACAAAAAAAATTGGTTTGGAGCATAACATATTGACTGTCTGCAAAGCGGACCGAACCGTGGTCTTCTGTGGTTTGGAGGGGTGGGGAGCAAATGTAAATAAACAAATCAATAGCAAAGGGTTATTTAAAACGTTTTAATTAAATTAAGTGATTAATTAAAGCCTCGCTTTGCTCGAAAGCTACTGAATCAGTTTAAAATATTAATGTAAAAAAAATGACAGAGCTACAAAATCTGCCCTCAGGATGGGACTGTAAAATGGACCCAAGAACTGGCAAATTGTAAGGCCCTATTTATATTATAGGATTTAATTAGGACATAGAGTGTTGCAAGTGTCTTTAATAGTAAATTTAAGAGGTAGAGAACTACAAGCACAAGCAATCATTGTGCTCAACTCAAAAAAAAAATTTTTTTGTTTATAAAATTTTTAAGTAAAATGTTCTTCGATCAACACTCACCCCTGTTCGCTGTACTTATGGACCCAAGAAACATTTCTATCTGAGGCTTGAAAAAGGATTAATTAAATCCGAAATGTTGCCAAAGGTACCTTAGTTTCTTTTTGGTCTGTCCTCTACCCACGAATACCTACCTGATTCTATAATAGGACACAAAACGTTCTTGTAGATGTTCCGTGATCTTTGCTGCAACATTGGTAAAAAAATTGTTGAAACTATTGGCAACTTGTTGTTTGTTGGTAACTAATCTTCCATCTATGGTAAGTTTTTTGCATTCTTCTTTGTCTTTTGTTTTAATTTTCAGTAATCCATTCAACACTTTCCAGATTCTTTTAGGGTTTCCTTGTGCTTGGCATATTTTTATGTTCATGGAAGGCTTTTTTGTTTTTTGTAAATATCATCTTTAATTTTCTTCTGTAGCTTTGAAAGTTCTGCTTTAATCATTCTTGAGTCTGGTAATATTTTTGATAACTTGTACAGTGAATCTCTTTTAGATATTGGTTTTTTTAGTGTGAGCTGTAAACCAGCCTACTTTTTGATTATTCAATTCAATTCAATTCAATTTATTACATATTTCGTTCATGTTACAGATTTTTACAATTTAAATTGGATCACCCTCCCTGAGCCATTAATTGGCTCGTCGGGAGGTGGGTCCTTGTCAGTCTTAAATTATCACATTAGCTTAATATTATTTTATATGTAATCTAAATATTATCACATTATATTAGCTTAATTTTATTTCATAGGTTATATAAAAATGATCTACTAATATATTTAATCTTATTTTTTAAATCTAGTTAAAGAAACTTGCCCATGAATAGGCATAGACAGTCACATACACATACATATTGAATTTCTGTCTGCAATGGAAATCCAACTAAAAAAGGGATAAGAAACTACATGGTAACAGAATACGAACCCTGCCATCCCCACCACCTCCATAGCCAGGCATCCCCTGAGTCCGACTGAACCCATTCACCATAATTATGTTTTTATAATATTTATATTTTTGAAAAATGTGAAGCTACAACTGTCACTATATTTTTAATAGTATATATTGTAGTAATGAAGGGTAATAATTGCAAGAAATTAAACAAATAAAATATATACAAATATTAATATGTTCTGTTTTATTATAAATTTCCCTAGTTAGGTTAGGAGTGGTAGTTTTTGTATGATTTTATCAGTGTTTTCAAGAATCCATCTGGTCACGGATAGGGCATAAGTTTTTTTATTGGCGATATGTTTGATTGAATATGGTATTAAGTTATAAAGTCTTGGGCCTACATAAGAAATATGCCTTTGACAGGCTGAGAAATTAACCCTTTCTAGAATCAAATGCTCCTGAGTAACAGATCTCGTTTCTACAGTGCGCTGGACATGTTGATTTTTGTATTTTTGATTATTTTTCATGTGTTTAAGAATATTTTTTACATAGAGTTCTCTTATTTTTAAAACTTTGCTCTCTTTAAATAATTCATTAGTTGGGTATCTTTTTGGCTTTTTGTTTATAATTTTGAGAATGTATTTTTGAGCTATTATCAGATTGTTTAAAACTGTACCACTGGCACTACCCCAGACTCCTATTCCATAATTTAAAACTGATTCTATTAATGCTTGATAGACTATTTTCAAAAGTTTTATTGATAGGAATTCACGTAGAAGATAAAAACGATATATTGTTTTTCTAATTTTTTTGGTGATGTATTCTATGTGTGTATCATATTTAAGATTTCTATCAATAATCACTCCTAGGTACTTTATATTTTGTACTTCTTTTATATTCATTTGACAATTGCAGGGTTCAATTTTACTAAAACATTTATAGTTGTGTATTTTTATATTAGGGATTTTAAAAGTCTCTTTGTTATTCATGCTAAAAGAAATAAAGAATGTTTTTGTATCATTTAATGTTAATAAGTTTTCATCTAACCAGAATTTGATTATTGTAATATACTTTTCAGCCATGCTTTGTACTTCTTGCCATGTTTTAGCTCTGATTAATATAACCGAATCGTCAGCGTAACAGATGACCCATCCTCTGTCTTGTGGTATAATTTTTGTTATATAATCTATATATACTGAAAATAATACTGGTGCAAGAACTGTGCCCTGTGGCACGCCAAATTCTACTTTTTCTTTTTCACTGGTTTGTTTTCCGATTTTTACTTGTTGTGTTCTTTCGTGATCAAGATATGATTGGAATAATTTTAATTCGGTACCTCTTATGCCTATTTGCTCAAGTTTACGTAATAGAATTTGGTGTGCCACAGTATCAAAAGCCCTTGCTAAATCAATAAAAATACCTATGGTTTTGTAACCACTGTTAAAATTCCTAGTAACTTTTTCTGTCATTTGATGAATTGCATCTTCAGTACTTAAATTTTTGCGAAAACCATATTGAGTTTCAGAAAGGAGATTGTTTTCCTCAAGGTATGTGTTAAATCTTAATTTTATGCATTTTTCAACTAGTTTATTGATTGTGCTTGTAACTGCGATAGGTCTGTAGTTTTCTTTTTTCTCTAAGTCTCCATTTTTAAATACTGGAGTAATTATTGAATTTTTTAGATCTTTGGGGTAAATGCCAGTAGTAATAGTTGTGTTAATGATATGAAGCAGGGGTTTTAAGAGCGTGGTGTGATTATCTTTAATGATTTGGGCTGATATATTGTCAATTGAATGTGTGGCCTTATTTTTTAGAGAGTTAATTTGACATATTAGTTCATTTTCTGTTAATAGTTCAAACTTGGCAGTGTTTTGTATGCGGGGTTCTTTAAATTTGTAGTAGTTTTTTGGTATTTTTTTGCTTAAGTTTTCTCCTACCTGACTGTAATATTTAAGAAATAAGTTAGATATATTTTGGGGGTCTGTTACTTTACTATTATTTTCAATCAAGGATTTTATTGACTTTTTTTCATTTTTGTCATTAGAAGCTTCTCTGATTATTTCCCATATTTTTCTTGAATCATTTTTGTTGTTGTCTATTTTTTGTTTGTAATACATACATTTAGTTTTTTTAATAATTTTTGTTAGTTGATTTCGATAATTTCTAAACCGGATTAGTTTTATTTGAATTAAGAGGATCTTGTATTGTTTCTTTTTTCAATCTGTCTCGGGTTTTTATTGAATTTATTATTGCAGGGGTTATCCATTCTTTTTTTTTGTTAATTTTGGCTATGGTTTTGTATTCTGTGGCATTTTCTATTATATCGTTAAGTATTTTAATAAATTTATTTGTGCTAAGATTAGGGTCCCCGCAACCTACAATCTCTTCCCAGTTGTAATTTTTGAGTGAGTGTGTTATTTTATTATAATCAAGGCTTTTTTTTATTATTGGTTCTTTTATGCTTGTGGATGTTTTGTTGTTTTTGAATTTCAGTGACAAAACTATGGGAAAATGGTCAGTAAGACCACATTTTATGACATAGGGGTTTGCTTCGATTCCTGCTTTATTATTTTTTAAAAAGAAATGGTCTATGCAACTTTTTGAATTTCCTTGTATGCGTGTAAATGTATTTATTTGGCTTACATAACCTGATTGGTTTAAGCAGTTTAAGTATTCTGATGCATAGTTTGTTAATCTTTCACCTAACATGTGTATGTTGGTATCCCCGCAGAACACTTCAACAAGGTGCTTCTCATAGTTTTGAGTAAAAAGTTGTTTTAGGTTGTCGATAAAGTCGAGTTTATTTAAACTGGGTGAGTTATAGATTGCAGTAAGTCCCATCTTAACATCATATTTAGTGAGAGTGACCCTTAAGAATCTTGAGAAACCAATATTGATTACTTCTGCGTTAGGCAGTAATGAAGTTTTTATGTAAATGACTGTACCATCACACTTGTTCAAAACACTTTCATTATAGAATAATTCATAAGTGTCAAGTTTGAAGTCGTTCAAGTTATTTATTTTATTTGTTTCTGACAGAATTATTATGTCAAAATCAATGTTACCTGTTTTTAGGTATGCAATTAAACCATCGAAGTGTGCGTTGAGACTTGAAATATTGAAATGAATGAGGTTCAGCCTAGACCCAGTGGTTGTAAGATCCATGCCACCGAGGTGGTCACAGGATGCAGCAACAATATTCTGAAAGTCATCATAAAGATCATTAGGCTCCATGAGAGTTTGCTAAAAAAAAAAATATAACAATAAACTAAGTTCTGATTCAGTTAATACATTTTAATTTATTAGTTTTGCAATTTGTTTATGTCTCCCTCTGTTCTTATCCTGATAACCTTACTATCTTCTTTCTCTCGTGCGTAGATGTTACCTCCCTTTGCCCAGACAAAAGAGTATCCTTCACCTTTTAACTTTCTTGCTTTACCAAACAATATCTTTTGCTCTTTAGACATATCCTCGTTGAAGTATATTCCATCTTCTTCGCTTGAGATACCACATTGTAATGTGTTTATTTTTCCTTTTTGTTGGCGACATTCTTTAAAGGTATTTTTACCCGCTAGGCTTTTGAACATCAGTAGTACCGGTGAGTTGGCCTTCCTAGGGTTTGTTAGTTGTATTTCATAGCTTTCTCCAGGTATGGTTGGGTTCACATATTTTATTGCTTTGACAGCATTCTTGTTTATCTGTTATATAATTCCATAAACAAACCCACTCTAGTCACTTTAAAACTACTAATTTATTTATTGGCATAAATTGTTCTTTAGCTACTATGTTAACCACTACACAAAGACCACAACTTGGGAGGACCCTAGAGCCAGACACAGACCTTTTCAGGGGACACCAAAGCATTTTTCTCCTGCCCCAGCTGAGCATATTCAATTGCAGGTAATGTAGAACTACTCCTGATGCTTTAATTTATGTTTTTATACCTACTTAGGTAGGTAGATTACAAAATTAAAGAGAAGATGTCTTTATAGTCTTAAAAAACCAGTTTGTATAATAAATAGCCAATTTAAAAAACCTGTAGGCACTTTTAGTGTAACAATTTCTTATGTTCTTGTGTTTTTGTCTTTAATGCTGCCTGTTTTTGTAATGTAAATCTGGATTTCATTGCACATACATTTGAAATATAGTATGGATCACCTGTGCTAGGAAGGAACTATGTTTACCCCAGCCATTCACCACCCATTCAAGCTTTTCAAATGTCTACTATTGCACAGGTAATAATGAAGTAATCATATAAATAAATCACGAATTTAATTAGTAGGTCCAGTGGCACATCCAGGAATATGTCTTGGGGGGCCCCAAGACCCCATGATGTGGTATTTTATCTTTTTATTTGTAAAATATGTAAAAAATATCTATCCTTGGGGGGGGGGGGAGACTCTGAAGCCTACCCCCGTGTGTGCGCCCATGTACTTAGGAATCCCATAACTAATTGGCCCTAGTATGCCAGGTGATTTAGGGGGTAGGGGAGAATTCGGGCCGATTCGCCGCGAGACTTTTTGTTAAATTTTTTATTTAATCTAACTAAACTTATTTTTTCTTATATCATAGCTCTCCTGACCTCTTGTTGGGAGATCAAAATCGGTGTTAAACCTAACTGTGGTCAATTGATCGCAAACATGTCCTAACTGATGTCTGGACTACCAATATTTTGCAAAACAAAATGTCCCCACAAAAAAAATGATTTTTCAGTAAGTAGTTTTTCAAAAAACTAATTTATAAAAAAAACAAAACAATTTTTTTTGCAAAAATTATTTTTGAAAATAATACTTTTTCAAAAAACTAATTTATAAAAAAAAAATTCAATATTTTTTCAAAAATATGTTTACTACACGAAATAAACAAAATTGCAATCTTAAACCTTGTCGGCGGCGAAATGTCCCAGTGGCAAAATGTTGGTGGTCTACACGTTAAGTTATGTTTGCGATCAATTGACCACGGTTACGTTTAAACAAAAAGTCTCGCGGTGAATTGTCCACGCGGCGAATTGACCCGCGGCAGATTGAGCCGCAGTGAATTGTGTTCTACCACCTACATTACCTGTTACACTGTGGCCAATCAGTTATGCTATACCTAAGTACATGGGCGCACCCAGGGGGGGTTAGATTATAATAAAAATTAAACAAAAATTCTTCCGGCGAATTGTCCCGGGGCAAATCGGCCCACGGTGAATCGGCTGCGGCGAATCGGCCGCGGCGAATTGTTCTCTATCCATACGATAAATAACCGAAAAAGCCTCTGCTACTCTATCACCTTAAAAAAACATTCCATATGTATCTTAGGATATGCGAGCTCCTTCCCACAGAAGCCCTTTGAGCCTGCGTAATGCGAAAGTGCAAGACAGCTCATTGACAACTGCTACCATCATAACTTCGGAACCTGAAGACTCGGCAGCAAAAATAAGTGCAATGTTTCCAACAGCTTCGGAAACGCATATTAAGCTTTTGTTGAAAAAGTAAGTACTTCTTTGTTTGTTCTCCACAGACACTATACTGTACACTTAACTCACTAAAAGTTTTCAAGCAGCGACTTAAAAAAAAATATATTTTTTTTTTGTAAGGCTAAACTCTTAGACCACACTAAGCGGAACTGCACTGCGCTACTCTACGCTACACGGCATGACAGTGTCGCGCAGTTTCGCTTAGTACGGTCTAAGGTCTAATGTGTATTTTAGGTATACTAAAACCATTTTGTTTTTCGGATTTTGATCAGTGCCATTGATAGTTGCAAATCCAAATTTTTAGCACATACTGTGGTTTATCAACTGCTCTGATACTTTTAATTAAAAAACTCAAATTTTTCACTTCTTTCATGCGTTTCCTTTTTAGGAAAGTTTCTTATATGACCCCACGGATTTTATAAAAATTTTTAGAAATCCGTGATGACCCCTAAAAATTTTTAACTTTTTTATCATTGTGGCTGTGAGAGGAAAATATTTTTACAGAGATATACAGGGTAGTATTGAATAAGATAATGAAGGGGGTAATTATTGGGTCCATTTTGAGAAAATTACTATATATTAACATCTTAACTTTTGAGATCTATCTAGCTATCTATTAAGCCTTCTTCGATCCATCTTTGAACATAGGCCTCCCCCAATATCTTCCACTCTTCTCTGTCTGTCGCCGTGTTCATTCATCTAGTTCCCGCATGTTTCTTCATATCGTCCGCGCATCCCATTTGGGGTCTTCCCCTACTTCTTCTTTTTTCCCAAGGTCTCCAGTTTACAATACATTTGTTCCAGCGATCGACTTTCTGTCTGATATTATGACGGGCAAATTTCCATTCTAATTTTGCTACTTCTCTTCTGACACCTCTTACTTTTGTTTTATTTGTTATCCATTTATTCCTTTTTCTATCTGTTACCTTATCCATATTTGATTTTGTAAGTGTCTAGGTCTGGGATCCATAGGTGACTTAAAATATTTTTTATTTTTTCATATGTAGCTTAATTTACCAAATGCTGTCCAGGCCAATCTTACTCGTCTCTTGATTTCAGCCGTTTGGTTTTCATTTTTTAGTTTAATATAATTTATCCCAAATATATAATTATATTCCTCTACTTGTTCTATTTTTTCTTGGTTTATTCTGATCGTGATAGCTGTTTGTTATGATTTTAGTTTTAGCCTATATTTTTAGCTACTGTGTCCAGTTCTTCCAGCATTTTTATCAGTTCTTCTTTGTATATCTTAGGTGGTTCAAGTATTGTCCACTTACTTTAATGCCTATTTCTTCCCAATCTAAGTTTTTAAAAACATCTGGTTAAATAGTTTCGGGGATATTGTGTCACCCTGTATGGATTTTGATTAATGTTGTTGCTTTGCTATATATATTGGCTATTAAGTCTGTATATATGTGATCTATTCGCCTATTAATTAACGATGTTTTTACTGGTATAGGTGGTCAACTGTAGTGAAACCTTTTCTGAACCTTTTGATTGATATACGTCAAATTTTTTTGTTCGTCAATCTCTTAATATTTTCGTGAAAAGCGTATAAATGACATTAAGGAGTGTTACATGTCGATAGTTTTTTAGGTCTGCTCTATCAGCTTTCTTGTGTAGAAAAATGGTTACGGATTCTTTCCAATTGTTTAGCATTATTTTTTCTTTTAGTATTTTATGCAGGAAAATATGGAGGGTAATAACTACAGCTTTAACACAGTACTTTAGCATTTCTGCCGTTACTCCGTCTCTTCTCTCTTTATTTCAGATTTGCTTATTTCGAGTTGTAGTTCTAAGTTTATGTTCTTTATTTTTGTTTGGAGTTCCTTTATGGTTTATCGCGATGGTTCCCTTTTTGATCCTTTATTTTAATTATTTCATTTCATACTTCTGTTTTTTTTCTATAACTCTCTCAACTTTGATTTCTTGGCTCTTTTTTTATTTTCTTTTATCATTTTAGCTCACACATATACTATACTATAGTAGTGTGAGCTATGGTGATCCTAATTTTTTCGAGAAAAAAAAAGTTGCTCCGATTTCAAAAAATTTTATATATCTTTGCGTTTCAGATGATTTTGAAACTTTTTTGTTGCGCCGTCTGTCTGTCTGTCTGTCTGTCTGTCTGTCTGTCTGTATGTCTGTCTGTCTGTATGTCTGTCTGTAACGACCAACGCGCATAACTCAAAAACTACTTGGCCGATTTTAATGAAATTTGGTACCTAGGCTGGGTCTTGGGTCGAGATGGTCCCATTTAAAAATGAACAAAATCCACTGAACAAAAACCAAATAAAAGGGTGGGGGTAGATATAAAAAATTAGAGTTTATGTAAAAATATGGCGTGTGTGATATCAAACGAAAGGTAATTGAGTCTGGAGTTAAACAAAATACATTTTAATTTATTTTAAAAAAAGGGTGGGGGTATATTTCAAAAATTAGAGTTTAAGTGAAAATATGGCGTGTGTGATATCAAACGAAAGGTAATTGAGTCAGGAGTTTAATAAATAACATTTTAGTTTTTGCTTTTTTTAAGGGTGGGGGTAGATTTTAAAAATTTCAGTTTAGGTCAAAACATGGCTTATGTGGTATCAAACAAAAGGTAATTTAGTTTGGAGTTGAATAAAATATATTTCAGTTTTTAGTTATATTAGCTCACACGTAAACTATAACTTTAGTACCTAGTGTGAGCTTAGGGGCCCATATATTGGCAGAGTATTTCTTATAGTTTTATTTATATATATTTTTGATATACAATATTGTCTCTTTTTACCCAATCTTATTCAATTACACCTGTATATTTAGTCAAAAACTATATAGCAATTCACATATAAGATAAAATTAAAAACAAAAACATTGGGCGGTGAAATTTTTGATTTTATTCATTTTTAAAGAAAAAAAAACTAAGTATTAAAAAAACTAAGAGTGTTATTTGACAGAACATGTTGAGGGTAAAAAAAATCCTACTTTAAATGCTTTCAATAGATACCTAAAATACTTTTATCTCTATCAAGAAAAAAGTTTAAATGTGCAAAAAAAAATACCTTTTAAAGTTATGCTGCGAAAAGTCGATTATTTGTCTTTAAATCCAGCTTTGCTTTACAACGGCGTGGCCAGAGTTTGTTTCATGGGGGGGGGGGGGCAAAAAACATTTAATTTTTATTTTAAGTAATATAATTCATATCTCCGGCACGCCGCTGTTGCTTTATTAAGCTTATTTGCATTTTAAATCATGTGTAAATTGTGGCTAGAAAATAACCAGACTGAATTTGCTGGAACAGCTTGCGTGTGGTTTAGATTGACTGTAGCAGTAAAAACTGACTAAACCGAAGCTAAAATCCTTTATCTATGGTAGCAGTGGACGTGTGAGAAGTCGACAATCTGTGGCCAACAACTCGGATTTGTGGAAAATTAATCCACAGTACGCCGGTCTTTTTTCTAAGTGATGAGTAACAGGCTGAATTTTTGTAAATAGTTTTATTTTGCCCAAACATGCAACTCTTTCTTCTGCGAAAATTCATGAAAGTGTTTGCTCAGGCGCACACATGTTTTGAGCGTGGGACTGACTAAAATAAGCATACGATTTATAGGACAATGTTACCAGTTACTTTCAAACAACTGTTACTTTTTTCATCTCATTATTTTGACATGTTTGTGGTGGCACAGCCCCCAAAGCATTAGGACAAACGTTTTTTTTATGTTTTATATTATAAAATCTTTGTATTTAAGTAAAAAATTTATACATTTTTATGAATTTTTGCGCTGTTAGAAATTACTATCTAGATTTTGCAGAGGAAAAAATTGGCCGTCTTAGTAAAATGAAGCTACGAATAACGAATAAAACAGTAGACAACTTTTAGAGATTTTCTTGTTTCTCGAAGCATTCTTCTTGTGCATGCGCTCAAATCAGTTGTTGTTATGTCGCGACCATCTTTTTGGATACACTTCGAGAACGGATCACTTTTGTTGGCTTTTCTTCATCTTGGAACACCCAAACAGACGACTGACGTTTATTTTTGGGTTCATATAAGTAAATCCACGATTCATCACCACTGACAATGCTGTACACGTTTTTCGAGTTTCCTGCCTCAAAGCGGTCTAGAGTTTTCTGACATTGACCCTAGCTTCTTTCTGTTCTTTGGTTAACAGATGTGGTATCCAGCGGGAAACTAATTTTCTTCTCCTAATTCATACAATTTTTTTTAAATTGAAATCACAAATCAAGCCTCAATTTAGATATTTCACATGTCGATCTTCCGTGATGAGCCTGCGTCCAGCATCGATGTTTTCCTGGGTGACAGCCGTTTTTTGTGCACCTGCCTTCGATCGCAGTTAAGGCTAATCTGTCCACGCTTGAATTCCTCCAAACCAACGAAAAACTGTCGACTGATTTGGGGCTTCATTACCGAAAACAGAAATCAACTAGGCAAGGCATTCGTATTGAGATAATTTCTTTTGAAAGTTGTAAAAAATTATAGCCCGTTATTGTACTGTAGTTATCTATAAAACTATATGTATCGCACTGACGTTTAGAGTTTAGGTTAGGTAAAGATGGAGGTTAAGTTTTAGTAACGACATTCGATCAGTCTCGCCCTCTATGTTCCTATATATAAAGTATAAAAGAAACCCCTCGTATTTAACAAAATTCAGACTATTACTCATTACCTAAAAATAGGCCGGTGTACAGCGTGTCCTATTTTCGATGGCATTAAATGGAAAACTCGGTTATTAGTAAAGATAGCGATCTACAGGTTTGACCTTACCGTGCTCTTTTTTTGAGTTTTAAAAATAATATAAATGTTTGTTGAAATTACAATATTTTTAAAAAAAGCTCCGGTAAAATAAAAAGTACGGGATATGGCAAAAATCTGATAAAATGTTTAATTGCTCAAAAAAGAGCAGGGGAAATCCGCAGATCGCTATCTTTATTAAAAATCGATCGAGTTTCCCATTTAAGCCCATCGAAAATGGGACATGCTGTACTTTGGATCATTAGTTCTGAATTTGGACTTCACTTTGAGGTAGACATATGAGAGGGGGATAGATTACCCTTCCTCCCTGCGCTAACGTTGAGATTTCATGGGCGTCCATTTTTTACATTTAAAGACGTTAATACTGGCAGTCCATTCATTTAACACTGAGAAACGATGAATCACTTAAATGTTCTTTTGCTGAATTTTTCTTAAAAGGACTGAAACTAGCCAAAGCCCTCTGTTCTGTAGTTTTAGTGGATAACAATTTTAGGAAAATAATGCATCTACCTGTTAAAAACGTCACCAATAAATATAAAACAATGCGCCTCACAAAAATAAAACAACTCTTACAAGCCGTGTTGGCTGCCTACTATATTACCAGACGTAACTATCGATCGATTTTAATAGACTAGGCCATGTTGGTGTGGTTAGATAAAGAGAAGTGATTCGTGTCAATGGAATAGTTCTTTATTTTAGATTTTAAAAAGATTTTGTTAAGATTATTTTTCTAATACATTTAATAACTAAAAATTCAAGTATTTATCACTTTGTAATCTTGTAGTAGGAATAAAAGAAAATTAATAATAGAGGAGGCCGTGAAGATTTTGGGAACTTATTTTCTTAGTCAGCAAACATCGATAGAATTGTTCATGGATCAATTCTAAGCAAAATTTGTTATATGAATAATTATTAATAATTCCTATGGGTTTAGGCGCAAAATGCAAAATAAGATATGAATACGAGGAACTTGTTTTCAAAGTACTAAAACTAGTTGTATGTACTAGTAAAGGTTATACTTAAGTATACTAATATTTCTGACAAGTGAAAAACTATATGAAAAGACTGCTCTTATGTTATTAGTTCTGAAAGTTTATGAGATGATAGGTTGTATTATAACAAAAGCCTAAAATACCATCTGGCTGTTATTTAAAAGCCCCAAAGTCTTGCCAGAGTTATCTGATGGTCGTCACGTTGACACATTCGATTATTTTAATGTTTGTTAGACCCACGTACAAGTGATTATTTGGCTTATTTTACGCTTCGTTGCCGATTTACAGACTGTTGAAATTAATTAACTGTTTTCAATTTTCGTTGATAGCTCTCGCAGTTTTTAAGATATTTAGCTCAAACCTAAATTAAGCTACATGCTGTACGTCCCTAGGCTTTCCAAATAATAATTGAAATCTAAAATTAAATATTTTTTCAGCGAGAACGCTCCTTTTTGACTTTCCCCTATTTACAAACTTTTCGGTCTCTTGTAATTTTTTTGTATCTGCGGCCGTTATAGAGCAATAAATTAATTAACTATTTTTTAGACTGGATCTTACAGCTTTTCGGGCGAGGCTTTTGTGATTGTAAATAACAGCCAGAATAATTTTCTCCATGACATTATAGCATAAAATTTCAAAACTAAGAAAATATATTGTGTGAAACCACCAGAAACAACTACTCCGAGGGAAAATACCCCTACCGGCATTGAATTATACTGATGGTTTGAGGCTTTCGTTGGGAACTTGTTAAAACTGTTTGGTTTTCACTTTCTTTAACGTCGATCACGAGGATACTAGTGATCCCCGTCTGGAACACGTCCTGATAGTCAGGCACAAGTGTTCCATGCCAATCCACGACCGGACCGGTTTCGACCTTTTGGGCCATCCTCAGATGAATGTAGGCGATAGCTCCGTGTAGAGCATAAGTTGTGTGAAACCACCAGTGGTCGATCACGAAGATACGAGTGATCCCCGTCTGGAACATAGGTTGTGTGAAACCACCAGTGGCTTCACACAACTTATGCTCTACACGGAGCTATAGCCTACATTCACCTGAGGATGGCCCAAAAGGTCGAAACCGGTCCGGTCGTGGATTGGCATGCAACACTTGTTTCTGACTATCAGGACGTGTTCCAGACGGGGATCACTCGTATTCTCGTGATTGACGTTGGAGAAAGTGAAAACCAAACAGTCTTAAGAAAATATATGTTTCTGATTTTGAATACCGCTATGTGCATTTTTCAATTTTGTAAATCAGCCAGTTATTTTTAGTTATAGTGTATTGTAATATCAGTTTATAAGTTCAGTATCAAGAGAAAATACCAAATCACCGTAATTTTTGGATCCGAAAATTTTCAGCCAGGAATATTTTCCAACACTTGAGATGAGCCATAGTATTTTTCTTATAATGTTCATGATTTCTTCTTTGTAATGTAACAGATTTAGAACTAAGAAAATAAGTCAACTCATTAATTATTATCATTAACAAAACATACTTATTAATGTACACAGACTAAGAAAAATACGTTCCAAAAAATATTCACGGCCTCCCTTACTAAAATGATTTTTTATTGTGACTAGTCTATTTAGTATTGGAAGATAACCACAAAATGGCCGACTGGCAGATCCCCATGAAATTTAGCTGCGCACTCGTCATAAAGCTATCTATTCTTCTCACATGTCACAGGGCGGTTCCATCAGAAACATGCTTCCAGCTTTATATTCAGTCGGTTATTTTTCTAGCCAGACTTTCAGCTAACACGTTAAAACACTAACATCCTTGTTTTTGTGTGGCATTTTTAACACCCGCCTCATTTTCATTCGCTGTAGGTACTTAAACCGCGAAGCACTTGTTATAAGCGCTCTCCAGGTGGAAAAGCACCCCATAACCACCCCTGGGCCCTTTTCGACGCCTCCGCCTCAGCGCAATCAAAACGGAGTCGCGGCAGGTCAGTTTAAAACAATTGTTGACAAAAAATTAGAATTTTACCAAAATGCAATAATGCAAGGTTTACTCAAAACCGTAAACAACAATTGGTAACCTGGGGTAAATTAGAGTCCCTGTATGTTGACATATTTGGATATATTATATCCAAATATGTCAACATACAGGAACCCTAGGGTAAATTAAGGAACGAAAAATTGTGAAAAAGTTTCCTGTGCTTCGGCCGGGATTTGAATCCGGACCTTTGGCTATTTACGCCAATGCCCTACCAATTGGGCCACCGAAACCATGATTATAAATTTTTGAAACTCCATATCAAGGTCAGAATAATAGTGTAGCAACGCTAGTTCTCAGGCCAAGTGATTCAGCTAATTTTATAATTTCAATCAAAAATAAAAAGAGCTTCCTGTGTTTTTTTTAAATAATTTTTTGTTCTTTAATTTTCCCCCTGGTTTGAAATTGTTGTATACATGCGTCTAATTGGATTTCACACTAACAGTGGGCTCGAAGAATTGCTACTATTTGCTTATTGCTACACTATTATTCTGACCTTGATATGAAGTTTTAAAATTAATTTTGTAATCATAGTTCGGTGACCCAATTGGTAGGGCATTGGCGTGCATAGCCAAAGGTCCGGGTTTAAATCCCGGCCAAGGCAAAGGATTTTTTTAAATAATTTTTTGTTCTTTAATTAAAAAAAAATAGGTGCTATTATTATTATTACAAAATTTTGGTTTTTATGATTTAGGCCTCATAAGTGTCCTAAAATCCTAACTTTTGGCAATCTTAAAAACGTGATAACTCTACTAACTGTTCTAATTTATCATAACTTGGTTTACAGATCACCTATTTATTTAAACCTAAATTATACAGGGTGTTATTGACAAAAAAACTTCATATGAACATATTATACTATATCCTAACTTTTGAGATACAGGGTGTTAAAGATTTTAAAAAAATCTCCTGTCTAGATTTATATTTCACAAAAATATGAAAAACCCTGTGCCTCAAGACTTCATATTAACATAATCAAATTAAAGGTCTTTGAGATATATAGTTTTTTTCATAGTCTCCTTTTTTAAATTTATTTGTAAAATACTGCTCTAGATATTTTTGTGAAATTTGGTACACACTTTTTATTTATCAAGAGACAAGAGAGGCATTTATGATGTATAAAATGTATTTTTATTTCAATCAGTGGCGTCTCTAAAGGAACTGCCCTCGGAATTTTTGAAGAAGTAATGGTACGCCACTATTTTTTTTTATAAAAATTATTTTTTAAATTCTTTGCTGAGCAAATGTTGCTTTGAATCTTTTTGACATACAGTTTTTGTATAAAAAAAAATTACTTAATTTATTTGCATCTCGCTAGACCCCTTACGAGAAAAAACAATTTATTTTAAATTCCTAAAGCAATTTCCGCACGAATACCACTGGCCAAAATTAAAAAAAAAACATGTTATACCAAGGCGATCAAAACGGCCGGGCCACGATCCTCCACTTTGTTGACATTTACGTCACGACACAGGTGATTGTCTTTACAATATTAAAGTTGGAATAACGGTTCATGAATATTTGTTTTTTTTTTTAATAAAGCCGGTTTTGAGATTGTTTTTACTATATTCTTACAGAACAATTTTTTTTAAATGTAGAGTAATCCTTAATTTTTCAGAGCCGCTTCATTAGCTCACACTAAAATTAAATTTAAAGCAGAAGCGAATGTGACAAACACAGATGACAAATTCAAATGCATGTCAAATCTAACAGTGGGTACATGGCGGGTAATTTGAGTTCAAAATAAGGAATGCTAAATCTTGAATATTTTAACCTTTTAATCATCTTGCAACCTTACAAAAGTTTGGTAGAATATCGGGATGGTGTCTGAGAATATTTCACTAAAATTTCGCGGAAATCTGTAGTGCCATTTTGAAAATATCATAAAAAAACGTCTGACCCATCATAAGCCCAATGTAAAAGTCAGCCCCCCGAGAACAGCTGATTTTTTCAGGGTCGTGGCCTGTATTTTTTGTTGGCCTTGGTTATGCATCAGAAAATGCCTCTTGATAAATCGAAAATGTGTACCAAACATCACAAGATCTTCAAGACTTTTAGGACAGATGTTCACATAAATCTTTTTTTTCCAAATTAACCCAACAGTTACCTCCGTCAATATTTGAGTCTTATTCAATAACAACCTGTAGGGACTCTATACAAGGTGTCCCAAAATTAGAGGTCACTATTTTAACCGCATATTCTACGGCCCAAACTAGAAATAAAAGTTTATATAAACTGAGAACCAGAGCTGCTCCATATAGTATGTTATAGACTTTTTTACGTTGGCCGTTAGAGGGCGCGTCACACACTGCACTTCTGATGAACTTTTTTCTCAGTGTGGTGTTTTACTTTTTTGTTCAAAAAATTATGTCTTAGGCATTTCAAAGCAAAAAAGGTACTCTTGTTACATTTTGCTAAAGTAAGCCACTTTCCATACTTTTCGGTTTTTAATGTTCGATGCTGCATCGGAATAATCAAATTATTTTGAATAAAAATAAATGGATCCGAATGAATGAACCGAACCGAAGGTGATAGATTACCTTCGTGGCTAGCCTAACTAACACCATTCAAGTGAAGCCATAATAATATATTAGCTTTGAAAACAGTTTTTTGTAAATATCTCAGAAAGTAAAGCTATTCCGAAGACAGTGTATTGATACGATGCTCCGTTAAAAAGTTAGCATTTTTTAAGTTTTTAATTGTCAAAAAACATTCATTAGTATTAATGGATTTTGACCAAAATCTAATCAGCTTTCACCTGAAAATTTTATGAAAATCGGATCAGCGTTTTAGGAGCTATCGTGTTATGAACCGAACCGAACAGAAATAATATACACACACACACAGACAGACATCACGACCAAATAACACATTTTTGCCGTTATCTCAAAAACATTTTTTTCGTCGAAAATAATACCTTCTCTAGCCATTGCTACGCGGGCGAGGAAAATAAAAATTAAAAACTAAAAAATGTAAAATATTAAGGTAACAGTATTTTTTATTTTTTATCCTAAAATTTTTTAAAAATAATTTGAATTTTCCGGTGCCGAATCGAATACTAAAAAACGAAATATCTCGAAAACGGCTAACTTCAGCGGATTTTAACAAGGGTACCTCTTTAGCTGAAAATTGTTTAGGAAGTTACTTTCTTAACAAAAAACGTAAAAAACTACACTGAGGAAAATGTTATGGTAATTTTAAACCATTCAAAGTACAGTTTGAAGTGCCCTTTAACGGCCATAGTATAAAGGTGCCTATATTCGGGTTTCGCATCCCAAAAAACACACGGACATAAATTTTAAAATAATACGTTTAAACGTGTTCATAATATTTAAAAAATAAGTTTAGCACTCTGTATCTCGGAAACAAAGCAATTTTGGACCCTAGTTTAGCTGAATTTTTATGTCTATTTTGGGCCGTAGAATACGTGGTTAAAATATTGACGTCGAATTTCAGGGCACCCTGTATACAAAATTCCATGTTTTTTTTGTAAATGAATGGAAAAATATGCTAAAATCCCAATCTTTTTCCAACCATTTTAAGTCATGAGGCCCGAATTGATCTTGGAAATTTGATTCTTTTCCTCCTCAAAATAATTTTAAAAAAACAATGTTTTCTTGTTGTGACATGACAGGTCTGCTAAGCATCGTTTCGAGGACTGGGAGTCCGGTAATGAGAGGCAACATGGCGACCGGCTCCCCACGATTTACCGACCGATTTCAAAGCTCCCCCAAACCCCATTCTTCGCCAAAGCTGAAATTAAGGTCATTCTGCAAAAAAAATAAATTGTTATGCTAGAAATTTAAAGGATGCACCAAACTTTAAGGGGTAGTAGAAGAGGTCAGAAGAAGGATTTTTCCTATTACATTTACCATCAAACTTCTTTCATTTTGAGATAGAGGCTGTCAAACTTATCATTTATCAGAAACAAATAAGAAATTATTACCAAAAATCTGTTTTTTTTTTCCAAAAAATTTAAAAAAAGTTATTAAATGCTAATATTAATATTTTTTGTTTTCATTAGAGGGCCTTTAGATATGTTTAAAAGTCTAATTCATTTTTTTTATTTGATAGGTCATAAAAAATTAATTCTTAAAAAAATTGAGAAATTTAAACCCTATTGCAAAGGTTGTAACTTAACCTATAATTTTTTGAAAAAAAGCAATACAACATTTTTTTGATCATAATGAATCACAAAATTATTTTACAATATCACATTTGTCAGTTCTAAAATTCAGTTTTCCCCCACTCTTTAAATAATAACTTGGAAACAAAAAACTTTTGACGTTAAGTTATTAGAATTTTTAGTCTACTTTTGACCTTCCATACCATCCCTTAAAGTTTGATGCATCATTTAAATTACACCCAATATATTTTTTTAATCATATTTTTTTGTCCATTGTGATATTATTTTGTTTAGTTTATTTTTGTAGAATGTTCGCATTTTTTCTTATTTCGCATGCTTTTTGCAGTTTTTTTAATGTCTCTATAGTTTTTACCCTCTTAGTCTTTTTTTATACACAGGGTGTCCCTAATGTTCAAAGAGGGGTGTTTTTCAATTCCTGCCCCTTTTTTGTGGTGTGCCGCTGATTGATTCTAATACAAAAAAAAATCCTGTTTTGTTTAGAACATTTTTACTTATATTTTTATCTGGTCTCGTTATGAACAAAAAAATAAATAACTTTTTTTTATAATTTACTGATTTTTTAAAATATTCAGTAAATCGTTTATTATTTTTTGTTCATAATAAATAAATAAATAAATATTTTATTAACGAACCTGTCATTTTACAGTGGTTTACAAAAGAAAATACTTATAGCTGCAGGTACATAAAAGAAACAGGACTAAATAATACCAGGACTGGCCCCTGTACTAACAGTTTTAAATCTCTACGTTCTACTACCGCGCGCAATCTTGTTGCCTTTCCTCTACTAGTTTGGCTTACGCAGTGGTTTGAAGCTGATTGTGCATAGCTCATTTGCCGGAATTATGATAAACGAAAAAATTGACCATCATATTAATTAAAGTAAAACTTAAAAAAAGGGCTACTGATTGCTTTCAAGTGCAATGATTTTCATGTGGCATAAAAGCTTTTTCGATGGTCGTGAAGAAGTTAAAGATGATGAACGAGAAGGGCGCTCCAGCACATTGAAAACCGCTATGCTCATTGTTTGTTTTTTCGATATTAGAGGTGTTATTCTTATTGAATAGGCGCGTGAGGGTCAAACAGTCAACCAACATTTTATATTTGGAAGTATTGATGTAGCTAGGGGAACGTGTAAGGAAAAAGCGTCCAGATTTGTGGAAGAACAACGCGTGGCTGCTCTACCAGGACAAAGCATCGGCCCACAATGCCCTTTCATTTAAGCAGTTTTTAGCTAATCAAAAGATCCCCGTCGTTAACCACCCACCATATTCACCAGACTTAGCCCCTTGCGACTTCTACCTATTTCCGGAAGTGAAGAAATCGTTAAAAGGAACCCGTTTTGAAATATTAGAACACGTCAAGACTTCTTAACAGCCTCTCTTCTGATGATTTCCAAAATTGCAAACATTGGAAAAAAACGCATGCAACGCTGCGTCGATAGAGAAGGGGACAACATTGATGGGGAACATCATTATGTTGTATTAGTATTTTAATAAAGTAGATTTTTTATAACAGTCTTATAATTTTATTGTCATTCCTCATAGATACAGCTGTTAACACATAACATTATTGTATAGTACAATTTAATTTTTTTTATCAGACAGTAAAAGAATTTAGCAAAAGAGACACATGTGTACTATATTTTTTAAATATTGATTTAATTTTCTTGGTCTTTATTGGTCGCACATACGAAAAAACTGTAGGGCAAAAAGTGTTTAGATAAAACATAAAATTTTTGTTGTATCTTAGAATCTATCAACTGCGCACTAAAAAAAAGTAGAGAAGAAGGGTGGATGATCACTGACAAGTATTTCTATGTATAGTCTAATTATTATTTGGCATGCCTTATGGCGTAAGCCCTGTAGCTTCATCTAGGTTTTAAGTCTAAATACCTCAAAAACTGAAAGTGCAAGACTTTTTTTATTAAAAATTTTTAATACCTTCCTAGCCCATTCGCACACTCCAAGGGAACTCCACGCTGTATCAGCCTTAAAAACAGTCTTGTAGATATCTTAGAAACGAAAGCTCCTCCTTGGTTATAACACAAATTATTAAGAAAAATGTATTCCGAAAAATATATTCCAAAACAAGCATATGATGCGATGCTTCGTTAAAAAATTGCATTTTTTAAATTTTTTAACTAAAAAAACTGTCATTAGCATTTATGGATTTTTCTAGCGATTGCTGCGCGGGCTAGGAAGGTAAAAAATTGGTTGGGCCAATCATTGATGAATTCTTGGTTGGGCCATCTTCACATTAATACTTGGATCGTATCTTATTAGACATTTTTATCTAATGGAAAGTAGTTGTAGGTACATGAAATCTTTGTTCCCGAACGCAGACGAAACTATAATTTTGGAAGTACTGCAAAATAATGATGCAAACATACAAAAAACGAGCGAAAACTTAAAGGAAATGGGCTACAGTAAAAAGGTAAAATATATTACGTCTATAAAGAGATTTCAGAAAGTTTGGCAACTCTTAATAATAAACAATGACTAAAAAAAACCAGATGATGGACTTGTTGGAGTTTCTACTATTGAGGAGCTTGGGGCAATAAGGATATAAGCCACATTTCAGTCAATTTTCAGGTTTCTATATTTTAGAGCGTGAGTATGGCCTATTTTTGAATATGTGAAGTAAGTTTAAGTAACTAACAACATTTAAAATTACCTATCACGTCTTAAAAATGTTTTAATAGATTTCAGGACTTAAATAAAAACTTTAAAACGGATTTTCTCAAAACTCAAGCTCCTCAATTACACATAAAAATGTGGGTCTTATACTTTATTGTCAACTTATGGCTTATCCTGTAGGAGTTAGGGAAGGTGAGTTGAGAAAGGAGTATCAAATTACAAAATATATTTTTTTTAATTTTAATAATTGCGTTTTACTAATTGCTATGATTATATAAGGACGCGGTCAAACCTGCTACGCTAAGATTGACCCCAATCTTGAGAAGAAAAAAGAAGAAATCCAAAATCAAAAACAGGAAGAAACAAATGCTCAGCGGAATCTTGTCAGACTAAAAACTACAGAGGAAAAAGAAAAAAGTAAGATAATCAAAATTCTCAAATGAAGATGCTTTTGAAAATCGTAGTTTAAATAATTTTAAGTTGAGTTTAGTTTTATTAAATCATTTTTGAAGCAGATATTTTTAAATTTTAGTTTTGTAACTGATGACGTCAAAAATCAGATATTTAATGAAAACATCTCTAACATAACCACATTGTGTATTGTTGGTAAATGATATTTTTTTTGTTCTTTAGTCAGAAAAGATCTACAAGAAAAATATGAAGATGTAGCAGAACACCTAATCAACATAGCACTAGAAAGTGTGAATTTCGATGGAAACAGAGCTAATCAGATTTTGAAAATTATGATACAGGAAGACACAGAAGCGGAAAATAATAGAAAAACTTGTAAGTAAAAAAAAACTGCGTCTGGCCATATGGATGCGAAAAACTGTATTTGGAGTTGAGACTCGAGACCACGTCATTTAGCAATTTTTGTAGTCACTAATACTATATTTTGTAAACTATACATTTTCAAACAAGGTTATAAGTTGGTGACATTTTCAAAAAAGGAATTTTTTTTAAACTATCAGGTCTTTTCGTATAATTTTTTATCGGAAAATGGTACTTTAGAAGCAGGCCCAAGCAATGCGTCTCTTCCTGGTAAACTTCACGTTGCCGGTCTGGTAAGGTTTACCTATTTTATAAACATTTTAGGGAAGTACCTGCTCAAAAAACAGAAAACGACAATGAGCCGTCCACTAGTCAAAACCAAAGCCAAATCTACAAATTCCAATATCACAAAGCAGACAATCCATTAAATCTATTTTAAAAAGCCAAAATGAGAGAAAAGATGAAACCCCAGGATACAGTAGGTAAGGTCATAAGGTCTAAGCTAAAGATATAGTTGAAGGGTCGAAGGTCTAAGCATAGCCAATAATTTAGCAACCTCCTGAAACGAATCCCTATCCATCGTCATAAATAACAAAAACAAAATCGTCTTAGATCAGAAATTAAAATGGTATAACTGTCCAATAGCAAAAGCCGAACGGAATTATGCAAAAAACGTCATTCATCAAAACAAGACAAGAGCAAAATCGAAGTTTAGTTAACGTCTTTTATCAAAACCGGACAAAATCACAAAATGGGGCCGGGCCGCGTATTTACGTTTCCGTGCTCATTTTACGTTGGCGCGGTTCTGAAATAGACACGGACATGTTACAATATATTTGGGTTCAAATACGTGTTGATTTTAAGAGTTTTGATCTCGAAATGAGCACGGATCTTTAAGAGAACATCGCTCATTAAACTATTACAAAAGCGTATTCAACTGTCAGGTAAAAACGCTAACATAACGAAAGCTAATCAATCAAATCTAACCGAATCGAACCAAAGCAAACTGTCGTCGTAGTTGCCGGTGTAAGACAATGAACACTGAACTTTGCAGGTATAGTTAATGGAAGAGTGTTCTTCAAACTTCAAAAGAATTTCAAAATCTTGAGTAATATTAGTAAAAATACTTTTAAACTGCTCCATAATTTTCATATTCACAAACATATAACCTCAAAATCCGTGAACGTGAATCCAATTTAAGTTTCAAATGTGCACTAATAAGTAAACCCCTGCGCTGCGTAATTCAATACAAATCCGTCCGTTGTTCGAGCCTCGGCGCCTTAAAATCAACACGCATTTGTAACCAAATATGTTGCAACATTTCCGTGTCTATTTCAAAACAGCGCTGCCGTGAAATCAGCACGGAAACGTAAATACGCGGCCGGGCCTAACATAAGCAATTCTCCCATTTCTTTTCATGTATACTGGTTCAAACTCTCTTCCTCTTATACAAATCGGTATCATGGAAGTTTGGCCGCAAATTTAAATCGGGAACAAACAATATTGTTGTTTTTGAACCCAATATTGTACTTAAAAACTTTAATCTTTTTCTCAAGTCACGTATTACGGCAATTTTTTTTCAAAAAATTTTAGTGCCTTAATTTTTTTTTTAAATCTGCGTAATTTTGGGCAAAATTGGCTCAGACCATTCGAAATAGGGGTAAACATTTTATACCTCCTGAAAATTTTTTAGTTTGGTCATTGTAATCAAAATTGGCAGAATTCATAAAAAAAATATGTATTTTTAGCATTTTTTACCAAATTGATATCTAGACTATCTTTTGTGCAATTGTTATGAAATATTCAGTAGGTATAAATTGTTTACCCTTCTTTCGAATGGTTCAGTTTGTCGGTCAATTTTGCCTAAAAATACACCGAAAAAAGTTTTGTTTTAAGCTTTTTTTAAACGTGACAAAACGGCACAATAACAATAACATAAAATACTGACCAAAATAAAATAAAAATTGAAGAACTCTACATTCACCATTGTGTCTTATCTTAGGGTTGCCAGATGTCCCGTATTTTCCCGTTATTAATGGTTGTTATTTTAACAGTTTAAATATATGAAATATTAATGTCCCGTTTTTTTCTCCTTGTGCCGTATTTTTGGTTTTTTTTTAACTTCAGTCCCGTTTTGACCTACAGCAGATCTGGTAACCCTACTTATTCTATAATTTTTTTGTTTTTTTGTGTTTCAGAATTCTAGATGAAATCGATGGAAAACTAAAATCGACCAATTTGTGCAACACTATCGGCCACAATAACGCTTTGTCGAAAGGACCCAATGAAAAACTATTGTTGTAAGTAACACTATAATCTTTCTAGGTTGCTTTTTATCCTATCGGTTGCCCTTCTGGAAGCTTTAGGCACAGCCTACCAACAACCAGCTCACAGACTCTAGTCGGCTTCTTTCATCTAAGTATGAATAAAAATATGACGTCACCGACGCCATTTCGGGTTAGACTACAGGGCTGGACTAAGAAATATTGTATTTTAAATAGACAGGATTGGACTTTTAATAATATATTCTAATCGTTTTGATTTTGTTATTGATTGATATTAAATGTAATCAACATTTTTAGTTTACTGTTGTTTTGTTTTCAATAAACATAGGTATATTTACTTTTTTAGTTAAAAGTTTAAAATATTCTAGAAATGTTTAGGAAACATTTGGTAATGTATGGAAAAGTTTAAACAAATCAAAAGTTAAAAATCTTTTAAAGATAAAAGATCCTTAAAGTGAAAGCTCCCTTAAATTTCAAAAAAGTTTACGAAATAGGGGAAAGGAAGGATACTTGATCAGGGGGATACTTTTTTAATATCTGGTTTAAAAAAAATATTTATGTTATTTTCCCATGAAATTAGAAAGCTGGCATAAGTTTGGCAATTTTGCATCATAGGCCACTCGATTCCCATCCGCCCTTTGTAGTTAATTTCGACCATGTTTATTTTAGGCCGTTTTACACATTAAAAGTAAATGTTTTGCTGTTGTTTTTTCAGTTGTTTTTAATATTAGTTATTTATTTTTTAAATTTATGAATAGTCTTGTTAGTTGTTTATTTTTGAAATTTATGAATAGTCTATCAAAAAGCATACATAGTTACGTACATTTTTTCTATTACTAAAGTTGTTTACAACTTAGGTTAGGTTTTGAAAACAAGTTTGTTGGTATATGTGCATAGGGAATACTTGATCAATCAAGATGGTGGGGTTCTTAATCTAATCTTATTAAAAATATGTATTTTCTTAAAATTTATTTCAGAGAAAACTATGTTCAATGGCAAGGCCCCAAGACTGCCCATCGCAAAGGCGCCCAAGGCCTAGCCAAAGGTCCCAACAAAAGTCTTCTATCAAACAAAATCTACCAAGCGTGTGGCCCCAACGCCGAACTAAGAAAAGGCCCCAAATCAGGCCTGGCAAAGGGCAGTATTTTTGCACAGATGAAGGCTATGGTTGTCAGAGAAAATAGAGTTAAATAACAGGGATCATGTGTTATTTTGTAAGTTGCATAGTATTAAAAAAAAGTTTTCGAAATACGAGGATAGATTAAATATAAAGCGTAATTTTCTATTTAGCATATCATGGTTAAATGCTATAGAATTGATGGGAAATGATTACCTTATGTAAGACAAGAACAAGTGCATATGCATAAAATATGTATTATGTAAGAAAAAAGGATAGAAGTTTTCACGTGGTTACGTCCATTGTTTCAGGATAGCCAGACACACAGTCAATACCTGTCCTCTGTGCGCCCCAGTAAAGTACAGGGAGGGGATCTTTTCTTTCGACAGTTCGTAAAGAAAATCGATCGAGGGGTACATAAAATATCAGCAATTTAGACGATAACTACGTAACGTATAATCCTTGTTTTCAAGCTTGTTCTTTTGTATAATATTTAATGCCGTGTCTACCACAAACTATAGCTTATGGCTTCCTCAGCGAAACAATAATAAGAGACGGGTCTGTTTTAAAAGCAAATTCTTTCATATTGATTTAAAAACTACCTAACGAATTAAATTCTCAAAAATACCACCGCTCTGTGCTAAGCAGTATCCGAGCCTGTTATAAAATTCAGGTCAGACATTACTTGACATTTCAGGTTCCAAATTTGGTTAAAACCAACATTTGGCACCTGTCGAATCGAATGGAATGATATGGTCCTGCAACAAAGCTAAATAATGTATCCCTCGTAAATTTCCATTGATGAAAAATAGACAATGATATTGTCACCCAAAATTCCAGTACAGACAAAATATTTCAACATACCGGGTTCGTTATGCAGTATGCAAATGTTTATTTTTCCGTGACCAATAACGAACAACGCAAGGATTGTGGCGGCCATGAATTGAAAACGAACTTTCGTCTGTAAAACAAATATTTTTAATAAAATTTTCATCCTGATTCCCTTTTTCAATCAAGGTTTCGCAAAACTCCATTCTTCGAAACTGATCATCTGGAAAAATTTCTTGCGTTTTCTTTGTCGTTTCAAAATGTTTCGGACGGTTAAGGGTAAAATATCATCGCCCACATCATTGGAAATTGAATTATTGAAACAGGGAGGCAAAACTTTTGCTGCGGCACAAATCATAGTCAGGAGGTGCCTCTCCATCACTGCATTTGTGGCAAAAACGAACCATTTCCAACGAACAAGATGTGTCAAATCTTGTTCGTTGGAAATGGTTCACTAGTTTTTAAACCAAGCTACGGCTTGGAATATCCATTCCCTCAAACTTAACAACAAATAAATTTGCGACATCTTGACAGGTATTTTCCCTGAAATACCATTGAACCATCTGTACGTTTTCCTAACCGCTAAATGTAATCCGCGGCATGGCTTGAGCTAGAATTTGCGTGAAAAACAAATACCCACTTCTCACCTGTTTCGCTGCATACGACGGCATGACGAAAAACTTCGTGAAGACGTAAGGTCACGATGTATTCCCCTACTTTTTTACTACCAACCCGAATACGCGTCTAATACAGCGAAAAATATTTCAAGACATCGCCCAAAGTATATTTTTCTCTCTTTGGCTTCTCTACAAACATTAAGCACACCAAGCAGTCTATGAATCCTATAGCTTTTAACCATGCTGTATATGTTAGGTGGCGATGTCAAGAGGCTTAGTAAATGAGCTGTTGGTAACAACATGTCCGAGCAAGGAGTACACGTCTATTGCGCAACGCGTTATTATCGAATTTTTCACTCGGAAGGGTGTTCTATTGCGCAATGCGTTATTATCCAATTTTTCACCCAGAAGAGTGTAAAATCGTCCGAGTTTTTTCTTCGGCTATCTGCAGAGTTCGGCGATAAACTAAAACACTTTTAGTAGATTAAATTTGTTCAAAAAAGCTGCAAAAAGGGTATATCTTTTTATATTTGGCTTAGTAGTATCTATGACCCAAAGCTAAATTTTCATTCGAGGATCCCCGATTTTTCGGCTTCAGAATCCAAGATGGCGGCTGCCAAAGTTACGAAAAAAAATGAATTCCCTGTTTTAGGAGAAATTAAATTAATTTTGATGGATTCACTTTAAGCGGGACCTACTCAATCTAAAACTGTAAAAAAATGTAGCACCTGAAACTTCAAAACAAAATGGCGGCTATATGTCAAAAAATTCGTTTTTTTTTTCGATATTTCCCTTAGAAAATTGATATTTCCTTTAATTTTGATGTAATATTTATTTTTGATACTTTATATTAAAGCCAATGATCATTTCTTTGAACTTTATAAAAAAAAATATTTGTTTCCCAGCTTTATAACCTCCATCACTGCATTTGTGGCAAAAACGAACCATTTCCAACGAACAAGATGTGTCAAATCTTGTTCGTTGGAAATGGTTCACTAGTTTTTAAACCAAGCTACGGCTTGGAATATCCATTCCCTCAAACTTTTGTAGGTTGTTCAATTTTTTTAGCAAAAATGTCATTTTATGTTACTCTAAGTTTTAATTTGTAATGTTCAAAAAATATATATAATTTAGTTATTTTTTAAAGATAATGGCGTAAAAGGTTTTTTTTTCGGAGGTTAACGAAAAAAACCGGACAAAACAAGACATCTAAAAAAAACAGAGATTTTAGCCTGGATGAAAGAGCGCTATTAAATAACTAGTTTACAATGCGAATCCGTATAGTTTCTTTTTAGGGTAGATAGAAAATTTAATAATAAAGGTTATGAGATTCTTTCCATCCAGTTAACATGAACCGTCTTGAGAGTAGTCTTGATTTTAATAAAAAATAAGATGTATACAAACTTTTTTCTGGTTCATATTTAATTTACCCTCGTAGTTCTATAGGATCAGTTTATATGAAATCAACCAGGCTCCGACGTCATGATTTTTGGTACCAGCTATTAAAATAAAAACAAAATTTCAGATTTTAATTGTTTTTCAGACATACTAGACAAAACTGAAATATCCCGAAAACTACTTACACTAGAAACATGATTTATGGCTTGCTGGAAAGGTCTTTTAGAGACGCTAGTCACATATTTTAAATAAAAAATAATTTTTGAAAAAAAACAAAATTCAAATTTATAAAAAACGCGTACTATTTTATAAATATTTGTTTTTTTAATTCATTGCTGAGATATTCACAAAATTTAAGATGATTTTTTAGTAAGTATCAGAGCTGAACTACAACTTGAAGAAATTAATTTAAAAAAAAATACTGGGCAAAAAAATCTGAAATTTTAGATTGATTAGTTTTTCGATTGTTAGAACAACAGCTGAAATCAACTTTTATATCGTTGATTTGAAATGAAATGACCCTGTTCAGCGTCATCCAAATTAGGTGTCCACTATTTGTTATTATATTGGCATTTAACCCATTTATAGCCAAGGGTAGAAATAAACCTTCAAATTTTATATTTGAAATATCATCATCATCACATTACAGTAACACATATGTGGCGTCAAAAAAAAAATAACTCTGCTACTTCATGTTTAACATTGGGTCAATGGTATCGCCCATATTTTAAGCCAAAAAGTCTCCCATTTTTAATAAACAATTAAATTTCTGCTGTGTTGTGTATACGCATTAGCGGTCATACATGGGTTAAAGCAAAATTTTTAATTTTTCATATGTGAATATTATAGAATAATACTAATACTGTAAAGGCAATTCAAAAACCATTTGAAGTTGGCAACATTCCTTAAACTTTTGTTGCTATTTAATAAATTAAATGTTTGAATTTTTAAATTTAGATAAAACAAAAACTAAAAACATTTTGTGTCATTTTGGATGTTATAACAAAATTTTAGATAGATTCTACTGTATGTAAGTCAGAATAGGTCTAAAAATGTAAAGTCAAACCAGATATTAAGTTGTGTGTATATTAAATCAAAAAATTTACCGTCCCATAAACAACAAAATAGAGTTTTTTACCAAAAATATTTTTTTGGTAAAAAATTATCTATTTTTTAAGTTTAATAGTTAGATTTAATCAAACTGCACTGATAATATACAATCACTTCACTTAAAAAACTTCCTAAAGAAGAATTAACCCTATTCTAAAGAAAAGTAAAAAAATACTTATACCTAAGAAACATTAAAAAAAACTCTACCAATAAATGTTACCTTAAGCACTTATTGTTAAGTCATCTTCGTTTATATATTAGGGGCTTGAAACCTTCAGAGAGATGCATATTTATCAGGGAAGATGAATACAGGACCATTTTTTCACTCCTCATTTAAGAATTAAACTTAATCTTTATAAAATAAAATATTCCGATTCTGGTTTTATAAAAAAAAATACAGTGAAACCTCTCCTTGCGGACACCTCTATTAAGCGGACACCCCCTTTAGCCGGACAAATTTGTTAGAACCAAGCTTTTCCCTATTTCTTTACATGTAAAATTCACTCCTATAACCGGACACTCTAATAACCAGACGCGGACAATTTTTTTTGGTTAAAAAATTCTGAAACCTCCCTTAACCGGACGGAAACCTCTGACAACGGGACGAACCTCTGCACGACATGGGCATTCATATTATGTATTATGTTGGCAACAACACACTCTGGAGCCGGGGAATTACTTTTTTCTGTTTTAATGCGTAGATTAAATACTTCTGTCATATTTACAAAATATTTTATTCGGCGGGCCTGCTGTGTTTTATTTTTATTGTTCAGTTGGGTAGTAATAGATCTCTTTGAAATTGCGCCTAGTAAAAAACTTCTTAGTTTACGTGAAAAAATGGAAGTTGTTAACATTTCGGAGAAGGAACATCTATCGGCACGAAAGATCGCTGAATAATTTAATATTGGAAAGACTCAAGCAGCGGAAATTGTTAATAAATATATATTAAAATTTCGCAGTTCCCTCTCATAAGCGGACACCTCCAATAACCGGACAAAATCGACCAAACCGTGAGTGTCCGCTTATAGGAGGTTTCACTGTACCTAGGTAAACAAATTCATCTTATTTCTATGTATAAATGTATATTTTTGTTATCTTATTTCCTGTATGCCTAACCCCAGCATAAAACTAATGATTTACTTATATGGGAAGCCAAAAACTGGTCCATTCTATTATATACTTACAGTATTGGCCAAAAGTAGAAAACTCCCTAAGATTGTATAAAAATCTGATTTTGTACCTGTAATCGAATTCTTAGATCACTTGTTTCAGCAATTTTTTCCAAAAAAATCATGTAGTGCCTTTTTGTCATATTCAAAAAAAATTGTGTGTGCTTAAGACCACACGGCAGAAGTGTAAACTTCAACAAGGCAAAATTAATAATACTGGCCTTCATCTACATCATCATATCGCTCGCTGAATGTTCCTCTCACAGTTAATCGACTCGAGCCGAGTTCACCCAAACAAGCGTTACATAGCCAAGCCTGACGGCTCAATTCAATTCACTACCAACAAAAACTGCTAAACGCGCCTAAAGAAGTTTACACTTCAAAAAATCTTAAAAACAAGTTTTTTTTTTGTGTAAGAGACTTAAACATTATGTAAGTCATAAAAATTTTATAACAATTTGACAATGGATAGTCTATATATAAACATTAAAAACTAGCAAAAATGATCAATAAATAACAATTATTGGCAAAAATGTTGAAATCAAGTGAACATAGAACTGGATTGAAGTTTTCAAAATGCACTTGCTTTTTGACAGTTGATACAGGATTATATTTTTATACAATTTTAGGGAGTTGCTGTACTTTTGGCCAGTACTGTATGTTTCTAAAAAATGCATATTTTTTTAACTGCAAAAATATTTTTGTAAACATTTGAACAAACATTTCTGTACCTTATTAAAACTAGTTTCTATATTGTACAAGTTATAAGCATCTATGTCTACACAAAAATAGAATTTGATCTCAGACTAAAATCGAAATATCAGAAACTCAAGTACCTACCAATTTAGAAGTTTCACTAGTTTTAGAGATTTAGTAAACACTTTTTTTGGGTCTTTTTTTAATAAAAAGATTTGAATGAAGTCTTAAGACTATAATATACAATACTACAAAAATGGCAAAATTATAATTTTTTTTCTTTGTTTACATTCAAATCTTTATGAAAAAAACCCAAAAAAATGCTTTTTAAAGTAGTTTAGAATAATCTCTGTTATGTGTTTAACTGTACCTGTGCTTGAAATAAACTATTTAGAGAAACAAACATCTTTTTGTTATACCTTTTATTTCAAACCTCATCCTCATTTAAAAGCATATTGGGTATACCATTATTGATTGGAAATTTTCTTCCACTTTCTGGACATATCAATTCACCATTTATTATGTCAATCTCAAGCAGAGCATGATGGGCCTTTTTTAAGAAGTCTTCATTGCTTTCAAAGTTTTCAATGACTTCTTTTGGAAGATCTTCTTGATGTCCAATGCCTTCAAGGGCCTGGTAAAGGACAGGCCAGTCTACTTTAGGAATGATGCGGGACACAAAGTCTGGGTTGAATTCCATTTCGGAGACCTTGACATCAGATGCCTAAACAACAAGCAAACGAAGCTCTCAAAAATTAAATCTAAATAGCATAAACTTTATGATAAGGCGAGTTGTTCTTTTATCAAACAAAGATTAAAACTAAAAGATACAATTATTTAACTTACGCTTATACGCAAGGGATATCCGACTGTCACACCTTTAATGCATTTCGACGTCAACATGTTATGCGTGAGCAATTTCATCTTTTATAAATTACTCTTTAATTTTGGGTAAAACTGTTAATTAAAATTAATTTTGAAACTAAAACACCACAGATTAGGTAAATAAGTATAAAATAAAACACGGAAAATAATTACGGTTATGGGTTAATCTTCGTTTCTTTCTTATTTGCCTTGGTCATTTGGCCCGGCAAAAGCGATTTGACGTGAAGAAAAAAATATTAAAAAAAAGAAAGCTGGGCGGAAGTCACAGGAGCGACAAAGATAGCAATATTTTATTTTTCCGGCCGGGCTTGGGTTTGAGAGACTGCGCATAGATGGCACCATCGTCAAAAATATGTTACTAGAGAGAGTGTCCTTAACCTTTAAAGAAATTTTATTTTGTGTGTCACCCCCGTGAAAATGTCATACGCAATATACACGGATATTAGAACAATAACGGATTGGATTTGACCAAAGTAAAACCGGCAAATCAAAAATGGCCGCGACCCAACCCAAAAAACCCAAGAAACGACGAAATGTCAAGTGCTTGTCAACCGCTGTTTTTGTTTATTTTTTTTAAAAGTTTTTTTTTACAGTTTTTGGAAGTTTTCTTAATCGAATTTGGAGAAATATCAGTTCAGTATTGTACCAATCGAGTTATATTATAAGCCTGTAAGTATTGTTTTAAAGATGGACGGTGATTATCCTGGAAGTTGGTTTAATGTTGGAAGAGCCTTTTATTAGTTTATGCTCCCAACAAGTATTACTTTTTCGTAGATGAGTGCAGATAGGTTGATGATGTTGCAGAATGACCGGTTTGGTCCCAAACTTAAGGCATTAGACTATAATATCTACCATTTACAATCATATCTGCAAGCTGGAGTGGCCCTGCCAATGAGAGGTTGGTGTATGTGTATGCTGCCATTCTGGTAAGTTTTTTACAACTTTAAAATCTTTTACTCATTGTATCATAACCGGGTACTATGTATAAATAAATCTTTATTAGCTATTAGGGCATATTCTTAAATTATGTAACACAAAAATGTAAGATTTTGAACCCCCTCTTTATGCATTAACACAAGGCTAAACCCTCTCACCCCTAAGGTCACTCATCGTCGAGCAAGCTTTACAGGTAGCGAAGACTAACTCTGATTTTCTATTTTTTGGTTATAATTTTTGACATGTTTTCCTCATTTTCGCATTGGCGGCTCATTATTATTTTAAAAATGTGGTTTTAACACAGTCTAAAGATCTATTTAATAATGATACAGTTTCAAGTTAGTTTGCAGCATAACTTTTTAATTCTAATTACATAAATATATATAGTTTAGGTACCTTCATACTGTCTAAAACAACATCTTCTAAATAAAACAGAACTGCCAATGCAAAACCGAGGAAAACTTGTCAAAAATAATAACCAAAAAATAGAAAGCCTGATGTTAGCTTCGCTACCTATAAAGCTTGCTTGACGATGAGTGACCTTACTCACCCCTCCTTGCATTGAATAATTTCAGAATGGCCCCTTAGTCAAAGCTCTCTCTATTATTTATATAACCACCCAAACATCCCTACAGTCAATGTGTATGCAAATGAATGTCACATTTTTGAATGTGCAAGCAGTCAAATAATGTGCTGATCCATTTTAAAATAACATTTTGGTTCTGTGTTTATGTATGTACCTTAATGTCCTAATTTATTCAAGTCCATCTAGGGGCCTTTACAATCCTAGTGTAGAAAAACAAATATTCAATTCCAATTTGTAGCTATTGAAATATTTACAGATTTGTTTTTTTTGAGGTCTGATCCATAGTTTGACTTTTATTTTTGCTCTTGGCAGCTATGCCCCTCTTGCTCAAAAAGAAAGGCAGTTTATTTTATGTCTTTTTTTTAGAAAGAAAAAGACAAATTTATGTTATAACCAAAGAACTTAGAAAAAAGTATTTCTTTCTGATTTAAAAAAATAGTTTATGGTTTTATAAAGTGCATGCATACATCTTATGTGTAGTTAATGAGCTAGGAGGGTGTCAGATGGAATGGACCTGACACATTTGGTTTTTTAGACAACAAATTTATCAATGAAATTTTTCTAGGTCAAGTGTTATATATTTTTAAAGAGTTCCTCTAAAATGTGTTTTGTGGATTTAATGGTTAGGTTAGAGTCCCTGTATGTTGACATATTTGGATATATTATATCCAGATATGTCAACATATAGGGACTCTAGGTTAGGTTAGCTTTAGGTTAATATTCTTTTCCTAAAAGGTGTTGCAAAATTTTTGTATATAAGGTAATTCTAAGAGAAAATAAATGGATCCATTACTGATCTGATACCTTCCTAGCTATTAGCACATTTGAACTATGATATATTAGGGCCTGTCCTTAAATTATGTAACACTCTAGGGGGGTAGGAGGGGGTTTGGCCTTGGATACCTTCCTAGCTATTAGCACATGTGACCTATGATATATCAGGGCCTGTCCTTAAATTACGTAACACTCTAGGTAGGTAGGGGGGGGTTTGGCCTTGCGTTACACTCAATGTATTTTAATGTGTTTTTTCCTGAAAATCTGTTACAAGGGGGGAGGGGGGGTGTCAAAAATCCTGAATTTTTGCATTACATAATTAAAGGGATGTTCTCTCAGACTTGAAAACAGTTTTTTGTAAATATCTTAGAAATGAAACCTCCTACAAAGTTTTTGGGTGCAACCCAAATTATTAAGAAAAATGTGATCTGAAAACTGCATATTGATGAGATGCTCACTTAAAAAATAAATTTTTTAATTGTCAAAAAACTGTCATTAGCATTAATGGATTTTGGCAGATAAAATATAGATGTTATTTCTTCGATGATTTTGACCAAAATCTAATCAGTTCGTTACAGTGTCGAACACCGTTTTACCGGAAATTTTTTTAAAAAGCAGTTTAGAAGCTATCATGTTTTGAACAGACATACACACACACACACACACACAAACATCATGACGATATTGCTAAGATAGGTCAAATTAAACACATATAACAGATTTTCGGCGTTATGTATAAAAAAAATTCGTCGAAAATAATATCTTCTCTAGCCATTGCTGCACAGGCTATAAAGCTAAAATCTATTTCTATATGTTTTGACAAGATCCTTCCTAGCTCGCATGGCTAGAAAATTTATTGTTTTAGCTAGATGATACCTTCCTAGCCCATTAGCATACCACATCAGCCATGACAGTTGTTTGTAAATATCTCAGAAATGAAAGCTCTTATGAAGTTTTTGTTTATAGCACAATTTATTGAAAGATATATGTTCTGCTACATTCCGAAAACCGCATATTGATGCGATGCTCTGTTAAAAAGTTAGCATATTTTCAATTTTTTAACTGTCAAAAGCATTCATCTGTCAAAAGCATTCATGGATTTGACCCAAATCTAATCAGCTTGTTACAGTGTCAAACACTATTTTACCTGAAACTATATTTCATGAAAATCGGTTCAACGATTCACTAGCTATCATCTTACAGACCGACATACAAACACAGATAGACGTCACGCCGGTATTATTTGAAAAAAAATCGCGGGCTAGGAAGATAAAAATTGAAATAACGCCGAAAATGTCTTATTTGGGTGTATTATATATATACAAATCTTAGCAATCTCGTCGTGATGTCTGTCCGTGTATGTATGACTGTTTGGACCACACGATAGCTCCTAAAACGCTGAACTGATTTTCATAAAACTTTCAGTGTAAGTAGTGCACCATACTAAGAGCTAGTTGGATTTTTTCAAAATGCACTACCTAATGCTAATGACAGTTAAAAAATTGAAAGAATGCTAATATTTTAACTAAGCATCGCATCAATATGTGGTTTTTCTTAACAATTTGTGTTGGCAAAAACTTCGAAGAGGCTTAAAAGAAGAAGTTTCCAAGGCTGATATAGCATGGAGTTTACTTGGAGTGTGCTTTCAAAAACTCAACTGGATTTCATTGCATGACAATATAAACTTATTTCTTTTTAGGAAAAAGTTCAAATTCTCTTCAGTCAGTTGCTGGGATGTAAGATTCGCCTAATCAGTTCCACTTCTTAATGTTTTGGTAGTGATGAATGTGAAAAAAGGCAAGAATTAGAAAAATTAATAGTTTATATTAAAAAAATAATAAATGTATTATATATGTACAAAACTTTTTTTTATAATTAAGTTCTAAGGCTTTTTTATTTTTTTAAAGTAATTTTTCTCTCTCGAAATCAAATTTAAAATAGATGATTTTTTAAGGCCTTAAGCAACCAATTTTTAAATTTTAACTATCAAAAAAAAATGCTTACACTATAAAAGGCAATTAACCCATGTTTCTTGGGTACACTGAAAAAAAAACTGGATAGAATCAACCAGAATACTTAACAGTACATGTTGGAGTAAATTAAAAACGTGGTTAAATCAACCATGTTCCGTATTAACGATAAACAGATAGAAAAATAACAATTTTTTGTTAATCAAGAATAGGAACTGTAGTTTTACTGAATAAAATGCATAACAACTACACTAAAATAGTGCGCTTCCTAGAATTTTTTTTAAAACTGGTTCTTTGTTTTTTAATTATTTAATTGTATTGTATAATGTAAGCTTTTTTTCGTTGTTTCGCTAGTTAGTAAAAATTTAAGTCCGAGCAAATTTCAAAATATTACTGAAGTTCATTTCTCCAGCAAATATCTTTGCATCTATCAGCTATTCTTTGCCCATGTTTTTTTTTGTAAAAGTTAAAGCTATACTCCACCTATTCGGATGACGTAATTTTTTACTTTTTGGAGTGTGAAAGTTGTAGAAAAAACTAGAATAAAGGTCTTAAATTCCCTATACTCGTATGTCCCCACCTGGTGGGTAAATAATTTATTTTGCTATATTTCGTTTCAAAGATATTTATCACAAAAAAGTAAAAAGACATTTTGAAAACCTCAAACTTTTCTTCTTCTTCAGTTTGCCTTATTAATGTTCTTAGAGTATGTTCTGGTTAAAATATCAATTCAATACATACATTATACATATATTTTAAAAAAAGATAACCTAAAGTTTTAAACATAACCTTTATTTTGAAGTTATCTAATTATAACAAAAATTCAAAACTAAAAGAAAAATATTTATAATTCTGGTGGTACTAAACAAAATATTCTTGTGACAATAAAATATAGATTACTAAAAAGCTATATATGTTGTGCCTTGTATGAATAAGCGCAGCGTATTAGTTTTTTCTTACAATGATCATAATTGTTCTTATTTGACTTAAACGTTTTCTCAAACATACCTAATGAATGATGGATCTGCTCCGAGGCCTATTCGGAAAAAAATCGTAATTGTCTTTGATACTGCTCTATAAATTCTGGTACGTGATATACTAGAGCATGAATTTTTGGTGTAGGAGGAATTTAACCTTGTGAAACGCAGAAAAAAGAGCCACATATTTGTTTCCTGTAAGAAAATAATCATAATTATAGCTTGAACGGTTTTATTTTTTCGAAATTTACCTTATCGTTTGAAGTTTTTATTTAAACAACTTTCAAGCGGCATGGTAAAAGACGAAAAAACGAAACAAGGAATATTTATAATTATTTTCTTACAGGAAACAAAAATGTGGCTGTTTTTTTGCGTTTTACAAGGTGGTTAGCAGTTGTTTTGGACGAGTTTTAGATGCAAACTACAAAATATTCATTAAGCACTACAGTTCAATATAGAGCTGGACAAAGTCAAAATTCTTCCTACAGCGAAAATGCATGCTCTAGTATATCACGTACCAGAATTTATAGAGCAGTATCAAACAGCAATAGGATTTTTTAGCAGATCCATCATTCATTCAATATGTTTGAAAATTCGAGTTTGTTCATACAATACACAACATATATACTCCTTTTTAGTAATCTATATTTTATTTTCACAAGGATATTTTATTTAACAGCACCAGAATAGACATTTTTCTTTTAGTTTTCCATTTTTGTTATAATTTGATTGATTTCAAAATAAAGGTTATGTTTAATTAATAATATTTTTTTAATTTTCATCTTATCTTGTATAATATACCGGGTGGGCCAAAAAAAACTGGACAATATTTTTTTCATTATCACTTTTGAACTATACAATCGATTTTTATGGGACAAACTGGACTTGGCAGATAATTAATCAGAGTTTTGACTGAATGTATTTTTTTGTCCATCATCTCAAAATCCAAGATGGTGGACGAAACTAAAATGTACCCTTCAAAGATGATCGTTTATTCTCGTGTTGCGAACATGTTTTATTAATTTTTTTAAATCACAAAAATATTTTTTTTAACCATTGTTTTGAACATTATACGATTGCTTTGCCAACCATGTCTGCACTTATTTTCCTATAAATTCATTACTACTGAACCGATTTTAATGAAATAAAAAACATCCTGGTGAGAAATGATTGCTTTTTAAAGATCATGATCAAAGTTTATGGCCATCTTTAAATTTAAGATGGCGGTCGGAATCATATTTGATTCTTCTAAATGGCGTGTTTATTCTTAGTTTCCGAATATGTTTTAGTCTTTTTTTTTAATTTATAGAAAGGCACTGCTTTTCCCCCACACAACGAGGTGCAAGTTAGTAAAATCGGTGTGGTGGTTTTCAAAAAATCTATTTTTGTTTCAGCCATTGTTTTACAGATTATACGATTGCATTACCAATCCTGTCTGCATTTATTCGCTTATAAATTCGTTATTACTAAACCAATGTTAGTGAAGTAAAACAAATCATGTTGAGAATTTATTGCTCTTTAAAGATTGTAATCGAAATTTGCCGCCATCTTAAAATTTAAGATGTCGGACAGAATCATACTTGATTTATCAAAATGGCGTGCGTATTCTTATTTTTCGAAAATGTTTGTTTTTTTTTAAATTTATAGAAAAACATTACTTTTCTCCTGCATCAGGAGATAAAAATTAATTAAGTGCTTTTCTATAAATTAAAACATTTTTTGAAAATACGAATAAACGTGCCTCTTTGAAGGGTCAAGTATGATTATTTCCGACCTCCTAACTTTGAAGGTCGCGGCAAATTTCGATTATAGGCTTTAAAGAGCAATCAATTCTCAGCATGAATTTTTTTATTTCACTAAAATCGGTTCAGTAATAATGAGTTTATAAAGAAATGAATGCAGACAGGATTGGCAATGCAATCGTATAATCTGTAAACCAATGGCCGAAACAAAAAAAAGATTTTTTGAGAACCACCGAACCGATTTTACTAATTCATACCTTGTTGTGCGGGGGAAGGGAAAAATAGTGCTTTTCTATAAATTAAAAAAAACTAAAATATTTTCATAAAATAAGACTTAACTCGCCATTTTGAAGAATCAATTATGATTTTGTCCACCATCTTAAATTTTAAGATTTTGATTTGAATTTTGATGATGATCTTTAAAAAGCAATTAATTCTCACCAGGATATTTTTTATTTCATCAAAATCGGTTCAGTAGTAATGAATTTATAAGGAAATAAATGCAGACATGATTGGCAAGGCAATCGTATAATATTTAATTAAATCAAAAATATATATTTTTTAAAACCACCGAACCGATTTTGCTGACTCATACCTTGTTGTGCGTGGCAAGAATGCAGCTTTTTTAATGATTTAAAAAAATTAATAAAACATGTTCGCAACACAAGAATAAACGATCATCTTTGAAGGGTACATTTTATTTCGTCTGCCATCTCTGATTAATCCTGTCAGCTGCAGTTTGTCCCATTAAAATGTCCAGTTTTTTTTGGCCCACCCGGTTCATATTGGAGTGACATTTTTACCAGAAGATACTCTAAGAACATTAATAAGGCACATTGAGCATTAACTTATGTAAAAAAAGTAATTTTATATTATTTCTTGAAAACGGCTATATGCGCGATTTCAATTTTCATTGCAAATAAAAGCTAAACATATCGTCGTTGATCTTACAAACTGACGTATCTCAAAAAAATTCAGCTTTGAGATGACCATAATACTACCTTATTTGTGTCGTTCCCTCATCTCACAAAGTGTTGTAACTCATAAAAATCCTTTAAATAGCACCAAAATCATTACATCCAATAACTTTTTAGTGATATAAATCCAATATAAACTTTCTGTAGAAACTAATGAGTTGGAAGCGTATTTGTGTGAAACTTTATGTAATCTATATGTAACCCTAACTTTTCTTACTACAATATTAAGCAATTGTCTTAATTTTTAATAGAATAAGCAAACATTTATTTCCTGTAAAATAGATTTGTCTACAGATATAAACTAAAATTGGTTACAGAATTATTATTCTTTTTATTTTGCCACAAAAAAAACAGTTTTAAAGTTTCCTAAAATGATCAACTGATCGAGCTGCCCAATAAACATTTTCAACCATTTTTATTATTTTTAGGAAGCTACAAATTTGTTTAACGATTGTTTACAATTACTAAATTTACTTTTAAAAATTAAAGTCTCGATCAATTCTAACCCCCTTAAGTCTACAAGAGTCTCGCTTATAAGTTACTATACAGGGTGTTTCCTAATTGAATGTGAAATGATTTTTTTTTGAAAACTTTACCACCCTGTATCTCAAAAGGTAAGACGTTTAGGACATATGTTTATATGAAGTTTTTTTCTTAAAATAGGCCCAAAAATCACCCACATAAGTATTGACATTCAATTAGGAAACACCCTGTATATAACTCCATCCTCCCTTCTTAAGTGCTAAGCCCTCAGCCCTTGCCACCATTGCAAAAAAAAATCTACAAAAGGTTGAAAACAATCTAGATTACTACCTTAATTTACTACATGGTATTCTTACATATAAACATACAAAAAAAAAATATATTATATTTTCTTTTTTATTTATTTATCACAGATTTGATTTATTAATAATAATTTCAAACTCGATTTATTTAGGAATTATTTTTAGGTATAAAAATAAAAACCTTTCTATCAGACATTGCGTTTTAAAATATTTAAAATTTGATCTCCAGCAAAATATACTTTCCTACCACATTCACCAACATATAAAATTTTTTCTGCTGTTTATTTTTGAGTTTTGTTCAAGATTTTACATGCTGCTGAATGTTACAAGATTATTATTAAAAGACTGAAAAAAACTTAAAAAAAAAAAGAAAAATAGTTAATTGCTAATTGTTTGGATGAAATTTTGACTATTAGTGTCACTTTCATACTGATGAAATTCTGGAAGGTCTTGTAGTGACTCTACTGCTCCAGAGCTATTAAAATAATTGTTATTTGATTGTAAAATGGGGGATTGCTTGTTTTAGAGGTTGCTCAATATGAGGGGAAGTTGGTGCAATAGCTTTAGTCTGGGTCACAGTTGTTTGTTGATTTTTATGTATGAGTAGTCTTCTTCTGGTTGTTCTTGACTTCTCTGTTGGTTTTCACCAGATACTCTGTATGTGTGATATATTTTAAGAAAATAGAGACACGACAAACTTATCAAACTCAAATTTATATGTGAAAATCAAAGAAGGAAAATATCAGTACTGTATACTCTAGCATTGTTTAGAGAGGCTCACCTCCGCCATTGTTAATTCATAAGCACAGGGAAATAAAAATAAACGATTTTTGACAAAAATATACCATGTGGCTGACAAATTGTTTATATGTTGCATGATTATAGATGTCATTCACCGCTGACGACTTAAATGATTTTAGTGAAACGCCAATGAACTTGACAAGAAAATAACAACCAAAAAATATGAATTTCAGTTACTTTGATGGGTTTGTCGCGTCTCTATTTGTTTAAAATATGTCATACATACAGGGTATCTTGTTTTTACCCGTTATTTCTTGATACTAGTCTGTGTTGCAAAGATATGTTGTTTTACCTATTATTTTTTTTATTGCAATTTAATGTCAATGTATGTAGTGATACCTGACTGTTTCTTGGATCATCTAGAGCAGCTTTCATTTTGTTTTTAAAATGCCCTACAGCTCTTCTCCTCAACTACAAGAAATTAATTACAATCCATTTAGTCTCTTTGATCTGTGGTGGGTCTTTCTGAGTTTTTTTGTGTGTTGCCTCCAAGTGGTTCAATGATTCTGGCCATTTAGTCTCTTTAATCTGTGCTGGGTCTTAAATCACAAAAATCTATGTATATATGCCCCATGACGTTTTCTTTGATCTATGGTGGGTATTTTTTGTGTGTTGCCTCCAGTGGTTCAATGATTCTGTCCATTTACTCCTTTTGATCTGTAGTGGGTCTTTTTGAGTTTTTTTGTGTGTTGTTTTCAAGTGGTTCATCACATAACGGATCGAATCTAAACCCTGCTTTAGTATTGGGTTTACCTATAACAATAAGAAAATACAGGGTTTTACTAAATTAAACAACCTTATTTTAAGAGGTGAAACTATATATGATTTTTTAAGACAGAAATTGATAACAAAAGGTTTGCAGAAATATGTTTATAAGACTTTTAATAAGAGGGTGATGCTGAAAATTTTAAGATGCTCTGATAAAAGGTAATATTTTTTTTTGAAAAAAAATATAATTGAATGTAGTGGCAAACCTGGCGAATAATTTAGCTATCACCCAAAACTGTATAAAAATCTGATCCTACACTAACTATAGTTTTTTTTTTAATTTGGCGGTTAAATCATGACATATTTCCATTAGTTTAAATGATAGAATGCCAATGAAAAACTGCCATTATACAAAAAAAATACAAGTAATGGTGTCTCATGAGCTATGAGTATTTTAAATAAAATGTTATAATGATTTTTGGTCAAAGGCAAACGTTTCATACCAATGTTAAAAACAATTTTGAAATCTCCAAATATTTTTAAAACATTTTAATTAAAAAGACACTCACCAGGATTTTTGCTATTGTTTTTTTGAAGATGATGATGAACATGTTGTAGCTATGATAGCTAATCCAGCTGTAAACACTGACCAGAACAACAGTGTTGCTTCCAAGTGGTTCACCACATAATGGATCAAATTTAAACCCCGCATTAGTATTGGGTTCACCTATAACAATAAGAAAATACAGGGTGTGACCTAATTAAATAACCATATTTTAACAGGTGAATCTGTATATAATTTTTGAAGACAGAAATTGGTACCTAACAAAAGGTTTGCGGAAATATGTTTATAAGAACTTTTTAAATGAGGGTTATGATCTGATCCTACACTTACTATGAAAAAAGTAAATGTGTATTGAAAAAATACATATTTCTCAACTCACAAGCTACAGCGATTTTTTTTGTACAATTTTATAATGCCCTTGTCACATTTAAAAAAAAGCTTACAAAATACTTTTTTGTGTAGTTTTAGGCAAAACTGGCTGACACCATTCGAAAGAAAGGTCAAAATTTTATAGCTCCTTACAATTTCGTATCTATTGGACACAGGATGGTCAAGAAATAAATGTTTAAATTTAGCAATTTCAATTGTAAATAAAATTTTCAAGTGTAAAATGTTTACACCTTTTTCGAATGTTGAAAGTCAGTTTTGAAGCTTTTTAATAAAGGTTCTATAAAATTATATGAAAGACATCTCTGATCTGTAGGTTCATTGAATATTGGCTGAGAAACAGAGTGAAGGTTTTAAATCTACTCTTTTGATAGTTACTGTAGGATCAGATTTTCATTGTTTGGTTGCTAAATTATTGGCCACTACTGTATAGTATTATATAATTATACAAGTGACTCTTTTTGATTCCAAGAAGAAAAGTATGTAGGCTATCTTACCTTTTGCTAGGTGTGGGTAGCAAGTTTCTGGCTTTCAAAAAGTCAACTTGAGCTGGTGAGTCCTTGGTGGTGGTGGTTCTCACCTGCCAGGCCAATTGTGACCTGTAAATAATTTTTTTATTTAATTTTACCTGATTTAAAGACTGTTAAAATGACAAGTTTGATATGCTAAGATGAAGTTTTAATTTACTGTCATCAGAAAATATCTGTTCCTTCAGGGTATCAAATCAACCAGAGGTTTGGCAGACGATTTCACAGATTTTGATAAAATTTGGATATATGGGTGGGATAAAAATTCCAAAATATTTTTTTTCTGATGCTTTTTTTAAATTAATTTTCAAAAATCGAAAACTTGACCCATTTTGGTCCAACACAGCATCACAAAAATTAAAATATCTTGAGGACAACTTATCGCAGATTGATAAGATATAGCTCGTTATAAAGGCAATTTAAATACATTTCCAACGATGTGTCACATGGCCTATTATATTTGCCTCCCCTTTTTTTGAAATTTGGAAAAAAAATTATTTTTTTTCAAAAAAGTCATTCTTGATTTTTTTGAAAAAAATTTCTAAATGGAGACATTATGGGTTCATGGTCAAAAAAAAAACAAAAACCAAATAAAAGCAACAAAAATCTGAAGGAAAAAGTTATATTTTTAATATTAATTCGTTGTAGGTAAATTAAAGCTAACATAAAAATACCCCCTTTTTTTCATCCTCCCCCCCAGTCAGTGTAAGTCTTTTCATGAGTCTAAAACTTGTGTTTTTATTTGTGCAAACTTGTTTATTCCTGTCATGTCTACTTTTTCATTGGTGAGTTATTCCCAGCCTATCAGACCAGACAATCTGTGCCTGTTTGATACAGGAAAATTCCTGCAAGGAATTGTCGCAAAAACACGCCAGAATGCCGATTTCATTTATTTAAACCTGATCTGTTGATAGTGTTGCACTTCTATATTATACTATTAAAAATGTAAAGAAATTAAAGATAATCCAAAAGATTGGTCTAAAATATTTGCGACCAGGTGTGGGGATAACATTGAAGAAACATTCTGGAAAATTGAGAAATGTTTCAGAAAATATGTGCTGTGTGTCGAATGAAACTCATCAAAAGTTTTAAAAAAATAATTCGCCTGAAGCAGCAGTAGCAGATTTATGTATATTTTCATAGCTTGTTAAAACTAATTATTAATGATAGGAAGCAAGCCATTTTTATGGTATAAAGATTTTTGCCCGTTTTTACCGTCCTAGCCAGCATAGCAATGGCTAGAGAAGGTATTGTTTTCGACGAATTTTTTTTTTCAGATAACTCCAAAAATGTGTTATTTGTGAAGGGTGATCAGCTGCCCACTGTAGGTGTACAAATTTTTCTAGTGGACCCCACAGGATTGTACTGGACTATACAGGACCCCGAGGGTACTGGCGCCTAAGGGGTGCCCAAGGAGGTGCCCGAATCATGATTAAGTACTAAGGCCGGCAAAGGCAAATCAGCTCTCTAAGAAAAATGAGTTTTTTTTTTGGTCGCGAATTTTTTTATGGGCGCCTTTTCAGCCACAGAACTATACAGGACCCCAGAGGCAGAACTATACAGGACTTGTACAGGACTATACAGGACATGTATAGTCCTACAGGACCAAAAATTTATTAAAGTTCTGTAGGACAGTGTACAAATTTGGTTCAGCTGATCACCCCTCGGTTGTTTGGGTGTATTTTGACCGGTCCACGATAGCTCTGAAACCGCTAAACCGATTTTCATGAGACTTAGTGCTTGACACAGTAACGATCTGAAAAAAGTTTAGTCGAAATCCATTAATGTTAATGACAGTGTTTTTACAGTTAAGGAATTCAAAAAATTATAATTTTTAAAGCAGCATCGCATCAATATACGGTTTTTGGAATATAGTAGAAGACATTTTTTTCAATAATTTGTATGAATATAAAAAATTCCGTAGAAGCTTTGGTTTCTGAAATATTTACATAAAATCTTTTTAGCTGGACCAATTCTCATGATACATACATACATACATAAATGAAACTATTTTTTTTCTCGATTTCAAAACGTGGCACATAGTTTCCTAAAGCATTGATAAAAAAATACTTTTTTTTCAAAAAAATCAAAAATGAATTTTTTGTTTTAATTTTTAAAAAAAATCAAAATTTCAAAATAAAAACTGATAAAAATATAATCGGTCATATGACACATCTTTGGAAAAGTATTTCAACTACCTTTGAAACGAGCTACATCTTATAGACCTACGGTAAGTAGTTCTCAAGATATTCTAATTTTTGTGAAGCTGTGTTGGACCAATATTGGTCAATTTTTCGATATTTGAAAATAAATTGAAAAAAAAACTAATGATCAGAAAAAAAAATTTATTTGATATGAAATTACCCTTCAAATTAAAAAGATACAGAGTCTATAGTTCACTGGTCTATTTTTTAAGTAATGAGTGACAGGCTAAATTTCTAAATAAAAAAATAGCTTCATTTCACAAAAAATAGCCTCAAAAAAAATAGTTGCAAGCCTGATTAAGTACACCTTAATGGAAAAAGTTTGTGATTATTATTTGGCAAGTCTGAAATAAATCATATTTATTTTTTGTGAACTTTTTCATTGACCAACTATATACAGGGAGTTTCAAAATTCATTAACATAATTTTAGTGTTGAATTCTCTGAGTGATTCTAAGACAAAATTTTCATATAAATATAGGTCCTCAAACCCCTTGTTTTGAGATACAGGGTGTAATATTTTTTGTAGTTTTTGTCTATAGCTAGTCCAGTTTTTCAGATATTTAGCTCAAATTTGGCACATATATTTAGCTATAGGCACTCACTACACTATTAGACATGCCATATAATAGTAAAAATCTACAGCATGATTCTTTTTCAGGGGCCTTGTCACCTTTTCCCCCTGATTTTTTTTTGTAAGCCACTAGTAGATTTTAAAACAAGAAATAAAATAGCTGTTTCATTTGCATTTTTTTTTGTTTTTTGCAATATTTCACATCTCTAACTGTTTTAGAAAAAATCGCTGTTGAACCAAACACTTCTAAGTATCAGAAAATAAAAATATATATGGGAACTATACCAAAACAAATTAATTAAAACACATTTGGTTCATCTCAAAACTGCAGAAAATATAAAAAAAAACTAAATTTTAACACCCTGTAGGTATCTCTGAAACTAAGTGTTTGTGGACCTATGCTTGTTTGTGGACCTATGCTTATAAACTGTTTGTTTGTCTTGAAATCACTCAAGGAATTTAGCATTAAAATTATGTTATCCCAAAAAAAAGCATAAATTTTTCATTGTCCATTTACTCAATGCAAAGTGTTTATTAAGACAGAGCAAGTAATTTTCAAACAAGGATGACATAGATATTTAGTAGGTATACTTGGTCTATCAAATCAAAATTAGAATCTTTATTAATGCATATAGCAGTTACAAATAAAATAGTAGGTACTAACAGTATTGTCACATCAAAAAAAAATTATAATAATGCCATTTTATAAATAAAATTACTAAAGTGCAAGTTATCATAATTCACACAATCGGAATATGACTTTTTATCACAACTTATAACTTATTTATTTATTTATTCATATATACCTATATATAGGACCCTTGAAAGTTAGTCTAGTAGGTAGATAGGTAGTTATTAGGTTAGATAATATAAATCTGTATCTTTTATTTGCTTGTACGCTGTTGATACATTAAATAAATAAAATACAATTTCAATATCTCACTAGTTAATTTCTTTATAGCAAGAAATAACCATCTTCTCCCACTCTTCTTAAAAATTTTCTCTGCACTCTCTCTAAGCTCTCTTTATGACCACTAAAAAAATCTGCCGAACTGAAATGGAACACCAATCAAACAAGTGCACAGTATACATTGTTGAATCATAATGCCTCAATAAAAATTTTACATTTGTCATAAGACAATGGAACAGTAATACCATGATTTCTCCCTAATGTCAATTACTGTGTCTTTTCTTGGGACAGTCCAGTGCACTTTATTAGTTTATTGAAATGAAGGGGGTAACAACTGACCCAAAATTTGTACATATGTTGCAAGTAATGTCATGTAAATATTTGAATAATGCCAAGAAATTCACACATAAATTACTGTAATGCCATGCTAATTTATATGGTTAATGCAAGGTAAACAGTTGTTTCCCCCTTGATCGAAACTGCACTGACACAATTTTTAACAGCACCAAAACAGTGTTTGTCACTCATGGATCATTCATACTCGTCTTTTGTCTTGGTTTAGTCATATGTCTTGTCATAAGAAAGTTAAAACCACTGTTTCTTATGGGAGTGTTCATACAATGTTTTTGCTTTTGTTTTTGATTAGTCTTTGTCTTAAGAGTTGCTAACTTTCAATCCTTAGGACAACGACTAAGATGAGTGACAGACATCAGCTGATATTTGTTGTTTTATTACAGGGCTTCCGAAGAGCACAAGCGCGCGGCCGAAATTTTGAATTTACCGCCATTAATCATGTTTTTAACAGAAAATCTCAACCTAACCTCAAAATTTTATTTGTTTTTATTTTCTTTTTCGCTTTTGTTCTTTCGTGTCGGTGTTTCATGCACAGATTAGGTTAAATAAGATTGTTTTGTGTAGAAAATGACTTTTGAAAAGGGGTCTTTTTATTGAGATTGATTTTTTTTTTCAGTGGGTTATGACTAAGACTAATCAAAAACAAAAGACGAGTATGAACACCCGATTTTGTTTAAGACAACTAAGACTAATCAAAGGACAAAGACTAATCAAAAACAAAAGACTAAGACGAGTATGAACAATACTTAACTTTCTCAAAAGAATATGGTACAGGTAATAAACTGTCTTACCAAGCCATATATTTTTGTTCCTGTAAATATGTAAACAAACCTACAAGTAGAATAATTCATTGTGAGGTTCATCCTGTACCTTTATGATGTTTGGAGATAAAAGTTGGGTTTAAACATATCTCAAATTCCCAACTGCTTTACATTGGTTCCTAAAAATTTTAATGTAAGACCACAGAAAATCACATTCAACCCCAAATATATTTTACCTTTACTAATCCCAGTGTCCGGTTGGATTCTGCTACAAAAACCCTTAACAAACACACAACAGATGACATTATAGATTATAATTATATCTACTGTATTCATAAACTAGAAGTCTGTAAATATATCAAACACGATAAAAATTCAAAAAACCACAAAAACAAGACATCTTCCGCCATTTTAGACGGGTGCTTCATGACACAGATTAGTAGTGATGGGTCGTTCGCGAATGAACCGGTTCAAAGATCCGGATCTTTATACTGAGCCGTGAGAACCGACTCTCAGATTTTCAAAGAGCCGGTTCGCGGATCCGCGATCCGTGAGTCTGTGACGACCTGGCGATTAAGAAAGTGTCCGAAGATTCACGAACTCTTCCGACCACAGAACTCTCGACTGAACCGCAGTTCAAACCGCTCAAAAAGATCAAGCGACCGAACAGATCCGAGATCCGTTGAATGCGTTGAATCGCACGAATTGCAAAGAAACAGAACACTGAAGGGAGGCTACGTAAAGAGCACGTTGACAACTTAAAAACTTTATTTTTTACGGCACAATTTTATGATCATTTATTTACTTAATTACTTGAAATCAAAAGGACGTGTTTCTTGATGTTTTGTTTATGGTCGATCAGATGATTCATAACTACAATGGCGTTGTGATAGTTTTCTTATATGCCGCCAAGGGTTTGGTGGCGCCACGTATCCAAGCCAAGGCCAAGAGCGCAAATTGACAGCGAAGCGGAGAACCGAACGCAGAAATCACGAACGTCATAAATGAGAAAGATCCGGACCCGCGAGCCGGTTCAGTGAGTCGGCTCTTTGTACTGACCCGGATCCGTTGAGCCGGATCTCAAAAAAGACCCGGATTGCCCATCAATACAGATTAGGTAAATAAGTATAAAAACTTCATGATAAAATCAAAGTATAAAAGAGTTTGGTTTGGGCTGCCATGACCCACAGAACACAGTGCCCAACTTTTAGTAGCAAATTGCTTTCGATATGTCAAACGCATGGCGTCCCCACTTTTTCTATTTTCGTTGGTTGTGAAATCCAATCCGTTATTGTTCTAATATCCGTGGCAATATAACAGCGCGAACAGCGCCTGCGATCTGGACAAGGGACTAAATTGGAACTAAACATAATGACGTTTGACATTGTCATCCTGTTCTGTGGTTTGACTGCTGTTGTGGGAAAGAGAGAGAGCCCACCAGAACAGACAGAAAGAGAGACACGCGACACACCTGAATTTATTCTGTGGTGAATGCCATTTTTGTCGGGTGTTCCCCTCAATCTGATTTTTGATAAAAAAACTTTATACTTATTTACCTAATCTGTGAAAAAAACTAAAATCAAATCATTGTGTACTAGATCGGCATATTTTGTGAGTCTAACAAGCAGCAGCAGTATAAAAAACAAGGAGCAGCATATAAAAAGCAGTCAATTCAACGACCCCATACCAGTGAGTTTTAAGGTGGATTTATTGTTCGTTAAAGTAAGGTAAGGGGTAAGTTCATTTATTTAGGCTTACTTCATACTTTCCACTATGAACAATTGAAATTTCTATTTTAAGTAAGGCCGCCTTGTTTATGATAAAAACAAATAGGTTCTAACTTATAAGTCTAAGCCGTTACTGCTTCTGAAGAGTTACAGTGATCTATCACTCAGCTGCGACACAGTTTTATGCCAAAAACCACCTTCGCTTAGTTTCTACCACCAAAAAACCAACTACTACCACCTTCTGTGGCTTCTATCCCCAAAAAACCAACTACTACCACCTTCCCCTACTTCTAACCCCAAAAAACAAACTACTACTACCTTCGCTGAGCTTCTACCCCTAAAAAACCAACTACTGCGATCTTCTCCTAGTCTCTGCCACCAAAAAACCAACTTCTACCAACGCTTATCTTCTACCACTAAAAAACCAACTACTACCTCCTTTGATTATGATTGTAGTATTTGGTTTTTTGGTGGTAGAAGCTAGGGGAACTTGGTAGTAGTTGGTTTTTTGCTGGTAGAAGCTAGGGGAAGGTGGAAGTAGTTACTTTATTGCTGGTAGAAGGTAGCAAAAGTTGGTAGTAGTTTGTTTTTTGGTGGTAGAAGGTAATCCAAGGGGATAGTAGTTGGTTTTTAGTGTAAACCTGATCTGTACCTAAGTGATAGATAGATAGGTAACTGTTTGGGAGTGGTAGCAGCTGTGATTTATTAGTTAGGGTTTGTTTTAACCTCAAACAATACGCTCCAATATCGAAAAGTATAAAAAGGTCATTAAAATTTTGATCTGTAAAATATAGGTAGGGGGGGGGGGTGGTACCCCATGAGGCCATATTTTATGTTTAGATTCATGAAATATGTGAAAAATATTAGAAAAAACTTAGCTTTTGGGGGGGCTGCCCCTGACATATATGCCACTGTGTAGACCCATGTTTGTAGGATAATACATTTTTTTGTTGCATCTTACTGCTTACTTTATGGCAATATGGCTTTGTTTGTTATTGTTATTGCTATATAGCTTTAAAATTCCTGCCTCCCTGCTTAATAAGTTTGACTTAAGCCCTGTTCTGACTGCATCAAACTGTGAAGCTGCCCCAGGGTTTCGTGAAAACCGAGCGAATATTTTTCTAAGTTACCTCGGGTGCAGTTACAAAATCTTTACCATCTTTTTAGCGTAAGCGTTTTAGCGTAAATTGCTTTGTTTACAACCGTTTATTGATATAAATTAAACACTTTCATTAAAGCAAGTTATTATATATTGATAAATAAAATATAGTACATATCCCAAAGTATTGCATGTCGTTATTTTGATTCAAGTCACACAAAAGTTAAAACTATAACATTAAATTCCTATTTTTCAATAAACTCTTTTTGACCATAGTCTATCAGTTAACATATTAGCAAAACGCTCTTGTGAGCAAAAGTTTGTATGGTAAAACAAAATGATTCAAAGTCAATTTTCATAGTCCACGAATTTTAAGCAACAACCGATAGATTAAAGTTCAAAATAAATCTCGTACCATAATTACAGCCAGAATGCCACCACTAATATTTAACACTACTTAGTTTTTTGTTTTGTGGCATTACAGTTACCTTTGGCACATTTAGTCACTTTTATTATTTATTTACTTATTTTCACTTTTTGGTTTGGATTCAAAAATCATAACTTATTACGAATGATATTAAGTTTTAGACTGATTTGAACTGATCTTAACAGAGATCATGACTCCGATTAAAATTAATACTCCGACTGATTTGAACTGATTGACTTTTGCTATCCCGATCGCGCTTTTATAACAAGTCTTAAAGTGGGGAACAACATCTCGTGATGTTATTCACCATTTAAGGTCATTCAAATATCAAAGTTTGGCCTAGTGGGATTAACCTCGAGGTCTGTCCGCTTTTATTTTTAGCAATGCGCAAAGCCATGCAAACATTGCCTTGTTTGGCTGTCCTAATTAAAATTAGGTAGCGTTGGCGCCGATTTTGTCTCGAGGCTTTAGAACCTTGATTTGGCGGATATTTCATCATCGAACAGAGTTGATAAAAAGGCTAGGATCAATTCGTTTATTATTTAATTCAAGCTCAGAGTCTCCACAAGTAAGGTGTTGTCAAGTGTTAGCCAGTGGTTATACAAAGTCTAAGTGATGGGTTGAATACAATAACGTGAGTTACTTTAATTTAATATCGTACAATAGTGAGTGTTAAAAATAAATGAATTTTCTTTACGGTTCAACCTCTAACTGAGTAAAATTATTAATTAAGTTGCCATTGTAGATTTTTAAAATTAAGCTGTTAGCTGACCCCTACAAAACCCATGTCACTATATCCGATGATGGCACTTGGAATGAGATGGTTGCATGCATTTTAGAGAAACTTTCATAGTGACAAACCAGCTTTACAGCCCCAACTATAAACTCAACTTTACTGTATCAATTTGATCATGGCACATACCTGTTCTTTTCTGGGGAGAAAGAGATGTGTCAATATGGAACTGAAACAGTATCCTTGAGTTTTATAAATAGCATTTTTTATTGCCTAATACCCTGTTCGGACTGTGCAACTTTTCCATGCATGCAACTTTTGTGTCCTCTCTCTCGCTCAGATGATGTTAGTTAAAGAGAGACAGAACAAACAAGTTGCATGCTTTGTTTGGAAATTAATGAAAATTTGTTTTATTTTTAAGTAAAACAAACAAGCAGGCATATTTTTGTCAACCGCTACAAAAAACTGCAGACTACAACAAAAAAATAAATAGGATTTGTATTATAGCACTAGTGCAATATTGAAACATTATTCGTAATGCATGTAAGCCAAAATGGGTTATATAGGGTGTTGTAAAATTCAATAAAATATTTTTAAAGATAATTTCCTAGAGTGATTTCAAGACAAAAAGTTTATATAAACAAAGGTCTACAAACACTTAGTAGTAGAGATACAGGGTGTTTAAATTTACTTTTTTTATATAGCTTTTACAGTTTTTGTGATATTTAGCTCAAATTTGGCTCGTATATTTACTTATAGGCACTACAAGTTAAGGTATGTCAAATAGGTTTTAATTAATTTGTTTATTTTGATATACTCGCCATACCATACTGGAGCATTTTTTATTTTATGATAGCAGCCTTTGGTGCAACAGCGATTTTCTCTAAAATGGTTAAAGATGCAAAAAAATTTCAGAAAAACAAAAAAGTTTGCAAATGAAACAAAGATTTTATTTCTTGTTTTAAAATCCCTACTTCTCCCTACCAGTGGCTTAAAACAAAAAAAATCTGGTGGAAAAGGCGACATGACCCCTGAAAAAGGGTCACTCTGTACATGTTTACTATTATTTGGCATATCTAAAAGTGTAGTGCCTATAGCTTAATATGCCAAATTTGAACTAAATATCTCGAAAAGTACAAGAGCTATAAAAAACTAAATAAAAGAAACTTTAAAACAAGGGGTTTAAGGTTATATAAAAATTTTGCCTTGAAACCACTTAAGGAATTCAACACTAAAATTATGTTATTGAATTATGAAACCCCTGTATAATGTGTATTTTATAAAAACTTATTATTTACTACAATGCAGCAAGGCACAGGGTTGCTGAGAGGCGTATGCTCCATAGAGAGCCCGAAGGGCTGGAGTGATCACACACACACAGTGATAAGTAAATAATGATTTCAGCGAAATTAAAAAGGTTTAGTTGGTGGGAGCACCTCTGCCCTGCAGAAGGTCTTGCTGTATGGTGGTTCTATCACTGCTTGTCTTGCAATTCATTGCAGGGAGAAAGGCTGATCAAAAGCAAAAATTGTGTACAGTTCTTTACATAATCCATATTTTTGTTGGTCCTGTAAGTCCTTCTTGGTCTTAGTTAGGTATAAAGTGATAAAAAAAAGACAAAAATGACTAACGAATAATACCAAACCAAAGGTCCTGCCAGGACCTAATTTTTACTGATTTTTATTAGTCCGAAGCGCATTGATCAGCCCCTCGGCGCAGGATCTGTCCTGGGAAGGGTTTTAGTTGAGCGAACTGTCTATCCGGAAAAGTGTTTAAGTTCAATAAACTGTGTCTATCACGGAAAGTGTTTTAGTTTACTATCTGCTCAACACTGAAATAACAATATCACAGTTCATATAAATGTATCTTTAGCAGTAAAAAAGCTGGTAAGTACTATAATATGTTTATTAATTAATTTTTAAATATTAATATAATACTGTTCATTGAATATCAGCTGATGATGGTACAAAAAGTTTGTTTTTGTTTAAAATGTATTTTTTCAGAACCATTTCATATAAAGTTTTGGCATTTTCCATAAATTTTGTAAAAAAATTATTGTCCACAAAGTTTTACTATTTGACGATACTTTTGTGCAAATTTGATGGAAAAAGTATGCCATGATTTAAATGGGATGGTTCTGAAAAAATACATTTTAACAAAAACAAACGTTTTTCCCATCAACAGCTGATTTTCACTGACCAGCAGATTTATTTTAACAAATATCAGCTCAGCTGGTGTTCTGTGATATCAGCTGATTTATTTTGACAAAAATCAGCTGTGTCCCGACATGTTTGATCTAGACAGAGAGCTATAGTCTTCTCTCTTTCTGCACCGTGTTAAGGTTATTCTCGTGTTACCAACGGTTTAACACGTAGTTTGCATTTCTTCCCTTTGGTGTTCTGTGTTGTGTGTTTTGAACAATGAAATTGAAGGGTTTTGAATCGATTTTAATGAGATATATCTATGTAAGTATTAATAAACACTGTTATTTGGTGTTTAAATATATCCCGGCAACTTTTCTGGTATATATCCAGAAAAGCTGTTAGTAAAAAAAACATTTACAGGTGGATTTATATATATTTTTTTTGAAAACTATAACATAAGGGACAGTTTCCCTAATCAGTGCTTATAGCCAATTATAGGTTTCGGTGCACTATCCGGACACTAAAACGAGACATTTTTTGATGTCGATTCTTTTTGAAAATAGTAATTTAGGGATCTTGAAACTGATTTAGGTAGGGAAAATTAAAAAAAAATAGTTTTTTTAATAAAAAACACACTTTTCAATTTCTATTTAAAATGCACACAAAATCACATACACAGGGATATTGGGCATAGATACTATGGACTTTGCTGGGGTTTTATTCTTAAATTCCCTGCCTTTGAGCCGACTGACTGGAAATGCGAGGTTGCCACATCACAGGCATAAAATAAAATATTTTGATTTAATTTTCCCTTCTTTCTGGCATTCATATTTTTTTAACCAATAAATTAAAAGGGAAGGTTTGGATCAGGATAAGTTTTATTATATTTGTAGAAAGGTTGGGTTTGGGTTGATTTTGGTAGAGCTGGGATGCCTTGATTTAGGTTTGGTTTGGGTTCAGTTGGGATGGGTTGGTTTGTTTTGGTTCAGTTTGGTTCTGTTGGGATCGGTTCGGTTCGGGTTGGTTCTGTTCGGTTCGGTTGAGGTTGGTTCCGTTCGGTTCGGGTGCGGGTTCGGTTAGGTTGGGCTCAGTTCCGTTCAGGTTCAATTGGGATCGGTTCGGGTTGGTTCCGTTCAGTTCGGTTTCGCTTCATGTTGGTTTCGTTCGGTTCGGGTTCGGTTCCGTTCGGGTTTGGTTTGGATCGGTTTAGAGCGGTTCTGGTTAGTTCCGTTCGGTTCGGGGTGGTTCCGTTCGGTTCAGGTTCGGTTCGGTTTCGGTTCAGGTTCGGTTCGGTTCAGGTTCGGTTCGGTTTGGGTTGGTTTAGGTAGAGCTGGGTTGGGGTTAGTTAGGTTGTACTAGGTTTGGTTCAGTTTGGTTTGGGTTGGTTTAGGTAGAGCTGGGTTGGGGTTACTTAATTAGAATATCACTTTATTGCCAACAAGCTTCATTGTACTATGTTTGGTTAATTTTATCTTTTTAGGTGTGATCAAAACAGATTTAATAATATTTGTTACCTTATTTTGATTATTTTTGCGGAAACGTGGCAACATTGCAAAATATAAGCCACAGATATTGTTTTGATGGGGTTGAAAAACAAAGACGAAGTCAAAATTGAATGAAAAGTGAGGTTAGAATGCTGTTTTGTACGTATTTTTTAAGGTTTTATTTATTTATTTTCTCAAAAAATACTGGATAATCCGCAAATTTTTTTTTGGAAAAAGTTATTTAGAAGGTCTACTTTAAGGTAATTTTTATTTTTTCCAAAAAATCGTGTGTCCGGATAGTGCACCGGCCCCGTAAAAAACATAAACTTAAGGAAAAAAATACTTATAGAAACATTGGCATTAAATTTTAACTAAGCTAATAATGATGATCTAACTTGTAAATTACTACAAAAAACTTAAAACAAGTTAATAAAACACTTGCAATGCCCAGTAATTAAAAATACACAGCCTTAAAATACATAACTACTTTAAATAATACACTTAAATATAAATTATAGTGAAACTCAATAACAAGTGCCTTTAAAGGTTGGTTTAGCCTTATATATTTCATTAGATTATATTAAATTAACTTACCAAGCCAAATTATACTAACTTAAGGAGAAATTTTCCTATCCAAAGATTTTTTGAAATATTTTTTACATATTTGATAAATAGAAAGATAAAATAGCATAAAATACGACATCATGAGGCCTTCGCCCCCTCCGGAGACTTTGTATAAAGTTAACAAAACACCATATTTTTTTTCTTAAAACGGGCACTGCAATTTTTTTGTTTTCATAATTAATTTACGGATAATTAATGGCAAATTGTGAACTAAATTTTTTTTAGATAAATCCTCTATTTCTTTCTACAGGTGTTCTGCTAACTTTATATAAATTTTTTTAAATAATTTTTGGATACCTAAGTGGTCTTGTTTCTATAAAAAGTTTTCTTTATAGGACCAATCTGGGGAGACCAACCAGGTTGTGCAAATATTATATTACGAAAAAATAATGTTTTTATCTACCTATCTAAATTAAAAATGAAAGAATATAGATAAACATTGGTAAACCATAGCATACTTTTTGTATTTGTTAGCGTTCTGAAGGAAAAAAAATATATGTATGGTATAGTAAAATATTGTTACAAATTTAAGTAGTTAAATTTTATAGTTAGAATTTATTTAGGTTTAGTGTAGTATTAGGTTGACATATTTTATGGTTGTATTCTTAATCTAGGTTTTAGTTGCGTTATCTGTGACAAACTGGTATGCGAACAGTCCGTCTAGAAAAGGGCTGGAATGATTCCGAATCGAACAAGGATGGAAGGGTTCTCGAATAGTAGGCAGCCCCTCATATATAAGGCCGGACGTCGTGCATCAGGCAGTCAGTCACAACTTACAGCATGTAAAATTAACTACACAAAAGCCAGACTTGTAGATCAGGGAATAGCCATCACCCCATCATCACCTGACGACTACAAAAAAATCATTAAAATCATTGACAATCACGGACTAACACGATTCACCAACCCACTACCACAGGACAAACTTTTACGCTGTGTCATTCGAGGACTCCCTATTGACATGACTTGCACGGATATCTTAAATGATATTAAAGAGCAGGGCATCGATATAAACGAGGCCTCTAGGATGCGCAGTCAAAAAGGCGAAAACAAAAAACAACCAATCCCGCTTGTCCTTATTACCCTAAATCCCGAACACCGGGACGCATTATTTGCCTTGCCTTCGGTAATGTGTCTGAAAGTTAGATTTGAAGACCTAAAACCGAAGGCACAGGTGAGCCAATGCCACCGGTGCCAAAAGTTCTATCATGGACAGTCCCTTTGTACAGCCAATTTTAAATGCGTCAAGTGTGGCGCCGACCACAAAACAGCTGAATGTCCAAAAACAGCAGCCCAACCTCCTAAATGCGCCAACTGTAGCGGGCCACACCCGGCCAGTTACAGGGGGTGTCCTTCGTTCCCTAAACTCCCTAAAACCCAGACAAGACAAATCACATCACCACAAGCACGACCGACAACCTCATACGCACAAGCGGCAAAACAAAAAACACCACAAACAAAACTGACTGACGAATCATCAATCATCTCATCAATCATGGCAATCATCGCCAAAGAAATTCCGAATCTCATTTCACAAGCCATAACCGCACAATTCACCAATGCATGCAAATAAACATGCACCATCCTTCTTACGGGCAGCGACATGGAATGTACGTGGGCTACGGGAACGAAAGTACGAAGTACAAGAGTTCATCGTGGACCACGACATTGATGTTCTTGCTCTTCAAGAAACAGCGGCGTAGCGTGGGGGGAGGGGCGCGGGGGGGTTCGTCGCCCCCCCGCCCCGAGGGTAGTGGCGCCCCATTGGTGGTCGAAGCGCCCCCAGCTTTATTAAGTCGGGCGGGCCAGTTGAGTGGGCGCCAAAGGAAACAAACGACATGATGACCTTTTTTTTTTTGGTCGCAAAATTTTTTTTCAGTTTTCAGAGGCGCCCTTTTTAGCGGTCGAGCCCCCCCCCCCCCCCCTTTCGGGCACGCTACGCCGCTGTCAAGAAACTCACCTACTCCCAATCCACCGCATTTCATTTCCCGGATACATAATGTATCGCACGGACACTGACAGACATACAGGGACAGCCATCCTCATTAAATCATCCATCATTCATTCGACTGATATTACACACAACTTACAAGACCTACAAGCGACTTCAGTCACAATTCATACGACGACAGATGGACAAATCACATTTCATTCTGTATATAGATCTCCGAATGCAGCTTATCATGTACCATCATTCATTCAGTTGCTTACATACAAACACAAATCAATCATGCTTGGTGACTTTAACGCAAAACATCGTGCATGGAACAGTAGAATAACGAATGCTGTAGGCAGACGTCTCTTAAACACGCTCACAAATCACAATGCCCTTGCATGCGCTCCGAACACGCCCACTTACATTGCACCCAATCACAATTAACGGCCGGATATTCTTGACTTTGCCATAGCGAGAGACACTAGGTTAAATATCTATGCTAGAACGATTCAGGAAGGTTCATCCGATCATAATCCGGTTCTCTTTATCATTGGGGTCCCGGATCATAATAATCATCCTCATACTCGCAAAATTTTCCATTGGGAGAGGTTGGGTCATGAATTTCATACTCATTTATCACCCATCACATTTATTAACAATCGCGCGGACTTGAATTCAGCGGTCCTAAGATTGGAAAACGATCTGACTGCTGCCATTCAGGCCTGCACGGAAATTGTTAATATTGACCGATAAAGACATTATACATTGCCAGTAAATATTAAAAACCTTCTGATCGCTAAACATCGCGCACGGCGCAATTTTGCTAGATACAGAACACTACATCACAGAAACATTTACAACCAACTTAACAATGACGCAAGGCGGGCTCTAAGGGAGTTTCATAATGAAAGATGGGGCACAAAAATCGCTGCACTCGATCCGAAGGATCAAAGTATCTGGAAAATGACTAAAGCTCTTAAAAATAAAAAGCCCTATATCCCGCCAATACACTCGACGCGAGGGTTGGTCTTTGACGATATTGACAAGGCGGAAGCTTTTGCCGATACCTATGAGACCAACTCCAGACTTTACGAACATGACGATATGGACGAAGAGCATGAATTGTTGGTTGATCGGACTGTCCGTCGGCTGGTGAGAAACCCAGTAGAAAACGAGGACCCGCTTCGACCAACAAATCCTGCCGAAATCAGAAGGATTGTTAGAGCGCAAAAATCGAAAAAAGCCCCAGGACCTGACAACATTACTAACAGACATTTGAAACATTTACCTCGTAAGGGAATTGCGACAATTGCAAACATTGTGAATGCCATATTACGATTGGGGATTTTTCCATCTCGATGGAAGAAGGCCACAATCGTAATGATTCCCAAACCTGGTAAAGACCATACTTTTCCACAAAACTATAGACCAATTTCATTACTCAGTAGCATCTCAAAGGTCGCGGAAGTCGTAATTCTAGACCGTGTTAAGCATATGTCAGATCAATTGAACATCATTCCTGATGATCAATTCGGCTTCCGAAGCAATCATAGTACCGAACTCCAAGTCTTGCGTCTGACAGAGGGTATAACCAAAGCCTTTTGCCAGAAACAAGTCACTGGAATTTTGTTATTCGATGTTGAAAAATGCTTCGACAAAGTTTATCAAAATGGTCTCATTTACAAAATGCATCAAGCAGGGTACCCTTCCAATATCACCCGTCTTACTCATTCCTACCTTCATAATCGCATCATTTCATGCCGAGTAGGCACTTCTCTTTCTAGTGAAAGAACATTGGAAGCCGGCGTCCCTCAGGGTGCTGTTCTTTCTCCTCATCTTTTTAACATTTTCACTCACGATCTCACATCACCAAATCGCCATACCGAATTGTTTCGTTTTGCGGACGATACTATCTTTAAGTGTGTTTCTTGGAGCCCAGTCTTGGTTCGGCAGATGTTGCAATCTGCAGCGGATGGGTTTTCTTTATATTGCAAGACATGGAAAATAAAGATAAATCCTGACAAGTCAAAAGCCATTCTGTTTACACGGCGCTTCGGGCCTCGTAGAAACCCGCAAGGAGACGTGTCGATAGATGGTGATGTCGTGCCTTGGGTGGACTTTGTGAAATACCTTGGAGTTATCCTTGACTCTCGCTTGACATGGAAGAGGCACACGGATCGTGTGTATAATTTGGCCGTTGTATCATACAAAACATTATATCCGTTGCTTGGCAGAAATAGTAGACTTAGTAACCGCAACAAATTGCTTCTCATAAATCAGATCATTCGCCCGCAACTTACTTATGCATGCACAGCATGGGGATATAGCGCTCGATCACGCATCCGCAAGCTTCAAAACTTGGAAAATCGCTACAGACGACACGCCATCAACGCACCCTGGTGGTTTTCATACAATAATGTCATGCATGACAATAATCTCACCGCACTTTCGACATACATTAACGAGCATGCTCATTCGACATATCATAAAGTTGACAATCATACAAACCCACTGATACGACAAGCTTCTGACTACGATCCTCGGATCAGACACAGACATAAACGACCACGCCTACAGCTACTTGTGTAGGTTTTTTCCTTCACCTCTATTCCAATCCTTCCTAGCCCCATAACCTTTTTCCTTCCCCTTTTGACTCCCCCAACAACAACGCCGTCCCTTTTTTGGGGAAGACAGATGTCTTAAGCCTTTCAGGCAGCTCTTTTTTCAAAATTCAGATACAACTTTGGCTACTCGGCAGTAGGATAAGTTGGAGAGAGGACCACTCGAAGTGATAGCGAGTGGGGGTGAGGTTGGCAAGCGGATGGGGATTTTCATCCAATCTTTTGGAAGGGGATCCTTATCCGTGGGCGCTCTCTCGCAAGGTTGTTGTTGTTGTTGTTGTCAGTCACAGATAACGTACTGTAGTGGTCGTGAGATATTAACACGAAGTTAATAGACCGATTATAGTAGTGAATTATCAGCGAGTTATTAGTAAGTGTAAGTGCGTGTTTTTGTACATAATTAGGCGCTGACTCGTGACGTAGGTTGACATTTGCACCCCGACATAAATTTTAATTTTGGAACATACTCATTTGCATCTCTTTTTAAAGCACAGCTTATTTTTTATTGCTGTCCAACTCATAGCGCTGCACAGTGGGCTCCCGAATCTGATTTTTGACCAAAATTAGAAAAATAGGTTTTGTAACAATATTTTGCTTTGAAATGAGAAAGAAGTAATTATCAATAAAAATGGGGAATCCAAAATGGCGAAGTTTCCTATTTATAAACCGGTAAGTATGAAATTTAGTGAATGGTCGCTAAATATGATTTTTGACTTAAATTTTATTTGGAAATGACTTAAATTTTATTTAAAAATTAAATTTGGAACCTTAGTATGTCTAAAGTCGTTGAGTATAATTATGAAATCAAACTTAAAACTTACATGGCGGATCCAAAAGGGCAGAGATTTCTATTTATGAACTGATATGTATTAAATCTGGAACTCTGCGGTGTACAAAGCCGATAATTAAGATTTCTGACTCAAACAAAAAAAAACCTGCACGGCGGACCCAAAATCCTATAGACTATCCTATTTATAAACCGATTTGTTTCGAACTTGGTACTTAGGTTATTTAAGGTTAAATAAAGCTCACCGTGTAATATGCAAGAAAGCTGCGTTGAACAGGATGAGGAGTTTACATAATATAATTAAAAATATTTAAAAAAGTAAAGTAAACGGTATTATTCTTTGGCTCTAACTAAAACTATAAAATAATACGAACGTAACCCTTACTTTGCAGCGGATAAGAACCTGCAAGTTTAACGACTGCATAATCAAATAAGAATGATTTTTCTAGAAAAATTTGTTTATAAGCCTAACAAAATAAATATTTTTAAAGCGTCTACTTTTTTATACTAGTTTGTTAAAACTCAGGTTTGGTAAACTGCTGATGATTTGAAATAGAACCGTTTAACTTAAAAGCTTTTTTACCTAATTTTTCTTTCATAAACAATCCACCTGTAAAAGTTAATTTCATCTGTAATTATTTGGTTTTTGAGATATTGCAGTTTGTTTTTATTATGGAGTGACCATATTTTTATTTGATTTTTGAAATTAGTATAACATTTTCTTTAAAATGACGTGTCACACTGAACATTAAAAATTTTTTTATTTTTAACTTTTAATTTTTTTATACATTATTTATATTTTTTATTGATATATATTTTTATATGTTTATTTGTTTAATTTAGCCTAGAGCGCTTTAAAAATAATAGACAAAAACTTTTGTTAAGACTAACATGCTTTTTTTGAGTTTGAGTTTTTCTCGAAGAAATGCATTTTTAGTAAATTAATAATATCCTTCATACGGGCAACTTCTGGCAGCAGATTTTTAAAGTACCATTTTTGAAAAATATGTAAACATACTCTTTATAAAAATAAAAATTTTAAAAACATGGTTAATGAGGAAAGCAAAATTTTTGTCCAACATTTATAAGAAATATATTTTTATAGAATTTCAAAAATTCCACGCAAAAACCATTGTCTGACCTGTCTACACATCAAAATGTACAGATAGAAAGTCTAATTAGGGAAAAGGGGAGCAAAAGGTGATACTTGATTTTATAGGCTTATTTCTCCTATTAAATGGTCACCATTGCGTTCGTCATTTGGAATTAAGTTGGCTAGATCTTTATGTTCTAGTTTTCAGTTTAAACGATTTAGAACTCTCCTATACTATTATTTTTGAAAAAAGTTGCCTTTGGTAAAATGGATTGTCTATGTGGAAAAAGGGGCGGGGCGGTTGTGTTATTTAGAATCAATATTTTTGTAGTTTTCTTTATTAAAATACTAAACAAGTTAAAAATACTTATTAAAAAAATAAAAAGTTGTAATATAATGTAAATACATTTATAATAATGAAATTTAGTAATTACAAAATTTATAAAGAATTACAGCGACCAAGTCATCGCTGTCGACACTCCTACATGAATTTTGCGTCAATTTTTTGCAAAGACAACATAAAATACGACTTTCAGTGACACTATCAAAAAGCAAAAAAATTTTTTGGACAAAATGGGGTATAGGTTACTAGGTATAATAAGGTACCCCATTTTGCCCCCATGAAAGAACCCCGTTTAGGCCCAAACCACCAGTTAAATTTAAACAAAATTGATACATAGTAAAGAACTAATTTTACGGGCGATGCGTTTAATTACGAATTATACATAAACACACTAATTGTAAAACTCTGATAAAAAATGTACTTACCGTCACAAAATGCTATTTTTACAATAAACAGCGCACAACATCAAATGTTAAGCAAAAACCAACTAAAGCTCAGCCGACCGGCACCAATCATATTGTAGAGAGTTGAACCGGTCATGAGGATAAAACATCTGATATTAAGAGGTTTTATTTGGCGCAATTTACTTAAAACTGCGATATCCCGTTTTACCCGCGTACCCCATTTTACCCCCCTTTCCCCTACCTCTTTCTACAAGATTTATTTTATGCGAATTTTATACAACATAAAATATTGTCGTAAAATGGCTTAAAATCTGGATCAAACCGCCATACAAATATGGTACTTTAACGCGTTCCTTTGAAAGGAAAAATGAAACTTCTAAACAATAGTTGAAAGTTATGTCAATCAAATCATAGTTTTTTTCAAGGCCTGCTGGACTATCTACTCTTTTTAGTAAAGGTGTGTAGAAGTTTCAGTATGTTTTTAATTTAACCCTTTTTGGCCAAAAATTAGGTCCGCAAGTCCACTGTGTGCATCAGAAAATCGATTGACGTTGATTGTCAAAATGGCATGACTGTTTTAGATTGGGTGCGCCCGTCCCACTACTTTGAGTTAATAAGAGAGAGTAAGTAGCTAGATGACAATGTGTGAGTTTAGTAAATAAAACGAGAAGACCACTGTTTAGTTATTAAACTCATGTGTGTTTAATATTATTAAGCGCCCTTACTAATACATTAGTTTAAAAAGAGATGGTAAATAATCGGATAATAATGTGTAAGTTCAGTCAATGACACGATTAAATTAGTTGGTGGTACGGTAAGGAATCATATTTTGTGTCGGGGTGCCGTGCTACGTCACAGTCAGCGCCTTAATAAATTGACATATCGTTTTTTGACATTTACGAGTTTTATTTGAAGCAGTGAACCCACAACAATTGGTGTCAGAAGTGAGATTAAAAAAAATAAATAGTGCAAAGACTATCATTACATAGTACCACCGGCTAGGACAATTAGACAGAAAAACAGTAAGTGATTTTTCCAGAATATTCGAAGAAGTTCGATATTGATTTATTCAAAAACCAAAAGAGATATTTAAGAATCGACTTCGATATTAGCTTAGTTAGTTAAAAAGTAAGAATTAGAAAGAATTTCTAGAATATTCCATCACTTTCTACGACGCTCTATTCGAAAACCAGAAGAAATATCCAAAAAGCGACTTCGACATTAGCTTAGTAATTTCAAAAGTAAAAACTAAAAAGAATTTCTAGAAGATTCCATAACATTCTACGACGTTCTATACGTTCTATTCAAAAACTAGAAGAGATATACAAATACCGATTTCGACATTAGTTTAGTTATTTCAAAAGTAAGAATTAGAAAGAATTTCTAGAAGATTCCATAACATTCTACGACGTTCTATTCAAAAACTCGAAGAGATATACAAATACCGACTTCGACAGTAGCTTAGTTATTTCAAAAGTAAGAATTACCAAGATTTTCTAGAATATTCCAAAACATTCTACGACGTTCTATTCGAGAACCAGAAGACATACGCAGTAAAGGGCCCCATACGTTGTTTTTATTTATAAACGGCTGTTCATATGGATATCGAAACTTTAATTTTAAACTGTGCCAAATTTTTTTCCGAAATGCACTTCAACTTAGAATTGGACGTAAATAAGATTGTTTCTAACTGCACTTCTAGTTATAGTTGGATGTAAATGCGCCTATAAGAATTTCTCCCAGCGCTATCTATTCAGAAGTGCCTGAACTATTCTCTTAAGGACACTGAGACCATTTAGTTACGTTTCTGGCCTATAGATGGCACACAAAACAGTTTAACGGCGTTTACATCCAATTTCACAGTTTGAAGTCAAGTTAATAAACTCTTGTTTACATCAACTTCAAAATCAAAGTGCTCCTTTGAGAAAAAAAATTGTTCTTGCAATAAAACAAAATTTTAGTAGACGTTTACTTTATTTTCCACAAAAACAACTTATATAAAATTAAATATTGTTGAAGAAAATTTGTCTGCTCTCACATTTTTCATGGGTTACTATAATGTGTGTGTGCACTTTATTGATAGCTAACACAGCAGCTGTAACGTAATTTTTTTTTTAACTAGTTGGATCAACACTTTTAAACGGGCTGATACTAATTGTATTTAGGAAAAAATAACACATAGCTATCGTGTTTCGATAAACTTAGTGTAAACTCGTTTCTAGTAAACCTATAATTATATGTTAATCAGGGGATATACATACATATGTATGGTCCATTCAGTTTATGTTGGAACCTCTTTTCTGAGTTCTTTTTCTATACTCGTTTTGGGTGTTCTTGGCTACCCGTGTCAGTATTCTTGAAATCTCCCCGAGGAGTACTCCCTCAAAATCGGGTGAAAATCAAACTGCGCATGCGATGTCACTTCATTTCCGCATCTCTATTGGTCCTCGTTCGAATTTCGGGGAGTACTCGCTCGGGGAGATTTCAAGAATAACGACACAGGGCCATGACGAACAACACCCGACATGATTCTAACAGGCAAGGGCACACAAACAAGAATCCAATAAAAAAGAAATAGAGTCAACTTTCAAAAAAAGGTTTTAAATTAAAATGAGTGGACCATTAGACCTACCCAAAAAAAGGCAACTCAATAAAAAACAATGCTGAACCGTAACCTTAACAAGTGGATTTATTGGAGCTGTAAAGATTGGCAAAAATATTGGATACTGGATCACGTCGATTTTGTAGAGAGGAACAAGTTTTGGTCGCTTGTTGTCGATTTGAAAAAAACGTTTTTAAACAATTTTTTGTTCAAAGAAAACGTTTTCAAACAATTTCTTGTTCAAAAAAAATGTTTTAGAACAATTTTCCATTCGAAGAAAATGATTTTCGAAGTGAATGCTTTCGAACAATAATAATAATAAGATATTTATATGAAATGTATACTATTAATTTATAAGTAATTAAAGCCGAACCTTACCAAAACTCGAACTGTATTTGGGCATTTTTTGTCTTTTGATAAAATCGGGATTAGAACTCACTAAAAAAACCACAAAACCTAAAAACACCCACAAAATGGAAATAAACTTGGAAAATAAACTAAACAGTGCGAAAAATAGCGTATAAACATCGTGAAAAAAGTTTCATTTTATCCCTTGATGTATTATTAATAAACTTTTAACATTAATATTTAAAAGAAAATGATTTTTAACAATAAATATACAGGGTTTTTAACAGATAAACAGAAAAATAATATTAAAAATATGAAATTTTTTAATAAAAACATGAAAAATATGAAACAAAAACAAGGCACATTTTTTAAAAGTACATTTTAATAGGTATGTCTAGTAATAGAAAACAGTTCAACAAAGTTTACTTTTTCCATGTTTTTTAGCCCACTGTGATACCAAATACTTGTTACCGTCTGTTCTAGTTAACCACTCATGTTGAAGCTTTGACAACGTTTTGACTATTCCAAAGTTGTTCTGCTAACTTTATATACATTGAAAAAACTCACTAAAACAAGTCAACAAAAAAAAACCCTAAAAACAACGAAAATATTTCAACGCAACAATTACCATAAAATTTCAGAATCCAACACGGCAATGTGAGCCGCCCTTCCAATAAGTGCATTAGCAGTGGTTGGTAGGACATGATGGATGTCATAGCGTAACAGTTTCAAGTCGTTTTGCAATATGATGGGCTGTAGGACGAGCTGTAGGATGTTGTTCACCATCTTACGGTATATTGTTCCTTGTTCGGTTGAATCTTTTAATGATTCTTTGGTTTGGCTAAACTCAATGCTGCAACAGTTTGAAAATTTGTTATTAAATTAAATTTGCGATACGGACGATTATGCGTGTAGCGAAACTCATGTGATAGATAAAAAAAGGGCTAGATAGCCGGTAAAAAAAGTCAATTTTTGTACAAAATTTCTTTATTCTGTAATAATTTGAAAAAACTCACTAAAACAAGTCAACAAAAAAACCCTAAAAACTTAGCGAAAATATTTCAAACCAACAATTACCATAAACTTCTCTATGAAAATCTCAAAATCCAACACGGCAATGTGAGCCGCCCTGCCAATAAGTGCATTAGCAGTGTTTGGTAGGGCATGATGGATATCATAGCGTAACAGTTTCAAGTCGTTTTGCTCCATGATGGGCTGTAGGACGAGCTGTAGGATGTTGTTCACCATCTTACGGTATATTGTTCTTTGTTCGGTTGAATCTTTTAATGATTCTTTGGTAAGTTTGGCTAAACTCAATTCTGCAACAGTTTGAAAATTTGTTATTAAATTAAATTTGCGATACAGGCGATTTTGCGTAGCGAAACCACCCATGTTTTAAAATTGCGTTGTGATAGATAAAAAAAGGGCTAGATAGCCGGTAAAAAAAGTCAATTTTTGTACAAAATTTCTTTATTCTGTAATAATTTGAAAAAACTCACTAAAACAAGTCAACAAAAAAAACCCTAAAAACTTAACGAAAATATTTCAACCCAACAATTACCATAAACTTCTCTATGAAAATCTCAGAATCCAACACGGCAATGTGAGCCGCCCTTCCAATAAGTGCATTAGCAGTGTTTGGTAGGGCATGATGGATATCATAGCGTAACAGTTTCAAGTCGTTTTGCTCCATGATGGGCTGTAGGATGTTGTTCACCATCTTACGGTATATTGTTCCTTGTTCGGTTGAATCTTTTAACGATTCTTTGCAAAGTTCGATTCTGGCAGAGTGAAGGGGAACATATCTGTAAGCATAAAAATGTGTGAGTGTAGTAAATCATATGTAGGTGAAATGAAACGCCCTCTTCAGGTTAAGTCAATGAACATCTAAAAAGTACCCAATCAGGGGATATTGAAAAATCCGGTTTAGCGGGTCATGCATGGACAAATGATCACAGGATTCAGTGGTCAGAAGCTAAAGTTTTGCATAAGTAGTCGCATTAGCAAAAACGAAAGTTTATTGAGGCTGCGGTTATAATGCATAATAGAAGTTTTCAGTCAACCAAGCACGGACATACCAAACATATGGAAACCACTCCTTAAGGAAAACAGGCGTCTTAGGATTAAAAAAGGGGGCGGGCCGTTACACCTGACTACACACCAACTAGTATAAGTAATAGCCTAGAGACTAAATTGTTTAGTTTACACTTAAAACGGTTAGAGATACTTACTAACCGAAACGTCGTGTTTAAAATAAATAAAGACATCCGAAATTTTATTTCTACATAAAAATGTAGCCCTACAGCAATCTATACAGTGCCCATAGTGCAAAAAATAATTATTAAAAAAATATAATTTATGCTTACTTATTTAAAAAATATCATTAATATTTTATTGTTATGTCTCGGTAGAGACTTGTTTTTATTTAAAAAAATATATAAAAACAACATTGCGTTTATTAATATAGCATTCATAAAAGTTTATAGCAAAAAAATAGTTTTTCTAACAATTGACGGACTATTTTTTTAAAATTATTTTTATTTTAATTTATTGCTCTTATTCTAATACACGACTTTGCCCAATTTCGTATTTTTCCTGGGTTTTTAAAGTTATTAAAAAGTAAAATCGCCAAATTTAATTTGATGCTCTGTATATCGACAAACAAAGAGTTTTGACCCATGCATGTCACATGTTGGCCTATGGCGCCTAAGTTATGGTACACCCTGTATAGTGTTCCAAATTTTAGTTAATTTAAAGTGAGTTCCTTGTCTTAAAATTGTAGGTAGTAAGGAAAAACAGCAAAAAATTTGGCCACATATTTTATAAAAACTTTCCAAGACTTTTTTAAATATTTTGGTGTTTGTTGGTATATGGTAGGGTTACCATCTATCTAGAATATTTTAAGACAATAGACTCAAAATTCTGGACGGACATTTTTCTTTGGGGGGCAGCAAATTAAAAACGAAATTAATTTTTTATATAAATTTTATTGTAATTTTTTATTATATAATAAAATTATTCCATATTATAAGGGCAAATCCATTAACATATTAATCGGAGTTAATACTTTGGGCAAATCGTTATGGGGTGGGTTCTCAGAATTAAAAAAAAAATTGATTATTAAAAGACTCCATCCCAAGTTATTTTTGTTTTCCGCATCCTAATCCCAATGTTGTTCTGGTGTAAAATGTTATGTTTTTTTTTGTATTTTTAAGTACAACTTTCAAGCAATCAAACACTATAAAAACCATCCGGGGCGGATCTAGAAACTATTTTGCATAGTGACCAGGAGGTGTATTCCATGGGTCAAAATTAAATATCGATTTAGGGGGGCATTTTCCCTTTTTTCTCTCCCGTAGATCTGCGCCTAAAACCAGTGGTTTAATCCAAAAATACTTTTTTTACAAAAAATTTTTAAAAATGTATAAAAATTTTTATTTGGCAATTTTTTTTTTGTATTTATTTTAACTTTTTTCTGTATGAACCAAGCATTTTAGTCTCACCTTGTAAGCTGAAGAAATAGCGCCTATACTTTCACGGTCAGCTAAATTCTAGACCCGGTTTGTTTTTCTGGCCGGACCAGACGCACTGTGGTCAGCTTGTCGGTTCTGAACGATCGAAATTATTTTATGGTTGTAAAAAATGTCATTTTAATATATTGGGCATTCTGGAGATGGTACAGTCGCCTCCAAAAATAATGCCATATCTTTTTTTCCTCTTAAGCAAATAACTTGAAAAATTGAGAGTTTGTGTACGTATTAGCTTAAAGCTTTTTTTATTTATTACAATTTTATCATAAAAATTTAACTAATTTTATTTATCTTGATATACTATATAGATATCAATATAGATCAATCCATGATCAATCACTATCAAATTTTAGAAGGTATTTTTACCATGCACTGATATTCTTTATCCTAGTCTTTATATTCACTATTTTCACATACATAGTTTAAAACGGTTCGATTTTTATCCTGTGAAACCGGTGTATTGTGCCACACGTTAAATAAATTACATACATCGGCCACTCTCATGCGCCAGCGTGGAAACAATAAATCATGGCTAATACTCCGGCAAGAACCGGAAGCTGAATGTAGCACAAATACAACCCTTAATACATGATTGAAATAATAAAGTCACAAACGCACACATACCTATTTGAAAAATTATAATAATTCAATATACAACTTTTATCTGATTTTTTTATTAAGCAAATTAAAACTTTGCAAATGGTTTAATAGTAAAAATTAAAGATAGGGTGAGTGTACATATTATCGACAGTGTAAGGGAAATATTGACTTTCGTAGGCAATAAAAAATTATTCTGAACTACTAACGAGCTTTTTTTTTTCTTGGATAAAATCAAGGGTCTATTTTACTAAAATTATGTTTTTTATGTTTATTTTTAACCGTAATAAAAAATAAAAAAAAAGTCAAAATGTCCCTTATATCGACACTTTTTAAAATAAAGGGTCCATGTTATCTGTGTAAAAACCTTATTACCGACGGTAATGTCGCCATTTTGTTCATGGGTAAGATAAGCTGTACATAAAACCGACAGTCCTTTTTTTAGATAAAAAAATAGATTATATGATTTCTTTTTTGTTTTTTTTTATAAAATTTAACCCTATTACAACAACCAAAATCAATTTTTTTATATGCAAATTTAAAATTATTTTAGTTATATTAGTTCAAATCTTACCTGTTTCTTAACACCATTAACAAGCGAACCGGCCACATCAAGCACTTTTCGTCAACTGTCACAATTTCCCGCGTATTTTTCGAGAGATGTAGTGGGGATATGTTTTATGCAGTGCTGCCAACACGTGCACAAATAATGACTTTTTTATAAAATAGACTTTATTCAGGTGCAAGGTACCCGGATCTTATTATTTAAAACAATCCGAAAAACTGTCGATAATATGTACACCCACCCTACTAACCCATAATTATAATATACGTAAAGAAATCACCATATAAACTTTAGTTTACCAACTTGAAGCACTTTTGAAAATTGCCTTTCCGCGCGGAATAAGTGAGGATCATTATACAGGCTATCAAGCGGCCTATGACTTGTCGTTGATCGATTTTCTACATTGGGGGTTACTAAGGTAATTAGGCACTTTTTTAAGACTTAGTGGTTATGATAGAAAATAGTTCGATATTGAGGTTTCGATCGTCTAAATTAGACAAGCTGACCTCCGTGAGACGCCTTTGAATTCCGGATATGTTCGAAAAAACCGGACGGAGATATATACCGGGTGTTCCAAAGTCATTCTTAAAAGCCAAAGTCTTACCCCGCCCTTAATAGATTCTATTGGATACAGAGTTTCGCCCCTAACAGTAAAATAAGCAAATGAGGTACGAGGACCGCCGCGTAGCATTTTGAAGGCGACGCGTAACGATACAAGTTATCCCCGATTTTAGCGACTTTTGGTAGGGATAATAGAGGCCACTTTAAAAGGCGGGGTAATAAAAAAAAAGAAAAGTCAGGGTATATTTCAGATTCCTTTCTCGCACTTCAATAGGAAAAGCTTTTAAGAATTACTTTGGGACAGCCGGTATGGTGTTCGTGTACTAACCTATCTTGTCCAGAACCACACAACAAAATATTCTTAAAATAATGCAGGGTGCTCCTTTGACTTAGACGGTACAAAAAGGACTGTTTAGGATCTGTTGAATCCTTAAGGCATAACTGGAGCAGTGAGCCTGATTTTTTCCATTTTTGCATAAACCACATCCCTAAAAATATAGGATAGGACATTATAGTCCACAGTACACCGGTCTATTTTTTAAGTGATGAGTAACAGGCTGAATTTTCGTACATAGCTTTATTTTGCCGAAAAACCCAACTTTTTCCCCTTCGAAAATTTTTGAAAGTAATTCTTAACAGAGTGCGCGGGCGCACCAATCTTGTGCGGTTCGAACTGACTCAATCAAGCATGCGATTTTGGGGACAATGTTGCCATTGATTTTTAGACCCATTTTTTAAGCGACAGAAAAAATGTACCGGTTACTAATGTTTACTACTAGATACTTCTTTTATCTCATAAATTACGAGATGAAAAAAATATGGTTAAAGAATTGGTAATCGGCTATTTTTAAGAGCAGTCTTTAATTTTTTATAAATTGGTTAATAAAAACATAATCCATACAAAATAAATATATTTTTTTTAACTTTAAAAATTCATTAATATATTTAAATTTAATTATCTACAATTAAGGAACAATTTCAAGGTAAAAAATATGTCATGCCAAACTAGGTATCTTTAGCAATTCTCGGCGTTTTGTATCTTTCTAGTTTTATTTTATAAAGCAGAGTAATTTTGGTTTTAAACTAGCCATTTTCAACATATTTTTAGTTCAATATTTTAACAATAAACCTACTTTACAGCACTGCAAAATAAAAAATAAGGGTTGTTGTATGGAATGTTTAGTGGTCAAAACATAATTTTTTTCTAGCTCGTTTGGGATTTTGAAATACAGTGTGTCGACCTTGATACAGTCCGGCCAGAATAACATGAGGCGCAAAAGAGATGGCTCAACTCAATCGATCTCTCTCTGTTTACAGCACTTTTGTCTTACTGGGTGGTCTTCATTTTTAGCAAATTTACCATGCACGAACAAAATTTTTATATTACAAGAAAACACGGTACTTGTCTGGTACGTTTAACGAAATCGACTCCAGCCCGTTCATATTTCACACCCTTTTATTGGGTTTCTATTGTTACCACTGGCTCAATTAGACTCTGGCTCTTTCACAATTCATACCCTTTTATTGGGCTTCTATTGTTATCGTTGGGGGTCAAACAAGATCACTAGACACCAGTGGCGTAGCGTGGGGGGGGGGGGCGGGGGATTTGTCGCCCCCCGCCCCGTGGCTACTGGCGCCCCATGGGTGGCCGAAGCGCCTTAAGCTTTAGTAAGTAGCAGGGCCGTAAACGGCAAATTGAAAGGGCGGCAAAGGAAACTAAAGACTTGATGACCTTTTTATTTTGTTTGCAAGATTTTTGAGGGGCGCCCTTTTTAGCTGTCGTCCCCCCCGCCTCTTCAGGCACGCTACGCCGCTGCTAGACACGTTTCATACACATTGTAAAATTCAGAAAGAAACAGTGGCGTATCATTTACACTTTTTAAATTTTTTACTAAAACTGTGTGGACTTCCTATTTTAAAGATATAACGAATGGTTTTGGATTTTTGCAATTTTTAGGAAGTCAATTGGTATTCTTTTAGGTTTCTAGGTTCGTACGTATCTACCTAATGAAATAGGTAGGTACCTATCCCACTAAACATAAAAACATTTTAATAATGTCAAAATAATGTTTAATTTAACATTGAAAAAATATATTTTTTTCAAATATCTCTAAAAATAAAGTAACATAAATAAAATTCTTCTATTTTGAAAACGCAGGGTACCAACAGTCTGTTGAGGTTTTCGTGAACTCGACACTCAGTAAAGGAAATTCGGATCCGTAGCTTCTGAAAACAAAATTTTAAATTTTATGTAAACAATAATTTGCCTAAACAATTCATGCTCAAGTGAATACAAGGCAAACAATTTCAAGGCGCGTATTCACTTTAGCATGAATGCAAACGAAGCATTCGTTTGGTCCCACTACGAGGCTTGCGAATTCTGCCTCCAATGAATACGCGGCTTAAGGTCCGGCGGCTAATCATCCGCGGTGAATTGTCGCATTCCCTGTCTAATTACCTATAACGCTAGGTATACGATATTCCATACAAAACATTTTTTTTTACTTTTGTTTACTTTTCTTACCTAATTTTGTGAAGCTTCATTTAAATCACTGCATACAAATTTGTTGTTCTTTAACTATAACATCTTTTCCACACAACTGGTGTATATTTCTATCCAATATGTATTCACTATCATTATTAATAACTGTGCTTTTAATTTACCATATTTGTTTCTACAAAAGGTAAATATTTTAACGGAAATTGCACAAAGCGTATGTGCTACCGACTCGTATGAACTCGCAGCGAAACGCAACTAAAAATGGCGATGGCCCGTTCTGGTAGTGGAACTATGCGGCAGCGCCCTCTATAGTATCATTTTTTTTAATGTTTAAAAAACAAAACATTTATTAGCTTCATATATTTTTAATTCACCGTTAGAAATGAGATCTAGGAAAAACATTATAAAAATAACCATATTTTCATGCATGGTATTATTTTTAATGTTAATAAAATTATGGTTTTTTAAATATTGGTTTCTTAACGTTATTAAGAAATATATTTTTGGTAATGCTTTTACATGAAATTTTCGTTAGGATTTTCTACATGTTTTTTTAATGTCAAAAGTTGACTTAATTCTAACACAAATTTGTGCTAGAAAAAAAACATTTATTTTTCAACATTTATTTAACGTTTTTTATGATTTTGTGCTTAGTGGGATATAATATAGTATAAAACTTTTCAAAAAATATATCTTTTTAAGAAAAATAAGGTATGGAGTTTGCCAGGCTTAGGAGGAGTAAAATATAGAATTAATAAGTACCTAATAATGATGAATTAAAAAATTATAGCACGCCACTGGAGAGATAACGCTAATTAAAGACATCTCTTTTGCGCCTCATTTTATTCTGGCCGGGTAATACTTACCCATATTCACTAGCCCGCTACTGTTATACAAAGTGCCCAGATGGGGCCCACTGAGCGATAAAAAAGTGTGCAGTCTTGGTAGTAAAAATTTCATTTGAGGCCTAGTGAGGGCAGATCGTATTATGATATTGCCCAAGGAATGGCCCACGAAGCTTACCCTAGTTGGCCGGATACTGGAGGCATCTAAATAGTGGAGGATTTCACTTACTAATCTAAAAAAAACACCTAAATGAATAAAAATAATTTCTTCAATTATTGTAATTATTGTCTAAACTGTTCATAAACTTTTTTGTTTTTTGACTGTAGAACAACTATTACTGTGGAATTTTTTACACACTTAATATCTATAGCTTTTATAGCTTCGGAGATATTAGCGGAAAACTATTATCAGAACAAAAATATTTCATGTGAAAAAAAGCCAAGTACGCGAAAATGATATTCCGTAAAAAGAATTGAGATAAAAGTAAAGCCTAGTTCTCCAATACAAATTTCAAAATAAAAGGTTCTTACTAGTTTGGAAATGTTTATTTAAACTTTGCAATTACAGCCAAACTTCTTTATGTTCAATTTAACACTGTGCCTAAGAGTCATTTTCAGCCGTAATAGTCAAGTTTAGAAAAACATTTGGATAATATTTACGTTTTGAAGTAGTAAAATATGAGGAATATTTTCAAAACTTTTGCAATGCCTTATTTAAAATTTGAGGTTTCTTAATGGTTTTATCATAGTTCCTATCAGCCTTCCAAAGCTTAGCTCTCTAGCGTTTCTGGAAGTGGGCAATGTTACTTTTACATAACTTTATATTTATAGGGGGAGGGAAGTAAATTAAATTTTTTTGGGTTTTTAAATTTTTTCCTATAGTTTTATCATATAGTTCCTATCAGTCTGCTAAAGCCCAGCTCTTTAGCGTTTCTGGAAGTGGGCAATAATGTTACTTTTACATAATAAATTTACATGAATAAGGGTGTTAAAGTGAATTAAAATTTTGGTGTTTTTCAGTTTTTTCCTATAGTTTTATCATAGCTCCTATCGGCCTTCCAAAGCTCAGCTCTCTAGCGTTTCTGGAAGTGGGCAATGTTACTTTTACATAACTTTACATTTATAGGGGGAGGGATGTAAATTAAAATTTGTTGGGTTTTTAAATTTGTTCCTATAGTTTTATCATAGTACCCATCAGTCTGCTAAAGCTCAGCTCTTTAGCGTTTCTGGAAGTGGGCAATAATGTTACTTTTACATAATAAATTTACATGAATAAGGGTGTTAAAGTGAATTAAAATTTTGGTGTTTTTCAGTTTTTTCCTATAGTTTTATCATAGCCCCTATCGGCCTTCCAAAGCTCAGCGCTCTAGCGTTTCTGGAAGTGGGCAATGTTACTTTTACATAACTTTACATGTATAGGGGAGGGAAGTAAATTAAAATTTTTTGGGTTTTTAAATTTTTTCCTATAGTTTTATCATAGTTCCTATCAGTCTGCTAAAGCTCAGCTCTTTAGCGTTTCTGGAAGTGGGCAGTAATGCTACTTTTACATAATAAATTTACATGAATAGGGAAGGGAAGTAAATTAGAATTTTTGGGTTTTTTTGATTTTTTTCCAAGCGATTTCAGCTTTGTAGCATATCTGGAAGTACAATAGAATTTGGTGATCTATACATGAGTGAGTGGCAATTTCGACGTTTTTTGAAATTTCGTAACTACTTTACTACTTTATGGAAGTCCATGAAACTTGGAGGGGTTGTTAACTGTATCAAGATCTACAACTGTGCAAAGTTTGAGTTTCGTTGCTCATTCCGAAGTAGTTCAAATAAAAAAGTAAAATCCCGCTTAAACTATCTACCTGTCAGTCATGGTTTCAAAATCACTAAAAGTATCTCCCTGATTTCTTTCAGACATCAAAAAGTCCAAGTATGCCCCTGGCAGGCCCAGTTCTAAGTAAGTTTTTACCAGTCTCAGGTCTGCCGAGTTTCCGTCTAGGCCGTGCACGCAGACTATTAGATGCATCCCTGAAAACAAAATAAACATTCAAAGATAACATAAGTTGGTAAATGCGTATTTAACCATAGACAGATAGAAGTGCGGAAAGTTATATCATAGCAAAAACGTTAAAAAAAAGGCAAGTACGCGAAAATGGTATTCCGTAAAAAGAATTGAGATAAAATTAAAGCCAAGTTTTCTCATACAAATTTCAAACTATAAGGTTCTTCCTCGTTTGGAAATGGTTTTTAAACTTTAGATTTAAAATTTTTAAAGTAAGATTAAAACAAACAGCTCTCAGGATTCAGTTCCTCTGCTGGCCAAATTAAGTATTTAATAATCTCTTAGTATTTTAAATCCATTTTAAAGAAACAAAAAAATTATTTGAAGGAAAAATTGAAAAAATATAATTAATTTCCATATTTTTGGGGGGACTTAAGCCCGCTCTGTTTATGCATATGCCATTTAACTGCTTGTGGCTTATAAAACTTACCTTCTGGCGAAAATATTCTAAATTCATCAGCTATACTAAAATAGGGGACCTTTGATGCAAAGGAATTTAAGTCGGAATAGAGAATTCCTTGGAAGTTTAATTGACTTTTAAAGTCTCGTTTGGCTTTCTGGAATGCTTTCTGGGACTCGGTGTGGGGCTTGTACAGGGTTGTATCTAAAACACATTATTTAAATCGTATCTCACTCCAAGAAATCCGACTTTGGAGCGATTTCCGCGATTTTCTGGACGATTTGCGGAACACGCACCGAACACCCCAAGACAAATTCCTGGGTGCGCTACTGCAATAAAATATACCAACATAAATGAAAAAGAGTGTTCGAAACTGTAACGAGCCTATTTGATAATTAAATAGTTTTTAACGGAGCATCGCAGTAATATGCTGTTCGGTTAGGTTTAATAAGCGATAGTTTTTAACGGAGCATCGCAGTAATATGCTGTTCGGTTAGGTTTAATAAGCGAAGTCTTCAGAGAAGCTTTCGTTTTTGAAATATTTACAAAAAGCATGGAGTTCACTTAAAGTGTGCTAATGGGCTAGAAAGGTATCAGATCCGTCATGTATCGATTTATTTCCAGAAATCGCATATACAATTTTTTAAACGTTACGAACGTTTTTTTAAAAATCGTCCGATTTTTGATGTTTTTCACGATTTCTAAGTGATTTCCACGTGTTTATGACCTATATGCGTTAATTGTAAGTAGTTTGCACAATCTTTGTGATTTTCTAGTTTATTTCCGAATTATTATTATTTTTTAAAGGACGCTGGATCCTATGCGATTTCCCTAAATAATATTTCCTCCATTTTCACGCGATTTTTAAAAATCATGTATTAGTTCCTCAATTTCCGACCGATTTTCCCTTCTAATTATGAGTTTTTACTATTTCTAAGCGCTTTTCAAGATTTTCTGCGCGATTTCCGAAAAATGTATGTTTCCGCAATTTTTGCAATTTTCTATACAATTTCCGGTACTTAAATGTGATTTGTGAATTAGTTTTTTTAACTGACGCTGGATCACATGCTATTTTTCTAAATACCGTATGATTTTCTCAAATTCTAAGCGATTTAAAAAAAATCAAATATGGTTTCTGCGATTTCCGACCGAATTTTCCATTTAAATATGCGATTTTTTCAGAATATTTACATGTATTTTGAAAATTGTGCGATTTTCGACGGTTTTTACTATTTCTAAGGATGATGACGGAAGCGTAGTGATTTCGAGGAATAAAATCCAATTTCATACGATTTCTGCAATTTCTAAGCAAATTTTTAGCAATGGCATATGAGTTCCGTGATTTCCGACCGATTTATTTTAAAAATCGCGCGATTTTCGGCGATCCCTAGGATTTCTAAGCGATTTCCACCGATTTCAACGTGATTCCTGGAATTATCTGCGATTTTCTTGGTGATTTTCAGAAATCACATGTAATTTGTGCGTTTCTTCTGATTTTAAACACATAACGATTTTCAATTATCTTCTTACCTTCTAAATCAGTCTCATAAGCAGACTTTAAATCAAATTGACTAGGCCGTCTTTCCAATGTAGTTTGTGTATCTATCACATGATAAAGCAGGTTGTCAAAGGCATTAACCTCTTCGTCTCCTTCAACTTCCACCTCCTTAAAATCGCTGTCGAAATCTTCGTTCGAATCAGTCAGGATGTCTTTTATTTCCGTTAAATTTTCGTTGGAATGTTTACTTCGATTTGGACTAGTTTTAAAAAATTTTGGATGGTTTTCTTTTAGTTTTTTAGGACTATAGTTGCTCGAATTCGATGAACTAGGGTTTTTAAAATTATCTACACTATAACCTTTGAACTTTTGTTTAAAATCTTCCAGATTTTCTTTGTAATGTCTGGTTTTTACTATATGGTCAAAATTTTCTTTTAATTGTTTAACATTTGGTGCACTATAATTACTTGACGACGAACTAGTAGATGCTTTTAAGTTATCTACACTATAGCCTTTAAAATTTGTTGTTTTAAATTCTAAATTCTCTGTTTTTATTCTGTGATCGATATTTTCTCTAAACTTTCTTAAATTTGGTGCACTGTAGTTGCTTGAATTTGAAGAGCTAGGATCTTGTAAGTTGTCTATACAATAACCTTTAGCTAGTTCCAAATTTGCTACTCTGAATTTTGTAGAATTTTCACAATGGTCGTTTTTAGTTCTTCCTGGATTTGTTAAATTTAATTCTAACAAATTTTTAGATAGCTCTTTTTTTAAACAATGTTTTAAGCTTCTAGTGTATAAATCATCTAAAGTTCCGACGCTATATTCTTTAAAATTGGATATACTGATATCTTTTGAATTTTGCCTATTCAAATTTTTTAAACTTGGTCCGGTAAAATTTCTAAAAACTTCCGAATTTTCCGCAGATATTGTTTGCCCAGTGTATTCTGTCTTTTTGAAATCTCCGTCAGCTATACTTTTAAAATTTGCTTCTTTACATTTTTCTAAATATTCCATTTCAAAATTTGCTAAAACTTCGGTGTCATTTTTTTCTAAACTTTTTTGATTTTCGTTCGCAAAACCACTGGGTGCTAAATCTTGAAATTGTTTTGGAGGGGGGAGAGCTATGTCGTTCTCATCGAAAGTATTCGTGGTTTGGGAAAAATCACAGCCTAAAACGTACAGAAAAGGTATGTTATTTAAATGATTCTACGTCATCAGTCTATTTTTTCTAAACTATTTTATTTAACTTCACAGAGCCTGGATGTCTTTCTGTCTATCAAATCTTGCCGATTCATTTTTGACACTTTCCGTGAACGGATTTTAATGAAATAATTTGGCACAGTAAGTAGGTCCGATGATAATACAATATTATGAAATTTGGGTTGAGGGGTGTAAACGGGGGGAAATTCAGAACTTTGAAACCAAAACAGATACGAACATGCACTTTTCAGATTTATGATTTGATATGGTTATAATACAATTATATGAACCAAAATCGTTGGTAGAGGGTTGGTATAAAGGGTCTAAATTCAGAACTTTGTAATGAAAACAGATACAAACATCCAGTTTTCAGATTTATGATTTGATCTGGTAACAATATAATTTTATGAAAAAGATGGGGTAGAGGGTTGGTAAGGGGTGTAAAGAGAGTAAGAAATGCGCTGATGGGCACAGTGTGCCTGAATGAAGTATAGGTTACATAAAAATGGTTCCAAAAACTAATTGCATATTTTGAATATGGACTCTTTCCTGAGTTCAGAGCCATATTCACATAAATCCTAGCTGATCCTCTTCTCGAAATTTTATCAATTTTTTGCCATTTTTCTAGTTAGCCTAGACGCTGGCTCCTGACACATGTGACCTAATATGTGCGCTCAGTTTGAGTGCGGGGCATTGTTAAGCACCCATTTGAGTATAAAAAGTTTGGTCACGTGATCGAACTCATGGTCGTTTACATGGATAGGTTTTTTTATTTAAGCGAATCTCCCTACCCAGTCGACCGATTTTAATTTTTTAAAGCCTGTTATACTCTTTTTTTAAAGGCAAATAAATTTTGTTATTACACATTTTTTGATAAATTAAGTAGTTCTTGAGATATACCAAGTTATTAGTATTTCCGCTTGCAAAAGAATTAAAATAATACCCATGCTTATTTTATTTTAGCTTCAATATTATTGACATCTGTTTTTTTTATTACAGAGAAGGCTTTAAACTTTTGAAAGAAGAGGATATTGACTTTATGTTTTTAAAGTTTGATGAATGGACCCCTAAAGACTGCCTTAAAGAGGGTGGTTTCTAAAAACGTTCACAAGTTTATAGAAAAAGTGAATTTGCAGCAAAACGATGCATCCTAGTGAAAAACGTTAAGAATAATTTTTTATAGTACTTTTAATTCCGCTTCTTCTGATCATTGTCATATCTTTTACAATTTTTAAGAAAAAAATCAATTTTGGAGCGAAAACATGAAATTTTTACAAAACTGTATATTTTAGCTGGCTTCTCTAGCTAACTATCAAAGCTAGGATGCTAAGTGATACATCAAAAGAAGCGGAATTAAAAGTTCTATTTTATCGTTTTTCGCTAGAATGCATCGTTTCGCTGCAAATTCATTTATTCTATAATCTTGTGAACAGTTTTAGAAACCACCCTCTTTAAGGCAGTCTTTAGGGGTACCACCCATCGAACTTTAAAAACATAAAGTCAATATCCTCTTCTGTGAAAGGTTTAACGCCTTCTATGTAACAAAAAAAAACAAATGTCAATAAAATTGTAGCTACAATAAAATGAGCATGGCTATTATTTTAATTCTTTTCCAAGCGGAAATACTAATAATCTTGGAATATCTCAAAAACTACTTGATTTATCAAAAAATATGCAATGATATAATTTATTTGTCTTTAAAAAAGGAGTTAAAAAGGCTTTAAGAAGTTAAAATCGGACCACTGGGTAGGGAGATACGCTTAAACAAAAAATCTATCAATTTGGCGGCCATTTTCAAAGATGGCGGCTTGTCCAAACGACCAGGAGTTCGACCACGTGACCAAACTTTTTTTATACTCCTATGGGTGCTTAACAAAGCCCCGTAGTCAAACTGAGCGCACATATTAGGTCACACGTGACAGGAGCCAGCGCCTAGACTAACTAGAAAAATGTCAAAAATTTCGAGAAGAGGATCAGCTAGGATTTATATGAATATGGCTCTGAACTCAGGAAAGAGTCCATATTCAAAATGTGCAATTAGTTTTTGGAACCATTTGTATGTAACATATACTTCATTCAGGCACACTGTGTGGGCGAGGGTGAAAAGGGGAGAAATTTTGAACTTTGGAACGAAAACAGATACGATAGTGCGGTTTTCAGATTTATGATTTCATATTGTGACAATACAATTTAATGAACAAAAATTGCTGGTAAAAAGTGGGTGGGGGACTAAAGGGTTATATTCTAATACTTTTTTTTCATTTATTTTATTAAGTGATAAGTAGCAGGCTGAATTTTTTTATCATTTAAAAAATAGACCGGTGTACCGTGGACTAAATAATTGAACAAATCAAAGTTTATAAAGTTGTGTTTTTTCCAAAATGTTTACCTGAATGAACATTGGTCTTTATAATATCTCTTATTTCGCTAAAACCATTATTTATGTTAATTTTTCTTCTAGATTTTTTTTTCTTACTACTTCTAGATATTGGACAATTTTTTTCTGTATTACTGCTATTTTGAGTTGCTGACAAGGCTAACAGTTTTTCTTGTAATTTTTCTAAATTGGACACGACCAAATCACTTCTAGTAGGAATGGGTTCCTCGTTACTAGATCCTAAGGAACTGCTCCTAAAATTTCCAAAAGTTGAATTTTAACATTTGCTTATCCATCTTCATAAAAAAATCGTTCTAGATCTTTAATAAAAATGGTATAACATCAATCATTTATCGAAACAAAACATGAACAAAATCGAAGTTTATCATAAAGTCCTCCGTCATAACGAGACAACATAAAAATCTCCCGAGGTTAAAAACGAATTGGTAATAAATAATACTAAAAGTTACGTTGTTAGTATTTATTTGGCTTGAAAATGTCGCTAATTGACGCTCACGTCTTGACGTTGGGTAAAGACGCTAATCAGCGTTGATCTGACCTGAAAGACAAAAGTGCTGTCGAAGATCACGGATGGATTTTTCCTTTTCAACCGATCTTTTCATCGATCGATATATATATATATATATATATATATATATATATATATATATATATATATATATATATATATATATATATATATATATATATATATATATATATCTTAACAAGCCAAACTTCACCAGCGTATTGTACGGTGAAAAATATGAAAAAAAGTCTGTACAACATAGGTCGAGAAAAGCTTCGTTAAAGTTTTCTTAAAAAAAACGAAAAAAATTATTATCTAGAAAACTACTTGGGACAATAAAGCTAAATTTGGTACAGAATAAAGGTTAATTTAGCTGTATACTTTTCTTCATAAAGCAACAATTTTGGTTTGCCAGGGGCGTGCGCACGGGCTGTGAGTGTCAGATTTTTGAAGAAAAAATGATACGCCAATGGATTTTTTTTTGCTTTCAAATTATTTTTGAAATCACAGTCTAATTTCAGTTAAATAACGTATCTTTACTTTTTTTTCTACAATGCGTCGTTTTTAACTAAAAAATAAAACTTGTTTTATCTCTATATAAAGATTTTACAAACAATAGTAAAAAAAAAACATCTTTTTGTTAATAAAAAGTCAAAGATAGTCAATAAATTTTAAAAAAGGTGATAGTAGTTTACTTATCACCTTTTTTAAAATTTATTGACTATCTTTGACTTTTTATTAACAAAACGCTGTTTTTTTAAAACTTTTATGGGTAAAGTTTTTTTCGGAAATAACCTCCTCTATCACTTGCCGCACTATGGCCCCTAAGTTATGGGACAGCTTGTATATATATATATATATATATATACCGGGTGGGCCAAAAAAACCGGACAATTTTTTCTTCATTATAACTTTTAATCTGTACAATCGATTTTAATGGGACAAACTGCACTTGTTAGAGAATTACAGTCGAACCTCTATAACTCGAACCTGAAGGGACAACCAAAACAGTTCGAGTTATGGAGAATTCGAGTTATAGAAACTCGAGTTACATAGGTTAAAATACATGTAAAAAGTGCAGGGACCGTTTAAAAGGTTCGAGTTATAGAGGGGTTCGAGTTATAGAGGTTCGAGTTAGAGAGGTTCGACTGTAATCAAAGTTTTGACTGAATGTATTTTTTTGACCACAATCTCAAAATCCAAGATGGCGGACGAAATTAAAATGTACCATTCAAAGATGCTCGTTTATTCTCGTGTTGCGAATATGTCTTAATTATTTTTCTAAATTAATAAAAAAGCTGCATTCTTACCACGCCCAACAAGGTATGAACTAGCAACATCGGTTCAGTGGTTCTAAAAAAAATATTTTTGGTTCAACCATTGTTTTGCATATTATACGACTGCCTTGTCAATCATGTCTGCATTTATTTCCTTATAAATTCATTACTACTGAACCGATTTTAATGAAATAAAAAACATCCTGGTGAGAATTGATTGCTTTTTAAAGATCATGATCAAATTTTATCGCCATCTTAAAATTTAGGATGGCGAATAGAATCATACTTGATTCTTCAAAATGACGTCTTTATTCTAAGTTTCCGCAAATGTTTTAGTTGTTTTTTAATTTATAGAAAAGCACTACTTTTTCCCACACAACGAGGTACCAGCTAGTAAAATCGTTGTAATGGTTCTCAAAAAATCTATTTTTGTTTCAGCCATTGTTTTACAGATTATACGTTTGCATTGCCAATCCTGTCTGCATTAATTTCCTTATAAATTTGTTATTACTAAACCAATTTTGGTAAAATAAAAAAAATCATGTTGAGAATTGATTGCTCTTTAAAGATTATAATCGAAATTTGCCGCCATTCTAGAATTTAAGATGTCGGACAGAATCATACTTGATTCTTCAAAATGGCGTGCTTATTCTTATTTTCCGAAAATGTTTTAGTTTTTCTTTTTAATTTATAGAAAAACATTACTTTTCTCTCGCATAAAGAGATAAAAATTAATTAAGTGCCTTTCTATAAATTAAAAAAAAAACTAAAACAATTTTTGAAAATAAGAATAAACGTGCCTCTTTGAAGGGTCAAGTATGACTATTTCCGACATCCTAACTTCTAAGATGGCGGTAAATTTTGATCACTAACTTTAAAGAACAATTAATTCGCATCATGATTTTTTTTATTTCATTAAGATCGGTTCAGTAATAATGAGTTTATAAAGAAATGAATGCAGACAGGATTGGCAATGCAATCGTATAATCTGTAAAACAATCGCTGAAACAAAAATAGATTTTTTGAGAACCACCAAACCGATTTTACTAATTTATACCTTGTTGTGCGGGGGAAAAGTAGTGATTTTCTATAAATTAAAAAAAAAACTAAAACATTTTCAGAAAATAATTCTAAACACGCCATTTTGAAGAATTAATTATGATTCTGTCCACCATTGTAAATTTGTAAATGTTAATAAATTTTGATCATGATCTTTAAAAAGCAATCAATTCTCACCAGGATATTTTTTATTTTATCAAAATCGGTTCAGTACTAATGAATTTATAAGGAAATAAATGCAGACATGATTGGCAAGGCAATCCTATAATATTCAAAAGAATGGTAAAATCAAAAATTTTTTTTTTAGAACGACCGAACCGATTTTGCTAATTCATACCTTGTTATGCGTGGCAAGGATGCTGCTTTTTTAGTGATATAAAAAATTATTAAAACATGTTCGCAACACAAGAATAAACGAGCATCTTTGAAGGCTAGAATTTTATTTCGTCCGCCATCTTGGATTTTAAAACGGCGGACAAAACAATTTATTTATTCAAAACTCTGATTAATTCTCGGCCAAGTACAGTTTGTCCCATTAAAATCGATGGTATAGTTCAAAAGTTATAATGAAAAAAAATTGTCCGGTTTTTTTTGGCCCAACCGGTATATAGCAGTTTATTACTCGCCTACTACTTTTGTTCTACTTTCTCTCGTATTTCGGTAGATGGCGTTTCTTGCGGAAGTTTTCTCACTATAGACGTAGGATGAAAGACAAAACGGTCTGATTAGCTTCGCAAGGGTGTCCCATCAGGACGAAACAGTTAACTGTCAACACGTATTAAGTGTCCATCAGATCTTGGACCCCCGTGAGGATAAGCTCTCGAGCTACCCACGGAAAAAGAGAAACAAAAAGTTATTTTTACCAGATTAGCCACGAAAACTTGTTTGATTTTTAAATTCACGGGTACTAAAATTTACGTTATAAATATTTTTGTTGAATATTGATATCGTCACCCTAATTCTGAAACGTCGTAACCCAACTCAACAAAATTTTACAGGAATAAGGAAAGTTAGAAGCAAATTGCATAGCCTAAGCATTATGCGACTTATTAGAAATCGCGGGAATGACCATTTTATTTTTTATTTTTTGGTTGCGAGGATTAAGGGCTATAGCTGCCCACAAATCACATCAACGTTAAATTAACGTGAACAAAAATAACAAAGTGTTTTTTTACTTGAAAACAACCTCATACCATGTAATATTTATTTTGTTAAATCTACATGCTTAAAGATAACTTAAAAACAAGGAGAAATCAAGTTATAAAAATGTTCTTTTTGTTGAAGTTTCTGGTGCTGTGTATATAACGTGTTTTTTACCCTCATTATTTTGATGTACCAAATTCACACTTGAAAAGTCCTCCACAACATGTTCTAAAACGCCACTAGATTAAGACTTCTAAAACCTACTAATTTTCTGCGTCTTTTTTGGTCACGTTTTTTTAATAACATTTTTTTAACTTAAAAGAGATGCGAAAGGAAGTTATAAAAGTTCACTAGTTTAAGACTACAACACTTCAAGACATTTTTAAAGATGGCGCTCAAGGCAAGACAAAATATCTATATATCTATCTATATACATTGTTTTTTTTTAAAAGCTAAACAACATTTTAACATTAAACACTTTCACAGAATATGAATGTGTCTTTAGCAGGTTAATAACAGCTGCGTTGTGATCGTGAAGGATCAGGGATCAGTTCCTTAACAGGTTTTTGAAGTTTACAGGCACTGTCTGATAGATTTCGTCAAAGTGAAAAATGCCGACAATAGGTGGCGCTGCTGCTAGTAAAATCTCAAAAATATTCGGTAGAAAAGCCATGCAAGTCGCGTTTAAAAATACGTGTAGAAAAGGCGTGAATCAAATGTGATTTTAACGTTGATAAAAATCACTTGAAACTAACGTAAAAACATTGCTGTTTTAATTTGATAATGGCGTTATTACAATGCAGTTTTTAGCAACGTTATTTTTTATAACGTTCATGAATGACCTATTAAGCTTGCTTTCATATATGAAATAAACGTTTTTTTCTAGCAGCTTTTAAAATCAACGTTTTTTTTTCTCACGCCTTTTTTACATGTTAAACACATGATTGTGCTATGTGGGGCTATGCATAATTACTAACCTTTCACGCAAAAATATGAATTTTTATTTTTTGTGGGCTACGACGTCTCAGAATTAGGGTATCGATATGAAAAAAAAGTGTTTTGAATTTTATCTAGGGTAGGCAACGCCTTTCCGCCTACATTGTGGGTACGCCACTGTTACCTTGAGGTTATCCACCCACTTTCTTCACTATTTGAAGAGCTACTGTAGCACTTTAAAACAACAATCCTTTCTTCCAGTGGACTTATATTAGGCAGTGATTCCGTACCGGAGGAGAGTATCAGCGGTTGTAGTTCTTCGGCTATGTTATAGGCGCTCTTTACCTTCCTGAAATAATTTTGACAAAAATTAAATTTGTATACTGAAATAAGCTAACACAAAACATCGAAGCCGTTAAAAAATCAAACAAATTTTATTAAAGCTATTATTGAATGGAGATGATTCTTTCCAAATATGGAAAAGGGCAGTAACTAGCAAAAAACCAAATTGCTTTTTTTGTTACTTTTTATTTATCTGGGGGCCCTGCTGTAAAAAAACAATTTGTTGTCACCAAAACGACTACCAAAGGTGTTATTACCGTACGCGGACGCCTATAAGGCGGCGCACGGCTTTACGCAGCTGAGGCGTCTAGTAAAACAGGTGATTTCTATTATAATTGTTATCGTTGTTTGATGGACATTATCAAACAACGTTGTTATTGTTATTTTTGAAAGTGAAAAACAATCGACGAAAGATTTTACAATATATGAGGACCGCAGTTTGACAATGGATCCTAGCTGAGAATAGGTCACAGACTAACGATTTGGATGTTACCGGGCAAGTTTTTAGTCCAATTTTTTTTATCCCCCTCCTTGTATAGTCGTGTTCGAATTTCTAAAAATGTAACTAAGTTGACGCCTTAAAGACACAATGACATACAAATGGATCAAAAATGTGTAAACTCTAATTTAAAAATAAAATTATATTAGTTTTTTAAATTTTAGCTGCAAAATCCCCCAAACCCCCCAGATTCCCCAAATCCTGAAATTTTTAGATTTTTTTCAAATTTTCCTAAAAACTAAGCTTACGGAAAAATACTAATACAAATCTTTATTGTAGACCAGAAAATTTCCATGACAAAAATGGCGCGATTATCACAACGACAATAAGTCAAAACCTGATCTGCTAGGTATATCTAACAAATTTAAGTTACTTTCAAAAAGTTCTTATGGTTTTCATTAGAAGCATGGTTTTTAAATATACCTCAAAGACCCCTATTTTTTTCCAGTTATTTGGAAATAACTTAAAAACTAATTAACACATTAAAACACTTGAACCAGATTTAAATAAATAATCAAATCAGCTATTTTTTTTTATATAAACTAAAACTTTTTTTCTAGCTCCAATAGTTTTATAAATAAAATAAAAAAAATAAAAAAAAAATACCTTTTTTTTTAATTATTTTTTATTTTTTTGACAAATACCAAAAATACATATTTTCTGAGCAATACATTTTTAAATACATTACAAAGCAAGTATTTTAAACTTCGTTCCATGAAAATCGGATAAGAAATAAAAAAGTTACAATTTTTTTAAAGATATACGCTTTTCCGCAATTTTGAATCCGCCATATCTTTCAAAAAACGCATTTACCAGAATAACAACAAGTCAAAATCTGATATATGGGATGCCCTTAACAAAGTTAGCTCATCGGCAGAAAGTTGGCACGACTTGCACACGAAACTTGATTTGTCCATAGACTAATAGTTTGGGACTTACCTTAAAGAATTTTGTGAATCTCTTGAACTCCTGCTATTTGTTGAAGAACCTGTAACGGTTTTAAATAGTTTGGGTATACTATCGGTTGAACTACTCGTAGAACCAACTTCAAAAGTTTTTGATTTCGGTACTCCGTTTGGTAAAAATCCGTTTGAATATTTTGATTCTTTGTTTGTTGATTTTTGATTCGTCAGGGAGTTAAATTTATCTACAGGAGTTAAAGTTGGATCTTTAAAGATCTGTGCACTATTTGACCTTTGGATATTTTGTGTGTTTTCAAAGGCTGAATGAGTGATGGATTTAACTAGAATAGTTTCTTTTTTTGATTTAAGCTTTTTTGATTCGCCTAAAGTTTCGAAATCTCGAAAATAATATTCAATTCCATTTTCTTTTCTTAAACGTACTAATTGACTTTTCTCACCAAAAACATTTTTTTCTATATTAGCATTTTTTAAAGTTTCAATTTTTATAACTTTACTTCTGGATTTTTGTACTTTGCCGCTACTATCTTCTAAAATATCATTCATAGAACGATGAAATTTAGCTGAGGCATCCACTTGGAGGTGGTCCAAGGATTTACTGTGTCTGGTGGGTAAAGTGCTTGTTAAACAATCTTGCCAACTGCATAGATCTAGGGATTGTTCCACAGTGTTCTGCAGGGGTTTTCTGAGTTCCCAAATGTTGTCTGCGCCACAAGAACAATTCACTGCGTTCTCTACAGTTTTTGATCGTTTGAAGGTTGTTAATTCTAAAATTATAAAATACATTGTTTCTGGTATTCCTAGGGGAGATAGAAAAAAAACTGACACCCCACTTGCGAACGGTGACTTTTTTTTTGGGAAAATTGTTTTTTATATTTTTTGCGTTCCTAGCCTGAGCAGCAGCATGGCAAGAGAAGGTATTTTTTTCGACAATTTTTTTTTTAAATAACGCCGAAAATGTGTTGTTTGGGTGTATTTTGACCTAACTTAGCAATATCATCGTGACGTCTGTCCGTGTGTGTGTGTATGTCAGTCCGGCCGACGATAGGTCCTAAACTGCTGAACCGATTTTTATGAAATTTTCATCAAAAGTAGTTTCCGAAACTGTAACGAGCTGATTAGATGTAGGTCAAAATCCAATAATAACTATGTTGGTTTCGGCTTCGTTCGGTTCTACATCTGTCCCGAAGAACCCAATTTCGAACACACAGGCAGTAGGTAAAAAAGATGGCATTTTAAAAGTATCTATAGTGATCAGAGGCGGTGCAACTAGCCAAACCATTTTGGGAGGCTTGAGCCCCAGGCTTTATACCTACACAGAGAAAAATCTCCATGCAATATTTTTCAATACGCTGTGCAACTGTACGAAAATATAAAGCAATTGTTAAAAAAATGAATACATCTGTGTTACTTTTCCCAATTGGATTGTGTAATTTATTTTGTGTAAGAATTTTATACAATAGTACAATAATTAATCTCAACGGCGTTGTGGAAAAGCAGATTGTTTAATAGATTTACAAATTGAATTTTTTTTTAATTTGTTCAAAAAATTTTTGTGGTTAACAACAGTTTAATTTGTCTTAACGAAATTGTGCTAAATTGTGTCATTCCTAAAGAAAAATACCTTTTTTATATTAAAATGGAGATATAATATATCTTAAAAACTAATACTTATAGGGACCAAATTTTAAGTTTTTTTTCCTACGCACACTTTCTCAACAGAAAGTGGTTTGCCAATTTTTTTAATGTTTTCAATCAAATGTATTTTTTACGCAAAAAATGGTATTTAGGGATATTAACAAATACTCCAAATTGTAGAGATCGGTCGTAGGATCGATTCGGTCAAAGTCGTTTTAATTGGTTGCCCCACCGCATCGAGCTTCCTTCAGTTTAAGTTTAGTTTTTTGCTGGCCAGTGATGTGATCCGTATATACAGGGTGTCTTATAACTTAGGGGCCATAGTGCAGCAGGTGATAGAGGAAGTTATTTCCGGGAAAAAAGTTTACATGGGGGTCAACACACATCTGTTTTTAAGATTTTTAAAGTTATAGGAGTGGGGAAGAAGGATTTTACAAAAAATCTGTCACAGTCAGCTGAATACTCAGCGAATTGTAATTCAAAAATGTGGTATTTCTTTTTTTGATAAATTTTCAAGTTGGGAAGATACAGACTGTCAAAATAACCTCCTAAAACCTATAAAAAATAATTATAAAAAAAAAAATTACTTACTTATTCTTTTAAAAAATATTACTATTACTTTATTCTTATGTCTTGCTAGTGACTTTTTTTTATTAACAAAAAATATAAAAAAAACCTTGCGTATCAAGTGGCATTTATAAAAGTTTATACGAAAAATATATTTTTTTCTAAAAATAATTGACCGACTAATTTTTTTCAAAATAATTTTTATTTCAATTTAGTGCCCTTGTGCCAATACGTGACTCTACCAAATTTCATATTTTTACTGCGTTTTTTTAAAAAGTTATTATCAAAAAAGTTTTAAAAATTGCCAAATTTGACGCTCTGTATCTCGACAACGAAAGAGTTATAACACATGCTTTATAGAAACTTTTTTATCCTCCTCTATCACCTGTTGGCGTATGGCCCCTAAGTTATGGGACACCTTGTATAATGCAAAAAGCTCTAACAGGAGGGGTTTGGTTCAGTTCGTTTCGGAGGGAGAGAGGGGTGTAAGATGACTTAACACACCTCAAGATGAAGGAAAAAATTGCAAACGACTGGAATATTGAAAAAAAATGCTCTAGACGAAAGTTTTAGAAAAATTAAAAGTATTTTTCAGAAAAATCGCGCCGCTGACCAAAATTTGTAGAACACTAAGATAATCGCACCGCAGGCAAAGTTTTTAGAAAATCTTAGTACATTTCAGACAAATGACACCATAAAAAAATTTACAATTTCTGAAAAACTACGGGAAAATGGAAACAAACATTGCGCTACAGAAAAAATTAGCTGCGGAAAATTTTTGTACAATATAACAAAAATTTTGGAAAAATAAAGTCAATATCTATAGTTAGTTCGTTTTAAAAGTATAATGGCAATTGCCCAGTTGGCGCCGGCCTGATAAATTATGCTCATTTCTTTGGGGGGTCTAATTTGAAATATTCATTTATGGCCCCAGGCGGTTGGCGCCCTAGGTAGGTGCCTACGCTGCCTACGCCTAGTTACAGCACTGCGTGTGGACCTTAAGCTTACCTTTTGGCGCTGACGAGTACTGTTCACAGTTGCGCTTTTCGTACCCGAAAGGATTTTGGTATTGGTCCTCGAAAATTATGGGCATGGTGTTACTGTCTCCATCTAACGCACTACAGTGGACCGGTAGTGGTGGGAGGGTTTGTAGGTATTTCGATCTAAAATGTTAGGAGGTTGGAGGTTAGTATATAGTAGGATGCTATGGTATGGTATGGAGTTGAATTTCTAAAAAACGTTATTATTTTTTTTTGGGCTGTATAATACGAGGGCGGTCTTTTATATTTTGCATATAGAAACCTAGAGGGCGACAATGATCGAATGTCGTTCCTAAAACTTAACCTCAATCTTTACCTAACCTAAATTCAAAACTTCAGTGTGATACATATAGTGTTCTAGCTACAGGGAATTTTTTTTTAAGTTAACAAATCAGTCGAAAAATCGACTTAAAAGAACATTTTCGGCCTATAATTTTTTACAACTTTCGAAGGAAATTATCTCAATAAGAATGTCTTGTCGAGTTGATTTTTGTTTTCGGTAATGAACAAGTAATATTTTTTGAATATTTTGAAAACTAAGGCAATTTTCCTACAGTTTTCTAGTACATCCTTATAAAATGTAATTTTCTAGACGTATTGTCGTTTTTTTTAGCCCGCTTTATTTTTTATTACACAAAACTTAAACTACAAATCAAACTGAATGTGATCGTTTTGTATCAAAGGTGAGCCGAGGACTTGGGAAGTAAACAAAGATGTAGGTCAGCGGATTATTTTTGAAGCTGAAACGAACACAGTATTTTCTTCGAATTTTAATTTTTGTGTAAAGAGAAATGAAGCGGGCTAAAAAAAACGACTGGTATGTCTGAAAAATTAATTATTTTATAAGAATATACTAAAAAATAGTAGAAAAATTGTCTTAGTTTTCAAAAAATCCAAAAAATTAATTGTTCATATCATATCAAACTTTTGTTTACAAAAATCAGCTGGACCACCAGTAACGTGAAAATTCGACATATATATATATATATATATATATATATATATATACATATATATATATATATATATATATATATATAAAATCCGAACACCGGGGTCTATTGACTATTCTATCCACCGTGGGCCAGATGCACCAAAAACGGCTGTCACTCAGGAAAACATCGATCCTATGCGTATACTCATCACGGAAGATTTTCAAGAAAAACTTGCATAAAAAATTTGGGATAAGAAAATTAGTTTTCCGCTGTTAGCCCAAGAAAAGAAAGAAGCTAGTGTCAATTGGTGTCAGAATACTCTAGACCGCTTTGAGACAGGAAACTCGAGGAAAGTTTACAGCATTTTGAGTGGTGATAAATAGTGGTTACTCGTATGAACCCGAAAATCAGACCTCCGTTTGGGTGTTCCAAGATGAAGAAAAGCCAACAAGAGGCATCCGTTCTCGAAGTGTATCCAAAAAGATGGTTGCGACAATTGTCTCAAAAGCAGGTCATTTAGCAACAATTCCTATGGAAGACAAATAAATGTTACTGCTGATTGGTACATCACCATTTGTTTTCCAAAAGTCATCGCTGAGCTTCGAAAAACGAACCCCGAACGACGCATCATCCTCCACCAAGGCAATGCAAGTGCGCAGAAAGCATAAAAAACCATTGAATTTTTAACCCAACAAAACGTTGAATTGTTGCACCATCCTCCATACAGTCCCGACCTAAGTCCCAACGATTTCTATACTTTTCCGAAAATCAAGAATGAACTGCGTGCTCAAAAATGCAATTTTGACAGTAGCAACAAACGAGTGGAATTACATCTGGTTTCAGCGCATGCAAAAGTGCATTAATTTTCGTGGAGAATACTTCGAGAAAAAATGATGTTTTTAAAAGTTATCTACTATTTTATTCCAGCTGTATATATGCAAAATTTAAAATACAACCCTCGTACTCCATACGGCCATATTCCACAAATAGTACAACTTTCGAACCAAAGCACCGACTTGCAGTACAGTGAGACCATATAGATTCGAAGAATCTTTATCTTTGGTTAAATTTCGAAAAAAAATATCGGGACTGTGCGATTATCCGAAATAATGTGGACCAAAGTGATTTCGGATAAAGGACGCGTATATCATTGTAACACTCTGTCGGCTAACTAAAACAATTTGAATTTTAGACCGTCGTATTGCCGTGAATCCCCGAGAGGAATTATAGGTGAATCCCAGATGAGTTTCGTATAATGCGAATTTTTTCGGTTAATCGGGATTTTTGTTTTTAAAGTTTGTTTCGGATAAACTGGATTTCGGAAAATCGCGATTCGGATAATCGGGATTGTACTGTATTTTACAAACAAAATGTAACCATTATAGATATATATGAAAAAAAATCTAACGAGACCAGTTAGTTTTTATGAACTTATTTTTTAAAATTTATTTATTTACCTTTTTGCTAGCTCAGTAACTACCAAGTTTTTGTGATAGCTGGTTTCGTAGCAGCCCATCGCTGACTTTCTTGGGTTGTGCACCAGAAAAAACAACTCTGCAAACCTAAAAAATATTAAGATTTTGTTTTTAGAAATATTACTTACCATTTTATTAATTAGCTTCCAAACTAGTAAGATAGGACTGGTTTACCCTAGTAGCGATAGCGTCACTGCATCCAAGCTCGCAGGATGCAGTGACCCTAGTTTAGCCAGCACATAGTCTCAGGGGGATTGACTGAGAGTGTTCTACTTGGCTGTTTGCTGCAAGGTTTGGAGATACTCTAAGCGCCAGCTACGCCAAAAGTGTTGCGACATATGTTGCACCAATTGCCAACGAGTTCAAAATGGCATTGAATTTCACAAGCATGATCATTAACTCTTCAAAAGTGAGGATTTGGTTTCCTACAATTTTTTGAAGATGGGTTTTGGTGGACTTAACTCTAGATTCGTGCAGCCCTCCAAAATGAGGGGCTGCAGGGGCATTAAAACACCACACTAGGTCTCAGCAGCTTGCCTGCAAAAGGAGCTCCCGTGAAGTAAGTGCCTTGGTCGCTTTATAGTGCAGAACAGCGGCCTCTTCTTCCAATAAACCTACGCAGGGCAGGTAAGAGGGCATCAGCCCTTAGTGGGAAAGCATACAAAAATGCACCCTTAAGCTTTATGGCTTTTCACACCACGACGCTTGGCTAAGGTTATGGATAAAGGTCCCAGAAAATCCACACTCACGTTGGAAAAAGGTTTTAGCTGGGAGACACGAGCTTTTGGAAGGTCACTCATAAAAGGGGTAAAAGGCTTGGGATTAAGTCGAGTGCAACGAAAACACACACACTACGGATGGCTTCTTTTACAGACAATATCCAAAATGGCTGTGCTGTAAGGGATTCTAAGAAACGAGGGTCTGGGTAGCCATTTTCATTGTGGAACATCTTAATAATTAAACGGGAAAGACGATGATCACGGGGTAATATTATTACCTATAGTCTATAGAGTTAGAGAACCTTAATAATTTTATGTGTCTGCCTTTTTCCGGGTGCTTAGTATGCATGGTTATATGGAGATATAAAAATAAGCACTAATTATCACACTTATCCATTGCACATTAACTTTCTGGGTAAATCAAGTATTAGTTACCTCTTCACCCTCAACCTATGATGCCTTTTGCTCAAAGCTTGCTGGATTGCAATTTTACAACTAAAAGTGAGCAGAAAATAATTCCAAAGCTTAATGTTGTTAGCGCAGATCTCTGATAAGCTTGATGTCGGTTTGTTGAAAGGTGGTTTTTTGAGTAGCTAAAAAGAATACATTTTATATTTTTTCCTTAAAATTGTTGTCAGGCGAGAATAAACTGAGGCGCAAAGAAATGTTTTGTCTTACTGGGTGGTCTTCATTTTTGAACAAATTAACCATGAACAAAATTTTAATATTACAAGAAAACACTGTACTCGTCTGGTACGTTTAACGAAATTGGCTCCGGCCCGTTCACAATTCACATCCTTTTATTGGGCTTCTATTGTTATCGCTGGGCTCAAACAGGATAACTACGTTTCATATAAATTCTAAAATTTAAGAAGAAACAGTGGTGTATCATTTGCTTTTTCAAAAATTTTTAATAAAACTGTGTGGAGTTCCAATTTTAAAGATATAACGAATGGTTTTGGATTTTTACAATTTTTAGAAACTTAATTGGTATTTTTATAGGTTTCTAGATTCGTCTAGATTCGTACGCACCTACCTAATGAAATAGAAAGGTATCTATATAATAAAATAAATATAAAAGTTTAGAAAAAAATATTTCTTCCTAAGAAAAATAAGGTATGGAGTTTTCCAGCAAAAAAAAAAGGCTTAAGAGAAGTAAAATATAAAATTATAGCAGGCTACTGGACAGAGAAAGACACCGCTAATTAAAGCCATCTCTTTTGCGCCTCATTTTATTCTGGCCGGACTACAAGATTTCATAAATTCACAGCTTTTACCACCAAAGCTACAATCATGAAAATTACATTGACTTGTTGGCTTGGCTTGAGCTCGAAACAGATGTATAGTTTAGGCAGGAAGAATGTAATTTTGTCTATATTGATACGAGGTTGAATCAAACGTTCAAAAGCATTTTTGTCGGAAATTTTATTGTCTACAACTTTTGTTTAAAACGTTTTTTTCTAAAACGTATAGTAACCAAGTAGAATAAGAAAAACCCTTTTTGTGCAAACTAAATCCAATATGGCGGTGAGAGTCGTCCCCCCCCCCCCCGTAGGTCGAAAACTGAAGTTTATTTTTAGGACTAGGACAAAATTGCGACTAACACCACATTTTGCAAACTAAAATTCTATAATGAATGGAATAGAAATACATAATTAAAAAATTTCCGATCCAGTCGGAAAAAAAGAGACTATGTCAAAGAAGATATATCTTCTTTGACTATGTATATAAAAAAATATGTATTCACACTTTAATTTTCTGAGCCAACAAAATTTTTAAAGCAAAATTCCGGTTTATATTAGATTTACCCTCGCAAAAATACCTTGGTATTGTCGTAATCACCGTATTTGACAATCAAAGTGTCATAATCGTCAGAAACCACCTCTTCTCGTTGTAACAATAGTAACTTGTACTCGCTAATTGCAGATTTTAAATTATTGCTGGCTTCCGATAAGACTTTGTAGGCTTCCAAGTGGGCTTGAGAACATTCGTTAATCCTGAAAACAAATACATAACTACAGTACGGAATATATCGTTAGGGTAAAAGCTATACTGACCATGAAGATTCTGCTTAGAAAGAGAAAAACTAATTTACCAGGTGTTTAGCTAAAAATAGGAACAACTTCCTCTCTTCATCCCTTTCGCGTCGCCTTCCATAAGCTGAGTCGAATAAATTTTATTGCATTGTTTTTGGTAGGGATTAAGATATTTAATTGACTAGTTTCGGTGTGGTCTATGATTTAGTTACTTGGAGATTTTCGAAAAAGAATGTACCCATTTTTGGTTTATTATTGTCTCTAAACATCGCGTTAAATGAAGCTGCCATATCCTACGAATAAAATTAATTTTTTACACTGCTGTTATTACAGCTTAAATAAAGTAAGAATATGTGATTTTAAAAACATTACAAAATATTTTCAAGAGCTACCAAACTAATCAAATTAAATGCTCAAACTTGCCACCCTGTTGTGCTAAAAAATAACCTAAACAGTAAATTTGAAGGCCGGCATAATGCCCGAGAAAGAAATTAGCAAGGTTTATAAAAACGCAATTCTTACCTTCTACTCGCTTCGCGGATTTTAAAAAAAGACAATCTCGATCCGGTAACGCGACCTCGTTCTCTGGTGTTCCTCCTCTTCTTTAACTTTTAGTTTACGGACCGTCGCGATTTGCTGAGATCTGTTTCTATTTTTAGCTGCACACCTGCTAAATTAGTTTTTCCCTTTATAAGCAGAATCTTCATGGTCAGTATAGCTCTTACCCTAACGATATACAGGGTATTATAAAAGTTAACCATATTTCATCCAGGTCAATGTAGCCACTTCTAACATCGAATTAAATGGAGCATAAAATCAAATAAAAACCAAGATATTTTTTACCTAGAATAAAGTTTTTTTTGACTGCTATTCACTGTATTTGGGACGGGATCGGTTAGCGAACTTTGCGCATGTGCACTTCGTGATTTGCTCCATGATTTTGATGTTTTCGGGGCGCTAAAAAATTTTTGTAAATTTTAAAAAATTATTTTTAAACTTTAAAAAAATTAGCATTGCTCAGTTTTCATATCATTTGCAACTTACCAACTTTGTACGTATCGGAGGATACCTCGCCTAAAAGAAAAAAAATATATATTTTTTTATTTTGTTAAATTTTTTAAAACTTCCCCTCTTTGTCTCACCAGCGGCGTAGATACGGTTTTTACCTGGGGGACCATGTAAAAAGTCAAATTACAATACGGTATGCATTGATTTATGTAGTCTAAATGTGTCTGGCGGGACATTACCCTCTTCCCCTCCTTATCGTCGTTGTTGTCAATGTCTCATATATAAGTACTTACTTAATAGAAGGTTGGTGCAAGGCGGTTAAGGCAGCGTGAATGGTGACGGAAATAGCCGATAGATGGAAGTAGTCAAAAACCACCGGCAAATGATAATGAAGGCCCTCTATCGGTGAAAGATCTAGTTGAAGGGTCCTAGAGAGGAAACACAAATGGACTTATTGCAATAAAGCCGGGCAGTAATTGTGCAGGGCACTATTCTGACAGTTTTTCACTGAAAACTGACAGTTGATCTTTCAAAATTGACATATCAAAGTCGAATTTATAAATTCAGTCGTTTATTTTCCATTAATAATGGCGGCACTATTAATTTCGGTTTTAGAATACACAAAGGCCTAATTTTGACAGAAGGCAGCTATTCTTATAATGCTAAACTGTCAGAATAGTGCCCGGCACAATTACTGCCTAGGTTTATTGCAATCATCATATTATTTTAACATTTTAATAGAAAATAATTTATGATTAATGGAGAAACTAATTAACCGTTTGGTTCTAAAGGGACTTATCAGTACACTGTCTGTTCTACCGCCTGTCCCAAAATAATTCTTAAAAGCTTCTCCTATTGAAGTGCGACAAAGGAATCCAAAATATAGATGCATCCAACAAAGATAGCTTGACTTTTCTTTTTTTTCATGACTCCGCCTTTTAAAGTGGCCTCTATTATCCCTACCAAAAGACTCCCGAATCGGGGATGGCTTACATCGTCCCGTGTCTCCTTTAAAAGGTTCCGCGCTGACTTCGTGCCTCATTTGCTTGTTTTACTGTTAGGGGCAGAACGGGGCGGGGCTCTATATCCAGTAGAATCTATTATAGGCGGTGTAAAACTTTGGCTTTTAAGAATCAATTTGGAACGGCCGGTATATATTATTGTAATACCCTTGTAAAGCTAAGTAGACGGCCAATTGACCAAGCACGGATCTGGGTCAAAATCTAGGGGGAGGGTAATAGTCGACAAACATTTTTTTTGTAATATAATTTTTTTACTAGGGGGGGGGGTAATTCTCCTGTTTTACCTTATTTTATTAAGAAAAAGTGCATATTTTTGTTTCTAGGGGGGGGGTAATTACCCCGTTACCCCCCCTCAAATCCGCGCTTGCAATTGACAGGGTCAATTTAGCGTCACTGTATGTGATAGATACTGGCGTAGGGACCTATTGCAATAGTACCAAACAAATTGTGCCGGGCACTATATTGACAGTCTCTCATTATAAGAACAGCTGTGTCCTTTCAAAATTAGGCCTTTGTGTATTATACGAGCCGGATTTAATAGTGACACCACCATTAATGGAAAATAAACGACGGGATTTATAAATTCGACTTCAATTTTGAAAGACAGTTGGACTTCAATTTTGAAAGATCAACTGTCAGTTTGTAATGCGAAACTGTCAATATAGTGCCCGGCACAATTTGTGGCTGGCACTATTGCAATAGGTCCCTATTATCTGTTACATCGCAGCCTTCGTAAACTAACCGAAGGCTGCGGTTACATACACGGACGCTAAATTGCCCCCACAGAACACATTGCCCCTGGAAATTGGACGAGTCGTTAAATACCGAGATGAATTCCAAGACGTGCGCAAGCGTTGATCTGTCACTTCTGCCAACCAATCAACTGAGTGATATTTCAGTATGGTTTTATACAGCAAAACTTTAATAATTCCCAGTTCTTTTTGATGAAAATGCGCCGTTTTTGTGCTGTGAAAATGCCGGTGACGTGCAAGTTGTGTGACAAATTATTTAGTGCCCAATTTAATTTGAATAAACACTGTCATCGGGGTTCTACTGTATGTCTATGCTACGATAAACATTGTTTAAGATTTAGCGCATTTAAATTTGTCAATACTCCCATGGCAAAACATATACCTCAAAAAATATTAATCGCAGCACATAGATATTGTAAATTTTTGAAATCAAAAAGAAAAGACGAATCTTAAAATGCAAAAATATACAAGGTGTTCCCTCTCAAAAAATCGACTTCATTGTCACACCCTGTACAGGGTGTCCCAAATTCGTTGTTTTTTTTGTGGTGTCAGGTATTTCTAGGGGAAATAGAAAAAACTGAGCCCTCTTTGCGACGCTTAATTTTTAAGAGAAGCCTAAAGGTGAAAACCACATTTAGATATAGCAAGCCGTTTTTAAGCTACGGAGTGTTTTTGTCTGCATTTTGCTTTTGTGTAAATAGCTTTCTTATAGATCTTTTCTTGAAGAATTGACAGATGTAAACGGTTTTTATTTATCTGTTTTGGTTTTTAAAATATTGCATAAAGTTGTTATTTTTCTTACAGAATAACTCTCTTTTTATTCGATTTTTAAAATCAGCTTAAAATTTCCTTTAAAATGATGTATCACACTCAATATTTTAATTTTTTATTTTTTTATTGTTTTCTTTATTTTTATTTTTTAATCACCTCTTTATAATTTTTTTATTTTTATAATTTTATAATATTAAAATATTTTAAACCCATTAAGCAAACTAAAATATGTGGTAAAAATAAAAAAAATTAATTTTATGTGATATCTCAAAAACTAAACGTGACAAATGAAATTTAATTTAACAGTTTAATTCCTCTTGGAATGTTTTCACAGAAATAAAAAATATTAATAAATAAACAAGTTATAGACCCCTTCCCAAAATGCAGACTTTTTAGAAACACCCCGTAGTTTAAAAACGGCTTGCTATATCAAAATGCGATTTTCACATTTAAGCTTCTTTTGAAATTTGAGTGTCGCAAAGGGGGATCAGGTTTTTTTAGTCCCTCTAGAAATACCCGAAACCTCCCAAAAAACATCGAATTTGGGACACCCTGTACATGGTGACGGATAGGAAAAAATTATGTTGGCTTTTAAAGTTGTCATAATTAACCAAAAAAAATCTACAATTTATTATAGCCCTTTATTTTCAATGATAAAGTTGCTGAGTGCTCAGGTTATAAAAAACCACCCGATACCTACATAAAATCATACCTAAAAATTAGAATTGACCATTATTTTATACCTTGAATTTTTTATTATACGTTAAGCTCTTCGATCTCGCGCCAATCCCGGTATTCGCGCCAATAATTTAAATTAGACATTTTGACGTTAATTTTGGCGCATGCTCCTTTGATGGAATTCATCTCGGTATTTAACGACTCGTGAAATTGGTACGTGAGCAGCCCGCCTAAAAGCGATTTTTCTCGCCTGCCAAGCGTAACCATATGTTTTTACAAGTAGCGCCACCTACCAAATCAAAGAGACACTAAATAACTGAGAATAAAAACAAACACTCGCGAACCATAACAACATATTATAAATAGGGACCTTTTGCACGCCCTTCTTTAGCTAATTACAAGCCCAATTTTGACCTTTTGGAGACACAATTTTTTATATCCTTTATCCTTTATTTATCTGTCAAAAGCCTGTTTTGTGTTCTGTAGGCAAAATTAATAAAAAGTTGCGAAAACAACTAGGGAAAATGTAAAAGAGCAATACTAGTGAAAAACAGCCAGGAAAATATAGGATTAGGTCTATGTTTACTGTGTTCTTATTTTTTTTTTCGTACTTCACAGCACGTTGATGACTTTTGGATAGTTGGTGAACACTGTTGCCAAACAGCAAATACCTAACAGTTTTTATAAAAAATAATTTGGAACAGAAAATAGGCTTTTGACAGATAAATAAAGGATAACGAAAATAACTCAAATAAAAATTGTGTTTGCAAAAGGTCAAAATTGAACTTCTAAATATCATGCGACATCTGTCATTTAATGTCACATTAATAAAGGATAAAGTTAGCTAATGGAGTGCGTGCAAAAGGTCCCTAATAGAATGTTATTTATTTTTATACTGAATTAGTTTTAAGACTTCAAGTAAAAATTTCGCGATTTAAAATTCTAGATTCAAGGGCTAATTTAATGTACCTATGTTACATTATATTGTTTATTAGAAGCCATTTAGTCTGAATTTTTGTTTTAGGTGTTTACCTGGAGGATACCAAAGTCATCTGGGAGGGGGATATGTCGCTAAACCACAGGTCCAGAACCAAACAGAATTCGGCCCGTTCCAGTGATTCGCGGAGGTTGTTGCCGTCTACTAGCATGTGGCATCTGAAAACAAACATTAGTAAGGTGTAAGTTGAACAGTCAGGGATTCTTTAAATTGCCGCGCTCGACAATATAAAATATTCCTATTTATAATTAGTAAAACCAGTTTGAACCAAACCAAAACAAAAGTGAACCTTACCCCTGTCTGTATATACATACACATTTAAAAAACTATCTTTTTCTGTCATTTTTAACGGTAAAATTTTAACAGAAAAAGATACACCGGGAATTTAAAACGTCCCTGACTGTACGTTATAATTCAGTCTATTTTTTAAGGGATGAGTAACAAACTAACTAGGCTTATAGTATCCCGTGGGATAGTTGTGGAAGATTTAAACTACGCTAGATCGATTGGTAATAGATTACACAATTTTAAGTCACCAGGTGTTTGCCTCCAATCCAAATGAACCTCCAATTTGAGTGGGAGGGCCACTGTGACGTTATAAATTAAAGTTGGCGACTTTTTTCATGTTTTTTGCACAGACCTTGGCTTATAACTTTTGCAAAATTGGTTTAGTGACAAAATATAAATCAGCTGATCTAAGTGATCCACGTCACAATAATTAAGAGGTAGTGGCCACTAGAGCTTGAGTTAGGTAGCTGTAGAGCCGAGTATATAGTCGCCTCTTTCTTTAGAGTCTCAGGTGATCTGCGTGTCGCTAACAAAATAACACGAAGCTTGCATTTCTTTGAGCTTTAGTGCCTGTGTTGTCCATCTGGCTTGTTGTGTTCATCTGCAGTGATTTTTTTTGCTAAAATACCTTACAAAGATGTTGCTATTGGAAAAAGTTAAGTTCACGCGTGGTTTACTCGTTTTAAAGATGTTGATTGATGACAGACCTCGTTTTGGATGTCCATCAACTTCCAAATCGAAGAAATATGTTTAAAAAAATCGAGAGCTTGTGTTCACAGACTGTCGAGAGACCAAAAGCCATTTCTTAAGATTTCTAAAGGTGACCACAGAAATGCTTTAAAAAGCGGAAGCACCGGTATTAGTTGTAACAAGGAGTATTTTAAAGGGGATAAAATTTGGTAGAATTATCAAGTCCTGGCAATTCAACTACACGTAGATTTGGGGGGAACAAGGACACTGTTGTTCTGGTAAATGTACAAAGCTTAAATCCATCAGTAATGTTTCAACAATGGTTTTTGTCTTCATCAGAACTTCAGACTAGATCGTACATTAGAAAAGACCCAAAACTAGAATTTAAGCACACGAGGAATACAAACGGCACTCTCTTTACCACCAGGGTCCAGTTTCTGTGTACTGTCGAATTCCATAGACATGTCGTTTCTTTCTTTCTTTCTATTTTTGGCAATTAGTAGGAGACATAAAATATCGCTATTAAATTATACAGTGCACAGAATGTGGTTCCAGAGGCGTGTTTCTTATGCCGTCTTCCTGGTCAAAGCCGACCGACGCCCATTGTGGATTACGATTAGTACTCTCTGTCTATAAAACATACGGAAATCAAGCACGTAAAAGAACGGTAACGTTGGCGACATTAGGGACCTATTGCAATAGTGCCAGGCACAAATTGTGCCGGGCACTATATTGACAGTTTCGCATTACAAACTGACAGTTGATCTTTCAAAATTGACATACCAAAGTCGAATTTATAAATCCCGTCGTTTATTTTCCATTAATAGTGGTGTCACTATTAAATCCGGCTCGTATAATACACAAAGGCCTAATTTGTATCACTGTCAATATAGTGCCCGGCACAATTTTTGCCTGGCACTATTGCAATAGGTCCCTATTTTCGATTTATTTGGCCTATAAGCCTGGCATTTAAAATAAGCACCGATTAATCGAAGGCCCCGTAATTACGTTTTAGCCCACGTAATTACGTTTTAGACACCATCATCGTATGGATTTTTTCTTTGTATGCTGTTGGCATTTCTGATCTTTGTGAAATATAAAAAATAATAAACTTCACTAAGTTTGGGTTGGACAGTAGACTAATAAAAGTTTTAAAAAAAATGAGAAATATTTATTATACATGAGAAAAATTGCAAATCTAGATATTAAAATATATCTCAACTATAGTTTTTGTGCAAATTTTTCAATTAATTGTTTTGTTAATGTTTCTTCTAAATAAATTAATATTTTTCAGTCAAATATTTAATCAGTACCGATTTAAGAACAAAAATAAATAAATATAATGTTATACTAAAAGGTATGTACGTAGTTTGAAGTTGTTTTTTGCGTATAGTTTTGACCTAAGCTTAAGATGACCGAGAATGACCATCCTGTGTTAAAACTCAGGAGCGCCACTGATATTCACACAAGCCTCACCCGGTATATTTGTTTATTGGATGCAATGTAATTGAAAATTTATTTGAAATGATTTCCTTCCATGAATTAATGGAATTTAGTGCCATTGTTCATCCCTACGCAGGTATTTTAATTATGTTCATAACGACCGATGCCATCAGGGCTGACCTTAGACATTTGGCCAACTCGGGCATAAGAAAAAATGGAAGCCGTCTCAACTACAAAGATACAGAACAATCAAAATGCGCATAGACCCTTGGACCAGGGTCTAAGTACTAAGTCCTGAGACCTAGTCCTGACCGGTTTAACTTTATTTTTTAATACCTACAGGTCAAATACAAAAGAAAAGCATTTTGCAGTGTCCAAATTTTTTTTATAATATAAATACAGTCGAACCTCTCTAACTCGAACCTCTATAACTCGAACCCCTCTATAACTCGAACCTTTTAGGCGGTCCCTGCACTTTTTACATGTATTTTATTCTATGTAACTTGTGTTTCTATAACTCGAACTCTCCATAACTCGAACTGTTTTGGTTGTCCCTTCAGGTTCGAGTTATAGAGGTTCGACTGTATATTTATATAATAATTTTTGATATTTTAAAGTATCAAGAACTCATTTTTTAACAAGCTCTACTTTTTTATTTGGGACATATATAAAGAATCTCCTAAAATGGAATGATTGGGGCAAGATTTTTTAGTGCAAACAATGACCGATATATTGGTGAGTTAAAATTTGTTTGTGACCAAATCAACTGGCCTTTTTTGACCATTAAATTGCCTTTTAAAATTTAAAAAAATAATTTTGGCCCTGTTTAAAAAAAAAATAAATACATGTTCTAGGGCTGAATAAACTGTGTATAAACTTTTACTCAGTACACGCTAACACCACACAAAATTTACATGAAAATTGAAGAATTTTTTAAAGTAATTAAAATAATTGTTCAGCCTATACTTTTAAACCTAAAAAAGAACAAAATAATTTAAAAAGAAAATAAAATATATTGTTTTGACAGAATACATTTAATTGCCGATAGTATAGAATCAGACGTCCGTTTCCCGGGGTTTTGGAGTCGGCGCTGGCGATATTATTGCAGCGTAATGATTTAATCTGTCTTCTTTTGACCAAAAGGGTCCAAGATCAAAATATGAGTGTTATACTCCTGGCCATACGCAGTTTTATTTAACATGAAATAAACATATTTCCTAACCAGAAATATATTAAAAAGTAAATATAATGTTGGTATAAAATTAAACTATTAACTATCATTGTCTCTGGATAAAAAGATTCTAACTGCAGGTTGACAAAAAAAAACGAACATAAAACAACTCAAAGACATGCCATTATATATATTATATTCTATAATCTTTGATGCCATTTTTCAATTTTTTTTGTTGCTTTCAGTATGCATGATAAATAAAAAAGTTGGAAATATCAAAAAAGTGTAACTGCCTCAAGGACTATACTGACACGTCTTTAGGTTTAGATCATGGACAGAAGGAGGTTCATCAGTTTTTGTTCTGATCTAAAAATAGGCTCCAGTGTTTCAAATAAAATTTTTATAGTTATTTACGGTTTAGGGTTATTGACGGTTTGACCGATCAACTGCTGTACGAATGGAAAAGTCACTTTACGCATGTGTATTTTTGCCTATGAGCTTCCAATCGTCCTGTCAAACGTCATAGAACAGCCTTATATTTTGTGGTTATAAACATTTTACAATTTTTCCGAAATACGAGGGCTGTCTTTTAAGTTGTGCATATACAGCTGGAATAAAACAGTAGATTACTTTTAAAGACTTAAAGAAAATGAATGCACTTCTGCATGCGCTCAAACCAGTTGTCAAAGCTGTAATTCTACTCGTTTGTTGAGTAAAATCGTTCGGTTCGGTTCGGTTCGGTTCCAATCCGACGTTTTGTTGGGCTAAAAATTCAATTGTTCTTTGTGCTTTGTGCGAACTTGCATTGTCTTTGTGGCGGATTCGTCGTTCGGGGTTCATTTTTCGAAGCTCAGCCAGCGGCGTAGCGTGGTTCAAAGGGCGGGGAGAGAATTAAAAGGGCGGCAATTTAGCAAAAATAGATTCCCACTTTTTTTTATTATTATGGTGTCTAATTTAAATGGCAAGCTACCGATACCGTAGCGGTAGCGGGTTAATATTTTGTTTTTTGGAAAAAAAAACAAAACACAATTGTAGATATAGGTGCAAAAAATTACTCCGCAGGCGAAAATTTTTGAAAAATTAAGTTCTTTTTGGAAAAAATCGTGCCAAAGGAGAAAATTTTTAATAAGAACGAAAACAAACATTTTAGAAAACTAAAATTATTGAACAAAATAAGGCGCCAAAATTTTCGGGAAAATGGGACCAAATACAAAAGTTTTGGTTAGTTTCAAAAGTATTTAAGCGCCGCAGTTAGTTAGTTCCGTAGCTAGGTATTTTTGTGTAGGCAAACAATAAATTTGGCGCCCCCTTACCTAAACCCTTACTCCACGAAAATTAAAAATAATAATACTTTGCGGAAAAAACGGCTAAACTAAAAAAAACCACTGAAAAATTTGAAAAAATTGCGTTGTAGGCAAAAATTTAAAAAAAAATTAAATCAACACAAAAACAGTTTGTATAAATTGCGCCGCAGGCGAAAATTAAAAAAAAAAATTAGGTATCTGAACAAAAATGGCACCGCAATAGAAAAATTGTAGATTTAACGAAGAAAAGGGCGTCATGTAGAAACATTATCTTTTTCGGAAAAAATGGCGCCAAAAAAATTTGTTGGTAAGAACCAGAAAAATAACAAGTGAAAATTTTTGGGTCTAATTTATTTTTAATTCTTCATTTGGGCGCCCCCCGGCGCTTGGCGCCCTAGGTAGGTGTTACGGAACTGTGTTATCTAATATTAAGAATGACAGGTGCTTTAGTTTGTTTGGTTTTGTCTTTCTTACCGCGATGCATGATGCTTTGGGCTTTAAACGGCAAACTTTATTTCTCTCGTAGCAACCAAAAAGGTCTTCCGATTTTACGACCGGGGGCGCCGGCAAAATTGTATAATTTCCACACTGCCTAAAAAGATACGTAATATTGCTTAACTATCTAAATAATAAGTTGCTCAAGGTATTATTTTTTTTACGGTTGTACATACCAATTTTTAGTTTTTACTGCTTAATAAGTGCCCATAAGGCGCCTGGATCCTTGAGGCGGGGGGGCGAGGAACCAATCGGCAGTAAGTAGGTAAGTCCTTTGATGACAGTAAAATTCCCTTTTCAACAATGTAGTATTAGATAAAATATAAGTATAACAAAAATTGATTATTTTGGTTATTTTTAAAAATTAATTTATATAAGTACGCCCCTAGAGAATTATATGTGACATAAACCCCATTTTATTCCAACGTTGAAAAAAAAATTCTTATTGTCTACAATAAAGTATACTACACATTTTTTCCCAAGAAGTGTAGCTTTTGAGAAAATTTTATAAAAGCTATAATAGTATTTTTTTCGCGCGAATTTAAAAAACGCGCGGACACGTCGATTTTGCTTGTAAAGGGACACTTTTTGGCTATCCTGAAATTTTTGTAGCACGTTGTAGTCTTCGAGGGGCATACTTTACACCTATATTTTGAACAGGGAAAGTGGGTCTAGTGATACCTTGTTTTAAAGGCCTCGTGAATATCTTTACAAATGTGTAAAAATTTCAAAAATCTATCTATTAGTTTTTGATATAATTGCTTTCAAACTTTCAAATTTCACATGGACTGAGAAAATAAAAATTTAATTAGAATTTTGTATTTTTTGGATTTATTTTTTATTTTATGATTCCATGTAAAATTTGAAAGCAAATATCTCAAAAACTAATCTATGTACTTTCGAAATTTTTATCATTCTATGTAAAATTTGAAAATTTGAAACCAAATGTCTCAAAAACTAATCTATGGATTTTCGAAATTTTTACACGGTTGTAAAGATGTCATATAGCCAAAAAGTTTCCCCCTCGCAAACAAAATCGACGGTTCATTTTCCAAATTCGCACGAAAAACACCTCTGATACCTTTTAGTTGGGACACCCTGTATAGACTATTGTATACCTAAGCAAAAATTTTTTGGGTATTTTAAACGGGGTTTGCTTGAGTTGCTATAAGCGAGTGTTTATTTTAAATGGGTTCGCTATATGCGAACTTCACTGTAATAGGGTGTTTGACAGTAGTAAAAAATAAATATATATTTATTTTTAGATATCTCTTTAGGTCTTGGAAATGCTAAAAACAAACTTTTTTGTTTAATTTTTTCTCAAATTCATAGTTCTTTTAATTAAATAAATTAATTGAATTAAAACAATTAGCCACGCGATTCAAAAGAGGCGGTCTAGCAATCAGCTGCGAGTGACGTCACAAAACAGTAAACGCCTCGAACGAACCTATTTTCTGGGTTATTTTCTGATGGATGGTAATGTTTGCTTTGGTTTAAAGTGCGAATTATCGTCCTAAATTAGATTTTATTTTGTGTTTTGCTTATAAAAAACCTTTTCACTGGAAAACGGATTCTCCAAAGCCGATAGCTCCAACTTGCCAATGCTGAATTCCTTTATGGTGGCAGGCTTCTTTGCCAACAACAGTGATTTTTGTTCTGCGGAATTTAGAAACGTTAAAATGTTGATGTAAGTATTCGATGAGTTGTTTTGTATATAACTGAAAGATTTTTTACGATTTAACAAAAAAGTTTCACGGGCAAGACCTCAGAGGTAAAGGTAGCTACGGGGACGCGTTTAAGAACTGCCTCATTAGTCCACGCGTCCCCGTAGCTACCTTTACCTCTGAGGTCTTGCCCGTGAAACTTTTTTGTTAAGACTTTATACCTCGTTAACTTCCTTCCAATTTTTTACGATATTCTTCGTCTACTTTTACTCATTTAGATTTTGAGGTAAGGTTATATGTTTTGCTTTTTTGTTTAATATGCCACTTAAATAGATTCAATTAAATACCCAATCATTATTATTTTAAGCATTAAGAAACAATCAAAAATTGCTTTTCGGGGTTCGCTTTTTTCTGTCATGTCATATTACTTGTGCAAAACTTCTGGTTTCATTCTTATTTTAGTTACTGAACCCATTAAATGGTACTCCATATAGTTCTCCATATCAACTGTAATAATAAATTAATTCACAGAAAAAAAAATCATGCAATAAACCGAGGGGGGACAGGTAGGCAAAAAGTATACAACGACCAGCAATGCTTGAAGTACTGCATAGGTTACACTGCATAGTCCTGCGTAGGTACTGTCTAGTAAATGACCTTTCATGTCATCGAGAGGAGAAGCTAGAACCAGCGAACCTCGATATCATATGGCTGAAATTCACCTCAAAGTCATCGACCAAGTTCATTTGCTGCCTCTACCGACCGCCAAGTAACACCGAGTATCAAAACTTTTTTGCGACATTATCCGAAAACTGTGATAGTATACAGTCTAGCTATCCACATGCGGAAATTGTTTTTTTAGGCGATTTCAACGTCCACAATATACCCTGGCTAAAACACCACAACAAAACAGATAATGAAGGCAGGGAAGCAGAAGCTTTTGCCATAAGTTGTGGTCTAACGCAGCTTGTCGATGAACCTACCCGTATCTCAGAAAGGGGTGAATTTGCAGCGCTTTTAGACTTGTTCCTAACTACAAATCCTGACTTGTACACAATTCAAGTAGATCCCCCACTTGGTTCATCCGATCATAAACTTATAAGAACAAAATGCGAAATGTTCATACCGCCAAGCCAACAATCACTTCCTCGTAAAATGTGGCACTATAAATCGGCAAAATCGAATGACCTTAAACAGTTTTACCTGGATTTTCCATGGCAAGAGGTTTGCTTTAAAACAGCTGATCCCACTATTTGCTGTAATGAAATAACAAAAGTAATCTTATCTGGAATGGATGCATATATCCCACATACAATAAAACGCAGAGCTAATGCAAAACCTTGGTTCAACAGCCAGTGTCAAACGGCTGTACAGAGGAAACACAGAGCATATAACCTTTGGAAACGACAACAAACCGCTCAAAACCACACAGAATTTATAGAAGCCAGAAATAGTTGTAAAATTACTATTGACGCCGCCAAAGAAACATACAATCAAAGAATAAAAAACAGGTTGCTGAATTGTCCAAGTAGTTCTAGGTCCTTTTGGTCTCTTGCAAAAGCCGTTGGATCAAACTTCACCAAGTCATCCATACCACCACTTACAGATAAAAATACTCACTTAGCCACAACATCAGAGGAAAAAGCCAATATGCTGGCCAAAATCTTTTCCTCCAACTCAAACCTAACAGTGCCAAATGGAAAAACTCCACCGTTCATTGAAAGGGTTTCCCACAGTATGCCAGAGGTAACCTTTTGTCACAGAGAAATACGAAAATCCCTTAAAAAGTTGGATACAAACAAAGCAATGGGCCCAGATGGCATTCCCGCGATAGTACTCAAAAATTGTGCTAGCGAACTCACCCCAACTTTCGCAAAATTATTCAATTTATCTTATAGGCAAGGAGTATATCCATCATCATGGAAGTCTGCCGCAGTACAACCCATTCCAAAGAAAGGAAAAAGGACAGATCCGTTAAACTATAGACCAATTGCTCTACTTCCGGTGATATCAAAAGTAATGGAAAGAGTTGTGAACAATCACCTAACCAAGTACTTGGAAAAGTACAAAATTATCAACGACAAGCAATACGGATTTCGAAAATATAGGTCAACTGGCGATTTACTTACATACGTCACTCACTTATGGCAAAAAGCGATGAAGTTGCGAGGTGAAACAAGAACAATTGCCTTAGATATATCTAAAGCATTCGATAAAGTCTGGCATGAAAATCTGCTCAACAAGCTCAAAGCAACGGGATTGTCGCCGAGACTTTGCACTTGGTTTGAAAGTTACCTTAAGGATAGATCCATTTATGTTGCACTGGATGGCCGGAACTCCAACTCTTACCAAATAAATGCTGGTGTGCCACAGGGAGCAATCCTTTCGCCAACACTTTTTCTGATTTACATAAATGACCTCATAGATAAAACAGTAAATCCACTTTATTGCTTTGCAGATGATGGCAATGTAGTCTCCTCAGTCATACCACCCACATGTCTTTCCGCACGTGAATTCCATTACCTTAGACTAACTGAAATATCACAGATAAATAACGACTTGGAGATAATAGAGGACTGGGGCAACAAAAACCTTGTACAGTTCAACGCGCAGAAAACCCAAGCAGCCCTGTTTTCAAAAAAGACCAGCACCGGTGAGCCAAACATCATGCTATATGGAAGTGCTGTCGCATTGCAGAGCTAGTTGAACATCTTAGGAGTCACTGCAGAGACCAACATGTCTTGGCACAGTCACGTGGCAGATATCGCTAAAAGGGCGTCCCAAAAGCTTGGGGTGCTATTTCGTACAAGACATCTGTATACACCAAGCCAACTGCTGACACTCTACAAAGCTCAGATTCGACCAACTATGGAGTACTGCTCACATATATGGAGTGCGGCACCCAAACATACCTTAATGCTTTTGAACACCGTGCAAAAACGAGCTATCAAGCTGATCAATGACCCCGCACTTACCCGTAGCTTGGATAGTCTCGAACATCGAAGAACTGTGGGCGATCTATCTCTCTTCTACAGGTATTATCACGGAAAATGCTCTGAAGAGTTGGCACGTATGATCCCCCCGGGAGTAGCACCTACTAGGCGAACACGTCAAACAGACGGTAACTATCAATTTATTGTCAAAATAGAGGCACCAAGAACCTCATTATATCAGAATTCATATCTCTGGAGAACAGCATCGCTGTGGAATAAACTCCCTGCGACAGTTTTCCCTGCAGGTTACAACCTGAACCGTTTCAAAACCAACACACACCAACATTTCCGCGCACTTGCCGCTTCTCGAGCGTGATAGGGATCTCCTTGCGAGTGCGCATACCCGTACAAAAAAAAAAAAGTCCTGCCTATTCACTGCCTAGTCTTGCATAGGCACTGCTCAGTCCTACATTTAGCCTGCATGTGCACTGCCTAATCATGCATTTAGAGGTACTCCCTAGTCCTGCCTAATAACTGCCTAGCACCACCTAAAAATTTGTACACCTATCTGCCTATTGTAGTTGTTCACCCCTTGTAATAAACATAATCTCAAAAATGTCATCGTCATTTACGAAATAGTTATATTATAGACAACGTGAGAAAAATGAATAGAAACAATTTAGTTATACTCACATCAAAGTGATCTTCACAAATGTAAAGTGAATATGTTTTAGATAAGGCCCTTGGGTCTCTTCGAGTAAGTTCTAGCCACTTTTTCCGTTCTTTTACTGCTGTAGGCACATGAATAAATAGTTTTTCAGGTGTTTTTATGCTAGTATTTGAACACTGAGGCACTACACACCACTTATAGGACATTTTTTGTACATAAAAAACAGTAAAAACACAGACCAAAAACAAATAAAATACTTGAATGCCGTGTATCTGTTCGCGAGTTCAAATCGGAAATTAGAGAACTTGATTTTAAATGTAGTCATGATAAAATATACTATTTTAATAATTTTGCGTAGCAAATTAGGGATCTATTTATCATTCTAAACTCTTTTCTAAAATTTGTCAAATACCCTATCCCAATTCACGGACGCCACTGAAAGGTAATTTTGTTCTACACAAAAAACTGTTCTTTGCAATTTTCAATAAAAAGGTTAGTTTTCGAGAAAATTAAACTGAAAAAAAAAACGGTTTTTAGGAGATTGAGGGGGATTTTCTCCGTCCTTCCGATATTTCGAGTTGGCAGCCAGGATATTGGGATTCAGCGGGTTTGAATTGGAGGGAAATGGTTGGTGGGGGAGAGAGCCTTTTCATATTTTATGCTCTGACTGTCCTTTATGACGAGTACTGACCTGCAGAGTCAGTAGATAATTGGATAGGTTCTCGACCTCACCAGTGTGTCCCTGTGCATAATGGGAGACTGGTACCTTCTGCCTTGGTAGAAGGGAGTTAATACGACTTTCGTATCCCGCGCCCATGGGAGCCGTGGTAGGAGGCCGCAAGGCAAGGATATCACTTTAAATAAACCTCTTAGAATACTGTTTATGACGATGGATAATGATTCAAATAATGACATAGACCCTTTTTGCCAGCCCTATCGACTAGCTCAAATTGAAAATGGCGCGTGTGGGGTCCCCTTAAATGTCAATTAATCTCCCGGTTGCTATTGCGGAAGTGACAGAGGAACTTCAGGCATCCGTCCCGCGTAGAGTTGGAAACGTTTCCTGGAACGCCTGGACTCCACTTCCGGTATTTCACCGATTATTCCAGAGCACCGGCGTCGCAATGACTTATTATTGGGAGGGATCATGATGATTGATGATGATTCATATGTAAGTGGGCCTGCTTGAAGCTCTTTCACTGTGATTACAAGTGGGTCTATTGTGGCTCACTTTTGAGTGTTTTCTGGCTACATTATTCCTGATCCTCCAGAATGGCTTGGGCGGGGCACTGTTTAGGTCTTTGTTTACCGAAAGTGTTCTGACGTGCAATAGCCAGTCATTCGCAGAGTACATGTCTGGCTGTTCCTTCATCCTCCAGAGTGCATTCGGCTTAGAAGAACTATTAGTCCCATTCTGTGCATGAGTACTCTTAATGGACTGCGACCCGTAAAAAGTCCACTTACTATATGGATCTCATGTCTGGTCAAGTCCAATGATGTTCCTGGCTCTTTTTCTACAAAGTTCTTTATCCTTTAATAAACTCTTTGGAGTGGGCGAGTTTTGGTGGATTTATCCAGTATTGTTGGAAGCTGTTTTCCATCAATTTCAATATGGTTGATTTATCAACATATATATATATATATATATATATATATATATATATATATATATATGCTATCCCCAGGGCTAAAAGGAGGAGGCGAAGGCCATTTGTTCAAACTGTAGTATTAGAAAAAAGTCGACGACCAAAAAAATCCATTTTGGATTTTGAGGTAGCTTTATGTTTGTTGAAAATTACATTTTCAATTTGTATTTCTCGAATTGCCAATGATTTTTTAAAATATTTGAACCTCCCTACTATCTCCTTGCCTTCCTCATCTCCACCAAAATTGAATGGCCTTAGTCACGGGTACCGCAAAATTGTTTGTGCCAAATTTGGTTAAAATCGGTTTCTCGGTTTTTGTGTTATCGTGTCCCAGACAGACAGACATCATCACAAAATTTGGACTTTAAGCCAATTATTTGAAAAAACTATCTATGCGTATAATGACGATGCAAATGTAGCCGTGAAAGACAATTTTTTTGAAGAAATCCACAATGAAATATCAGCAGTAAGTACATCTAGAGAAATTGTAATATTGGGAGATTTAAATAGTAGAACAGGTAACAGAGTAAATGATCTGACGTTTGGCCAATATGGAGAAGATGTTGTTAATGACAATGGAAACCGGCTTATCACAGTATGTGAGCAATTAGACCTAAAAATCCAAAACGGTTTTTTCCAACATAAGAAAATACACAAATATACCTGGACCAAACCCTCACAAAACCTGAAATCCGTCATTGATTATCTTATCACTAAACAAAAGACAAAACTAAAAATTCAAGATGTCAGAACAAAGCGTGGATCAACATGCGGAAGTGATCACTATTTTCTGGAGACCAAAATTCTCTTTCCTTATCAAGGCCGAAGCCTCCATCAACAAAATCTTGATGATACAGTGAATGAGGAAATTGATCACTGTCAATATAATCTACTAAGCCTAGAACATGACAGCGTAAAAAACTTATACAAAAAGAGACTGAACGAAAAACTTAATTCAAGTTCAGGTGAAACCCCAGATGAGGAATACGAATGTATCACATTAAGCATCCATCAAGCTGCAAAAGAAGCACTAGGATTAGTGGAAGAAACTCCTAAAAGAACAAAACCATACTGGTGGGATGCTGAGATTGAAAGTGAAATAGAGGAAAAAAGGAAATTATATCACACGTACTTATCCCAAAAGACAGATAGAAGCAGAGAAGAGTACAAAATCGCGCAATCAAAGGTGAGAAGAATGATCAGTGATAAGAAGAATCAATCATGGATGCAAAAGTGCCAGAAAATAGATTCTTACTTAGGAGGTAGGAGAAGTACCGAAAGCTGGAAAACTATAAGATCGATCAAAAAAGAAACATGCAGAGATATTATTTCACCAATACCAGACAAAGAATGGGATGAGCATTTTAAAAAACGTTTAACTGAAGATAGAGCAGAATTCAAGGAAGACGAAAGAGACAATATCATTAGAACGATGGGATCTCCAGTACCCCTCACAATATCTGAGGTCAAAAACGTGTGCAAAACCTTAAAAAGCGGTAAATCTGCCGGACCCGGAAATATCCCAGCTGAACTTATTAAATATGGCACTGAAGAATTGTTTTGTAGATTACGGAATCTTTTCCAAAGATATTTAAATGGAGCTGTAGTACCAACTGAGTGGAAAACGTCATATATATCCACAATACACAAAAAAGGAAGGAAAGATATATGTGACAATTATAGAGGTATATCTGTAACTAGTACGCTAAGCAGAATATATGGCAAAATAATAAGAAATAAAGTGGAGAGCGAATATTAAGATATGGAGGCAGAAGAACAAGCTGGTTTCAGGGCGGGTAGATCGACTTCAGATCATCTCTTTTGTATAACCCAAGTTATTGAAAAGAAAATGGCATACGGACAAGAGCTCCATCTGCTTTACGTAGATTTGCAGAAGGCATATGATAGTATACCACTAAATCTACTTTGGAAAGCGTTGGAAAAGACAAACATAAGCGTACAACTAATTAAGGCCATCAAAGAGTTATACCGCAATAGTAAGGCAAAAGTTAAAATAAAAGCAAAACTAACCAAAGGCTTTCAAGTAAATAAAGGTCTTAAACAAGGTTGCTGTATCTCGCCTACGCTCTTCAAGATATATTTGGAACAGGTCCTTAAAGTCTGGAAGAGAAAATGCCAAAACATGGGAATTCCGTTGAATGAAACCACCTTGTATACTTTATGTTTCGCCGATGATCAGATAGTGGTGGCTCAGGATTATGACGACCTCGAATATATGACACGAAAACTAATAGACGAGTACAATAAGTGGGGACTAGAGGTTAATATCAATAAGACAGAGTATATGTGTATTGGTGGAACGAAACAGGATCTAATCTTAAATACTGGGCAGCGAATTCAGTCCTGTGATGAGTATAAATACTTGGGTCTAAAAATTACAGCTGACGGAACACTAGACAAAGCTATAAAAGATAGAAACGTACAAGGAAGAAAAGCAATAACTTTATTAAATGGAATAATTTGGGACCAAAGTATATCAAAACATAACAAAAAGCTTATATATAACACCATTGTAAAAAGTATTATTACATACGGCTCAGAAGTATGGCCAATCAAAGATAGAACAGAAAAAATGCTTTCCGCTACGGAGATGGACTATTGGAGAAGAGCAGCAGGGAAATCAAAAAGAGAAAGAGTTACCAATCAAAGAATAAGAGAAATTATGACAGTGGGTGAACGTACTCTAGTGGATGATATAAGAACAAAACAACTGATGTGGTACGGATATGTACAAAGAATGGATGATGGAAGACTACCTAAACAAATATTACAATGGAAACCAACTGGCCGAAGAAAACGAGGAAGACCAAGGAGAAGCTGGAGAGAAGGAATAGATAGTGAAATAAGAATAAGAGGCCTAGATGATGAATTATGGGCAAACAGAAACGAGTGTAGATTGGGTATCGGAAGACGTAGAACGTTGTGAAACCGATAAATATATATATTTGAAAAAACGCGAGGGATTAGATTAAGGTATTTTTAATAACTAATTATTAATTGAAAGCCAAAATTGTCGTCGATCTCGGTAATTACCATGCTTCTGGCAACACTGTTCATTTCTCTTCTTCTTACTATAAAGTTCATCACAAATATGGGAAAATATTTGTTTTTAGAGATGCAGGCGCACGGTATGGACGGCGAAAAAGGTCCCCCACAAATTTTATCAAGTGCAAGTCCTCAATGATGATTTTTCTTAACTAAAACTCAAACTAAATTTCCTGTCCGTCCGCATTAAGGAAGCGCCTCGAACCATCCCCCCACCCTTTGGTGACGCCAGTGTTCCAAAGCATTCCGTACAGGGTTTCCCAAATTCGATATTTTTTAGGGGTTTCAGGTGTTTCTGGGTAAAATAGGAAAAAATTGACCCTCACTTTCGAGGTTCGATTTTCAAGAGAAGTTTAAAGGTAAAAACCGCATTTTTATATAACTAGCAAGCCGTTTTTTGCTACGCGTTTTTTTTTATAAAGAATTCAACTGTCTAATTGAATTTCATCTGTTTTACTTTTAGTTTTTGAGATATTACATAAAATCGTTAATTCTTGAGGGATTTACCTCGTAAATTTTTTTGTATTTTTTATATTGTTTGTTTTTATTTAGTATTGTAATTTGTTGACTGGGTTTAAAATATTTTAATTTTAATAAAGAGGCAATTACAAAAACAATAAAAAATACTCTGCCAATCTATGGGCACCTAAGCTCACACTAGGTACTATAGTTATAGTGTGAGCTAATATAATCAAAAACTGAAATATATTTTATTCAACTCCAGACTCAATTACCTTTCGTTTGATACAACACAAGCCATGTTTTGACTTAAACTCAAATTTTTTTAATCCACCCCCACCCTTTTTTTAAAAATAAACTAAAATTCATTTTTTTTAACTCCAGACTTAATTACCTTTCGTTTGATATCACACACGCCATATTTTCACTTAAACTCTAATTTTTGACATCTACCCCCACCCTTTTTTTAAAAATAAACTAAAATTCATTTTTTTTAACTTCAGACTTAATTACCTTTCGTTTGATATCACACACGCCATATTTTCACATAAACTCTAATTTTTGGAATCTACCCCCACCCTTTTATTTGGCTTGCGTTCGGTGGATTTTGTTCATTTTTAAATGGGACCATCACGGCCCAAGACCCAACTTAGGTACCAAATTTCATTAAAATCGGACAAGCGGTTTTTGAGTTATGCGGGTTGGTCGTTACAGACAGACATACAGACAGACATACAGACAGACAGACAGACAGACAGACAGACAGACAGACAGACAGACAGACAGCAAAACAAAAAAGTTTCAAAATCATCTGAAACGCAAAGATATATAAAAATTTTTGAAATCGGAGCAACTTTTTTTTTCTCGAAAAAATTAGGATCACCATAGCTCACACTACTTATAGTAGTAGTGTGAGCTAATACAACAATTTCAAAAACAGTTGTAGTTGGATTTTATTTAAAAAAAAAAAGATAAAAATGTACCTAATTTACATCAAGCTTCCTGCAATTAAAATAATTATCAAGGTAAATATTTTTAAATATGGCTGTATCCAGTGTCGTATATAAGGGGGGGGCCTGCCCCCCCCCCCCGATGCTAAGGTTTTTATAAATATTTTCCACATGTTTCATAAATACAAACATAAAATAGCATAAAATACGGCCTCATGAGGTTTCGGGCCCCCCTAAAACTGTTCGGGCCCCCCCAAAACATTTTTTTATATACGCCACTGGCTGTATCAATGTCAATTATATTTTTTGCAAAGTCAGTTGAACAAAGATAAAAGCCGACCATCGGCATATCCTTTATAGAAAGTGACATGGGCGGCGGTAGATATATATATATATATATATATATATATATATATATATATATATATATATATATATATCCTTGCCATAGGCAGTTACACTTTTGTGTCATTTCCAACCTCTATTTATCATATGCATACTGGCGGCAACAAAAAAAAATCTGAAAAATGGCATGTCTTTGAGTTGTTTTTTTTCTGTGCGTTTTTGTTGTCAACTTAGAGTCAGCATCTTTTTATCCAGAGACAATGACAGTTTTACCTTTAATTTTATACCAACATGACATATTTACTTTTTAATATATTTCTGGTTAGGAAATCAGTTTATTTCATGTTAAAGTCACAAAAGTGTAACTGCGTATGGCAAGGACAATATATTCATGAAAATTATTTCATTTAATTATGGCGTAAACTAGAGAAATAAAAGTAGATAGTAAAACTTTATATTCCTACACCTACAGGAACGACACTGCTTTATTTTCTAACTCTGCATACTGCCGACTAAAGGGGCCCCGAAAAGCACACCCGAAAGCAATTAAAAGCGCATCTCAAAAAAATCTGCCAATCAGGTGCCGTTCATCCACCTGGGCTCGGTCGGTCGGAAAACAAATACTTTGTGGTCGGACCGCAAAGAGCCGCGTCTCTTCTATGTCGGTAGAGTTGAAATTATACCGGGAAGATTTTATACGAATTTGGATAACTTTTGAAGGGCAATGAAGCAAAATTTCATTAAATCGATAGAACCCCGTATCAGTGGCGTATATAGAAGAAAGTTTCGGGGGAGGGCCAGGGACAGTTTAGACAGTTTCGGTTTCGGGCCCAAGACCTCATGAGGCCGTATTTTATGCTTGTATTCATAAAATATATAGAAAATATCTAAAAAAATCTCAGCTTCGGGGGGGGGAGCCCCCCGGGCCCCCCGCTTGTATACGCCACTGCCCCGTATTAGGAGTTATTCAAGTGACTTTGCAAAAACTATACTAAATTTAATTAAAAATAGTTTGCAATATTTTTGAGGGTAAGCCTTGGATCTAGTTGCTAAACTGACCCACTTTCATTAAACGCGAAAATGACAAAAAGATAACAAGGATGCTAGAGTGCAAAAACCACTTTACTGCTCATTAGGGGGTCCCTCTGGAGGGACGGGATGGGAGGTTGGGCGTTAAGAAGAGAGACCTCTATAGATTGAGGTTGCCACCTTCTTAAGAGAAAAACACCTAGTCCACAGTATACCAGTCTATTTTTAGCTCACACATATACTATACTATATAGTAGTGTGAGCTATGGTGATCCTAATTTTTTCGAGAAAAAAAAAGTTGCTCCGATTCCAAAAATTTTTATATATCTTTGCGTTTCAGATGATTTTTTGTCGCGCCGTCTGTCTGTCTGTCTGTCTGTCTGTATGTCCGTCTGTATGTCTGTCTGTATGTCTGTATGTCTGTATGTCTGTATGTCTGTATGTCTGTATGTCTGTATGTCTGTATGTCTGTATGTCTGTATGTCTGTATGTCTGTATGTCTGTATGTCTGTATGTCTGTATGTCTGTATGTCTGTATGTCTGTATGTCTGTATGTCTGTATGTCTGTATGTCTGTATGTCTGTATGTCTGTATGTCTGTATGTCTGTATGTCTGTATGTCTGTATGTCTGTATGTCTGTATGTCTGTATGTCTGTATGTCTGTATGTCTGTATGTCTGTATGTCTGTATGTCTGTATGTCTGTATGTCTGTATGTCTGTATGTCTGTATGTCTGTATGTCTGTATGTCTGTATGTCTGTATGTCTGTATGTCTGTATGTCTGTATGTCTGTATGTCTGTATGTCTGTATGTCTGTATGTCTGTATGTCTGTATGTCTGTATGTCTGTATGTCTGTATGTCTGTATGTCTGTATGTCTGTATGTCTGTATGTCTGTATGTCTGTATGTCTGTATGTCTGTATGTCTGTATGTCTGTATGTCTGTATGTCTGTATGTCTGTATGTCTGTATGTCTGTATGTCTGTATGTCTGTATGTCTGTATGTCTGTATGTCTGTATGTCTGTATGTCTGTATGTCTGTATGTCTGTATGTCTGTATGTCTGTATGTCTGTATGTCTGTATGTCTGTATGTATGTATGTCTGTATGTCTGTATGTCTGTATGTCTGTATGTCTGTATGTCTGTATGTCTGTATGTCTGTATGTCTGTATGTCTGTATGTCTGTATGTCTGTATGTCTGTATGTCTGTATGTCTGTATGTCTGTATGTCTGTATGTCTGTATGTCTGTATGTCTGTATGTCTGTATGTCTGTATGTCTGTATGTCTGTATGTCTGTATGTCTGTATGTCTGTATGTCTGTATGTCTGTATGTCTGTATGTCTGTATGTCTGTATGTCTGTATGTCTGTATGTCTGTCTGTAACGACCAACGCGCATAACTCAAAAACCCCTTGCCCGATTTCAATGAAATTTGGTACCTAGCCTGGATCTAGGGTCGAGATGGTCCCATTTAAAAATGAACAAAATCCACCGAACACAAGCCAAATAAAAGGGTGGGGGTAGATTAAAAAAATTAGAGTTTATGTAAAAATATGGCGTGTGTGATATCAAACGAAGGGTTCGGTTCGGTTCGGTTCGGTTCGAATTAAGTGTAGATAAATTTTAGTAAAAAAAAGGGTGGGGGTAGATTTCATAAATTAGAGTTTACGTGAAAATATGGCGTGTTTGATATCAAACGAAGGGTAATTGAGTCTGGAGTTAAACAAAATACATTTTTATTTTTGTTTTTTTAAGGGGGGGGGGAAGATTTCAGAAATTTGAGTTTAAGTCAAAACATTGCTTGTGTGGTATCAAACGAGAGGTAATTTAGTCTGGAGTTGAATAACATATATTACAGTTTTTAGTTATATTAGCTCACACGTACACTATAACTATAGTACCTAGTGTGAGCTTAGGGGCCCATATATTGGCAGAGTATTTAAGTGATGCGTAACAGGCTACTTTGGTAGGAAAAGATGTCGCACAAAAAGATAAAAAGAGAGAAAATATCAAAATCAGTATCAAAATCAGAAGAAATAATTAAACTTAAGACAAAAGGAAAAAGAAGAAAAAGAACACCGATGGAATACATACACAAATAAATAAGCCAAGAAATAGATGTTGAGAGAGTTACAGAAAATAACAGAGATATGAAATGTCTAAGGCCGACTCTAGGTAGATAAGAATTAATTAAAATAAAGGATATGAATGGCATAGACACGAACGTTAAAGAGGATATTTTAAATATCACACAACTATTCTATACCGAATTATACCAAACAAAAACGGTACCATCGCGAGGAACCATGAAGAACCTCCAAACAAAAATAACGAACATAAACTTAGAGCTACAACCTGAAATAGGCAAAGCGGAAATAAAGAGAGATTTAAAGAAAATTAAAAATAACAAATTATCTGGAAAAGAAGGGGTAACGGCAGAAATGCTCAAGGACGGTGGTAAAGCTATAGTTCATACCCTCAATATTCTCCTGAATAAAAAGAACTGGGAAGAATCCATAACCATTATTCTACACAAGAAAGACAATAGAGCAGGCCTATAACGCTCCTCAATGTAATTTATAAGCTTTTCACGAAAATATTTACAGATAGACTAACAATAAAATTTGACGGATATCAATCAAAAGAACAAGCAGATTTCAGCAAAGGTTCTAGTACAGTTATTAACCATGAAAATTCTAATAAGAGTCAACATATACAACATTCCACTATATATTGCGTTTGAAAAAGCTTTGGATAGCATTGAGCACTGGGCAGTAAGAGCATCTCTTTAATTAATAGCCGCATAGATCACAGATAACGAAGCAACAACATTAATCAAAATCCACGAAGGCACCAAGCCAATCCGCATAAGAAGAGGTATCAGCCGCAATATCCCCTAAACTATTTAACCATACCCTAAAACATGTGTTTAAAAACTTAGATTGGAAAGAAATGTGCGAGGAAATATGCATCAATGTAAGCGGACAATATTTAAACCACCTAAAATATGCAGATGATATCGCCTTAATAACAGATAAGAAAGAAGAGCTAATAAAAATAATGGTATCCTTGGCCTGTTACTTATTACTTAAAAAATAGACCGATGTACTCTGGACTAACAATTATTTACATAAATATTCCAACATAGAGCCAGACCGTTTTCTAGTTGAAAAGGCTTTAAATAATAATAAAAAATGTTTTATGAAAAAATAATATATCTTTTCAAAATATTGTTTCGTTCCCTAAAAAAAGCTTCTCAAAAAAAATCTTTTTAAATTTTCTGTAAAATTGATTTTTAAAAAAAGTTTTTGTTAAATACGATACACAGAAAATGCATTTTAGGATTTTTTCCTAGACTTGAATATAAGGCAATTAAAAAAGTTGCTTTTTCAAAAAACTGTTTTGTGAATTTTTATTTTTATTAACTAAGGTGCCACAATCGTTTTTTTTTAAATACTTAATGCAATATGGCCAAACGCTCGCTGAACTTAACCAAATAAAAACAAAGTTCATCCTCTTCCATTTTTTGGTTATGCTCGGGCTGAATCAAGCTTTAAAAAGCAGAAACGCTAAGTCTTCCAATTACCTTTATATTTGTAAAAAAAAAGTATTTTTTTACCCAAATTTAGATTTATTATTCAAAAAAACAGCTAAAAAGTACTCTTTTTTAAAAAACATGTCCTTCTAAAATAAATAATTGCATATAGAGCGCCATCGCGCAGATAGACAAATCTAACATTTTCTTATTTAGAAATTTATAAGACACAATAAAAATATTACCAGATAAAATCCCAAGTAGAAATGGTAATGTAAACACTGACAAAATTTAAATAAAATCAAAAGACACCAAATAGGCATTTTTAAAATTTCTGATTATTTGTCTGGCTTATCCTTGTATCTAGAATTTTTTGATTTTTTTTTGTGAAAGCGCCGTAAACCTGCTTTAAATTTTTGCTTAATTCATTTAAATAATTAAAACGGTTTTTAAAAAAATTTGATTAATCCGAGTCAATACAATATCTTCAAGAAAATGCGATTTGGCTCTGTTTTTGTCATCATAAAAACATAGTATTTCCCCTGTAGCATATTTAATTTTATTTGTATGATTTTTTAGTAGCAGAGAGATCTCAAAACTTTTTCTGGTAAACCGTATTATTTGTTTTGTGTTTTCTGCTTTTGAGAATTAAAAAACTAAAAAAATATATTTTAATAAAATCGCAAATTTTTTAGAAAAACTAATTACTTGCTCATATTTTCCTTAATTTCAAAAAAAAATTGTCATGCTGTAATACACCATTTTATTAGAAATTTTAACAGCTTTTAAAAAATATATTCAGGATATACAGGGTGGTCATGGTTGTGAAGAACTTTAATAAATAAGAAACTTATGTTTGTACGAATCTCGTACATCAGTAAATGGCCTCTGCACTATAGAAAAGTTAACAAAAGACTTAACGAAGTATGTTCTTGGAACCGCGAAAGGGTACTGTATATGTGTACAAAATTTAGTAACGAAGGACGATTGTTTGCAAATCCTAAATTTTTGCCTGGTCTATAAGTGATGCGACATAACTAAAAAATAAAATTTGCCTGGAAGAGGGGTGGGTGCACGGGCCCCTCTGGCCCCCTGGATCTGCCACTGCGAACTGCCTGAGCTAAAACCGGACAGGTGGCAACCTTACTATAAATTGGGATGAAGGGAAGGGAGCAGATAGTTGCTAATGATGGCAAAGTAAAGACAGGAAAAGATTAATGGATTTACATTTTTGACGGTTTTGTCATCGTCAAAAATTAATCAAATTAAAGGAAAATAAGCTCAAGAAAATTGAAAAATAATAAATAGTCGATTGAAAGTAAGAGTATGCAGGTGTTAAATATCAATTTAGTAAAGAATTCATTACAAAGTGAAATTGTATTTCTTGGCGTACATTTAAAGATTTTTTATACGACTGTCTTGTAAAAGGGGGCACGGAGAACACGATCTGAAAATGGCGTTTTGCGCACGCTGTGTGCAAAACGTTTTGCACACGCTTATGTCATTTTTGCGCACGCCTATGTCATTTCTGCATACGGGTCTCCCGTCATTGTGATTTTTGTTGTTGTCACCCATCAATATAAGTTGGCTTAGTTCCGTAGCAACCGTCACTGCTCGTATGTTTTGTTGATTAGATACGTCAAAAAATTGTTGAATTTTTAAAGTTTTATTGTAAAAATGTCGGAAATAAAAACAAGTTAAATTAAAATTTGATTTTCTTTCTTTATTAGCAGTCGTATAAAAAATATTGTAAAAAACTCGTTTTAAAACCTCTTTGCACACTCCCTCGACTTGTAGACGTCGCCTTCGGCTTGGTCTACCAAACTGTCTCGATCGTGTGCAAAGAGTCGTTTTCAAACCTTGTTGTTTAAATAACTATTATGACATCGAACATGAAAAAACGTTTGTCAAAATAACTACATGAAAAAAGTTACAGTAAGGAATTGCTAGAGTCCCTGTATGTTGACATATTTATCCAAATATGTAAACATACTCTAGGAACCGGTATTTTTTTTTGTGGCGGAAAAGATGTGTTTGAAAGTAAATGACAACATTGTCCTACAGATGTCTGCGCCTGCACACTCTTTTGAGAATCCTTTTCAAGAATTTTCGCACTGGAGAAAGTTTTTCGCAACCAATAGGGCGCAGAAAAAGACGGCGTCCTAAACTGGAATGGCAACAGTATATCCAAAGATAAAGGAGTCAAAAAACCTGACAGCAGATGATTGTCATATGGTGGAGAATTGGTTCAGTCGGACAACGTAGAAAAACATTCTAAACCCAACGATTATAAACTTCTTCTGTAACATGTTTCTGAAAAGTTCTATAAAGAGACTAAAAAAACTTAAGAAAAAAACTGAAACCAAACTTGGAGAAACTGTCTACAAAATAAACTTTCCAATAATCAGTTTAATAAAAGAAGTACGTTTGCGGCATAATTAACAATTTTCTTTAATGTGATTAATTTAATGAGCAAGGAGTTTCCAAAAATCAAAAAAAAATTAAAAGTTTATATAAATATAATAATATAAAAGTATATATATTTATATTTCTACACTGAAAGAGGGAACACAAAGCTTTTATTTCAACAAAAAATTGTGCTTTCTTTATATCAATTCACTTAATTCACATTTATAAAGGTTTATCATAACAAAAATATTTCATGTAAAAAACAGCCAAGTACGCGAAAGTGGTCTTCCATAAAAAGAATTGAGATAAAAGTAAAGCCAAGGTTTACAATACAAATTTCAAAATGAATGGTTCTTACTAGTTTGGAAATTTTTTTAAAACTTTGCTATTCCAGCCAAACTTCTTTACGTTCAATTTCCTAAGAGTCATTTGCAGCCGTAATAGCCAAGAAAAACATTTCCAAGCTAGTAAGAACCATTCATTTTGAAATTTGTATTGTAGAACTTGGCTTTACTTTTATCTCAATTCTTTTTACGGAATACCACTTTCGCGTACTTGGCTTTTTTACATGAAATGTTTTTGTTATGATTTCACTGCTTTTTTAAAGGATACGGGATATTGTTCAAAACTTTTGCAATGCCTTATTAAAAATGTTGAGTTTTTTTTTATATTTTCCTATGGTTTTATCATAGTTCCTATCGGCCTTCCAAATCTCAGCTCTCGAGCGTTTCTGGAAGTGGACAATGTTACTTTTACACAATTTTACATTTATAGGGGAGGGAAGTAAATTAGAATTTTGGGGTGATTTAATTTTTTTCTATAGTTCTATCATAGTTACTATCGGCCTTCCAAAGCTCAGCTCTCTAGCGTGTCCGGAAGTGGGCAATGTTACTTTTACATTACTTTACATTTATAGGGGAGGAAAGTAAATTATAATTTTGGGGTTTTTAATTTTTTTTCTATAATTTTATCATAGTTCCTATCAGTCTGCCATTTCTGGAAGTAGGCAATGTTACTTTTACATAACTTTACGTGTATAGGGGAGGGAAGTAAATTAGAAGTTTGGGGTTTTTTGATTTTTTTCAGGGGTTTGGCAGACTTATGTCTGCCAAATTTCAGCTTTGTAGCATGTCTGGAAGTACAGTAGAATTTTGATGATCTATACATGAGTGAGTGAGTGAGTGAAAATTTCGACGTTTTTTGAAATTTCGTAACTACTTCAGTACTTTTGGGAGTTCCATGAAACTAAACATGAGGGGATTGTTAACTCCATGGAGATCTACGACTGTGCAAAGTTTGAGATTCGTAGCTCATTCCGAAGTAGAGTTTTAGATAGGTCAAGTAATGTTTCAAGAAAAGATGGTACGGCGCGTGAACTTGGCGAGGCACGGCTGTGCCCTCAGATTTACCTCCTAAATAGTCAACCACACCGTCAAATAAATGAAAAAACGCAAAAAACGGAGGTAAAAACGTCAAAAACACCTTAAAATCACATGAACTCTGAATACAAACAAAGCAACTGGTCCGCTGGTGACGTAAGCAGACACTGTTCGTCTCGCTGAGCCACGCTAACATTAGTTAAATGGAAATAAGCAATCCTGTGTGTTTATAATCGTTGTTCTAAACCGACATAGTAGTAGAAAGTTTTTCGGCAAAATTAATTTATTTACGAAAATTCGGCCTGTAACATTACTTAAAAAAAAAGCTGGTGTAGGACTATTAGGCCTTAGTCTACATCAGTGACTGTAAAAAAATACTCTGCCAGTATATGGGCCCAGTGGCGTATATAGAAAAAAGTTTCGGGGTGGGCCCGAGGCAGTTTGGGGGGGGGCCCGAAACCCCATGAGGCCGTATTTTATGCTATTTTATGTTTGTATTCAGGAAATATGTGGAAAATATCTAAAAAAATCTTAGCTTCGGGGGGGGCCCGGGCCCCCCCTTATATACGCCACTGTATGGGCCCCTAGAGGCGGCAGGGTAGTGCCGTGGTATGGTCGTCGGCTTCACATGCAGAAGGTACCAGGCACGCGTCTCTTCCTTTTCAGCGTTCAACAGCCGTCATCGAATAAGCATGCGATGCGATGCACGCAAAAAATATAAGTCGACATTGAACATCGAGAATATACGCAGGTGTAGTCCAGGAGCCGACGACACGCAGCCAGCCGAGGAACCAGGGATAATAACCCAGGAGCCTGCCATAAGTGCTATATAGTCGGAACCAGGACGGCGCCAGCATAAATCTCCTACAGTCAACCCACGACGACCACGACTGTTGCGCTGAAAAGGAAAGAAGTCAATCGTCTATAACCAAGTTCTGCTGGGACGATAGCCATCTTAGATAGATGCAAGTTTAACATGTAGCAACACCACCTTTCGGAAGGGGTGTAAAAGCGTGGGTCCACTGTGTATACTTGCTACGCAGTATAAAGATCCCTGCCCTCGACAAAGAGGTGTTAGGCAAAATTAAGTCCTCTTAGAGAAAGAAAACTTGCATCCTAAGGGGCCCGTGCATCAGTTTGATATATGATGTACGGCCAATTGGGGTTTGCGAAAAGGGCGCGCCGTATGCCTAGTCGCTAGACCAAAAATGGTCTCCCCACAACTACTACTACTACTACTATCGGCCCCTAAGCTCACACTAGGTACTATAGTTATAGTGTACGGTGTACCTGTGAGCTAATATAACTAAAAACTGTAATATATGGTATTCAACTCCAGACTAAATTACCTCTCGTTTGATACCACAGAAGCCATGTTTTGACTTGAACTCAAATTTTTGAACCCCCCCCCTTAAAAAAAAACAAAAATTAAAATGTATTTTCTTCAACTCCAGACTCAATTACCTTTCGTTTGATAGCACACATGCCATATTTTCACGTAAACTCTAAGTTTTGAAATCTACCCCCACCCTTTTTTTAAACTAAAATTTATTTTGTTTAACTCCACACTCAACTACCTTTCGTTTAATATCACACACGCCATATTTTCACATAAACTCTAATTTTTGAAATCTACCCCCACCCTTTTACTTGACTTGTGTTCGGTGGATTTTGTTCATTTTTAAATGGGACCATCTCTACCCTAGATCCATGCTAGGTACCAAATTTCATTGAAATCGGACAGGCGGTTTCTGAGTTATGCGCGTTGGTCGTTACAGACAGACAGACAGACACCACAGCAAAAAAGTTTTAAAATCATCTGAAACGCAAAGATATATAAAAATACTCTGCCAATATATGGGCCCCTAAGCTCACACTAGGTACTATAGCTATAGTGTACGTGTGAGCTAATATAACTAAAAACTGAAATATATTTTATTTAACTCCAGACTAAATTACCTTTTGTTTGATACCACACAAGCCATGTTTTGACTTAAACTCAAATTTTTAAAATCTACCCCCACCCTTAAAAAAAACAAAAAACTAAAATGTATTTTGTTAAACTCCGGACTCAATTACCTTTCGTTTGATATCACACACGCCATATTTTCACTTAAACTCTAATTTTTAAAATATACCCCCACCCTTTTTTTTTAAATAAATTAAAATGTATTTTATTTAACTGCAGACTTAATTACCTTTCGTTTGATATCACACACGCCATATTTTCACTAAACTCTAATTTTTAAAATCTACCCCCACCCTTTTATTTGGTTTCTGTTCGGTGGATTTTGTTCATTTTTAAATGGGACCATCTCGACCCAAGACCCAGCCTAGGTACCAAATTTCATTAAAATCGGCCAAGCGGTTTTTGAGTTATGCGCGTTGGTCGTTACAGACATACAGACAGACAGACAGACAGACAGACATACAGACAGACAGACAGACAGACAGACAGACGGCGCAACAAAAAAGTTTCAAAATCATCTGAAACGCAAAGATATGTAAAAATTTTTGAAATCGGAGCAACTTTTTTTTTCTCGAAAAAATTAGGCTCACCATAGCTCACACTACTATAGTATAGTATATGTGTGAGCTAATTCTTAAAATCGGAGCAACTTTTTTTTTCTCGAAAAAATTAGGATCACCATAGCTCACACTACTATAGTATAGTATGTGTGAGCTAAAAATTGGGACAAGTTTTCGCGATGAGAGGCAGAGTGATGCACACAATTGCACTTATGCAGTGGAAAGAGACAATAGCGCTCGAAAGCTTTTGGGAATGAGTGGAATGGGCATGGATAAAGAATTAGAGCCGTGAAGTGTTTGGAAGAACACGGAGATAAAGCCACTTCTGGCGAGCTCTATTGAATAAAAAGCCAAGCAAAATTAATCGTAAGCGTCAAATTTAGGTATATTTTCCAGTTTATCAAGCCATTAAGTAAGTGGTTAAGAAGTTACAATTAATTTTTTGGGTAAATCTAAAGATCTTTTGGTATCAAACATAAAAATGGGTGTATCCTGAGTTAAAATTTATTAATAGGCCAATTTCGAAAAATGAAAGTCAAAATAAAAGTGTCAAGTTTTTCCGAGGGGTAAACCGCGCTCCAAAATTGTGTACACTAATACCTCATTTTACCTCTAATACCCGAATTTGTTAAACTAATACCTCTATTACCCTCTAATACCTATAATAATACCTACTAATACCCACTAATACCTACTCGAGCCTACTAATACCCACTAATATCTCTGGAAATCCACTTTTCGCAGTTAAAAAGTTATCAGAGTGTTTTTGGTCAGCACATGTAGACGTCCCCGATCTCTCAAACCTCGAAAACGACATATTACACGATATTTTGCATCTTACCCCCCCTCCCCTTCTTACCATCACCACCAAGCTCTGGATTATAGAATAATAACAAATATACTCCGATTCAAAATAATTGAGACAATTTTTATTGACTGCTTGACAAATGTGACATTACAAATAACATTTAAATGTCAGACTTGTCAAACTCTCAGTAAATGTTGTCTCAATTTTTTTGAATTGGAGTATAGTTCATGGAAATGAGATCCCCGAACCCGCAAACCTCGAAAACGACATATTACACGATATTTTCCATCTCACCACATCCCCACCCCTTCTTACCCCCATCCCCAAAGCTACGTAATGCAGCTTTTGAACAACCTGATTAAAAATTTACATGTGAAAACAGACCCCGAAAACCGTCCTCATTGAATTTTACACCGAAAAATTAATTTTTTTGGCAGTTCAACCCACCTCTTACCCCCTACCCCTGGGCTGATTTGGCTTAAATACAATCTGAACCATTCTCCTATGGAGCTCTACCTGTGTGCCAAATTTCAAGTCGATAGTTTAATTCATTCAAAAGTTATCACGTAAACCGACAGACTTATAGACCGACAGACACAAAAAAATTTTTGCTCAAAATAGGTTTTCTACGCGTTTTGGGCCATTTTAAGACGATTTAGCCAATAAAAATTTTTCAAAATTTTTTGCCGATACTATACTTCCACATCATTTAGGACTTAAAGTAAGTAAGTAAAAATGAACGGCAGTCAAAAACCAAAAATTTATTTCGATCCCCTTGAAAAATTTAAAATTGAATTTGAAAAATCATATTACTACCTGTATTACACTATTATTGGCAACATTGTAAAAAAAATAGCAATCGTGCTGCACTCGGTCAGAGACAGTTATTTCTTCGATGACTCGGTGCTGCATGAAAATATTGGAGTTAACATAACCTAACTTTATTGCTCGCTTTATTGCTTTAGCCGTTTGCCAACTTAAATTAAAGTATTACGAAAAATGAATCATATAGACAATTATCAGTCTCACAGACATTTCTATTGAACATAACTTACTTTATTTTTTTTCACTGCCACCACAAAAAAACATAAAGTTTACCACTGAATACGCACCTCGATACGCACGGTTTTTTTCACAACAGGTGTAGGCAATGTTGCCAAATCGTTAATATTTATCTACTAATAAGGAGGTTCCCATAAAAAATGCTCATAATCTACTGTAGCATATTGATACGCGTCGAAAGGTACCAGATACTAGGTTACATTGGACTTGTTCTGTGGTAAATAGGGAAATAAGTTTGAAAAATCGTATGTTCTTTTATAATTCTAATACAGCTATTACCCAGACTAATTCCTCTAATACCCCGGCTATTACATCTAATACCCTTCTAATACCCACTAATGCCTACTAATACCCACTAATACCCTAATAATACCTCTAATACCTACTATTTCCGCTAACAATTCCCCTAATACCCAAGATTTGTACACCAAAATACCCAAGCGGTTTACCCCTCGAGTTTTTCTTTGAATTTGTGACCGGCGTTACAATATTAAGGCTTTTTGAATTTGACTCTTTTATATGTGCAATGTTTACACACTTTATAAGAAAATAAGTTTATGGTACCCCTTGAGAGAATTTTACTTGTTTCTTGTTAATTTAAAGTGTGACATTTCCTAAAATAACCCATCTTCTGTCAGGTTTCTTTGACTCATTGATCTTTCGATTGACTGTTGCCATTCCAGTTTAGGAGGCCCTTTTTCTGCGCCCTATTGGTTGCCATTTAGAACCTGCTGGCCGTACCATATCAGTTACCTTTTATTGATGTCCTCTGTTATGCGTCTCTCGATTCCCATTCTTTCTTTTATGGTCTCATTTCTTATATGATTTGTTCTAGATATTCTCATTGATCTTATTACATCCATTTCGAGACTTTCCATTTTCGATTTATATTTTGCTCTTGCGCGACAAATCTCTATTCCACACAACAACCTGCTTTTTACTATTGTTTCATATATGTTAAATTAACATTCTTTTTATCTCTCTGCTCCATAAAATAGACAAAGACATCCAATAACCTTTTTTGCTTTTACTTTTGCTTTATTTTTCCAGTTCTTTACAGTTATCAAATGTCACTTGATTAGTTTTCAATACATAAGTACTGTCTTGTCCATGTTTACTGTCAACCTCCACATATACTCTATGTCTTTTTTATCATTAGCTACAATTACTTGGTCGTGAGCAAACTGTAGTTTGTATATGATAAACAGGTCGTTAAGTTGTATTCCCATGCCGTGTACTTTACGTTTCCAGTTTTTAAGAGCTACTGCCTGTACCTTGTATACTTTCGGAAGAGCAATATGTCATTTTCGTACAGAAATCACTTTTTTTCGTATATTTTTTTCGGTATAAAACAAATCACGAAAAAAACCATGCTTAAAATCAAAAAAGTCTGTAATAAAACAACTCCCCAAAAGAAAACAATTATAGAATGCAAAATGGTTGGTTAACAACAAACCGTGAAAATAAGGTCAAGTTACATAAATACTGCATGACACACAATATTTACTAAACTCTGCCGTATTTTACGGCGCAATTGCGCAAGCGTTGATGTCATTATACGGCTAGCATTATTACTGCTAGACCTTATTACACTTTCAATTAGTCTCTAATAAGTCTCGTTATTTGTTTGAATTCAATGTTTTTTTTACATTTTTGAAAAACAGGACCGTATAATCCGAAATATATGAAAATCTATTCATAAATCCATCTGAAAGTCAATATTGGAGCGCAATGAAGGCTAGGCTTTCATATCTCCCTGTGATATTTTCGAATAACCTTCCCTTATTCGGGATATAGAGAGCGCCTCCCTATATTTTTAACTGCCTATCAAGAGAAACGACATTTTTTTTTAATTTACTATAAAAACTTCGTAACATAATTAAATTTTAAGGTATTAAATCTCCACGCCTCTGGCGGTTCGAGTTATTCACCATGATGTGCGTTCTACTACCACGCGCAATCTTGTCGGCTTTCCTTTGCTAGTTTGGCAGTGGTTTGAAGCATAGCTCATTTGAAGGAATTACGACAAACGAAAAAATTGAGCAACGTATTAATTTAAAGTAAAACTCAAAATACTCTGCCAATATATGGGCCCCTAAGCTCACACTAGGTACTATAGATATAGTGTACGTGTGAGCTAATATAACTAAAAACTGAAATATATTTTATTTAACTCCAGACTAAATTACCTTTTGTTTGATACCACACAAGCCATATTTTGACTTAAACTCAAATTTTTGAAATCTACCCCCACCCTTAAAAAAAACAAAAAACTAAAATGTATTTTGTTAAACTCCGGACTCAATTACCTTTCGTTTGATATCACACACGCCATATTTTCACTTAAACCCTAATTTTTAAAATATACCCCCCCCTTTTTCTTAAAATAAATTAAAATGTATTTTGTTTAACTGCAGACTCAATTACCTTTCGTTTGATATCACACACGCCATATTTTCACATAAACTCTAATTTTTGAAATCTACCCCCACCCTTTCATTTGGTTTCTGTTCGGTGGATTTTGTTCATTTTTAAATGGGACCATCTCGACCCAAGACCCAACCTATGTACCAAATTTCATTAAAATCGGCCGAGCGGTTTTTGAGTTATGCGCGTTGGTCGTTACAGACATACAGACAGACAGACAGACAGACAGACAGACAGACAGACATACAGACAGACAGACAGACAGACAGACGGCGCAACAAAAAAGTTTCAAAATCATCTGAAACGCAAAGATATATAAAAATTTTTGAAATCGGAGCAACTTTTTTTTTCTCGAAAAAATTAGGATCACCATAGCTCACACTACTATAGTATAGTATATGTGTGAGCTAAAAACGGCTACTGAATGCTTTCGAATGCTAAAGGATATCGATGGGGAGCAGTGTATGTCTCGTGCAATGATTTTTATGTGGCATAAAAGCTTTTTCGAGGGTCGTGAAGAAGTTAAAGATGATGAACGAGAAGTTAACGCTCTAACACATCCAAAACAGCGATGCTCATTGTTTTTCTTTTTGGTTCTTCTTATTGAAATGGCGCGTGAGGGTCAAACAGTTAAGCAACATTTATATTTGGAAGTGTTGATGTAGCTAAGGGACCGTCCAAGGAAAAAACGTCCAGATTTGTGGAAGAAGAACGCGTGGCTGCTCTACCAGGAGAATGCAGCGGTCCACAATGCCCTATCCATTAAGCACTTTTTAGCTAATAAGAAGATCCCCGTCGTTAACCACCCATCATATTCACCAGACTTGGCCCCTTGCGACTTCTATCTGTTTTCGAAAGTCAAGAAATCGTTAAAAGGAACCCGTTTTAAAATATTAGAACATGTCAAGGAAAAAACGGCAAGACTTCTTAACAGCCTCTCTTCTGATGATTTCCAAAATTGCTTCCAACATTGGAAAAAAACTCATGCAACGCTGCGTCGATAGAAAAGGGGACTACATTGATGGGGAACATCATTAAGTTGTATTAGTATTTAAATAAACTATGTTTTTTACACCAGTCTTATAATTTTATTGTCACACTTCGTATAATTATATTTTTAAAAATTTTACGAAAATTTTGAACATTTTTAAAAGATTTATAAAAAAAGTCATTTACATCAAAAGGACATTTCATAAATAAAAAAATTATAGGCCCCCTTTCAAAATGTAGCTTTTTTAAAAATCCCTTGTAGCAAACGGCTCGCTGTTAAAACATAAAATAGTGCAAATTTGACTATTTTCGTATATGGTTGTAGGTTTTTATTTTTATACGGATATTGTATTTAGGTATCTATTTAGCGTTCTTCAATCCATCTTTGGATACATGCCTCCCCAAATTTCTTCTACCCTTCTCTGTCTGTCGCCGTGTTCATCCATAATATATCCTACTTCTTTTATTTTACCAAGGTCTCCAGTTTATAATACATTTGTTCCATCGATCGTTTTTCTGTCTGAGATTATGACCGGCAAATTTTCATTTTCTTATCCATTCATTCCTTTTTCTATCTGTTAGCTTTACAATAAGTCTTTCCATTGATCTCTGGGCTTTTGTTACCTTATCCATCTTTCATTTTGTAAGTGTCTAGGTCTGAGATCCATAGGTAAGTACAGGAAGGATACATTGTATGTAAATGTAAATGTAAATGTAATCTTTATTTTCCATTTGATCATAATTTACATGATATTGGACATTGTTGGTTATACACTTTCGTTTTGAGTTTCTGAGGATATTTTTAATTTGTAGCTTAATTTATCCAATGCTGCCCAGGTCAATCTTACTCGTCTCTTGATTTCAGCTGTTTGGTTTTCTTTTTTTAGTTTAATAATAATTTGTCCCAGGTATGTATTCCTCTACTTGTTCTATTTTTAGTTGGTACCTCCCCTATATTTTTAGCTGTTCTTCTTTCTTATCTGTTATTAAGGCGATATTATCAGCATATCTTAGGTAGTTCAAGTATTGTCCGCTTACCTTGATTCCTATTTCTTCCCAATATAAGTTTTTAAAAACATCTTCTAGGTAGGGCCTGGTTAAATAGTTTAGGGAATATTGTCACCCTGTCTGACACTTATTCTTATGAGGATTGGCTTGGTTTCTTCGTAGATTTTGACAATGTTGTTGCTTGGCTATATATATATTGTCTGTGTATCTATTAAATAAAGATGCTTTTACGCACAGTGCTCAATGCTATCGAAAGCTTTTTTAAAGTCTATAAACGCAATATATAGTTGAATGTTGTATTCGCTGACTCGTTCTATTAGGATTTTCACTTTAGTTAAAATGCTGCTTTGTCTTTACTTTAAAAACTGTAGCAACCTCCATTTTCATATTATCCTTATTTGGCGTACCTAAGGCCAAACGGATTATCCCCCATAGGCATTGAAAATATATAGAATTTAGCTCAAACTCAGCTGAAACTAAGTCTCTAAAATTCTCATTTTGTTCGCACGTATGAAGTTGTTTTATGAAAATTTGATGAAATAACAAAATAAATATAAATATTGAATATTATTCTTCGATCAGATTAGAAATGTCCAAAAAATGTTAAAAATTAATAATTGCATGAACATTTTTAGAAATAGAAGGAAAATTATATATTGCAGCAAGTGGAAAAATACATTTGACTCGATCGAAGTTATTGGGATGTCATAGGATTAGGATGAACTTTTAAAAAATTACTATATTGATTTAAAATAATTAGAATATGTGAGGGACGTTATAATTTTGTGAATGAAATTTTGTGAGAAACAAAAAAATATTTAAAACAGAAAACTAGTAAAAGTTTCTTTTCACTTTTGATGGGTCATGTACTGGTGCCCTTATTTAATATTTTCACATAAATAGTAACACTTAAATACACTATAATATTGAACTACTTAAGAACACAAAGAAAAAAAATAAAGAAAAGACATTTTGTTTTATAAAAAGTCATTAATTAAATAAGGTTCTAAATTAAATAGATAACTGAAACATGCCCTTTTAAAGCTCTTGAACGATTCTATGCTTTGTATCGAATTAGGTAGTTGCTTGGATAGCTTAATAGCGGCGTAGGAAGGGCTTTTCTCATTAATTGATAATTATAATCTGTGGTTTGGGTAGATGTATATCCCTGAAACCGTTAAGTAATTATTTTCTTAGTCTTAGTCCTAAAATTATTGTGAGCTTTCGTTTTTGCACATAAAAACGTCCGCAATATGATATGGCTGCTTTGCCCCCAAAAAAGTATGCCATATTTTATGTTTGAATAAAACATGCCATAATAATACAGATCTTAGTAAATTGGATTTGTAAACAATTTACCCAGAATTTTAGGTGAATAGCTTGCAACTTCCTAGTTTTTTGTATAATTCTTTAGTGTGAGTATAGGTTTAGATCTTTGTCAAATGTAACCCCTAAAGTTTTTGTACTTGTCACAAAATTCAATTTATCACCTTCAAAAGTTATGGCTTCTGGTATTGGTATGTCAACATTAGTAACAGCTAATGCCTTGGTTTTCTCAAAAACAAGCTGGTTTTTAATACACCAATTCTTAACGTTATCTAGAACTTCAAAGAATTTTTCGTGTATATTTTCACCTTTATAAACTGGAATTTGTATTTGTATCATCACCATCAGTGTAGTTTGCATGAGAGTTTGGGTCTTTAGCAATGTCCTTTAAGTCATTCAGATATATTTTGAACAGTAGTGGACCGAGTATAGTACCTTGTAGTATTCTTGACGTAATGTAATCGATTTCTGAGACAAAATTAGAGCTAAGATGGAAAATGTTTACTTGTTGAGGCCTTTTAGTTGAGTATGATCGAAATATGTTTAAACCTTGACCTCTTATCCCATAAGTTTCCAACTTAGCCAGAAGTATATTATGGTTAACGGTATCAAACGCTTTTGATAAATTCAAAATGATGTTTTGTTGAGTTCTACGAGAGCAGACTCTGTAGACTTTTTTGAAAGAAATCCGTGTTGAAAATCATTAAATAAAGAATATTTAAGAAAAAAAGTAATCGTTTATGAATTAGATGTTCAAATAGTTTAGCAACTGGTGAAATGAACTAATGAAGCTTATAGGTGTATACCAAAGTTGTAGACCTTTTTATTGCCTATAACTTTTGTATTTAACTTAAATGTTGTAATTAATATTTTAATCTTTTTGCCCCTTTTGAAAGGGTCTCTAAGGACTGCTTGTAGTAAATATATCCTTGGATAATCTCTGGGTGAATCTGTTTTCGCCTACCATTTCTACTAACCTGAACAACACCACATCCTTTAAGGTCACCTCCTCATTTCTGTAAAGAATTTGAAAGGGTCTACAAGCACCGTAGTTGCCCAAAACTTGAGCTCTTCCGAGTCCAGTGGTGATCTCAGGGGTGGCCACTTCAACCTCTACCCCCAGTTTGGAGGTGACGCGGAGAGAACTGCGAACTTGATACATTCTGAAAAAGATAAGAAAAAGAATAGAAAAAACCCTAGCTTACTCTTCTTTAGCCATCCATACCGTAGAGGTAAATTGGAATCATAAAAAACTTTTTTATTTTCACTCAAAATAAGTTATTTTGGTCAAATAAAAATAGTCGAAAATAAAATAAACAAATCGTAATTTTGTCGATTTATTAATATTTATTTTTGTATATTTGACAAACAAACTAATTAAAACATTAAACATTTAAATTAAAAAAATCTGTATGTAGTAACTCCAGGCCTGCGTTACTCGTTTGATTGTTACAGTTACTTTTATATTAAAATAAGTATAATGTATCAAGGAGATAATGTGATAATGGCACTAACTTATTGATATCTTTCTACAATACCAATATCCAGAAGAAAAAATCGGGAGATTAAAAAGATGTAATAAAAATATTGTCCAATTTTTTTTCTTATTTGTGTTGCTGTTGTGAATCTCTTTTAACACACTTTGTTGACTATTTTGGTGGAGATTGATCCCCCTGATCTCCCCCTTCGGTACGGCCTTGCCAATATCTCATATCTTAGTTGCGAAAGATCATGGTGCTAAAATACAAAAAAAATCTAAGAAATCGATCAACCGATTGAAAAATCGGTATTGGGTCCAATTCAAATTAAGGAGATCATAGGAAAATTGCAGTATCAAGTTCGTTATTAAAAAAGTCGTTACCATATGAAAAATTAACACACGTGCTCTGCCCCCGGTAGTTAAAAGGGCGCAAGTGACGAAAGTGTGGTTCGGAAAAAACGACTTCAAAGTTTTAATTGTTTATAAGGCAGTAAGGAGTTACTGTTTTAAAAAAAAAAAAATTTAATTTTATTACAAAGGACATGATGGAAAATCCGTCGAGAACAAAAACCCAAATTCGAAAAAAAATAACTTGCAGCCTTTTAACTAACGGGGGCATTGCTGTTGTATGTTAAAATTTTGTATACGTTTTTTTTTTTTTTTTTTGAGTTTTCATTTTGTGAAAAAATTAGATATTAATTATGTTAATAGGTACTTAGTGTTTAATATAGGCATACAGAATATAAAACTTTACAAAAATATCTAGAACAGTATCACAGATATAAATAAACAAGGATATTTTCTGAAAGTCTTTAAATACCTTGTATCTCACCAGTTAGGATGTTTAGGACATGCATACATATATATGAAGTTTTTTTTTCATAATGCAAATTACATCCTTTAAAATTAACATGTTATTTAATAACAAAACCTCCATAATATCAAACACAAAAATAACACAATATGGCTTCTTTTTTTTTCCGTAAAATTTTTGTGCTGGAGCGAGGGCCGAATAAAAAAAATTGCCAGGGCCGGTTTATTTCAGCCCATCCAACCCTGGCGATACATATAGTTTTATAGCTACAGTGAATTTTTTTACAAGTTAACAAATCAGTCGAAAAATGAAATTAAACCGCGGAAATTTTTGGGCTATAATTTTTCACAACTTTCGAAGGAAATTATCTTTACAAGAATGCCTTGACGAGTTGATTTCTGTTTTCAGTAAGGAAGCACCACACCAGTTGACAGTTAGTATGGGGAATTCAAGTGTGGGCGAAATAGCCTTGCTGTGCGCATGCTCATCACGAAAGATCGACATGTGACATATCGCGAGATTGAGACTTCATTGGGGATTTCAAAACCTCAATTCAAAAAATTTTGCGTGAAGAATTAGAGGTAAGAAAATTAGTTTCCCGCTGGTTACCGCATCTGTTAGCCGAAGAACAGAAAGAAGCTAGGGTCAATTGGCGTCAGAATACTCTAGACCACTTTGAGGCAGAGAACTTATAAAACGTGTACACAGCATTGTCAGTCGTGATGAAACGTGGATTTACGTCAGTCGTCTATTTGGGTGTGCCAAGATGGAGAAAACCCAACAAAAGTCATCCGTTCTCGAAGTGTATCAAAAAAGATGGTCGCATTTGTCTCAAAAGCAGGTCATGTAGCAAAAATTCCTCTGGAAGATCAAAGGACTGCTACCACCGATTGGTACATCATCATTTGTTTATCGAAATTTATCGCTGAGCTTCGAAAAACGAACCCCAAATGACGAATCATCCTCCACCAAGACAATGCAAGTTCGCACAAAAAACCATTGAATTTTTAACCCAACAAAACGTCGAATTGTTAAACCATCCTCTATACAGTCCCGACCTAAGTCCCAACGATTTCTCTACTTTTCCAAAAATCACGAATGAACTGTGTTGTCAAATATTTCAGTCGCCAGATAAAGCAGTAGACGCCATAAAGGATACAATTTTGACAGTACCAACAAACGAGTACAATTACAGCTTTGACAATTGGTTTGAGCTTATGCAAAACTGCATTAATTTTTGTGGAGAATACTTCGATAAATAATAAAGTGTTTAAAAGTTATCTACTGTTTTATATCAGTTGTAGATGCAAACTTAAAAGAAAATTTTACGGATCGACAAAACTAAATTTCGTTTAACTTTCTTTCGTCTATTTTACTTTCGATTGTTTTATTTTTGACCAAATTACGGTTCAATATTTTTCTTCGATTATTTTACGTTTCGACAAACCCTTACACGTAGATGAGGACATTGAATTTTGGTGGAGGCTGCAAGGATATGGTATTATGGCGATTCAAATATTTTAGAAAATCATAATTCGAAAACCATAGCAGCTAGCAAAGTGAGGTTTTCAGTTAGATGAGGAATTATTATAAAATTAAAGTTCGTCAAAGACACGGTTTTTGAGATATAAAAAAAATATTTAAAAATAATAATTATGTTATGAATCAAAGCAGCTAGCGAAAAGCGGTTTTCAAAATTAGATTGAGAATTAAATTTTCAATAGAATTTATCATAGCGTCAAAGTTTATCCCAATTTTTGAAAAAAAAATCGTCTATCACTAAAAATAAAGGTACCTCAACACCAGAACGACTGGGTCTCATGGATAGCTGTACGTGCCTACTGGCTCCCATTTTTAAATTTGTCTTTTTATTTGGTTGGTTACCTAATTTTTAGTTAGTTACACAAATTTCAAACAAAATACAAAAATAAAATGAAGTGAATATCGTTTAAAACACACGCATCCCTGATGTTTCGAGTATAGTCGCGAGCAAAACATGCAGTAATTTACAGGCTTACCCTCTTTGAAAAAGATCGACATTGTAGAATTTGTAGAGCTCGACTGAGAATTCAATGGTGGATTGCAGCTCGCTCATACTATGACCGGATCACCCTGTAGAGACGGTTTCCCCGGTCATTCCTGCAAAAAAAATATAAAATGTATTTTTTAAATTTTGTTTTGTATTTCAGGAATAAAAAGTGACACCCCTACCCCTAAAATAAGGGATAAAAACACACCTAAAGGGCAAAAAATCTTAATCGTGTAAAGAGTTGTCTAATATTTGACAAATTATTTTTTGGTTTATTGCTAAGTAATATGTGGTTTATTCTAGAGATTTTACCCGAGAAGAGCATTGCTCTTCTTGGATTTTACTTTAAAAATTAAATAGACCTTTTGACGTGAGGTTTTGAAATTGGAGGAAAAGTCTCGATGAAACTGTAGAGGATATTATTTCTGCGTTTATATGGAAATTGAATTCGATTTTAATATGTTTGGAAAATATGTATGTTTTCATGGTACTCGAAATCGACATAAAAACAGTTTTTATTTACCAGCTGTTATAAGAATGTCAAAATTATCTTCTAATGTCTGTAATGTAATTATTTGTTTTTTGATTGTTACTTTCCAGGATTCGAAGTTTTTTAAAAGGTAATAACTTTATATTTTATATCTTCTCCAATTTGCCTCTGATTGAATATAGATTAAATTAAAATCGTTTTCAGTATTACAAAGAGGAGAGTTAATAATTAAATGAAATTATTTGCAAAACGAAGTCAATTCCCAATTAAAACGTAGCAAATATTACAACTAAACTTGGCTCTCGACAAAAGAAAAATGGAAACTTTCGACAAGTTTCAACACGGCTCTACGGGCTTCGAGAAATTAAAATGTCAACCAAGGGAACATGAAGTAACTTTCAGAAACCTCTGTGTGACAGACAACATACGCGGCAGGAATTTTGTGCCGAGACAAATTATTTGTTTCCAAACAGTGGCTGTTTTTCCATAAGTGTATATGCGCACGTGCACTCCCATATATCATTTAAAAAAATAATAAAATTTTATCATTCTTTAATTAATAATTTCATCATAAAGTATCAATAAACCCCAAAAAAAATTCACCAAAGTATGTGTTTGTATTCGTGTTCAAACGAGGATGCGGTGGATGCGTATGCCGGCTGCCGCCGCGCTTAACTAGACCCAAGTTCTGTGCACCGTAGATGTTATTTCGCGAATAACGAATTACGAAATATAGAAAATGTGGACGACATGTCCCTATAGAATTTTACAGTTCACAGATTCTGGATCTTACTTCAGTTAGTGCTCTTTTGAATAAATTGCGGCGGTCGATGCCGCCCGCACCCCTGTAATGCCATCCGCGTCAACGGTTACCGTTGTCTGTTAAAGCTAGCTCATGTGCACCTTAAATTACTGACCTGAGACAACTTGGCGTTATCGGTCGGGCCGTATTGTTTTTATTTCGATAATTTCGTAGTTACGAGATTGGCGGAAGTTTCTCATAGCATAAGCGTGCAATATTTAAGTACAGACGCTTTCATTTTCATTACAAACGTGTTTGTGTAATATAAAAACTAGGTATAAAACATTTATTATTTATAAAAACAATATTAGATAATATGATATAATGGCCTACTCGATGGCCCAAAAAGTTGAGCGTGGCACTCAAAAAAAAAATTCTCCTAGCTGCAGTCTTTTTTTTGGGTGTTCCCACTCAAAGTTTTACACCACGCGCCGCCACTGTTTTCAAACCCAGTGGAAGGCAGGCACTTTCTATATAATGTATTGTACGGAAATTGTGACTTTACAGGCAGGATCTTTTGAAAACTTTCCGGCCTCAATAGGCAGGGAACGGTAATGATCCAAGAGACCGAAAATAGTATATTACATATCTAGTGAAAAAAGTGAGATATTTATGTACTTCACACCAGTGTGAAAGTTTTGGCGCGAAGCGCTAGCCGAGCACGGAAATCACATGAATGTAGGAAGGTCACTTTCTAACGAGTTGTGTACGCTATTTTTCCTACGACCACAAGATATTAAGACAAATTTCCTTGTTATTTTTTTAAATCATTTTTTGGTATTTTCGTCCTTAAATGTATTTTCTTCTCTTGAGAGGGGAATATGATTGTAGAAACAGTGGCGTTTGACATTGACATTGGCATTGACGAGGTTATACTGCCCTCGTTATGAAGAATGCAGTAACTTATTACGGTGTAGAATGATGTTCCTCATCGAATGGCAAAAACAAAATTTGAAAAAAAAATTTTTTTATTAAAAAAACGCATAACAAATATGCAGTAACTGCAAAACGTCACGGTCTTCTAGCCGATAACGCAGCAACTAGATAATGCGCTGCGTTCTTTTCTAGCAAAAAGGGTAAAACTAGTCAAGAATGCAGTATTTGCGAGTCGGTCAACAAATACTGTGCTCTTGAGTAGAAAGTTAGCACAAGTATTCTTGTTGATTCAAAGCTTCATGAAATACTTGTCAAAAACGCAATCGCTTCGATAAAATGTACATTTTTTTTCAAAATTTAATGAAACCTAGACAAACACACTTTTTTTATGATTTCTCATCATCCTACAAAAAAAATGTCAAAAATATGCATTTGGATAGAAATAGAGCAAAAAAACGTTTTTTGCGTTTTTCTCAAAACTAGGGTTTTGTAATTTACTGCGTTCTACATAAGGAAGGCAGTATAGGTCTTCAAGTTATTTTCCGCTCTAGGGATGAAAATGTTTTGGTCTCTAGGGACGAAAAAAAAAATCAATAGGCGTTTGAAATATGCACCTTTCTTAAACAAAAAAAAATTACAGCAAAATACGCTATTTTTGTATTTGGTCGAAGGAAAAGTTTTTTTTTATTCCTGAAATGTATCTAACGACTCATGACTGACTTACTGAAAATTAAACTTTTCTTTGAGTGTCTGCAGAAAAGCTATTTTGTGACATAAAGGTCTTTGACACTCAAAGGCAACTTCAAAGGAAAGAGAATTTCCAAGAAAGTGGCTGGGTTTCCTTCCTAAGACAATATTTGAAGAAAATTTATGGAAAAAATCGTTTAGGTGGAAAATTCCCTCTCGAACGAGGTTAATGCTTCATATTATCAACAAAAAGATATCTTACCTACCTATATATAGGGTGTAAGGGAAAGTCAAAAGAAGAAAAAAATCTTATAATTTTTTGGATCAAACCTTTTTGTTTAAAATTACAACAGACAATCGACATTTAGGGAATTGTGCATTGCAATAAAAGTAATAATTAGTGTTAAAATTATAAAAAAGTATAAAAAATGCTCAAAAAACATTTTTTATTCAACAAATTAATTTTTGTTTAGTTAAATTTAGAGTAATATTTCTGTTTTCTTTAATTATTACTAAGGGGGTCTTAGATATGTATAAAAACCTGTCTCAAAGTTTTTTCGTAAATATGATAGCTTATAAAAATACTCTGCCAATATATGGGCCCCTAAGCTCACACTAGGTACTATAGTTATAGTGTACGTGTGAGCTACTATAACTAAAAACTTAAATATATTTTATTTAACTCCAGACTAAATTACCTTTTGTTTGATACCACACAAGCCATGTTTTGACTTAAACTCAAATTTTTGAAATCTACCCCCACCCTTAAAAAAAACAAAAAACTAAAATGTATTTTGTTAAACTCCGGACTCAATTACCTTTCGTTTGATATCACACACGCCATATTTTCACTTAAACTCTAATTTTTAAAATATACCCCCACCCTTTTTTTTTAAATAAATTAAAATGTATTTTGTTTAACTGCAGACTCAATTACCTTTCGTTTAATATCACACACGCCATATTTTCACATAAACTCTAATTTTTGAAATCTACCCCCACCCTTTTATTTGGTTTCTGTTCGGTGGATTTTGTTCATTTTTAAATGGGACCATCTCGACCCAAGACCCAGCCTAGGTACCAAATTTCATTAAAATCGGCCAAGCGGTTTTTGAGTTATGCGCGTTGGTCGTTACAGACATACAGACAGACAGACAGACATACAGACAGACAGACAGACAGACAGACGGCGCAACAAAAAAGTTTCAAAATCATCTGAAACGCAAAGATATATAAAAATTTTTGAAATCGGTGCAACTTTTTTTTTCTCGAAAAAATTAGGATCACCATAGCTCACACTACTATAGTATAGTATATGTGTGAGCTAATACAATAATTATATTAGAATTATTCAGGAAAATTGTGAAATTGATACCTGTCGCAAGGGTTATTTGGACATATATTTGTTTTGGAAAGACGCATTAAAACATTTTTTAAGAATAAAGAATCACAAAATTATGCCGCATTGTTATTTATGGGAAACAATTAAATATAGTGATTGCAAAGTCAATTGAACAAAGATAAAAGCCGACCATCGGCATATCCTTTATAGATATACTCATGAAAATTATTTCATTTAATTATGGCGTAAACTAGAGAAATAAAAATAGATAATAAAACTTTCTATTCCAGGAACGACACTTTTATTTTCTAACTCTGCATACTGCCGACTAAAGAGGTCCCGAAAGGAACACCCGAAAGCAATTAAAAGCGCATTTCAAAAAAATCTGCTAATCAGGTGCCGTCCATCCACCTGGGCTCGGTCGGTCGGAAAACAAATACTTTGTGGTAGGACCGAAAAGAGCCGCGGCTCTTCTCTGTCGGTAGGATTGAAATTATACCAGGAAGATTTTATATGAATTTGGATAACTTTTGAAGGGCAGAATCAAGCAAAATTTCATGAAATCGATAGAACCCCGTATTGGGAGGTTAGTCAATTGATTTTGCATAGAGCATAACTCCATTATTCCCCTACCTCATTTTTGTTACGCCAGTGTTTTTTAACTGAGCCCTGACCTAATCGAACTAAAAGCCCGTGGAATTTCCGGGGTGCATAAAATATTGAAAACTGTGGAAATAGAATTCCACCGGGTCCTATTTTTCCTATTTTATGTGTGCAAAAATATCGGCCTCCATCTCAAGTGCATACAGAACCGAAAAACTCTAACTATACAGGGTGGTCATTATATTATTTTTTACGTGGAAACTGGGAAGGCTAAGCCCACCAGTTTATAAGAGTTCCAAAGATAAACATTTTATTTTTACCTTTTACCCATTTGGGTGTATTTTAACCTGTATTAGCAATATCGTCGTGACGTCTGCGTGTGTGTGCGTGTATTCTGTCCGGCACACGTTGTTGTTATTTTTGCAATCCAGCTTGTTTCTTTTTTTTATGTATAAAGGCGGGCTCAAACGTCTCGTGTACTTGGCAAATACACAATTATTTGCGTCCTTTGCAAATATACGAGCTTTGCGAATTGCGATAGCAAGCAGGGCGCTCACACGACGTGTACAATTTACAAGTACAGACAAGTATTTTATTGGCAAGTGTACGAATAATCGTGAGCCCTTTGTCTAGGCCCATTTTTACCGACCACAAATGGAAAACCAACGAGTGACAAATAATTGTACAAGTAACCCACTCACACGACATGGCAAGTATACGCAAGTAACAATTATTCGCCAAGTAATCGAGTCGTTTGATCTTGGCTTTAAGGATATGAATGCAATTTATGACTGTTTATGCATTGATAGATAATATATGTGAGATTTTCCAGCAGTTTCTCTGATCCATATTTAAGCAGGTCCGGATTTAAGCTTTTTAATTCCATTAATGCGAACGACAGTTTTTTGACAGTTTAAAATTGAAATATTGCTTATTCATTTAACAGAGCATCGCATCAATATGCGGTTATATAGTGGAACTAGTGTTGTAAAGTTTCCAGAAATATATTTTCGGAAATATTTCCTGAAACTTTGGAAATATTGGAAATATATAAAATATTTAAAAAAATAAGAAAAAAGCAAATATTTATTTATAAAATCAGAACAAAACACCGAAAAACGCAGAAGGCTTATACATGAACACAAATCAGGAGTTATTCTTCAAACAAATATAAATAAGGTCAAATTTGTACAACAAAAATCTCATTCTTGAAACACAACACTATTCACTAGTCAAGCAAGAGGCATATCTTTATCGCTGTCATCAGCATGACACTCAATAACATTGTCTTGCCAGTGTACTTCCTCAAAATCTTCAATAGTATCGGAAATAAAAATTGTTCTAAAGTAAGTTTAATGTTTATAAGGGCCTATCCTTAAATTACGTAATGCTCAAGGGGTGGTTTTGGCCTTGCGTTACTCTCCCCACATAGCACAAATCCAAACAACGTTAAAAAAAGTTTAATAGGTCGCTTTTTAACGTTATTTTTAACACCACGTTAAAATCACACCGAAATAACGTGGTTTTGAAAATAACGGTAAAAAGCGACCTATTAAATTTAAAAAAGTGTGTGGTTTTAACGGTGTTTTGATTTGTACTATGTGGGTCAATGTTATTTTAATGTGTTTTTCTTGAAAATGGGTTGGGTCAAAAATCCTGAATTTTTGCGTTGCGTAATTTAAGAACGCTCCCTAAGGTTACAAAATATAAAAGATAATATTTTTTTAAATATTTCCAATATTTCCGAGACACGTTCGGAAATTTCCAATATTTCCATTTCCATGGAAATATTTCCAACGGATATTTACATCACTAAGTGGAACATGTTTTTCTCAATAATATCAATATGTTATTTCTAAAAACTTTCGTTTCTGAGATATTTACAAGTAATGCTGATTTAGTGTGGAATTCACTTGGAGGCTAGGAAGGTATCAGATTCTTCATGCTTCCATACATTTTTCTTGAAAATCTTTGAAATTGTTCAGAACTTTTGGACAGTTTTAAACCTTCTTACAAAATTTACAAATTTGGGAAAATTTTGACAAATTTTGAATTTTATGAGCATGAGTGGGCCATTACAGTCGTGTTAAGACCCTCTTGAAACTAGTATTATTTGTTGTAGCAAAATAAAGGGTCTTTCGAAAAATTACTAGGGGTATTTTTTTACCTACTTGGGAGTTTTATGAATTGAAATGTTTAGCAAAATAGTTTTTACGGTTATATTACTCATTTAAACATATTAATGTGTAGGTTTGTTTTTGCACTAAAAATCAATGTTTTTAACTTTATACAATTTAAGTAACTAAAATACCGAAATAAGCAATAAAGTTTTGTTTATTGCAGAAGAGTATTTTTACTGAACCTTTCCAATGAGGAATCACTCTGTATTCGTTTTGCACTGACCGCACATACATGTATCAAAATGGATTTTCGCGGCTAAAACAATTGGTTTTCAATTTGAGTTTTTATTGTTTGGGTTGGGTTTGAATACACAAAATGGAAATTGGCTAAAATAAGGCTTAATTTCAGAATGATTTTTTAATGATTTGAATAATCGTGTAACGCAAAAAAAATAGATTAGAGTAGAAGCTATACTGACCACGAAGACTCTGCTTAGAAAAAGAAAAACTAATTTAGCAGGTATTTAGATAAGAATAGAAACAGCTTCCCCTCTTCATCCCTCTCGAGTCAATGTGGTCTATGATTCAGTTACTCGGAGATTTTCGAAGAGGATTTTTCATTTATTGCCACATCCTACAAATAAAATTGATTTTCTACATTGCTGTTATCATGGTATAGCCGATACAACAGCTTAGAAAAAGTTATTATCAAAATGGTTAATTATTTTTAAAATGGTAGTTTTGCAAGGAATATCACGGTCCTCATACTTAGCAATAAACAAATTTATTACATCCCGAGCGGAGTTTCCTGCAAAACGCCATTTTAACTTTTGAACCTTTTCATCGATAGTAAATTTTAACGCCGTCATAATGCCCGAGAAAGTAATTACCAAGGTTTATAAAAACGCAATAATTCTTACCTCCTCACTTCGCAGATTTAAAAAAAAAGACAATCTCAACAAGACAGATCCTCGTTGGATTTCCCCTGATATCCCTAGTTAGCTCTTGTCTACCTGCCTATAATTTCTCCTCTGGTGTTCCCCCTCTTCTTTAACTTTTAGTTCACGGACCATCGCGTGTTCCTAAGATCATGATGATTTACGTTTCCGTGCTCATTTCACGTCGGCGCGGTTTTGTAATAGACACGGAAATGTTACATTATATTTGGGTTCAAATACGTGTTGATTTTAAGAGTTTTGATCTCGAAATGAGCACGGATCTGTAAGAGAACATCGCTCATTAAACTATTACAAAAGCGTATTCAACTGTCAGGTTAAAACGCTAACATAACGAAAGCTAATCAATCAAATCTAACCGAACCGAACTAAAGCAAACTGAACCAATAATTTTTTTCAAAAAAAAACTTTTCTGACTTCCTACCCGGGATCCTAGAGGATGTGAATCCGAACCGAATTGAACCAAACCGAACCGAACCGAACCAAAGCAAACTGAACCAACCATTAAAAAAAAAACCTTCCTGACTTCTTGCCCGGGATCCTAGAGGGTGTGAATATTGTTGTAGTTTAGTTTGGTTAGGTTAGGTTTGGTTCGGTTTAGTTAGGATCGGTTCGGTTCGGATTCACATCCTCTAGGATCCCGGTAGGAACTCAGGAAAGTTTTTTTTTAATTATTGGTTCAGTTTGCTTTGGTTCGGTTCGGTTAGATTTGATTGATTAGCTTTCGTTAGGTTAAGTTTTTGAAACATTCTATTTTCATGTGGTTAGAAATCAAGTGAAAAATCATTTAAATCATTAAAATTTATTAATAACAGAACAACATCTGTCTTCGTAGTTGCCGGTGTAAGACAATGAACACTGAACTTGGCAGGTATAGTTAATGGAAGAGTATCCTTCAAACTTCAAAGAATTTCAAAATCTTGAGTAATATTAACAAATACTTTTAAACTGCTCCATAATTTTCATATTAACAAACATATAACCTCAAAATCAAACTAATAAACAACGTGAATCCAATTAAACTTTCAAATGTGCACTAATAAGTAAACCTCTGCGCTGCGTAATTCAATACAAATCAGTGCCTTGTTCGAGCCTCGGCGCCTTAAAATCAACACGCATTTGTAACCAAATATGTGGCAACATTTCCGTGTCTATTTCAAAACAGCACTGCCGTGAAATCAGCACGGAGACGTAAATACGCGATCGGGATTCACCCTTATGTTTTTATTTTTATCTAAACACCTGCTAATGGTATATGCAGATTTATGTTTTGATGACAAGTTCCTCTGATTTTATGAATTAAAAGAGTACTTTTTATCGCTAGGGACTCATTGTTTTTACTTTTTAGCCCTGATCTATCCCTTTTTATCACAGATTTTTACTGTTTATCCTTGATCTGTTACTTTTCATCCCGGAGACAAAATGTTAAATTTTAATTCCTAAAAGGAGTTACAAAAAGTGCACTTTTTAAAAGAATATGTAATGTAAATTAAATCGATTTTTGGTATCAAAGCAAAGATTTTATATCTTTTATCAAAAGAATTTAAAATATTATTTAAAAAAAAATTTTTTTTTTTACATTTTTCTTTATTTTTATTAAATTTTGTATTTATTTACCGATTCATAAAATTAAAAGTAAGTTAAGAGCCCCATATAGGAAATAAAAGGATTTTTTTTATAATGGCACTGGCAATCAACGTCGCATAAAACAAGCATTGAAAATTAAAAGTAACCTTTTCCCCTAAAATCTACCTATAAAGGCTTTTCATTTCTGATTAGAGCAACATCATTAATGCAAAATTCGATTCAGAATTTAACTCTTTTGAAGTGCTTCGAAACAGAAAAAAAAGCTTGTGTACTTTCGACTAACAAAACTTCCCTTTGTCCCACTAGCCCCCTTTGTTTGCTTTTTCGCATTTTCCACTTTGCCTCCTTTTCTATTCATCAGGCCCTGCTTTTTTGTGTAGTTTCCGTTTCTCAGCTTTTCATCTGGGCCATCTGCGCTCAGCAGGGCCGCCCTCGGTAGTCCACAGTACACCGGGCTATTTTTTAAGTTATAAGCAACAGGCTGATATTTTATAAATAGGTACATCTTGTTGAGACCAACTTTTTCTCTGCGAAAATTCTTGACAGGTATTCCCAAATACGTTAGAGCATAAATATGGGGCATACCCATGCATTCTCACACGCGATGCTTGAAGTCAGGACCCCTATTTAATTCTTAATGTTCCTTTTCGGGTAGGCAGGATTTCGGTTACCGCGCATGCGTCAGATATATTGGTTTTGGAACATACTCCCTAACGTCACTAAATTATTTGACAATTGTCAAATGTTTAGGGTTATGTCTATTATTTTTTTCTAAAAACTAGTTGATCGGGTGAAAATGTATCAAATTGTGGATTAAAATTGTAGTTTTTCTAAAGCTAATTGTGCAGATTTACTGTGGACTCCATGAAGAGTTAGTTTAATGGTATCTATAAACCAGTCTTAACTTTATTAACAAATTATAAAGAAAAATACAAGTAGTTACCTATGGAATGGCACTCCCTTACTTCTCCGGTCATTTTTCCATTTTTCACAGAAAAAAACATAATTTCACACGACAAACGCAAAACACCGCAAAATGTCAATATGGCCTCCACGCACACAGCAGCTGTGTGTCTACATGGCAAAAGACATGCATGCGCACTTGAAAATGCGCTTTCGCGAATTTAAATTTGCAATTGTTTCCAAAGCCAGCTATGAGTGTTTCACTTTTCGATTCTTTGAACATGTATTTATGCTAGACACCACGACCATGTCGAGAGGGTGGTATGCTAGAACGTATTTGGCTACTACTAACACAATGCGCAGTCGCCAATTGTCAATTTAGGGTCTGCAAGAAATTCATTAATTTAAATTTTTTGTCTAAATCTAAAGATTTTATGATATGAAAACATGAAAAAACGTTTGTCCTACAAATTACATATAAAAAAAATAGATCTGTGTACAGCGTGATTCGGTTATGAACTTACACTTCAAAAAACATTTTTGGTATTGCATGTAAAAATTGGAAATAAAAAGTGTTCAAAAAGGGACATTGTTTAGCTCATTTTAAGCTATACCTGTCAAATATGACATTTATAACCTAATAACGTAATATTATTTTTTTAAAACGCCCTATATATTAAATAACAAATAAAGAATAATAAATGCTGTCAATCGTAGAATCTGTAAAACAATGGTTAAAACAAAAATAGATTTTTTGAGAACCACTACACCCATGGGCGTAGTCAGGGTGGGGCAGGGTGGTTTCACTTGCCCCACCCTGGCTTGTCACCTGCCCCATCCTGGCTTTAGCTCATTTAGTAATAAATATTTGATTGTACATTTTTTTGCTTTTTTGCCCCACCCTGAGCGAGACCCTGACTACGCCCATGACTACACCGATTTTACTAATTTGTACCTCGTTGTGTGGGGGAAAAGTAGTATTTTTCTATAAATTAAAACATTTTTGGAAAATAAGAATAAACACGCCATTTTGAAGAATCAAGTTTGATTCTGTCCGCCATCTTAAATTTTAAGATGGCGATAAACTTAGATCTTAATCTTTAAAAAGCAATCAATTCTCACCAGGATGTTTTTTTTTTCATTAAAATCGGTTCAGTAGTAATGAATTTATAAGGAAATAAATGCAGACATGATTGGCAAGGCAATTGTGTAATGCAAAACAATGGTTGAAACAAAATAATTTCTTTTTAGGACCACTAAACCGATTTTGCTAATTTGTACCTTGTTGTGAGTGGCAAGAGTACAGCTTTTTCAACAATTAAAAAAAATATTGAAACATGTTCGTAACACAAGAATAAACGAGTATCTGTGAATGGTACATTTTAATTTCGTTCGACATCTTGGATTTTGAGATGGTGGATAAAAAATATATTTAGTACAAAACTCTGATTAATTCTCTGCCAAGTGCCGGTTGTCCTATTAATATCGATTGTAAAGTTCAAAAGTTATAATGACAAAAAATTGGCCGGTTTAAAATAATCATCGAGGTAGAATGATAATAATAAACACGCCATTTTGAAGAATCAAGTTTGATTCTGTCCGCCATCTTAAATTTTAAGATGGCGATAAACTTAGATCTTGATCATTAAAAAGCAATCAATTCTTACTAGGATGTTTTTTTTTCATTAAAATCGGTTCAGTAGTAATGAATTTATAAGGAAATAAATGCAGACATGATTGGCAAGGCAATTGTATAATATGCAAAACAATGGTTGAACAAAATAATTTCTTTTTAGAACCACTAAACCGATTTTGCTAATTTGTACCTTGCTATGCGTGGCAAGAATACAGTTTTTCAATAATTAAAAAAAATATATTAAAACATGTTCGTAACACAAGAATAAACGAGCATCTTTGAATGGTACATTTTAATTTCGTTCGACATCTTGGATTTTGAGACGGCGGACAAAAAATATATTTAGTCCAAAACTCTGATTAATTCTCTGCCAAGTGCCGGTTGTCCTATTAAAATCGATTGTAAAGTTCAAAAGTTATAATGAAAAAAATATTGGCCGGTTTTTTTTCAAAAAAAAAAAAAATTGCATGTGCCTGTGTGAAACTTATTTCGTAGATCCAACTTAATTATATTACTCTCAATGATTTTAGCTTTATTGGATCTTTGCACCCCGGGCAGTCGACCTGAGTGTCCTGACCTAGAGTCGGCCCTGGGCTTAGATTTCCCTGCGAGTTGTAACTTTTCAACAGGGTCGCTAGGGTAATTTATCAAGTTTCACTTTGCCTTGACGGGCAATAGTTCATGTGTAGTGTATTTTACCTACCTATATATACAGGGCGTTCCAGATAAAATGAAATACATGGAAATTTCGAAAACGGTTTCTGAAACAAAGTTAAAGGTCTAGAAATAATTCGATAAAGTCATTTGATTGGCCGTTGACGCTAGAGGCGCGTATTAATTTGAGGCAGAATTTAGGAAGTTATTTTCTTAGTTTTGAATTTTTTTTCATGGTAGATTATACTATATTGTCATAAAGAAAATTATTTTGGCTTTTGTTTACAATCTCGAAAGCTTCGCCAGAAGAGCTCTAAGATCCAGTCTAAAAAATATTTAATAATTTAATCAAATCAAATCAAATCAAGCTTTATTGTCTTATATAAAGTATAAAACTTTGTAGACAAAGCAAATACATAACTAATAATAATAATAGAAAAAATCATTTAAAAAATATAAAATATATAAATCCATCCAATAAGTGGTTTAATTATGTTGTTTGATTATATATATATATATATATATATATATATATATATATATATATATATATATATATATATATATTTTAATTTACTTGTTTTTTTAAAAATAATAATTGAGAATTTTAAGTTTAAAATTATTCCTTAATTGTAACTCTGATCAAGAAATTCGTTAATTGAATAAAAAGCTTTAGTGATAAGAAAATCCTTGCACTTATTTCTAAATATGTTATAGTTGTTGCGTAATTGAGGGGTAGAGCGGCGGGACTGTAAGCGCGCTGGTCGTTTTATAAAATCTGGGTGCAAAAATCCTTAAAAGGACGATGTAAAAATATTAATTTTTCCGAGCCACACAAAGACAATATAGAGGATTGGCACTCACCTCTTCAGTTGTTTCCGTCGTCCAGAGGAGCTCCTCTCGCTGGCCCAGTCGTTGCAGTCGATCCACACTAGAATCACTTGTTTGTGTAATGGTTTAGTTTGATTTTCTAAGAATGTTATTGGATTTTTTGGTTAATAGAATTTATCACCATGCTGCGTGGTGATCTCGATAGAATACGACAGACGAATTCTTTTTGGTTACGCCTTTTTGCGCAGATTCATTTTTCGTAGATGGCGCTGGCGTTTTGCTTGTGCCAATCAAATTGAAATTGTGTGGGTTTTCCGAATACGGGAATTTGGCGCAAAATTTGAATTTAAAATTAAAGTTGCGCGAACATTTTCCGCCCACTTAAAACGAAGTTTTACATTGAGATTAAGTTGAATAAACAAATGGCTATAAAAAAAAATATAAGTTAATTCAAAACCTTAAAGGGTAGGTAATTGAAATCCGTTTTAGGTTTATAGATTAAAAGGGGAAAAAAAATGCAAAAAATATATATATATATATATATTCTAGATAACGACACACGAAACAAAAAGAAGTTGCTTGGGAGTTTAGTGCGCATCTAAAGGTAGTGGGCACAACTTGACCACGGGACGAGTGAAAAGTCCGTGTTGTGTTTTAACAGTAGCAACTCGAATGTGATTATCCCGACCAGAATGTACAGATACTATTCTACCCAGCAACCAGTGTAATGGCGGCCTAGTTTCATCCTTAATTAATACAAGCGTATCTAGCTTGATTTCAACCGAAGGGTCCGACCACTTAGAACGCTGTTGTAAAGTATTTAAATACTCGAGTTTCCAACGCTTCCAGAAATCGGCATGAATTCGTTGGATAAGTTGCCAACGCTTAAGGGTATTAACTTTAAGGGTAGAAAGGTCAGGATCAGGACACGAATTAAGGGGTTCCATTGTGAGGAAATGACCCGGAGTCAAAGACGTAAGATCGTTTGGGTCAGAGCTTTGCTCACAAAGGGGTCGAGAATTGAGTAATGCCTCTATTTGGGCGAGGAGAGTATAGAGCTCTTCGAAGGTTAGTATCTGGTCACCGATGACCCGATACAAATGTGTTTTTATAGATTTGACTCCTGCTTCTGCTAGACCATTTAGGTGGGGGGCTCCCGGACTATTAAGACACCATTTGATTTTTAAGCTTTCAGAAGCTAATTTCGAAAGATTATGGAGCTCCTTAATAGCCCCAACAAAGTTTGAGCCTCTATCACTTGTGATTTGGACACAAGTGCCACGTCTAGCGACAAAGCGTCGTAAAGCAGCGATGCACGCCTCTGTGGTTAAATCCGAAACAAGCTCGATATGGATTGCCTTGACAGAAGTATCGACAAAGACTGCGATATATGATTTACCAACTTGTGCTCCACGACGTCTCTGACCTACAAAGGTTTTGATTGGGCCTGCATAGTCTAAGCAAACGTGTGAAAAACATTTTAATTGTGACGTTCTAAAAGAAGGTAAATCCGACATGTACGGAGTATACGGTTTTGGTTTTAAGCGAAAGCAGGGAATACATTGCAATAAAACCCTCTGAATAGCTCGACGTGATGACATAATCCAAAACTTTTGACGAATTAAGTATTGGACTGTGTTTATTCCGGGATGTAAATTTTCGTTATGAGTTTGAATAATGACCAATTGGGTTAATCTATGAGATTTCGGCAATAATAAGGGATGTTTTGCCTCAAAGGAGAGTTGAGAATGCCGTAAGCGTCCGCCCACTCTAAGGAAACCCAATTCGTCCAAAAAGGGCGCGAGTTTGCGAAACGGCTTAGGTAATAGCTGAGTATTTTGAATTTTTTGAATGATATCCGAAAAACACTCTTCTTGGACCCTTTTAACTAAAACAAGTAGAGCCTTGTGTAGTTCAAAAGCGGAAAAAACGCCGGATAAAGGGTCAACTGAGGTTTTTCGATTGTGAATAAGTCTTAGAAAATGACAAATGATTTTTTGAATGGTATTTAAATTGGATATTTTATCGATTAATCTATCAAAAAAGTTTTGATTTTGAATTTCTGCCGTCAGCACCACTGAATTTTCCGGTTTTTCTTCTTTGAGAACCTCGTCTGGAACTCCCAAAGAACGTTCATTTATAAACCTTTGAATTTGCCACTCCGTAGTGGGCAAGGTAATCCATGGAGGGCCGTGAAACCAAAGAGGGTGATTTATTAAGTTATTGGGCGACAACCCTCTGCTAGCGCAGTCGGCAGGGTTCTCGAGTGAAGTAATGTGATACCATGGGACTTCGGGGATTGTTTCTTGAATACGACTTACGCGGTTTGCCACAAAGGTCTTCCACTTGTGAGGTGAAGATGTGACCCAATGAAGCGTGACCTGTGAGTCCGAGAACGCAAGAATTTCATCGATTACGAGTAATGATGAATAGGTGCGAATAACTAGTTCGAGTAAATCAGCTAATAGAGTAGCTCCAAGTAGTTCCAAACGTGGGATTGAAATAGTGTGTAAGGGAGCAACCCTTGACTTGCCCATGACTAGAGCAGTTTTGATAATTTTATTTGGTAATTCGACGCGAACGTATACGCAAGAAGCGTATCCTAGCTCGGATGCATCGCAGAAACCTAGCAATTGACATCGTTGAATATTATTCGAAAAAATATGTCTAGGTATACAAAGATTCGAAAGAGTGGTTAATTGATTATTGAATTGATTCCAAAGAGTTTTGATTGGATCGGGGGGTATTTCATCCCAATCAGTTTTGCATAATCAAAGTTTTTGCATAATCACTTTGGCTAAAAATGAAACAGGCGATAAGAAACCTATAGGATCCCAAATTTTAGCGATAGCCGATAAAATATTCCTTTTGGTGCAAGGTTTTTCACAAGGGGTACAAGAATAGGTAAAAGTATCTGTAGAAGGGTGCCACTGAAGGCCCAACACCTTAATCGATGTTGAAGAATCGTCTTCAAAGGTAACAGGGATCTGACAATCAGCGGGCGACAAATGTGAAAGAAGTTTCGGATTATTTGATGCCCATTTTCTTAATTCAAATTTTCCCAATTTGAGCAACGCTATGAGATCGTTTTGAAGTGATAAAGCACCTTCTAGAGAGTTAGCTCCACAGCAAATATCGTCCATAAAAATGTTATTCAAAAGGACCTGAGATGCTTCAGGATAATTCTTAGCCTCCAGGATGGCTAGTTCTCTAAGAGTTCTAATAGCTAAATAGGGACTTGAACTAACACCAAACGTCACTGTATTAAGCCTGTATTCCTGCAGGGGTTCATTGGGATCAAATCGCCAAAGTAGCCTTTGGTAGTCCCGATGAATTGGATTAATTTGAATTTGTAAAAAGTGTTGTTTTATATCAGTCAAAAATACGATAGAATAAAATCTGAATTTTAATAGAATTTCGGAAATATCGGCTTGTAATTTTGGTCCTATTAAAAGAGTTTCGTTCATGCTTAGGCCTTTCGAACCCTTAATCGAGGGGTTAAAAACCACCCGGAGTTTAGTCGTTGATTTGTCAAGACGAAGGACTCCGTGATGTGGTAAATAAGAACATAACTGAGGTCTAGGTTTGGATCTTGGAATTAAAGACATGTGCCCGTTTTTGAGATATTCTCTCATAAAATCCGAGTACATACTATAGAAATTTGAATTTTTTATTAAGCGAGATTCCAGAGACAAAAATTGACGATAGGCCACTGAATATGTGTCTCCTAGGTCAGGAGGGTCAATGTGACGAAAAGGCAAATTTACCGTAAATCGGCCCGAAATATCTCTAGTGGTAGTTTTTTGGAAAATCTCTTCACATCTTTTTTCTTCGGGTGAGAGAAACGTTTTTGACTTAATTGATTCTAGTTCCCAAAATCTGCGAATATTAAAGTCGAGAGACTGCTCACAGGAAGTAAAGTAAGAATGACTTGAGGTGAAATATTTGTTTTGAGTTTGGCCCATCAAGACACATCCAAAAACTGTCTCAAAAGCGGAGGGTAGGCCGTGAGGTCCTGGAATTCGTCCTGATTGGACGATTTCTGTGTAAAGTTGTGCACCTAAGAGTAAGTCAATTGGACCAGGGTTGTAAAATTGGTTATCTGCAAGCTTTAGATTTGAAATATGACTCCAATTGGATGAATCTACCTGTACTGAGGGTATATTCGAACAGAGTTTCGGTAAAACGAAGACTTGAATAGAAAAGGTAGGCTCTTGTTGGCCTAGGGCTCGAATAGTGCAAGTAGAAATGCCGTTAGTGGCCGATGAAGATTGATTTAGTCCCAGAACAGGGATCGAAATTTTGTTTCTTGGCAAGCCTAACCTGTTAAGACAAGCTTCGCTTATCAGGTTAGCTTGGCTACCGCTGTCCAGAAGTGCTCGGACAGGTTGGTAGTTACCCCGACTATCGAGTACCTCTAATTTTATAGTCGCTAGAAGCACTGTCGTACGGGGCGTCAAGGTGGATAACGAAGAGTATTGATTTGTAGATGTATTTGGATTCGAATTGATTTGAATTGAATTTAAACTGGGTTGAACAAAACTAGGGTTCTGTTGGCTAAGACTTGAATTTGAATTCTGATACGATAAGTTTGTGCCTGTGCTAGGCACGGCCACTTGATTTGAATTAAAACTTTGATTTAAGTTCGAATTTTGATTTGAATTTTGGCTTGAATTAACAAAGGATTGACTTGAATTCTGACGGATTGAATCTGTCATTTGCGATAGATGAATAAGACTATGGTGCCTATGTCGACATACCCTGCAGTTGTAGGTACTACTGCAGTCCATTACTTGATGATTTGAACGTAAACAGTTGATACATAACGATTGTTGTTTTACATAAGTAAAACGATCTGAAGGAGATTTGGAAATAAAAACACCACACTGCGAGAGTGGATGAAAAGAATTATTGCATAATTTGCACTTATAGGGTTGTTGGTTTTGTCGAAATTGAATATTGGATTGTTTATTTGATACTTGTAAGTGCGTATGCGCTAAAAAATTTGATGGAGGGCTTGATTTGTACTGATTATTTGAATAAGAATTATATTTTTGGTTACTAGAATTCGAATAATTTGGTTTTTGCTGTTTTGAAGTCGAAGGTTGCATTTGCGTATTTTGGGGAGATAGCTGTACTGTTTCAAGAGCACGGCATTGGTTAATAAGAAACTGAATTAGATTTTGATATGTTGGAATCTCGGTAGTACTATACTTTAATTCGAAAGCGGTTCTTGTGGTTTGATCGATTTTTGATAATAAAATTGAAAATAAACAAAAACACCACGACGTTACTGGAAATTCAAGATTTTCGAGCGCCGCAATATTCTCGGAAAAGGTATCTACCAAGACTCTAAGATCCTTTGCTGACTGGTTTCCCTTTAAAGAATTTGCATAGTAGATTGAGTTCCAGTAGGTACTGGCTAAAAGTCTTTTATTTTGATAGCGATCTGTTAATACCTTCCAGGCGATTGCGTAATTACTTGCCGTTAATTTTATAGAACTTAAAATATTAAGTGGTTCGCCCTCAAGGAAGGTTAGCAAATGTTGAAATTTCCTTATATCTGAATAATTAGAGTTTTCGTGAACCAAACAAGAATAAACATCGTAAAAGGTTGGCCACTTTTTTACGTTTCCATTAAAGCAAGGTACCTTTAAAGGGCCCAGATCATCGCTACGTGAATAGTGTGAAGTTGCGGGGGTGAAATTTGAATGAACTGAATCGGAACATAAACTCGAAAAAAGAACTTTAGCTTGGTGGTAGAATAGATCCGTATCTTTCCTAATTTTGTCTTGTACTTCGAATTCATCATCGTCGTCGTCTTTCAAGAGACCTATGATGTCATTATGAATGTTTTTAAATTGTTCATAGTGATCATCTAACGATTCGTAAAACGCCTTAAAAATTGGCAAGGAAGAACTATCTGATTTAGCTTTTGTTCCCAAGTTATACGTTTACGTAATACGAGATATTGAAACTTTGCGTTGATTCTCAAGCTTTTTTAACGACATATTGTTAATTAAAAAAATAAAAAATATTTAAAAGGAATAAAACTAACACTTGACCCCTATTGACTTTAATCAGTCCAAAAGAGTTCAACAAGCATATATTTTATTATCGATTTCTCGAATAAATGCAAAAACTTATCAACAGCTGTTATCCTAGGTCGCGATTTTTCTCCCAAAATAAATGCACACAAAACAACTTGTACCTACTACCGCTTCTCTTATTATTTACAGGTAAATACTAATTCTACTAGATGTGTTTGTTTACCTGTTAAATAAGAACAAAGCATTTAACTCACAAGCACTTTTGTTGTTTTGAATAACTATAACATATTATTTAAACAAATAACTATTATTTAAACAAATTTCGATTTTTGAATCAAAACAAACGACGTACGAAGTGCCAATTTCGGCTGCAATGAAATGTGGGTGGAGCCACCGTTAAGCCACGCAAGGGGGGACGGAACCTCCTTTCTAAACTGGACACGGCAACAAACGAACCAAAATGGCGAGGCGAAAAAATCTAATATTTCTAGCAAACAAATTTTAAAAACTATCTGGGTCGTGGGACCAGAAAATGTTGCGTAATTGAGGGGTAGAGCGGCGGGACTGTAAGCGCGCTGGTCGTTTTATAAAATCTGGGTGCAAAAATCCTTAAAAGGACGATGTAAAAATATTAATTTTTCCCAGCCACACAAAGACAATATAGAGGATTGGCACTCACCTCTTCAGTTGTTTCCGTCGTCCAGAGGAGCTCCTCTCGCTGGCCCAGTCGTTGCAGTCGATCCACACTAGAATCACTTGTTTGTGTAATGGTTTAGTTTGATTTTCTAAGAATGTTATTGGATTTTTTGGTTAATAGAATTTATCACCATGCTGCGTGGTGATCTCGATAGAATACGACAGACGAATTCTTTTTGGTTACGCCTTTTTGCGCAGATTCATTTTTCGTAGATGGCGCTGGCGTTTTGCTTGTGCCAATCAAATTGAAATTGTGTGGGTTTTCCGAATACGGGAATTTGGCGCAAAATTTGAATTTAAAATTAAAGTTGCACGAACAATAGTTATTATTAAGTTTTATATTGTTTGGGAAATTATTATACAATTTTATACCGTTATAAATTATGGATTTTTTAAATAAAAATGAATGTGGTATAGGTAATGTAAGATTATTAACTTGTCTCGTTGAATAAGTATTTTGGTTTATTTCAAAGTAATTTAGATGTTTATTTATCAGACAAATTGTTTCAAGAATATATAAACAAGGAAGAGTCAAAATATTATTTTTGATAAACATGTCTTTGCAGTGATATCTAGAATTTACATTGCATAAATACCTAATTGCTCTTTTTTGAAGAATAAACACTGATCTAAATAAATACATTGAACATGTACCCCAGAAAGGAATGCCATATCGTAAGTTTGATTCAATTAAAGAAAAGTATACATTTCTGATTTACCTAATTCATTTGTAATAATTTTTACACAATAACAACCCGAACTTAATTTTTTATTTAAATTATGAATATGGTTTTGAAATTTTAAATTTTCGTCTATGTTAAGTCCTAAAAATTTTATATTATCTGTAGTATTAATTTTATTATTATTTATATTAATAATTTGTTGAGATATTTCTTTAAAACCAATTACATATGTTTTTGAAAAATTAAGGGATAGTTGGTTTGATTCAAACCAAGTTTTTATACAAATAATATCATTTTTTATATTATTCCAGAGAACATCTATATTTTTATTTTTCCAAAGAATAGTAGTATCATCTGCAAATATTGTAAAATAACCAGAAATTTTAATATTTAGTAAATCATTAATGTAAATTAAAAAAAGTATTGGTCCTAGTACTGAACCTTGAGGAACACCACATTGAATATTATTTTTATTTGAATTTAAATTTTTTATTGACACAAATTGAAGGCGATTAGATAAGTATGATTTAAACCAACTTAAAGCGTTGTTTCTTATTCCATAAATAAATAATTTTTTAAGAAGAATTTCATGATTAACACAATCAAAAGCTTTAGAAATATCACAAAAAATTGCAGCCGCATGTTCGTTATCATTAATACTGTTTAATAATTGTTTCATAAAAAATAATATTGCATCATTTGTATTTTTATTTCTCTGAAAACCAAATTGATTAATATTAATCATATTATTTTCACAAAAATATAATTCTAAACGCGATTTGATAAGTTTTTCTATTAATTTTGAAAGAGTTGATAAAATTAGATGGTGTATTTTTATCACCTCCTTTATATATTGGAATTATTTTAGCAAGTTTAAGGCAAGAAGGAAAATATCCCAATAAAAATGAATGATTTATAGCTTCAGATAATGTTTTAATTGCAATAAAAGGTAATTCTTTTAGTATATTTAAGGAAATACCATCTATGCCAGTAGAAGATTTATTTTTTATTAAATTTAAAGTATATTTAATTTCATCAGGATTTGTTTCATATAATATAAACGCATTAGTTATGTTGATATCTTTAAGGTATGAAATGGGATCAACATTACAGCTGATTTTTTTAGTAATATTTTCTGCAACAGAGCAATAAAAATCATTCAAATCATTTGGTAATAAATCAGTATTTATGTCAGTTGAAAGTTTATTTCGATTAGTAAATTCATTGACAACAGACCAACATTCTTTTTGGAAATTTGTTGAGTTATTGATACGATTTTCATAAAACTTCCTTTTTGCATGATGTATTACTTTACGGTATGTTTTTTTATATATTTTAAAATAGTTTATTACGAAGTCAGTATTAGGATAAAATTTTGTTAAGGTATGAAGAAAACGTAAATTTTTTGAAGATAAACGAATACCAGACGTAATCCAGTTTTTTCTTTTTGGTTTATTTTTAACATGTTGAAGAGGAAAGCTTTTATCCACAATTTTACAAAGATTATCATGAAAATCATTAAGTGGGTCATTCGAATTATTAATGAAGTTCCATTGAAAATTTTGACAGTGGAGTTTAAAGTTATTAAAATTTCTTTTGCTAAATATTCTTTTTTTAATGTTATTTTCTTTTTTGACAAGGTCAATTTTGATAGGGCATATTGCAAAAATATAGCTATGGTCAGAGAAACCTGGGTCCGAGATCTCATAACCAAGATCATCAAGAAAATTTGTACAAATATAGTCTATTGTTGTTGATGAATTAGAGGTTGTTCTAGTTGGAGAGCTAATATGCATTTTAATATTAAATGAAGATAATAAATATTGAAGTATTAATGTAAAATTATTATTTTTATCTAAATAATCTATATTTAAATCTCCAGTTAAAAGAATTTTACTTTTTGAAGGAAATTTATATTATAAACTTTCCAAATTTTTGATAAAATTATTAATTATGTTAGTATTGTTTTCTGGAGTACGGTATAAGCAGATAATGTATAAATTAATTTTTTTTGAAAAAATAATTGTAAATTCAAATTCTTTTTCAATTAACATGTTGTTATATTTGTCAAATGTTACAAATTCCAGAGTTTCAAAAATATATCTATTAATCAATGCAATAGTTCCTCCTCCTCTGGAGTTTGTTCTACAAAATTTTGATACTATAACATATTCAGGTAAGTACAAGGGTTCATCACTATTTAGCCAGTGTTCAGTAAGGAGTAATATACCAGGATATATAAGATTATTTAATAAAACTGTTAATTGGTTTGTTTTATTTCTTATTGATTGAATATTTAAATAAAAAATACTAATTAATTGATCAGAGTTTAGACTAAAAAAGACTTGTAAATAGTGGGTCTGTTTATTTCTTCTAAATTGGCAGTTTTTTTTGAAAACAAATTAGTTTCAAAATTGGTAAACGTTAAAGTTTTTAAAACAATATTATTGTATTTTAAATTACTTTTAATACGATCAGCCAAATGTTTATAAAAATTATATCTTGAATTAAAATCAAACATATTAATAATTTGAATAGATACGTTTCTGGTTTGAAACATAAATTGGTTAATAAAAGGAATTATGTTAAAATAAAATGATTTTTTCTTTACACAAATAATAAGATTAGTTATTTTACCTATGTTTAACAAATTTTTTAAATACCTTGGATTGTTAATTATTTCTTCTGTGTCCCTATTGAGGAACAAAATTAGATGGTCTGTAGATTTAAGTTCTTTATAAGTATCTGCTGTTCTGGATATTAGTTATGAGATAGGCAAATTCGGTGTTAAGTATGATTCGATACTGAATTTTCCAATTTCCATAATTTCTTGAAGTTTGGTTGCACATCCTCTTCCAAAATGATCTCCGATAATTTTTATTTTTGGTGAGATCAGTTTTATAAATATTTGATTTATTTTTTGATTATTTTTTTTCTTTTTCAACCTTTGGAATGTAGATATTGTCTTTTCTTTTGATAATAAAGTAAGAGGGTCTTTAGAGTTATATAACAAGGTGTCTTTATCTAATTTGTTGTTTTTCATATTAGCAATAGTTAGTTCTTTTTGAATTATATTGAGACTCGGTTGGCTTTGTTTGTTACTGTCTTTTAAAGTTTTTATTTCCCTCTTGAGAATACAAATTTCTTCTTGTAATTTTGGAATGGATTGTAAGGAATTCGTAGACTTAGAACAGAGGAAAATCATTTTTCGATTTTTTAAAGTGATTGTTTTATATTCAGTATTAGATATTTTTGAACAGTTTTTACAAATAATAATTTTGCAAAGGTCACATTCAGTACCAAAAGTTTGTCCTGGTTTAGGGTTTGAAAGATATATAAAGCTTTGCTTACATTCTGAACATTTGAATACATTACTGTTATATTCTTGTTTCGAATCAAATGTTAAATTATTTCCTTCTAATGTAGAGTTTGATGAATCATACATTTGACTTATTGAATCTTGCAATTTTTGATGAGTTTTTTTAATATGAATTTTTAAACCATTTGAATTCTTAAAATATTTTAAACAAGTTTGGCATTGGTTTTCTGCGGTCGTATCGTTTGAGACCTCATTTAAAAGATCAAAATGACCCTGATCCGGATTCCCAGAAAACAAAAGATGGATTGTTTTAGAAAATTTATTATGAAGAATGTCTGTTGGTTTATCAAAATTAAAGATTTCATCGTTACATTGATTTTGAATTTTGTAAATGAAAAAATTTAGTTCGTATGTCTCTGAAAGAGCAGTGCATTCGATTGCCGTAAATAAACATTTTTACAAATTTGATTTGTTAAAAAATTTTGAAAATTATTCCAATTTTGATCAATATATAGGACTGCTTTGTTTCTTATTTCATAGTGTTTATCTTCGGAATTAAATAAAAATTTACTTACAGATCTAAAAAGACAGTTTCCATCTCCTAAAATTGTATTTCTTTTGAATTTCATAGTTTTTTGTTTGATAACATAATTTTCTTAATACTTTTGTAAACTACAAATTTATATATTCACCTAATAAGGGACTTCGATTCTTTGTATTAATATAGTTTTGTAAAAATATCTGGCCTGGTTTTATTGTAAAAAATGGTAAAATAGTGTATAAATTTTTTAAACTTGTTTTGACAATATTATTATTTCGTTAACGGCCGTAGACAAAAAAACTGCAAGATACCGAGAAGTTTCTAGATAAAACAAGGAATTCATTCTGTATCTTAGAACCTATCAATCACTGAAAAATATTTTATTTTAAATTCTGATTATTATTTGACATATCTAGAGACCTACACCCTGTAGCTCAATTTAGGTTTTAGGTTTGAGCTAAATATGCGAGAGCAATCAACGAAAAATTTAAAAAATTTTATTAATTTCAGCAGTCTGTATAATCGAAGCTGTCAACTTTACCGGCATCAGATAACTCTGGCAAGGCTTTGGAGCTTTTAAATAACAGCCAGACGGTATTTTAAGCTTTGTTATACCACAACCTATCATCTCATAAACTTTCAGAATCAAGAAAATAAGAGCACTCATTTCATATCGTTTTTCACCTGTCAAAAATACTTAGAGATTAGCCAGAATATTTTTTTTTAGTTAACTTAGGTCAAAAACTGATGAAGGTATACCCTTTACTAATACTGAGGGTCCAAACGTAAGTTGGGTTGAGTTTAGGTTGGCTGGTTCACCACTTACACCACTCATTCGAGAAATACCCAATTTTTGAGATAAGAAATTGAAAAGTGAGGTTTAAGTGAGGACTTCCAGGGCTAGAAAAGTGCCACGAAATGCTTAAGCTTTCACATGCTTCCTTTGAGTAGGTTTGAAGTAACCTATCTGCACCGACAAAGGCTGTACCGTTATCAGAATAAACGTGTGATATCCTTCCACGTCTGGAGACAAACCTTTTAAAGGCCGCAAGAAACGTATCTGTTGAAAGATCAGAAGTTAATTCTAAATGCACTGCTTTGGTTGCAGCACAAACTCAAACCAGAATATAGCCTTTATAGAGTTTGGCACCTCGGTGTCTTGACATTAAGATATCAAACGGTCCGCAATAGTCCACGGCAACATGGGAAAATGGTTTTAACTGGAAAATCCTTTGAGGAGGTAAATCTCCCATAAATTGCACAGCTGGTTTTGGATGAAGTCTGAAGCATAAGATACAATGAGAAACTACCTTTTCAATAGTGTATCGAGCAGACAGCACCCAAAATTGCTCCCTTGGCAGATAATGTAGGGTTTTGAGACCTGGATGAAAGTATTTTGAATGTGTATATTCGATAATTATTGTAGTAAGCCGGTGTGAACGTGGCAAGAGCAACGGATGCTAAGCAGAATAAAAAAGTTCAGAAGCATGCTTAATGCGACCGCCTACTCGGAGACAGCCTTGTTGGTCCAGGAATAATGAAAGTTTACGAAAGGGTTTTGGAAGCAACTTGTTTGTTTTAAATTTTGAAATAAGATCTGAAAATACTGTACGTTGAACATGGCGGACAAGAACAATCATGGAATTCTGCAGTTCCTTTTCCGTTACCAAATGATCTGAGTAATAGATTTTTGAAATTGGTCTAAGCGTGTAGGAAATGATTCGTTGTATTTTCGTGAGAGAAGAATGTTTATTCAAGAGAACATCGATCTCATGTGGGTCTGACATGACCGTGAGAAATGTCTTGCGTTCTTCCAAATCCTCACTATCGCAAAGATCTGGACAATGAAAGCCATTAGACCATTCCTCTCGTGGAAGGCTTAGAAAGGGTGGACCTTTCCACCACATGTCATGGTGAAGAAGTTGGTTGGGTGTAAGTCCATGAGAAGCACAATCCGCTGGGTTTTCAGCATACATACATGAGGGGGTAAAGTTTCTTGGATTTTGCAAACACGATTAGCGACGAATGTAACCCATCTATGGGGAGAATCAGATAACCAGCGCAAGACCACTTGTGAGTCAGACCACGCCCAAATTTCATTAAACACCAAAGTTTCAGCGTAACTTGCTTGAATGAAAGAGATAAGATCACACAGTAGGGTAGCGCCCAAGAGTTCCAGTCTTGGGAGACTAACCGTTTTAAGTGGTGCAACTTTAGATTTTGCCATAACAAGAAAAGTAAACAGCTCGCCAGAAGATGCTCCAACACGAAGGTAGACTGTGACTGCATAACCAACCATTGAAGCGTCGAAAAATCCGTGTAATTCTATGCGAGTGGGTTTGTTTATTGTAAGACGTCTAGGTAAATGAAGATTAGAAAGTTCGGGAAGCTCCATGCGAAACTGATTCCAAGTATTTATGATATGAAGGGGCGGAAGAGAGTCCCACTCTATCTTTTCCTTCCATAAATCTTGCATCAGATGCTTGGCCAGTAAGGACACTGGAGAACAGAAACCTAACGGGTCAAATATTTTCATTATTTGAGAAAGGATTCCACGTTTGGTGCAAGGCTTATCGTCAGGTATAACAAGATATGTAAATGAATCTGTCACTGGATTCCATTGGAGACCAAGCACCTTGACAAAATTAGGATCTGCTTTGTCGAAAGAAATAGACATTTGTGTGTCTGTCTCTGGAAATTATGAAATAAGTTCTGGTTTGTTACTTGCCCATTTTTTGAGCTCGAAACCACCACGACGTAATAGTGAAATGAGTTCTTGCTGTAGATCTATGCCCAAAACTACGGAATTGTGGCCGCTTAAAACGTCATCGACGTAGACGTCTTTTAACAGAACTCTAGAAGCATTAGGAAAGTTTTTAGACTCTAATCTAGCCAATTCCTGTAGAGTACGTATAGCCAAGTAGGGTGATGAGTTAAGACCATAGCCAACAGTTCTGAGAGAGTAGGTTTGAATGGGATCGATTTCAAAGAATCTCCATAAGATATTCTGATATCATGTGTGCTCAGGTGTGACAAGAATTTGTCGATACATTTTAACAACATCTGCAGTAAACACTACAGCATGATATCGGAATTTCAGAAGTATTTCGCGGACATCAGATTGAAGTTTAGCAACTGCGCACAATGTATCATTTAAAGATGAATGAACCCCTAGGACCCTTTTGTGAAGCATCAAAAACGCAGCGAATTTTTCCCCTATTGAAAACACTATGGTGGGGAATGAAATATGAACAGTCTAAGATTTCTTTGGAACTAGGTGTAGGGACTGGAATCATGTGATTTCATAATATGTATTCCTTCATGAAGTCTTTGTATGCTGCATAATGCACAGGGTCTTTAAGAAGTCGGAATTCGAGTGATTTAAACCTTTTTACAGCAATAGGATAAGTATCACCTAAAGTAGGCTCTAAGTTAACGAAAGGTAATGAAACTATGAATCTGCCTGATTCGTTACGAGATACTGTGTCCGAAAAGATTTTTTCATATAGAATGTCTTCAGGGCTGCTGTGAACTTTATGTGGGACTTGTTCTATTTCCCAAAATTTCTCTAAACAAACTTCTAAGGGCGGTTCTAAAGATGTATAACAGCTAACGACTGTACTTGGCTTGGATTGAGTCGAAGCGTCTACCTTACCAATCAAGACGTAACCGAAAACACTGTTAAAAGCGCTAGCTTTTTGACCATGGATGACTCCATGCAATTAGTTTTGCCTTGAATGGAAATTGAAAATTGTTGTCTGGGGAGACCTAGTCTATTCAGGCATTTTTCCAAAATGAAATTGGCTTCAGATGCTGAATCTAGCAAAATCCGCACGGGTTGGTAATTTCCTCTAGAATCCAAAATGTCAGCTACCACTGTTGAAAGTAGAAAAGTAGATTGATTGGGAATAGTTGTGGCGTGACAATTTGTTGAGGAAGTACCTTGTGAAACAGAAAGAAAGTGTGGATTTTCCTGAGTACTAGTATTTGTACCCTGCTGAACACGTGTATTGTTCTGACGGGGGTGGGGGCACAGTAAACTGCGGTGTTTAAGGCCACACCCTCTGCAGCTATAAGAAGAAGAACAATTCCTTGTTTGATGAGAAAAGTGCATGCAATTTTCACATAAGTTAATTTGTCTTACATAGAAAAGTCTTTCTTCTGAATTCTTCTTCTGGCTAGAACGTGATTGGACTGGCACAAATGACATATGACATTTGAATTGAACAGTTTATTTGGTTGAATTGGATTGTTTGAAACTGTAGTATTGAAAGATGAAGTTGATGTATTTTTAGGATAATTATTGTGACTAAAGTTCCGCTGATTATTATTCAAGGGCTTAACATGATTGACTGCATATGTTGGACAGACTCCAAGGCTATACAGTGATTTTCGATAAAGCTGTACAAGTCGTGTAAGAAGGAATGTCGACTTGGCTTTTCTCTCTGCTATAATATAGCTCTGTGCGTAGCTTAACGTCCAACTTGGAAAGCAATTGATTAAATGTAAGAAAGTCCCACTCTGTCGTAGGAAAACCGAGTTCGGTCAAAATGGCTAAGTTCTCGGAAAAGGTGTCTAACATAAAACGGAGCTCTTTCGCAGAACTGGTTTTCACCGAAACGGAATTCATAGCATTTAAAGCAGTCGTAGCTATGAGACGCTTATTTTGATATCTCTTGACTAGAGCCTCATATGCAATATGATAATTGCTGTCAGATAACGGAATTGTTTTTACCAGACTAAGTGCTTCGTTAGTCACTGAACTACGTAAGTGCTGAAACTTTGCTATATCGCTCAAGTCGCTATCATGAATCATGACCTTATAGAGGTCAAACCAATGTTGCCAATTCTTATAGTTGCCATCGAAACTAGGCAACTTGGGTAAAGGAAAAGATCTAGAATTTGACCTAGGGCTATTGGCAGAAGTATTTAGTGAAACGAAATTAGTATTGCTGGCTCGAAAAATGTCATAATAAATGCCACGACATTCATAAAAAAGTAAATTGAATCTTTTTCTTATGTTGTCCTGTTCATCAAAATCGAGTCCCAACTCCTCGAGGGATCCGATGATTTGGTTATGAGACGCGTAAACTTTTGATGACATTCATCATTATCCTCGTACTTAGATTTGAAAAGGAACTGGAACGAAGAGTCTGCCTTGGCCTGTCACGCTTGTCTAGCAATAATGTCTTTTTTGGTTTTGACATTTTGATTTTGACAATTACCTTTTTTTTTAAAAACCAAAGATTTGTTAAAACTTCTAAAACGCTTTAAAAATCCAATTTTAGTTCATAAAATGAAAGAAAAAATAATTAATAAAATTTCATTAAATTAAAGAATTTTTAATTTATTTTAATTATTTATTAATTAGTAATTAGTAAATTTTAATTAAGGTTGTTGTACTAACTATCCTCTGATATTACCAATTACCAAACTAGTAAAGAAAAAAGTTTTGTGTTGAATGAGTCTCGATCCCATGCCCTGCGGATCACGAGTCGAGCGTTATATACCCTATGCTATACGGGCTGTTTACAAAATTACCGGAGTATGTCGACCAATGCCTATGCCGGCAGTGTAACCCAAGTCAAGTAATTCAACCAGCGCGCGCGTGGCCTACAATACTGTATTGGTCGACTATACCTTTTAATTCCATAGGTATATTCGATATTCGATATATAACTCACCCGAGTTGATATTTTTAACACACTTGACTTAAGAAAATACGAAAAATCTCGCCGAAAACGGAAAATTTTGGAAATTTGTAAACATTTTGGAAATTTGGAAATTTGTAAGTTTAAAAATTTACAGGATAACTGCTGAAAATGTAAATTGAAAGGAACCAGTTAGAAGGACCATCCAATGAGGGTGCAAACGTAAGTTGGGTTGAGTTTAGGTTGGCTGGTTCACCACTTACACCACTCATTCGAGAAATACCCAATTTTTGAGATAAGAAATTGAAAAACGTAATTGTAAAGTTTATTGAAAGGAAATCAGTAAAAACGGTGCATATAAAATATCTAAAGTGCACCTACCTTAGTTTTCATCTAGTTGCAGTCGTTTTGGTCGCTTGGAAGATAGGAAAAAACGAGAAAATTGTAGCACTCACGGCGTTTCTTGTGCTTCTTGTCAGTTTCCCGATTGCGACTCCTCGCGCAGACTCGCGCGTGTCTCGGTGCGGGGATAAGTCATATGCATATACCCCGCGAAATTTGAAATGAAAAATAATATTAAAATATAAAAGTAGCCAAAAGCTGGCAAATAATTCTTGCACCAACAAATACAATTAGTTTATTAATAAGAAATAAGTTCCTCGTATTCATAGCTTATTTTGCATTGTGCGCCTAAACCCATCGGAATTTTTTTCGCCACTGGTTCATGGTGGTCCAGCTGATTTTTGTCAACAAAAGTTAGATATGATATCTCTTTAATGAACAACTAATATTTTTGGAATTTTTGGGAAGGCAAGGTCATTTTCCAACTGTTTTGTGGCATCTCCTTATTAAATAAAAATTTTTAGACATTAGAGTCGTTATTTTTTGTTAGCCCGCTTCATTTGTCTTTACACAAAACTTAAAAAATACTCTGCCAATCTATGGGCACCTAAGCTCACACTAGGACTATAGTTATAGTGTACGTGTGAGCTAATATTACTAAAAACTGAAATATATTCTATTGAACTCCAGACTCAATTACCTTTCGGTTGATATCACACAAGCCATGTTTTGACTTAAATTCTAATTTTTAAAATTTACCCCCACCCTTTTTTTTTTACCAAAATGTATTTTGTTTAACTTCAGACTCAATTACCTTTCGTTTGATATCACACACGCCATATTTCCACTTAAACACTAATTTTTTAAATTTACCCCCCCCCCTTTTTTTTAAATAAACTAAAATGTATTATGTTTAACTAAAGACTCAATTACCTTTCGTTTGATATCATACACGCCATATTTTTATATAAACTCTAATTTTCGAAATCTACCCCCACCCTTTTATTTGGCTTGTGTTCGGTGGTTTTGTTCATTTTTAAATGGGACCATCTCGACCCAAAACTCAGTCTAGGTACCAAATTTCATTAAAATCGGGCAAGTGGTTTTTGAGTTATGCGCGTTGGTCGTAACAGACAGACATACAGACAGACAGACGGCGCAACAAAAAAGTTTCAAAATCATCTGAAACGCAAAGATATATAAAAATGTTTGAAATCGGAGCAACTCTTTTTTTCTCGAAAAAATTAGGATCACCATAGCTCACACACTATAGTATAGTAGTAGTGTGAGCTAAAACAAGTAAAACTGAGCATCATCATTTAGTATCAAAGTTACACCGAGGACTTAGGAAGTACACAAACGGGTGTAGGCTAGCGGATTATTTTTGATGCTGAAACAAACACGTTATTTTCTTCAAATTTTAATTTTTCTGTAAAGAAAAATGAAGCCGGCTAAAAAAAAAAAGATCTACTATCCATGTATTCTACAAATGTAACTACGCTTTAAACTAGGTTTTTCTTTGTTATTGTTCTCACAGACTGTACGTTATCGGTGGAGGGTTAAATAGGAACAAAACTAATTTTCTCGAGCGAGGGTATTGATCAACGTATATCTCTAAAACCACAATCGTAGGCGAATCAAAAATGCAACATAGAGAGATGTATACCGAATGCAGTGATTTATTCACTACGTAATAGTGTTTTAAACAATTTTTATCTTTCTTTATTAGTTAAAAAAATTATTAATAAACAATAATAACCCATAAAGACTAAGTACATTAGATTTTAAAATATACTTTTATTTAATAATGGTATAATAATGTTCTCTTAACAAGCACTTCGTTAACCTTGAAATTCACACCTCATTACTTTATTATAATAGATAGTTTAAGTTGTCATATATATTTGTACGTAGCGTGAGATTTGACAGGTACACAAGCGTACCTCGTCAAGGTCACGTAAACAACTTACGTATATACGTTATCTTGCGGTAGTGGGCACGGTGGATAGAATAGACCGGTGTTCGGATCTTATATATACACAGGGTGTCCCAGAACTAATGGTACATGGTTAAACTGTAGATTCCTTGGGTCAAAATATTACGATTTAGCCTTACTTACCTTAGTCCAAAAGTTCGTATTAACCGAGATACAGGGTGTTAAACTTAATTTTTTTAATTCGATTTAATTTTGGTAAAAAAAATTAAAATATACAAGGTGTTCTCTAGGTCGGTACCGTTACATTAAAATAGGTCTAACTTTTTTGTTCCTCGGTGTATACAAGATTCTATTAAAAACATTATTATTTTTAAGTAAAAAAGTTATAGCGTTTACATGTCGCTTAGAGCAACGGTTTTCAAGATATTTGAATTAGAAATTTTTATTGTATGCGTAAAAAATTTGTGATGAAATTCGTACCTACTTCATACATATTAGCTATAATCAAAACTTTTTCATAGCATTCTAAGATTGGATGTTTTTTTAAGAAATTAAGTTAAGCTAGGCTAGGCTGGTTCTTGAATTATCATAAGTGTGTTAAAACAATAATTGTAAGTTATTGTCCGTTATTGCAACTGTGCAGGGCAAAATTTTTAATGAGGAACAAAAACCTCTTCGTATTAGTTTTTTTTTTAAAGTACGTATTAATGCAAGTATTTTTTTATTGTTTTGATAGAAAATTTTAATTATTAATAAAATTAATATTTTATTATTTATTTAAAAAAATATAAAATTTCTTAAGCATGGCGCTCTCAGCAACTAAGTTAAAATTTTAAAATTGACAAATATTAAATCAAACTTAAAATTGTTTATTATAATAGGCTTTGAAAATAAAAAACAATAGAATCCAATAAAGTTGCTGTCAGTGTCTATTCTGTCAAGCTTTCTTAAAATTATAGAACTGTTTGTAAAATTATTTAATAATTAAAATATTATTCTGTTGAAAAACCTGCTTAAGTATACACCGAGGCACAAAAAAATATACTGAGATGATTTTAATGCAATGCTAGTGGTCCAAAGAACTCCCTGTACATTGTACATCAAATTTTGCAACGGAATCGTCTTGCAAATTTCAGAAAAACCTACGTGCTGGTTAGTTTTTGCAAATATATTAATTAGTGAAGAAAGTATCATACATAAATTAGGCATATCACTCACATGCAATAAAAACTTTAAATGCAAAAATCTGAAAAACCGTTGCACCGAGCGACTTTAAAACAGTATAACTTTTTTACATAGAAAGGATGGGAAATCCATTATTTTACATAAAAACTGGTATACACCGAGGCACAAAAAAAATACACTGATTTTAATGCAATGGCAGTGGTCCAAGGAACACTCTGTACATTGTACATCAAAATTTTCAACGGAATCGTCTTGCCAATTTCAAAAAAACTTACACGCTGGTTATTTTTTGCAAAAATATTAATTAGTAAAAAAGTTATTAAAGAAAATCGAATTGAAAAAATAAAGTTTAACACCCTGTATCTCGGTTAGTACGAACTTTTGGACTAAGATAAGTATGGCTATGTACCATTAGTTCTGGGACACCCTGTATATGTCGAATTTTTCCCGTCACTGGTGGTCCAGCTTATTTTTGTAAAGAAAAGTTAGATATGATATGAACAACGGAACAACTAATATTTTTTGAATTTTTTGAAAACTAAGGCAATTTTTCTGCTGTTTTCTAGTACATTCTTATAAAATATAATTTTCTAGACGTATTGTCGTTATTTTCTTTTGTCCGGTTTTATTTTTTGTTACACAAAACTTAAATTACAAGTCAAACTGAATGTGATCGTTTAGTATCAAAGGTGAACCAAGGACTTGGGAAGTAAACAAAGGTGTAAGTCAGCGGATTATTTTTGAAGTTGAATCGAACACATTGTTTTCTTCGAATTTTAATTTTTGTGTAAAGAGAAATGAAGCGGGCTAAAAAAAATAACGACTGGTATATCTAAAAAATATTATTTTATAAGAGTATACTAAAAAATAGTGGGAAAATTGCCTCACTTTTCAAAAAATTCAAAAAATATTAGTTGATCATATCATATCTAAATTTTGTTTACATAAATCAGCTGGACCACCAGTGACGTGAAATTCGACATATATTTATAAGATCCGAACACCGATCTATTCTATCCACCGTGGTATGCGGGCGTGTTACCAGGGTATCGCGATTGGTTGATTGGCCCATCAAAAAATTAGGAGTCAGACAATGGCCAAGATGGCGGCTTTTTTTAATGTTTTTTTCACAAACATGGCTTATCACTTTGGCTAAATTAGTTCCACAGAAAAACTATAAGTACCAGTTTTCTTTGCAAGAGAACACCAAATAACATGAAGAAATTTGCTTTATATCTTAAAAACTAACAAAAATATAATTTTTTTAAAATACAGATGCATTTTACTTTTTACCCAAAAAAAAATTGAACAAGGAAGTTTAGACTATCTCAAATCGATTGGTTATGGATCACTCAAAATTGAAAAAGAGCGCCTGTGTGACGTCATAAATCCAACAGTGCGATGTTTTCCTTGTTTTTTTTACAAACTTTTGTCACATCAAAAAAATTCTAGATTGAGAAAGAAAGTTTTAGTTTTGATTGGTGATGGATCACTAAATGAGGAGCAACTGACCAAAATGCATTAAATCCACTTTTTGTGATATTCGGGCTAAATATAAAAATGTTTTGCTTTTTTGTCAATCTATAATAAAAACAAACCAATTCAATTAAAGCGCATTAAATCCATTCAGAATAGCCATAGGCAAACATAACATCAGCATCTTAATTTTTGTTCTAACTTAGTTTTCTCAAAAAAACATATTTTGGATTTATGGCATTTTGGTCAGTTGCTCCTCAAATGTTAAGTCGCTGGGTGTTTGCCTAATAGGAGTAAAGAGCCCTGTGGCGTCAGAAATCCAAGAAGACATTTTTTCACAAACTTTGGCTTATAACTTTCGCTAAATTAGTTTTAAAGAAAAACCATAAATTTGTTTTTTATTTGCAAGAGAGCATTGATTAATGTATGTTAAAAACTAACAAAGATATAAACTTTTTTTTGGCAAAAAAATTTTTACTATATTTTTTATTCTTTAAAAAAATATATATCTTTGTTTGTTTGTAAGATTGAAGCTAATTTCTTTACTATGTTTATCTCTATTCTCTTGCAAACAAAAACCTTACAGTTTTTCTGTCAAACTAATTTAGCAAAAGTTATAAGCCAAACCCTTTGTTTGAAACTCGAATTTTTATAAGCCAAAGTTTGTAAAAAAATCAAAATGCCGTTATTTTGGATTTATGACGTCATATAGGTCCTTCTAATCAAATTTGAGGCAAACATCCAGTGAGTGTGGAAGTGAGTGATCCATCACCAATCGATCGAGAATAGTCTTAAAATGTTTTAAATTAAAAAAAATATATATCTTTTATAGTTTTATAGTTCTTGAGATATAAAGCTTAATTAAACGACAATTAATTTTTGTTCTTTTGCAAACAAATTACATAGAATTTTTCTGTAAAGTTGATATGGCAAAAGTTTGTAAAAAAAATGGAAAACATCTTGGATATATGACGTTACACGGGCGCTCTAACTCAAATTTGAGGCAAACACCAGGCGACTTGAAATTGAGTGATCCATAACCAATCGAATTGGGGTAGTCTAAAACGTTGTTCCTCAATTTTTTTTGGGTAAGATTTTTTAAAAAGATAGTATGTTTGTTTGTTTTTAAGATATGAATACATTTCTTTGCCATATTACTGCGCGTTCTGTTGCAAACAAAAAACGTATCAACAGTTTTTCTGTAAAACTAATTTTGGAAAAGTTATGAGCCAAAGTTTGTAAAAAAAAAATTAAAAAAGCCGTCATCTTGGATTTATGACGTCATACCGTCACGCCTAGTAAAATTGGAAGCAAAGTGTAACGAACCTAAGAAAACACTGTGTTAATTCCATATTCTCTGCGATTGGTAGATAAATTATTGCTACGTATAAACATCACTTACACAGGACTTTCAGTAACCAGTACTCTAGTAGATTGTACGGTAGGATTCTTAGAGATTTAATAGAGAATGATTTTCATAAACAAGAAGAAGAGGAGCAAAGTGGGTTTCGTGCAGGCAGATCTTGTAGTGATAATGTTTTTGTCTTAAACAAGTAATTAAGAAAAGGGGTGCCAGAAATATAGAGAAACTCATGTTACCTTTGTGGACCTACAAAAAGCATATGATACCGTTCCAGTAGAAAAATTATAGACAGTGTTAGAACAAACTAATATCAATCATACATACATAAAAGCGATAAAAGAACTATACTATATAAGAAAGGGTAAAATCTAAAATTAAAATTGGACATCGACTTTCAAAAGAATTCCTGGTAACGAAAGGCTAAGACAGGGATGTTGTATCTCTCCAACTCTTTTTAAAATATATATCGCAGTAGCTCTAAAAAACTGGAAACCTAAAGTACACGGCATGTGAATACAACTTAACGACTGATTTACTATATAACCACTATACAGTTTGCTGACGACCAAGTAATCGTAGCTAATGATAAATATATACTTAAAGTATATCTTGAGAAAGTTAACGGAAGAACACCAAAAGTGGGGGTTGAACGTGGACAAGACACAGTACCTATGTATTGGGAACGAATCAAGTGAGTTAGAACTAGACAATGGACAAACAATATCTCCATGCAATGAGTATGTATACTTGGGTGTCACATTTCATAAGACAGGAACAGACTGTAAAGAACTGGAAAAAATAATTGTAAAAGCAAGGAATGGAGAGTTGTCGCGTAATAGAAAAATACAAACCAAAAATAGAAAGTGTCGAAATGGATGCAATAAGATCAATGAGAATATCTAGAACAGATCATATAAAAAATGAGATCACAAAACAAAGAATGGGAATCGAGGAAAGCATAACGGATGAAATCACTAAAAGACAACTGATATGGTACGGCCATGTACAATGGATGAACGATAAAATATTACCAAAGCAGGTCCTAGAATTGCAACCAATAGGCGCAGAAAAAGAGGGTTTCCTAAACTGGAATGGCCACAGTCAATCCAAATGTCAAAAAACCCTGACAGAAGATGATTGTCAGGATCGAGGTAGGTGGAGAATAGGCGTCGGACAAAGTAGAAAAACGTTCTACACCGACATAGTAGTATAAACATCCACGTAAGTTTTAAACAAAACGTAGGGCGCTAAATTGGATGTTAACGATAACGTGCAGGTTTACGTACATATACGTAGCACACCTTAAACTGTCTAATGCATGCACTCTACTCTGACATAATAGCTTGTTGGAATAGTCAACAACATTGAAAAATATTTTTAAACTGGATGATACTTACCTTACACTTTACTAGCTATTATTTTTAGATTCAAAATATTTACCTAGGATTTTTTGTCTCGTTGAGAATTTTATATTTATATCATTGTTATGTACTCATACAGAGTGTTGAAATTAAAACATAATAGAGGTTTTTTTTCGGGTATTTTTTTATGGAACTTGGAAATACTCTAGGACACTCGATTTTTTTGCGAGGAGGACACTTTTTTGCTACTTCGAGAATTTTCTAGAACCTAACGTATTTGAAGAGTAAACTCTACCTCTATATTTTGAATAAAGAAAGTGGGTCGATTGATACCTTGTTTTGAAAGCCTTTTGAAGGTCTTTACAAGCGTGTACAATTTTCGAAAATCAATAAGAAAAACCGATAAAAAAAATTAAAAAAGAAAAATATATAAAGCAATATTATATCAACTTATAATTATTCAAATCATTATTTTTAATAATTGTAAAAACCTTGGCTGTAACTACTAAAATCACAAGTAGTTTATTTTAATTCATTACTTACCAAAAATTCACAATTTCCAACTTTTTGATTTTCAGTCTCTCTGCCTTTTAAAAACCATTTTTTCCAATAATTATTTGTAGTTAAATAAGGCCCCCTATGAAACCTTAGGTCATTAATTCATCTATTTTTTGATTTCCAGTCTTTCGACAAAATCACGATCCACGTTTTTCCGTGCTTTATTCAATATCTTATTTTATGCCTTTTAAATACCATGTTTTTCAACAACTATTATTTTTTATAGTCCTTGCAATACCGCAAGTCCCTTTGCTACCCTTTTTTATTTTTCCCCTAAAAAGAAGACAGAAAATAGCATCGAAAATCATTGTTGGCCCCAGATTGCAGTTGGCAGTTGCAAGCCTGTCTGTCTATCAAAGTTTAAATTGACAATAAAAGTCACCTTTCAAAACAAAAAATTTTTGGCAAGTAGTCAAAATAGTAAAAAGCGACAAAGATAAAATGTTCATACGAAAATTCCACGCCTTTTCGATCTTCAGTCCTATCCGTAGCAACAACAGAGCAAAATTTTAAGAAACAGTAATTGGTACTGACAAAAAGTATGAAGACTTTCTGATACCATTCAAAACATCGTTGTAAAACTATTGTTTAAAAAGATAAAATGCATTGTTAAAATTACATGATGCTGCGAAAAACTAATTTTGGAAGACTGAGAAAATGAAACAGCTATTGATGTCGCTCCTCTCATCATAACTGGCGATGGCAGTTTATGAGATGAAGTTTTTTGAACGATGAGAATAAATTATTTTTGCATAGTTTGTTTTTTAGATAGATTTTAGATATTCAGTATTTTGGTTGGTTTTATTTTATTTTAAGAAAATAGGTCTACAAAACCATACAAATAAAGCTTAATATAATAACTTTCATGTTCTGATTTGAACTTAATCCTATGAGTTCTACTGCAACATTTTAAACTTAGTAATTAGTAATAGCCTCAATATAGCTATTTCTAGTTTAAATATTGCGTCTGAAATATATTTTTTAATTCATTCAGAAAGAGTCTGTTCCCAAAGCCTTTTTATACTCTTTAAAAGATCTATGTCGAACATAAAAATTGTTTATTTATTAAAAATTATAATAAACAAAAAATATAAATGCTAAACAAAAAATATAAATGCTTTTATGCCTATTGTAACAAAGAAATGAGTATGTACTACATTAATATGTCGAGAGTTTATTTGTGGAAACTACAAATAATGTTAATTTAATTTTTATTAAGCCTGGGTAATATTAAAAACTTCTGTTTAAAAAAAATATTATATAAATAGGGCCTAATCTTATTTGAATCATAATTTTTACCAAAACAAATTGCAAAGCTTAGCTTAACTCCAGCTCGAAATACATTCTCAGTAGCACTAAAAAACTTCCAATGTAGAAACTTTAGCGGAAGGGCACCCTAATTGTTCATAAATTTTTCACTACATAAAATCATTTTGGGACAGAACCTTTTCTCAAAAAACTATTCCAAATCAGAATTTAAATAAAAAATAAGCGATAATCATTCAAAGTCAGAAATTTCAAAACAATGGCAGTTTAAACACCAATCCACCACCCTTATTATCAAGGGTGGTGACCGATTAAATTAACATTAAGGTAACTGATAATTAGTTTCGCAGCATCTATTATCAGTTACCTTAGGAACCTGTGGTTTAAAACTGAATTAAGAATACACGCGCGTTTTGTTACCAGAATTACGGGTGATTAAACAAACGGACTAGCCTTATTGCAAATACTATACCCACTTATAACTTCAGTCATTTTATGTTTATTTGTTTGTAGTTACAAAAGCCTGTATGAAACCTTGGAACTCATTTTTCAGGTGGTCCTTACCAACAACAGTGGCGCACCCAGGAGTCTGTCTTGGGGGGGCCCGAGGCCTCTTGGGGGGGGGGGCTTCTGAAGACTCATAATGTCGAATTTTGAGCTATTTTTCGTGTTTTTTCATGAAATATGTGGAAAATATGTATGAAAATCTAAGGCTTGGGGGGAGGCCGGGCCCCGCCCCCCCCTGGGTGCGCCCATGCCAACAATACACAATTTTTCTGCTTTGTGATTTCCAGTCTTTCTATAAAATAAGCATGCACATTTCTTCTTGCTTCTTTAAAATATCTTATTTTCTGCCTTTTAAATTCCATTTTTTAGTAGTTATTATTGTTTATCAAGTTATATCGACTTATTAAAATTCTTTTCTACTTATTATTTGTAATTATTATAAAAACCTCTATAAAACCTTGGCTCTAATTTTTAAAATCAGAGTTTTTTAATTGATTACTTACCAAAAATTCACAATTTCCTATTTTTTGATTGCAAGTCTTTCAATAAAACCATCATCCCCGTTTCTTCTTGCTTCTATAAAATATTCTATTTTCTGCATTTTAAAATCCATTTTTTTAACAACAGTTTATTGTTTATCAATTTATATCGACTTATTAAAATTGTTTTCTATTCATTATTTGTTGTTGCAAAAATCCCTATAAAACCTTGGCTCTATTACAGAAAATAACTAATCTTCGCTACGTAACCCTAAAATTTAGCGCGTGCAGAAAAAAGTAGGCTGTGGCCTACTGACTGGGGCAGGAATCGCGCAGGTTTCAAGGACCCTACTAACCCGAAGTCGCGATATTATTTTCGCGATACGTGATGATAGCAAGCGACTGTCGTGGTGACACTAAAACGGGCGTCGCTCGTAGGGCTCCTGCATGCGAGTTCGCTGCCAGACGAGGATTCCTGCTGCGCCCGCCGGGACGCCTGCACAGTGTGAAATTTACGAAAGTTTTGGACAAAATCGAAAAAGTATAACATCAAAATGGTAGGAAACTAATAAACAAATAATTGTTTATTTGGATATTTATGTTTAAGAAATTTGGGCGTTTCCTTTCTTGTACGAAAATCCGCATTTTTTACAAAGTTCCATATTTTTTACGAAATTCCGTATTACAAAATTCCGTATTTTTGACGAAATTTCGTATTTTTTATGAAATTCCATATTTTTTAAGAAATTCCGTATTTTTAAGGAAATTCCGTATTTTTTACGAAATTCCGTATTTTTTAGAAAATTCCGTATGTTTTATGAAATTCCGTATTTTTTACCAACTTCCATATTTTTTACGAAATTCCGTATTATTTACTAATTCCATATTTTTTACGAAATGCCGTATTTTTTACAAAGTTCCGTATTTTTGACAAAATTTCGTATTTTTTACGTAATTCCGTAATTTTTGAAAAGCAATTTCGTATATGTACTTTTTACGGTACCAAACCCGTCAAAAACTGGCCAAAATTAGGCCATCGCTAGCCACGCCAGGCATCCACAAACTATTTACGGATTTTTTTACAAGGAAACATTGACATTTACCAAAACATGTTGCAAAAAATGTCAAAAATTAGAAAAATTACCAAAAATTTTAAAACTGTCAAAATTGATAAAAATTGAGGAGAATGTCAAAAATTGCAAAAAATTTAAAAAAAATATGAAAATTGTGAGAAATATCAAAATATTAGGCAATTTTTGTCATTTTTTAGCTATTTGTCACTTTCGACCTTTTTTGCAATTTTGGAAATGGCAAAATCTACATTTTTTGAAATTTTTCTCAATTTTTGACTTTTTTAGCAATTTTTACATTTTGGCACTGTCGTTTTTGACATTTTGGCAATTTTTCGAAACTTGTAATTTTTCAAATTTTTTACAGTTTTTTAATCTTTTTTTCGCAACTTTTAAAATTTTTATCAATTTTTCATATATTTGATATTTTTAACAATTTTTGGCATTTTTATATTTTTAATTATTTTCACTAATTTAGACATTTTTTAATATTTGTCAATTTTTCGCAACGTGTTTTGTTGAATGTCAATATTTCTTAAAAAATCCGTAAATGGAGATGCCTGGCCGAATTTGGCCAGTTTTTTTATGAGTTTGTTACAGTGTGTCGCGTTGAAAGAAACGTCTCCGGCGAGTTTGAGGCGCAGGCCAGGGACATAGCCAGTGGCGCGCGCCGACAATTGCCAAAATAAGGGTGGCGATAGTATAATCAAGGATTAATAGAAAAGACATAAAAACAACATTAGATACTAGACACTAAATACGCACTTCGTACCTTTACCAAAAAATGCAGTACCTACCTAGTACAATAATTAAACTCATTCGAGATAAGAATCATAAAAAAAAATATTGCGTCAAATTTTTTCAGGAAAAACTGGTTGTTTTGGTACAAAGTTTTATCCACTACTACTACTATGTCGGTTTAGAACGTTTTTCTACTTTGTCCGGCGCCTATTCTCCACCTCCTTCAATCCTAACAATCATCTTCTGTCAGGTTTTTTTGATTCATTGATCTATGGATGTAGGACGCCCTCTTTTTCTGCGCCCTTCTTTCCTTTGGTAATCTTTCGTCGTTCATCCGTTGTACATGGCCGTACTATATCAGTTGTCGTTTAGAGATGTCATCCGTTATGCTTCCCTCGATATCCAATCTTTCTTATATGATATCATTTCTTATGTGATCTGTTCTAGATAATTTAATTGATCTTCTTATTGCAAAAACTGTTAAGACACGGATCACCTCAAAGGTGATCCGTGGTTAAGACATGTATCCAAAGTTTTATAAATACCATTTTGAACGCGCAATGTTTTTCTTGATATTTTTTGCTATTAAAAAAAGGTCTCCAGTGATTTTTATATTTTTGAAATCAGAAAGAAGCGGTCAAAACGCTTTTGTTTTCGAAAGACAGAGTATTTAAGTTGACTATTTTTAAAACTTTTTTGGTTATAACTTCTTTCAAAAACACGGAAAAAATTCGGTTCATATGTCGTGTATCAGAATAAGAACAATAATTAGATGTTTTCAATAAATGTTCACGTATTAATTCCTTTTCAGATATCATCATCACCATTCATCGTCCCTTAACACTGGTTACGCTCGTACCGAAGAGTGCCCACAAACTTATTTTGTCTTTTGGTCTTTTGACTGTGTCCTCGCAATATTCCTTTCTATATTTTTTTATAAGTCTGGGCTTGAGATATTTGCTAAGACTGATTATATTTGTCCTCGTAGTGACGTTGAATTTTGCCTCGTATTAATTCTGTATTTGACAGCCTTTAACTCCTCACTCCTAACAAATTTAAATTCGCATAGGCAAATTTTCAAGTGGACGCCATATTTATTGTTTCTTTAAATTTTGCGGTGATTTGCATTTGTCGTGTAAAATTGTGTGTTTTTTTTTTAAATGGGAAATAATTCACGTGCGCTTTGTGAAAAAATGTCCGGAAGAAGGAGTTCCAATCCATAGGTAAGTACTTGTATTTTTCTTTATAATTTACTAATAAAGTTAATATGGTTTATAGATGCCATTAAACACTCTTCACCATAAATCTGAATAATTCATTTAGAAAAATGTAATTCGCAATTTGATAAGTTTTCACCCGATCAACTAGTTTAAAAAAATAATAGACATAATCTTAAATTTTGGACAATTGTCAAATTATGTAGTGACGTAACGGAGTATGTTTCAAAACCAGCAAAACTGACGCATGCGCACTTACCGAAACCCTGTCTACCTGAAAAAGGAACATTAATAATTAAAGAGGGTCCTGGCTTCCAGCATGACGTGTAAGAATATATTTATGCTCTAAGGTATTCTTGAAATGCATATTTACATAACAAGTGCGGAAAGTTATGCTTTACCGTACGCGATGGCAGTTGGCCGAACGACGCGGGGCGGAGTTCGGTCAAGCCGTCAAGAAGTAAAGACGCTTTCCGCATGTGTTAGGTACAATATTTTTAAATTGAATTTAATTTATAAAAAAACATGCCAAATTAGATGAAATTTAAATGTAAACAAATATTAAAACTGCCTTATTGACGCGTTCCTAAGGTTTCTAAATGGTGCGCGTGGGCTAAAGTAACTTTACTGCACGCGAGTAGGTTAAAAAATGGCCGCACTTTTATTAGACCTAACGGGGATTATTCTCACCTATGTTGAGAATTTATACACTGTACTGGTAGGAAACTATCCTGATATCCTTACTGAACATAAAAAAGGAAAGTTACCTCTAACATACTGAGCTTGAGGCTTTTGGAGGTTTTCTAAACTGAGTTTTGAGTGGAGGAGTTAAACTGGAGTTGGACAGTTATTTTTAGCGGTTATTGGGTTAGAGCATTAGAATTATTTTGAAACTTTGTATAACAGCTCGAAATACGTAATCGTGAGGGGTTTTTTTATTGAGCACACACAATGTAATTAAAAAAGTTTTTTTAGGTCAAACAATTTGTTATAGAGTGTGAACTTTTATAATAAAAGGGACTCTTACAGCTATGTACCCCATAAATTTGAGGTGGACCTTAGCATCTAAAAACACATGATTTTTTTGAGATTTCTCGATCAGCTAGAACCTTATAGTTTTCTGGTGATAATAAAATTTTTGTTTCAAAACAAATCAAGATGGCGAGACCAAAATGGCGTACTTTCTTATTCATGAACCGATTTCTATTATACGTGAACTTTTGCGGGGTTTAAAATCACTTAATCACAAATAATGAAAATGTACCTATCAAACATGGCGGACTCATTAATAAGCTGATATAAATATCAAATTTGGATTTATTTTAAAAAATCAACATGGCGGATCCAAAATGGCGGACTTCCCATTTATAAACCGATATAAATATCAGGGTGTTTGTATGTTATGATTTTCGAGTCAAAATTTTAAAAAATCAACATGGCGGTTTCAAAATGGTTGACTATTTTATTTGTCTTAAACTTGGTATTCTCGGAGTTATTTGAGGTTACTCATAGTGTCATTTTAAATCATCAGCTTTATCACAAACTATAAAATAATTAGGAAAAGTTTTTCTACCTATGTTTTTATTTTTTTGTTTTCATCAAAAATTATTAAATCCTGCTCCTATTGTTTCTATGTTTAAGATTAAAATCAATGTACCCGACCGCCCACACGCCCCTTATTTTAGGCTTCGAACTTTTGTGTAGGGTTCAGTCAGTCGACTAATTGACATTTGGCGGAGTAAAGGTCAAATTGACATTGAGTAAAGTCGTTAAGCGCGTTATTCTAGAGCCGATTTAATTTAGGCTGTCTGCGACCCTTGACATTTGCATTGACAAGCTAGGGGAGACCAGGGCAGTTTGTAACAAAATTGTCTTTTTCTTAATAACTTTTAATTTGGCGTAATTTTGTTTAAAATTAATATTTAAATTAAGATTAAAATAATATTGGTAAAAATTTTATCAATCAAAGCTAGAAAAATATTTTTATTAACGCATTTTTTTGTTACTTTACTTACCCCGAGATCGGGGCAAGTGGTAACAGCACCTATTAGCACACTTCAAGTGAAGCCTTGATATATCAGCCTTGAAAACATTTTTTTGTAAATACCTTAGAAACTAAAGCTCCTACAAAGTTTTGCATATAACACAAATTTTTAAGCAAAATGTGGTCTACTATATTCCGAGAACCGCATTCTGATGCGATGCTCCGTTAGAAAGTTAGCATTTTTAAAATTTTCTAATTGTCAAAAAACTGTCATTAGCATTAATGGATTTTGACCAAAATCTAATCAGCTCGTTAGAGTGTTACAATATTTTACCTAAAAATCGGTTCAGCGTTTTAGCAGCTATCGCATTACGGACAGACACACACACACATACACAGACAGACATCACGACGATATAGCTAAGATAGGTCAAAATACATCGAAAGAACACATTTACGCCCTTATCTGAAAAAAAAATCGTCAAAAATAATAGGGACCTTCTCTAGCCATTGCTGCGCGAGCTAGGAAGGTAATAAAGGTTAAAGTTCTTTTCTCATTATTTTAGTAAAAAATATTTTCTACTAATTAAGAAACGAAAATATAATAAAGTTAATTATTTTTTAAATTTCTAAACTACAACCTACTTTTAAATTGTTTTTTATTTTGCGTTGGACAAAAAGCGCTGTTACAACGAGCCTAGATGCCCCGGTCTCCCCTATATGCTATATTTTTCTCTTGTTTTAAATGCATATAATATCACGAATCACCTAACCAAATAAGGTGATCCGTGATAATATTTGATGTTGTGAAATATATATCTATGTGTAACCACAGAAGAAGTAGCTATGAGTTTACTGTTGTGTAACTGAGAGTACAAAAAATTATGGCTAGTTTTTATGCGCTGGGAGAGATAAACCATACCATATTTTGGACAATCTTATGAAATAGTTATTCACCTAACAAATGCGGAAAGTAATACTTTACCGCACGCGACGACATGTGTTAGGTACCCATGAGTACCTTTTTTTTTCAAAAAATTTAATGTACAGTCGAACCTCTATAACTCGAACCTGAAGGGACCAAAACAGTTCGAGTTATGAAGAGTTCGAGTTATAGAAACTCGAGTTAAAGAGGTTTAAATACGTGTAAAAAGTGCAGGGGCCAGTTAAGAGGTTCGAGTTAGGGAGGTTCGACTGTAATTTATTAATAAACATGTCAAATTAGATGGAATTGAAATGTAAACAAATATTGAAGCAGTCCACCACGACCTGTGGGTGGTGAGCAGTCTTATTGATGCGTTACTAGGGTTTCTAAATTACAGTGTGCGGTAAAGTAAGTACTTTACCGCACGCTAGTAAGTAATAGTTATTTACCTAACAAGTGCGAAAAGTAATACTTTACCGCACGCGACGGTAGTTGGCCGAACGACGCGAAGCGGAATTCGATCAAGTCGTCAAGGGTGGTAAAGACACTGTCCGCATGTGTTAGGTAAAATATTTTACCTATGAGTACCTTTTTTAGCTCACACATATACTATACTATAGTAGTGTGAGCTATGGTAATCCTAATTTTTTCGAAAAAAAAAAAGTTGCTCCGATTTCAAAATTTTTTATATATCTTTGCGTTTCAGATGATTTTGAAACTTTTTTGTTGCGCCGTCTGTCTGTCTGTCTGTCTGTCTGTATGTCTATCTGTCTGTCTGTCTGTAACGACCAACACGCATAACTCAAAAACCACTTGGCCGATTTCAATCAAATTTGGTACCTAGGCTGGGTCTTGTGTCGAGATGGTCCCATTTAAGAATGAACAAAATCCACCGAACACAAACCAAATAAAAGGGTGGGGGTAGATTTCAAAATTAGAGTTTATGTGAAAATATGGCGTGTGTGATATCAAACGAAAGGTATTTGAGTCTGCAATTAAACAAAATACATTTTAATTTATTTAAAAAAAAAGGGTGGGGGTATATTTTAAAAATTAGAGTTTAAGTGAAAATATGGCGTGTGTGATATCAAACGAAAGGTAATTGAGTCCGGAGTTTAACAAAATACATTTTAGTTTTTGTTTTTTTAAGGGGGGGGGTAGATTTCAAAAATTTGAGTTTAAGTCAAAACATGGCTTGTGTGGTATCAAACAAAAGGTAATTTAGTCTGGAGTTGAATAAAATATATTCCAGTTTTTAGTTATATTAGCTCACACGTACACTATAACTATAGTACCTAGTGTGAGCTGAGGGGCCCATATATTGGCAGAGTATTTTTAGATGGAATTGAAATGTAAACAAATATTGAAGCTGTCTTATTGATACGTTGCTAAGGTTTCTAAGTGGTGCGCGTGCGGTAAAGTAACTTTACCGCACAGTATTTAAATGGAAGTCAAATTTAAAAACAATCAAAATTTAAAGAATTTCAACTAATTTTAAAAAATTTAAGAATTTTTAAATTTCTAAAAAATGTTCTCAAATTTTCAAAACTCAATATTTTTAAATTTCTAAATTTTACGAAAATTTCAAAAACCCGAATTAATCTGGATCTAACTAAGTATGACTACTAATAAATTAGTAACAAAGCGAAAATTCCAGAAAATTGCTTAAAGGATTTATTAAAGATATTGTGTTTTTTATTTGAACATTTTTCAAAAAAATGTTATATTAAAACGTTTATTTATCACGTGACTGTCCCAAACTCGGTCCCAAAATATTTTGGTTTTAAACGTAAAGTACTAACAGTGAATAAAACAAACATTTTTTCGTGGCTAAGCGGATATATAAAGATTTTGTATCTCTTGAATTTTTCCGTGGGCAGCTCGAAAGCTGTACACCCACGAGGGTCCAGGATCTCTATTAAAATAAGTGTTGACAGTTAACTGTTTCGTCCTTAAGGGGCTCTTCAGAACACCGCATAGTCAATGTGATACTTATAAAGCTAGAGAGACGGTATATACATCTCATATTACGATATTGGTAAGAGAAATGATAAATGTTGCCTGCGATACCGTATGCTTTTCAAAGTGGCGACATCTAACGAATACAAAAGAAACTATCAGAGGAAAAAAAGTGACATAAATTATTTGTTGCATTTTTACCGCCTTCGCGACGTTTTACTTGCAATCAGCGGAGTATAAGCCAAAAATACTACAATTGTACGGGTACTAAACTTTACGTTTGTGGTATTTTTGGCTTATGCTCCGCAGACTCGACATAAAACGTCGCGAAGGCGGTAAAAATGCAATATACATTGGCCCGACCTGACGGACAAATTATGTCACGATCATGGGTACTGTTTTTCGTTTCATCTACCTGCCTTATGTTTTTACTCTGATAGTTTCTTTTGTATTCAGTAGATGTCGCCACTTTGAAAAGCATACGGTATCGCAGGTAATATTTATCATTTCTCTTACCAATATCGTAAGATTAGATGTATATAAACCGTCGCTCTAGCTTTACAAAGTGTCACATTGACCATGCAGTGTTCTGAAGAGTCCCCTTAAGGACGAAACAGTTATTAGATCTTGGACCCCCGTGGGTGTACAGCTTTTGAGCTTTCCACTGAAAAATACAAGAGAAACAAAATCTTTCTATACTTGCTTAGCCAGGAAAAAAATGTTTGTTTATTTTGGTTTTAATTTGTATTTTCCTTCGCGTTTGCCAGTTGCTGAAAGCCACGAAAAAGTAATGAGGAAATTATATAGGTTAAAAAAAATCAGGTTTATCGTTGGTTGGTATATTTAAATTAAATAACTAAAAGAACTAGCTACTATTTACAAAAATCACAAGTATAATAACCCCTAATTTTTAAACTACCTACTATAAGTTTTTTTAAATAAGTAATACAATTATGTATATCTACCCAGTTTTTTGAATGCAGTTCTACATGTACTGATACTATTGTTATAAACCCACGATCAGTTTTTTTTTATTAAGTAAACGGTCTGGTGAATTTAAAAAATGCTTACTTAAAAAATTTATTGATTCGTTTATTGTTGAGATATTGTCTTTAAACATTTGAAATTCTGATTTAAAACTTTTAATGAACTTTACGTTACTGGAAGTCGAAAATTACTTTCTTAACTAAAAACGTAAAAAGCTACACTGTGAAAAAAGTTATGGTAATTTGAAACCATCCAAAGTGCAGTGTGAACGGCTCGAGTAAAAAGGTGTCCATATTCGGGTTTCGCATCGCAAACAACCCACGAGTGCCATTTTTGAAAATAATGTGTTTAAAACTGTTTTTAGTATTTAAAAAATTCAATTTTTAATTTTTAACTTTAACACCCTGTATCTCGGAAACGAAGCAATTTTGGACCCTAGTTTTGATAAACTTTTATCTGTGTTTTGGGCCATGAAAATATTGACGTTTAAGTTGTATTTCCAAAAGCCCAGGATAGATTCCTCTCAAGAAATTATGAAAAAAAGTTCATATGAACATGTGTTCTAAAATGCCTCGTTTTAAAAATAAAAGTTTTATATAAAAATTTTTTTTGTTAAATATCTGCTATACTATTTTAGATATCTGTCTAAAATTTGGTAGAGGCATTTTGCCTATTAAGGAAAAAAAAACTCGGAAAATAAAGAACCAGAACTAATGTAAGTAATGAAAGAACTTTTCCACTATCGAAATTTACTCGTAAATTATCGATGAAATTTTGGAGATCTCGCCAGGCATGTAACTGGTTTTTATTTTTTTGAGCGAAATAGTGCAGTTTACCAAAAAAACTCAAAAGATAACATTTGTTACAAAATAAACAGCGATTTTAAAAATAGCTGTTATTTTACAAAAAAGCAGTGGCGTGCCATTTTTTTTTCATCAAAAAATGAAGAAAATTCCCCTTAATAGGTAAAATGCCTAAAATATATATTTTATTTTTATTAACACCCTTTGTTTTTAAAATAAGGCATTTTAGGACACATGTTCATATGAACTTTTTCCAGATTTGCATGAGAGGAATCTACCCTGGACTTTTGGCAATACAACTCTAAAACACCCCGTATAAAGTGTTTTTTTCTCAAAATAAACCCAAGAAATATTTTCATTATTAGCATCTTATTCAATAACATCATTTATAATTGATTACACCCAAAAAATTAGTTATAATCGTTAAATAATACCCACATACTTTATAATGACCGACATTTTTTAAGTAACAAAAACCCGTTTACTTAATTTTGTAACGTGAAGATCAACAATCATACATAGCTACCTACTTGCTTTTCCTAATTATACAACTTTCATTTTCTTCGTAAAAAGCAACCAATTTTGGTCTTTTAGATGTTTTACTTGTTTTATAGCGATCCACCTTTTTGATGTAGTATGGTTTCAATATTTATTTACACGGCGATACCTACAGTACCGGACAAAAGTGGTAAACCACCAAAATTGTATATAAATCTGGTCTTTTTGTCACGTTTAAGAAAAAGCTAAAAATAAAAATAATTCTGTGTAATTTTACGCAATAATGAAGTACCACCGGAAGACGTCAAAATTATATATGTCCCAAAAATTTCACAACAATTGGACTAAGAATAGTCTAGCAGTTTTAGAAAAAAAACGGGACAATATTTTTTTTCAAGGTCTGGTCTTTTCAAAAAACTGGGTACACAAGTATTTTTTAAGAACCATAAGTGTATTCATAAAAAATATACATTTACAGACTTTTTCAGAACATTTCAAGTTTTCCAGAACATTTTAAGACATTTTGCAAACAATTCCAGACTTTTCCAGAACTTTCCATACTTTTCAAGGAAACTATAGCCTTATCCAGACTTTTGCGAAACATTTTCAGACTCAGAACTTTTCCAGAGTTTCCCTGAACATGTCCAGACTTCCTTAACTTTCCCATATATTTCAAAAACATTATTAGACTTTCTAGACGTTCCAAGAATATTTACAGGATTTCTTGAGACCTTTTCAGCACATTTCCAGTTCATTTCCAACCTGTTCCAGAACATATCCAGCCTTTTCCAGAACATTTCCCGACTTTTCCAGTACCTACATTTCCAGACTTTTTGTAGAAAATGTACATAGTTTTCAACATGAAAAGACAGAAATTAAGTACAGCCATGGTATCGAACATATTATATGTTCTATGACCATGGTCATATTATTAAAAATATTAGGAAAACCCAAAAGCATTTTTTTTTAATTTATTTATTTTAAAATGTAGACGCCCTTCTATGAATAATTTTTATCTTTTTTAATTTATACTTCTCTGTAAGCAATGATTACAAAATTAGCTGTCCCGAAAAAAAAATTGGGGACATGGGACATAGAGTCAAATAATGGGACGATCCCGTTAAAAACCGGACGTCTGGCAGGCTTAGAATAACCTCCATATAAATTTTTAAAATTGGCAAAATGATCAATGTTGGCAAAAATATTGACATTGTCATTTTTAGTACTTGCGATTTTTGCCCAAAATTACACCGAAAAAGTATTTTTTTAGCTTTTTTTTTTAAATTGACAAAAAGGCACTAAATGATTTTGCATCAAAAATCGCCTAAACACCTAAACCGAGAACTATACTGAAGTTTTCAAATGTACCACCTGATCTTTGATAGTTGGTACAGGATCAGATCTATATACAATTTTAGGTGTTTTCTCCACTTTTGGGCGGTAGTGTATGAATGAACCGTATGTCCGCTTTTAACTTAACTTAATAAAATTAAATTTGGTTGGCTTCTATAGTTACTATTTCGTTGAAACAAATTTACTATTAAATTGAAAAATCAGTTTTCTTGTACACACCCGGTATACAAATTATTCTCATTACATTCTAAATAAACGTTGCTTGGTATAAACCCAATACTGTAGCAAATAACTAATTAAACCGCTCATTGGTCTCTAACAAAGCAAAAATCAATCAAATTACACAAACATACATACAGAATTATATACCTCTTACGTTACATTCAATATTAATTTACTACAAAAACCGTAAGAAAAAAATCTACGTTATATTCGGTCTTGTGTAAGATGATATTGTATTTATATCTATTTCTGTCTCGTAACTCTAAACTAATCCAAACTATAGTCTTAATCCTTATTCTAGTTCGATTACTTAAAAAAATTACCACATATTATTCCTTATTAACAAACTTTATACGTACTTATTTACAAAAATCATTATCATACCTTACCAAAATTTTCTCTTTTTCAGTTAAACTCTACTCCAAAGTTTTATATCGTGACACCGACGTTAATCGAGTGGAACCGATTATATACGTTGATTGTCGAGACTAGACGAAGATGGTTCAAACCCAATCGATTGATCTTCGAGTATATGCCGACTAGAAATGAGTGAGTAATTTTTAAATATTTTATTTATTATGGTTCTAATTTTTGTTTCAATTTCTTTCTTTTGTTTGCCGTGAAAATTAAACTTTTAGAAACACGTATAAATCTTTTGTTTCCATTGAAGCAACCAAAATTGTTAATTGTTTACTCAACAGACAACAGGACACAAGTTGCTCAATATGCTTCAGTGGGACCGAGCTTTGTATTTCGAAGTCTTTTTGCGTCTTTGAGTAAAAACGTTTATTCACGATGATCATCGAGATTAGACGAAGATCGTCCGCTTGCAACCGATTGATTCCGACAAAAAACGATTGATTTAATGATCGTAAAATATCGGAAATGGTCGCATGAAAACGGCACATTTTGGTAAATCATTCTGTTTAGTCGGGTTTTGCCGCTTAAACTGGCATTTTAGAAAGTTTTTGACAAAATTGAAGCTCACAAAGTTAAGGTTGTACTTCACACACAAAATAGGTCTCAAACGAACATGGAGAATCATTCCATTTCAGTCCTTTTCCGTCTCTGTTCCACAATTCCAAACAGTTTTCTTGTTCTCCGTTCTCGTACTCAAAGTTGTTCGGTTCGCCTGCGTTCCAGTTTGTAAACGTGATTGGTCGGCCGGTGGACATCCAGAAAAAGTGACCTTCCTCAGCCAAATCAGTCCCTGAAGTCCAGAAATGTTCGTTTCCAAATCCTAAAAAAGAAAATAAACGTGTTAGGCGGTTTGGTGTTTGTTTTGTTAAAGCGGACTCCAACATTATGCGGTTTTTGTGTTTAGTGTAGTAGGCAGGTGCGGATGAAAAAAGGGGCAGAGGGGGAAATTCCCGCCCAAATATCAAAATATATATATAGTTTTCACACATAATACACCTTCTGGTCAGGCTTTAGCCGCCGACCCGCTTCGCCGCCGGGCTAGTTCGCAGCCGACCTGATTAGCCGTTGATCCAGCTTGCCGCCTAGATAACTCGCCGACGCCGTGCGCCGCCGTAGTTTTTGTTTGCAATTTTGTTTATTAAACGGTTTATTTATGCTTTTGTTTAAAATCTTGCGACAGAGCTTTCTTAACTACTTTCAGATGAGCTACAGATTTTATATTTGACAGGTGTATAGAGTTTTAACACAAAAAATTCGAAATGGCAAATCCGAATTGGCGGTGCTTTTTATTTATAAACCGATTTGTCTCAAATTTGAAACAATACGGGTTTAGTGCTACGTAATACAGTTTTTGACAAAAAAATGAAAATGGGGCTTCCCAAATGGTGGAATTTTTTCATTTATAAACCGATATATATCAAATTTAGAACTTGGGGTGTTTATTTATAGAGTTAATTAAAATACAATTCAATATAATGAATCCACAATGGCGGGTTCAAAATGGCGGACTTTTTCATTTAAAAATTGATATTTAATAAATTTTTGTTCTTAAGGGTTGCTGATGTGATTTTTTAATTAGACCAAAAAAAAATAAAATAGCGGTTCCAAGCCCACCATTATTCCATTTATTAATTATTACGTACTACATTTAGAACTTTGTGGTTTTTATTGTCGCTGATTTTGATTTTTGATTTAAAGTTTGGTAAAATCCAAATGGCCGACTTTTCCATTTATGAACCAATAAATGGAAAAATCCGCCATTTGGAATTCTCCATTTTAATTATTTTCATTCATTTATTAAACACCCTGAATTTTCAAATTTAATACATGCATATCGGTTCCTAAATAAAAAAGTCCCCTACTGTGTATACGCCATTTGTGAAAACAAAATAAATTGCATTGTTCCCGGAACTCTAAAGACCTGTCAAAATTGTAAACTGAAACGACGGCGGCCGCGCCGGTGGCGGGTTATTTTAAATCGGCGAATTGGGCCGGCGGTCAATCGGGTCGACACCGGCACGAGTTGAGCAAATTATCCGCGTTGAGTAGGCGGCGGCGAATTGTCCCATTCTCCTGATCACTATACAAAACGCGAAAAATCGCCCCCTCCCAAATGAAATGCCTAGATCCGTCACTGGACTGTAAATGCCGACCGCCACTGAACTTTATAAGCTATCACAAACACCGTTGGAACCACAGTATGGTTGGAACGCTTTGCAAGCACACTATCCGGCAAACTTTAATTTGCGTAAATACACCGAGAAGATTCGGGAAAACGCAAACCGAACCCAACTTTAGATTCCCACGCCAAGTGGAATGGCAAATCACAATCTAAGTTTGCCAAATCGGATACCGTTGGATTGCGGCTATAAGTCTCGTCGGATCAATGCAGGCTTTCAAAAGCCAATCACATGAAGTTAACGCAATTGTATTTATATTTAGCAAGTATAAAGATAAAGCATTTTTTATTGTTTCATTTGAAAGCTTAACTATTTAACATATTCAAATCACTATTCGCGCTTGTACTAATTAGAAGTATTTCTCTTAAAAATCAAACAAATCTCCAACGGTGTTTATTCATGCATTCCGGGTTAAATAATTTAGTGACCAAAAATTCAAATTGTGAAATTTGGGCAACATTTAATTTCTATAGATTACATGAGGACACATTTTTATAGTATGTAATAAAACTGTCTGGATTTCTGTCTACTTTCACAAAAAAAAAGATAATAGATTTAGGTCAAAATTTTACATAACCATGGCAGCCTTAGATTCGAAAAGAACGGAAAGATTCGAAAAGAATGGAAATCGAAGTTTGATTATGGGACCAAATTTTGGTTATGTTATACATCTTGATGTCCTAATCAAATTTTAAATTCACCAAAAATGGGCATGAAATGTGTACATTAGCACAAAAAATAGGTTTTTGCTGGACATACGACTAAATAAACACAAATATGTGTCATAATTGTGTAACAAAATGTCTAAGTATACCGGGGACCCTTGAGAAATACCATAAACTAATTATTAATGCATTAATTGATTTTGATTTTGTGTGGTGCAAAATAAAGTAAAAATATTAAAGAAATAATAACTATACGATTTTTTGTTACGAGGGTGTTTAAGATAGTGTACAAATCAATTAATGTTTTAGGATTTGCATAAAAAATTTTTTTTTCTATAATCAGTCAAATAACCACAAAAATCGTTATTATTTAGAGGCTATTTAATTGGTTCAAAAAGTTCGTAATATTAACTGTCCACACTACACACACGGTCTATTTTTTAAGAGATGAGTAACAAGCCGAATATTCATAAATAGCTTCATGTTGCCGCCAACTTTTTCCTTTTGGGAAAATTCTTGAAAGTTAGGAATCACTATTCCTGTAATAATGCTTACCAAAATCTTTGATATATTTTTCCAGCTTGTCATTCTCCTCCTGGGAAGTAATGCTAGCTAAGTGCATGCCATGGAATCTGCAGTATTGAGTTGCTCTGTAGTAGTTTGCCTAAAAATAAAAACAATAATAAATCGAAAACCAAGAGAAATATTATTAATAAAAGGGGCGTGCCAAAGAGTGAGCATCGAGGCCGCCGCCTCAGGCAACCACCTTCAGAGGGCAACCAAATATTAATATTTTCAAAATTTTGCCGCACTCTAACAAACGAAATAATCTGGAATTAAAAAGTTAAGGTAAATTATGTGGTGCAAATGAAACTGAGGTATGAAAACTGATAGATGAGTTCGCAGAGGAAAAGGTCCCCCCAGGCCACGGTCCTTAAATAAACCGGTTGTCTGGTAATTCGGTGTCATGACGGCCGTGACGTCAGAGCTACGTCACAGTTTTCCTAGCAATCAGCAGTCAAACGCTGTTTATAGCGTAATTTCGTCTTTTGCCAGGAAACTTTGTACATTTTGGGTCTTGTCGTCTTGTACGTAGTGTTTATACCTCTTCCGTGCTTGCTATAAATAAATGTATTATACCCTGTTTCCACCAATGCATGCCCACCCTGATTCAAAAAACGCACGTGATGGGCCATAGATTTGCACCGGTTTTAAATGCAGCGTCACCTTACACCCGGTTTCCACCTATGACTTTCTCGTGGGTGCCCGCTCACGCGTCACATGATCTCAATATGAAATGTTATGACAGTCATGTGACGCGTGCGCGGGCACGCACGAAAAAGTGGGTGGGAACCGGGTTTTATGCGTTTTTTGAATCGGGGTGGGCATGCATTGGTGGAAACAGGGTATTTAAGACTAACTAAAAGAAGTTTAAAAAAAAGATGGTTTAGTTTATATTGCAGGATTTTAGCACGAAAGCATCACAATGAGTTCCCTGAACTTGGTTCGGTTCGGTTCGGTTCGGTTCGGTTCGGTTCATGGGGGCTTAACTGAGCCTTCACCATCATGGAAAGAAGATGTTAACAAAATGGACAAATGGTTCATAAAATTGCATGGTGCCAAATTTATATTTGAAAAAGTTTCTATTCCATATAAATTGGTAAATTTATTTGTATTAAGTATAAGAATCAAATTTATAAATACCAAAAAGCAAAATGAATCCACAATGAAACGAAAAGTTGATGATACAGGGACTGATGAAAGTCGAAAAACAGTAAAAAAGTTAAAGAAAATTATTTTGTAACTATTTTATAATTAGATAGGTTTAGTTTTTTGTTACTTGCAATATGATTTAAAAACAAAACTGGTGAGGACCATTCTTAAATTATATACTGGGTGTTCCAAGTTAAAAGTCCACCGTGTTCCAAGTTAAAAGTCCACCATATTGCTAACTTTGTTATTATTAAAAATAGAAAAAAAATTAAATCGGCAAACTGGTAGAATTTTTTATAATTATATTTTTGTTTCTCGAAAAAACTCGAAAACTCAATGTTCGATTTTTTTATTTGAGCATCTTCAAGAGCATCAAAAATTCTACTAGTTTGCCAATTTAAACTTTTTTCTATCTTTAATAATAAAAACTTAGCAATGGTGGACACTCAACTTGGAACACCCTATATAATGCTCAAGTAGGAGGGAAGGAATATTAGCGTTACAGTCAATGTATTTTTATTATAATTTTTCTTCAAATGCGTTAAGAAGGGGGGATCAAAAATCCTTGTGTTATGTAATTTATGAATGTTCCCTTACTGCCATTGACTTAAAGTCATTTCAATTTCCTTTCTTTTAATTTTTTTGATAAAATTTCTCAAAAAAAAACTCATGTTAATTACCTCCTATCCACAAAAAAAATCAATATTGCAGTGTTCGGCGAAAAAAGTTAAATTAATAGGAAAAGTATTTATAATCGTGTCCTGAATCTGATATTTATAAAACTGTTGGAATTTTTATCATAAATTTTTAAATTATTTGATTTTTTAATAAATTTTGGTATTTTTACGGCATCTATCTTTATTTCTCTCATAATAAAACGTATAGGGTCTCTCTTTATTGATCGTGGACCAGGCATATTGCCGCGTCATAGGCTGCCGAGTTCTTTGGCTGGGAGTTACCAGACAACCGGTTTATTTACGGACCGTGCCCCCAGGCATGCTTTTGTCAGCAGATAGTTTTTATGGCCGTAAACAACAAAAAAAATTAATGCCTTGATGCTCTGAGAAAATTCGGAGGTTGAACTGGACTTCTTGGGTACTGAAGGTGATGATTACGGTATTGACATGAGCGATGATAAATAAAATGTTGAGGGGATTCATCTCGAGCAGCCAAAAGCCACACGCTCCTCGAACACAAAGAAAATTATGGTTACTCATTATACATGGAGAACTACTACAACAGTGTTGATCTCTCCGAGAAGCTTTTGGACAAACAAATATATCCAACTGGAACCCTCCGATCAAACCGTTCTGGTAACTGGGGTTCTCAAGAAAAAAATGAACAGTGGTGAGACCTACTCTGAATACTCCAACACCTGAATTTGTGTGACGAAATGGAAGTACAGTGAAACCCGAGGGGTCATCGGCACCCTAAAATTTTGTACAGCGTCCAACAGGACTTGGGTCCTGACGTGTACTGTTGGGTCCTGTTGAGTACTGTTGGGTACTGTCGTGTACTGTCGAGTACTGTTGGGTACTGTCGTGTATTGTCGAGTACTGTTGGGTCCTGTCGGTGTACTGTTGGGTACTGTCGTGTACTGTCGAGTACTGTTGGGTCCTGTCGGTGTACTGTTGGGTCCTGTTGAGTACTGTCGTCGTGCCTTGGGGGGGTCCGACAGGGACAAAGCGCGCCCTCAAAAAACATGCGAGTAAAAAAAAAAAAAAAAAAAAAAAAAAGTCATCATCTTTGGGGAACCGCGCCGCGCTCACAAATTTTGCGACCAAAAAAAAAGGTCATCCTGGGGAAGGCCGATAGGGCCTTAGCGCATCCTCAAAACACTGGCGACTAAAAAAAAAAAAAAAAAAGGTCATCATCTTTGAGGACCCGCGCCACGCTTAGCGCGCACTCAAAAACAACTTGCGACCAAAAAAAAAAAAAAGGTCATCCTGTCTTTTTGCATCTACGCCACTGTTTCGGGTAAGAGGGTTGTGTCGAGTACTGTTGGATTCTATCGTGTACTGTTGAGTACTGTCGTGTACTGTCGTGTACTGTCGGGTACTGTTGGGTCCTGTCGTGTACTGTCGAGTACTGTTGGGTACTGTCGTGTACTGTCGAGTACTGTTGGGTCCTGTCGTGGTACTGTCGAGTACTGTTGAGTACTGTCGTGTACTGTCGAGTACTGTTGGATCCTGTCGTGGTACTGTCGGGTACTGTTGTGAAATTTGTACAGTACTGTTGAAAGCTGATGACCCCTCGGTGAAACCTCTCCTTGCGGACACCTCTATTAAGCGGACACTCCCTTTAGGCGGACAAATTTGTTGGAACCAAGCTTTTGCCTATGTCTTTACATATAAAATTCCCTTCTATAACCGGACACTCTAATAACCGGACGCGGACAATTTTTTTTTGTTAATAACTTCTGAAACCTCCCTTAACCGGACGCGACCTTCTGACAACGGGACGGAGCGCTGCACGACATGAGCATAAATATTATGTGGTATGTTGCCAACAATGCACTCTGTAGCCGGGGAATTACCTCTTTCCGTTTTAATGCGGAGACTAAATACTTCTGTCGTATTTACAACATTATTTTAATCGGCGGAACTGCTGTTTATTTTTATTGTTCAGTTGGGTAATAATAGATCTCTTTGAAATGGCGCTTAGTAAAAAAACTTCTTAGTTTATGTGGCAAAATGGAAGTTGTTAACGCTTCGGAGAAGGAACATCTATCAGCACGAAAGATCACCGAAAAATTTAATATCGGAAAATCTCAAGCAGCGGAAATTGTTAATAAATATAGATCAAAATATCGCAGTTCCCTCTCTTAAGCGGACACCTCCAATAAGCGGACAAAATCGACGGAACCGTGAGTGTCCGCTTATAGGAGGTTTCACTGTATTGGCTATTTCGAATGAATTTACTGCTAACATGATAGATGTACCAAATAGGAGAGGATTCAGAGATATTTAAAAGCCTAGGTGCCAAACCGCGCCAGGTGCGTTGATTTTTTATTTTTCCAAAACATTAATTTTGTAAAAAAAAGTCGAAATAAGGTCTCCTAATTTTTTTAATATTGGCAAATAGAAGACTGGGCACCAAGGGTGTAAGTACTAATATTAGGTGGCAGTGAAAGTGTTAAGACATAGTTTGTTAAATATTTTCAAAAAGTCTCCTTTTGATGAATTACTGCTTTAGATATTTTTGTGAAATTTGGTACACTACATTTTGTTTTGTAAATATTTTGAAAAGAAAGTTAAGCCTCATGTTATATAAACTTCTCCTCAATCACTCATTAATATTTTATATTTATATTTATACACACCTTTTTTATTTTTGCAAAACACGGCGTGTAATTGATGATAATTGCAAATTTCGAGAAATTATTACAATTTACAATGTGAAGAAACTAGTAGGTATTCTTATCGCCAAACCTTACAGCAGCAAAATGTCATTTATTTTTACAAGTGCAATTTACTATAGACAGGTGTGTAGCTTAATTTATTTTAATTGATCATAATTTCAAGATTTAAATGTTACAAACGTCTAGATGCCTTCTGCCTTCTGAGACCCCACATAAAATCATGACTTTTACTTTAAAAAATATTAATTAAATGTCTTATTAGGTATATTTCTTGTTTTAGCTCAAAGATACCGACTGACACCAAATGACACAAAGAAAAACTTTGTTGAAATATGACAAAATGTTTTTTAACTAAAATGTTAAGGACTTAAAATCAGTGTTGCCAGTCTAGTACAATTGTACTAGATCTAGTACTTTTTTTATATTTTCCGTACGCTAGTACGTTTAAGCAAAAATCTAGTACTTTTTATTTAATATCCCAAAAAACAAATTTTCAAGTTATATATTGATCTGGAAAAAATTTTTTCTTTATGGTACAAAATATATTCCAATATCTTGGTCATTCAGCTTATGTTGTATTGAATTATTTGAATATATATATTGCTATCGAAAAAATAACATATATTCGATGGCTTGGTACTAGATCCGCAAGTAGCATTATCGGACGATGTGCCAAGCATCGTAGTTGAAGCGGAAAAGTATTTTCCACACTTAATACAAGAAAACAATTTCGAACAATTAAACACTAAATGGCGGCTGTTACCTAATCTTTCCGAGCTAAAAAATATTGATAAATCAACAGTTGAAACTTTTTGGTCAAAAGTTTTTAACCTCAAGAACGAACTGGATACCGAAATGTTTCCTTCTTTAAAATATTTTATTTTAGGATTAATCGCGTTACCTTAGTCTTCAGCTGCCGCTGAAAGAAAATTTTCAAACGTTGTTGAAAGCCAAGCTACGAAACAGGCTTATATTTTGCATTGTAAAGAAAACTTAGACAACAATAGTGGTTATTCATGGGAACCCTCTCTTTTAAGAAAAAAAATAATTTACAAATAAAATGTAAAACTAAAAACATTTATTTTTTATTAAGATATATCGGGTCGGCCTTTTTACTGTTTAGGTAATAATATTCCAAGGTGTTCATTTTATTTGTTTAGTATGTTGTGTTTATTAGTTATGTGCTTTTCGACAAATAAATAATAATGTTCCTATAATTTTTATTTTTCTTATTTTGTTTTTTTTAAACTATTTTGGATTTTTTTGTACATGGAAAACGTTTCATTCTTTGTAATTTATTTAAACACATGCATATTACAATTTAGTAAATTTTTATGAAATTCTAGTACTTTTTTCAACAGTAATCTAGTACACAAAACAAAAAAGTTCTGGCAACACTGCTTAAAATGTCATTCCACTGAGAAACTAGCCCCGCATAGCATGGGCAGTATTTTTGTGGTCGTTTTTAATTGTAGAAAACATCGAAAAAACTTAAAACATTTAAAAATAAAATAGCTAGTGAAAATAAATGGATCTATGACGAATCTGATACCTTCCTAGACCAATAGAAGAGTCGAAGTGAACTCCACGCTATAGCAGCATTGACAACAGTTTTTTACAAATATCTCCGAAACGAAAAACCTCTACAGAGTTTTTGGTTATAACAAAAATGAGTGAAAAAAATGTGATATACATTCCGAAAACAGCATATTGATGCGATAAACCGTTAAAAACTTAGCATATTTTCAATTTTGAAACTGTCAAAAAACTTATTAGCATTAATAGATTTTGATCAAAATCTAATCAGCTCGTTACAGTATCGAAAACTATTGGACCTGAAAATTTCATGAAAATCGGTTCGGCGGTTTAGGAGCTATTGCGTTACGGACAAACTTACACACACACACGACAGACGTCACGACGATATTGCTAAAATAGGTTAAAAAACGTCAAACAGCATCCTGATTACTCCTGATCAAACTTTTATTCAAGAATGCTACCTAATATACGAAGTTTCTTACCTTGAAAAATATGCCCAAGTAATATCGTTTTTCTCCAAGTTTTAGAAGTGGCATTGTCCACCTATTAAGTGCAGGAATTGCATCTTCGATACAATTGGGACAATCTGAAACAAAATACAAGTCCACATTTAATTTGGTTTCGACAAAGATGTTTGAAAGTGTCGATAACATTTTTAATTTTTATAACTCATTGTAGTTTTTGTAAGGCGCAGAAAAATGCTTTTGTTGTTCACTAAACTACTCTGCCAATTATAATGTAATATTTTCCCATTATGGTCCGCGAAAATAACCCCCTATCCGCCACCCGGGGATTGGAGATGGCTTCCCAGTGTAGCAGGACTGAACAAAACAACTATAATGTTTTTTTTTAAATCTTTATGCAAAGTTACCTTTAATATATCACCACACAAGTAATATTTTTACCAGAACTTCAATTTTTGAAATCTATCCCCACCCGTTTTGTTTGGCTTATGTCCGTTGGATTTTATTCATTTTTAAATGGGACCATCTGGTACCAAATATCATTAAAATCGGGTAAGCAGTTTTTGAGTTATGCGCCGTGGTCGTTACAGACAGACAGACAGAGAGACAGATACATCATTTAAAACACAGATATATAAAAAAAAATTAAAATCGAAGCAACTTTTTGACACGATTACCATAGATAACTCACAATACTATAATAAAATTATAGTATAGGTGTGAGCTAAAAATTGTGTAGGGTCAGTGCTTTTCTGTTCAGAGTATCAAGTAAATACCTATAACTCTTTATTTGTTCGAGGTAAGTAATACCTAGTTAGGGATAAAAAGTGCAAAATAAATGAGTACTTATACAGGGTGTACTTTAAATGATGCATCAACATTTAAGGGGTACGTGAAAAGAGGAAAAACATTCTTTGTTTCAATAAATAATTTTTTATTAAATGTAGTGCTATTATTACTATTTTCTGTAATTATTTAGGGGAATTAATTATGTACAAAAATCTATTCCATACCTTTTATATAAATTCTTTTATTAAAAAAATATATTTAAAATTATTACAAACATATGTTTTTTTTCAACAAATTAAAATAAATATTTCTCCAATTTATTACTAATGATAATGTATAAACCCTACCACAATTTTTCTTAAATTTAATTTAATTTTTAATTTAATTTTAATTTAATAGCTCTAAAAAAAATTATTCTTAAAAAATCTGACAAGTTAATAATAAAAGGATATTTCTCTACCCTGTATCTTCTTAACCTATAATTTTTTGGAAAAAAAAACATAAAAACATTTTTTATATAAATCAGAAAATTATTTTTCATTGTCAAATTTGTCATTTTATATTTTACAGTATTTTCCCCATTAGGAACATTTTGGGTCAGTTAAAATATCAGAAAATTTGACAGCTATTACCGTTATTGTTACTAAGAATAACGGTAACATTTAGGACAAAAAAGATAGCTAAAGATAAGCATAACACAAAAACGTTAATTTAGTATTTTCACACTCCTTCAACTTTTTGTTTACTTATATATGTTTATTTATTTTTATTAGATTTTTCTTTTTGCAAAGCAAATTGTGAATTTTAGAAAAAAATTCGACTGCATTAAAAAAAACAATACAAACTAATCTTAAAAAATAACGGTAACATTAAAGGACGGCCACCGTAAGTACCGGGCGCCGTTACCGTAAATAACAAAAAAGGAGTAATAACAATAACGGTAACAAAGTGTAAAATACGTGACCCAAAATGTCTCTATTCTTTAAACTTGACAAATGCTGTAACATGAAAAAGTATGATGTATACCTTATACACCAAAAGTTTTTGAATTTTTTTCTACTTTTGATCTTCCCCATTCCTTAAAGTTTGGTTTATCATTTAAAATACACACTTTATGACTGTATACTATACTGTATATAAACCCAAAAATGTCCTATAAAACTCTACAAATTGTAGCCCCCGCTACGCTCTGGCATTAAAATTGGCTAAAAAACGGTGTTAAATGTTGATGTAGGTCATTGTCAAAATATGCGAGATACCAATCTTGTTACGAGTACTTGACACGCAAGAATTTCAAAAAAATTCCTTTCTTAATTTTCATATAATTTGCAATATTGCAACAGATACCATGATTAAGAAAATGGTATGCAAAGGAAATGTATGTACACGCATAAAAACAAGTTATTGTCTTAAAAAAGTGTTAAAAACTACAGTGGCGTGCAACGTTCATGAAAAAGGACTCTTTAAAGAAAAATTTAAAACAATAATAAATGTTTTTAATGGGCTTATGACGGATACAGCATCTTTCTAGCCTAATAAACACATAAGCCATCCATTTCGTATGTATGGAAGGCACGGTATGGTAGGCTCGTTTTCACTGGGTAAAAAAGTCCTAACTACCAAGTTTTGTGATGGTATCTGTTTGTTAATTTGCCTGTCTGGGACAAAATAACTCAAAAACCGATCTTAACCAAATTTGGCACAAAAACTTTAGGGTGCCCGTGGAAATTCATTCAATTTTGGTGGGAACGGGGGCTGCAAGGAGTAGTTAGGGGGGGTTCAAGTATTACAAAAAGTCATAATTCGCAGCTAGCGAATCAGGTTTTCAAAGTTAGGTTAGGAATTAGATTTTCAACAACATTTGTAATAAAGTTCGACAGAGTCACAGTTTTTTAGATATACTTTGGTTAAAATTATTTCATAAAAATCGGTTCAGCGATGTAGGGGCTGTCGTCGAACCGACGATATCACTCATCTAGATAAAAAAACAACCAGATACCGCAGTTTCTACGAGAACCATGAGGAGCTGCAGGGATTCGCTGAATGCGCTTGGTAGCGCTAGCAATGTGTCATTAGTATGGAAACCAGGGCATTCTGTGCACGAGGGAAAGGAGGCTGCAGACCAGGTAGCGAGGGAATATCATACAATGCTGCTAAATTAACCATATTAAAGCAGATCACACACAAAAATGCAATGCATTTTTGTGTGTGATGGGCTTAAGCTGGATGGAGAACAGCTTCCAACAATACTGGATAAATATACCAGAACTGGTTCACTCTAAGGAGTTCATGGTCCTTGTGGAAAGATAGCCACGAACATCATTGGACTTACCAGATAGGAGATCCGTATAGTGACTGCACTTTTTACGGGTAGCTGTCGACTACGAGTACCCATGCACAGAATGGGACTTACAGAAGAGACCGAATGTAGACTCTGTATGGAGGATGACGAAACAGTTAGACATATACTGTACGAATGTCCGGCTATTTCACGTTTACGTCAGAACACTTTCGGTAAACCTCAGATTGATTCAGAAGATCTGAACAGTGTCTCATCCAAACTGATGCCTAACCTTTTTGGAGGATTATGCATACAGCAGCGGTGAGAAACCACTCAAAAGTGACCCCCAATAGACCCACTCACATATGAAACATCAATCATCGTAATACAAAATGACCCCTTTTAGACACCACTGCCCGCCGACCCTGGTGAAAATGTATTCTTATGTTTTAAAGATACGTTTTTGTCTTTTGATATTGTTTGCGTTTAAGAACAATGATATCTCAGAATCTTTTTGTTTGCAAATTTTTTAACAAAATGTATTTACTGTTTATGGTTTATGAGCTTTAAGCATTGAGTTCTATAACGCCCTTATAGAAGTCAATGGCTTTAAGAGACTTTTGTTGACATGGTAGTAATGAAAAAGAATCTAAATAAATAAGTCATACGATTTTTCGAAAAAAAAATACTTTTGATTGTATTGCTTGATTTTGGAAAGCATGTCTACCATTATTTTGAATTATCTGCAGGATGAGTCAAAAAATTAAAATTTTTTAACAAATATAAATAATGTCAAAATTTGAATTAAAATAAATGATCTTTATTCATTTTTATTAACATATTTAGTTGCATAATAAACTCAAATTTCGTTTCTTTTTTCACAATGTTTTTTAGCACACCTGTTTTTTATTATTTCACCAAAGCGCAAAAGAAAAACTTTCGATTATCCCCCACTTCTTAATTTAACTGATTTATTCATTACATTAGATATAGATTGTTTCTTTAATTTTATTTTTTTTTAAATCTTTTTCGAAAAAAAACATCCGGAGACAGTTTTTATGTTTAAATTAAAAAAAAATTAAAAATAAATATTTTAATTTAAAATAATTACAACGCGTTTAGGATATAAAAGTGAAAATATACTTCAATAAATTTCAAAAACAACAAAAAATGTTGAAGATAAAAATAAGAAAGGAAAAAAATCAGTTTTTTCGATTTTTCTTAGAAAATTTTAGGTTATGTAAAAAATGGTTATTACAAAAGTTGTAGACCTTTTTATTACCTATAACTTTTGTATTTAACTTTTTTTACATAGGATGCCTAGTTTCTCTGAAAACCGTGAACACCATTATCCACCCCTAAAAGTTAACCCCATTTCACCCTATTAATTCGGATCGAGTCCATTTTTTTTTTCTGTTGGCTGAGATAGATTTTGTTTCATTTACAATGGTTTTTATGCTGATAAAAAAAGCCTCCAAAAAAGCCAAGATTATAAGTAAATATTAAATTTAATTTTGTTTACCGGGTTCAATACTATTCTTTCCAGGAAAATGTGCACTGCTCGATGATCTTATGACAGGTCCAGGGCCCGGGTCACAAAGAACTCCAAAAAACAAAGCCGAACAAAGAAGCACTAAATTAAACATCATAACTTTGTTTTATGTTTGATTAATTAAGAAAAAAAAGAAATTGACAATATTTTATACACTAGCACTTGTTTAAAAGTTTGAACATTTTTGTTTACTCAAAAAAAATCATCCGCAACACTGATGTTAATCTTAGATTAATACTATAAATTTCGCAGGTCTTATAGAAACTTAAAAGTTATTTTTGTTTGTATTAAGTTTTTTCAATTGTACCTACGAAGTAGTAGTACGACTATGCGGAGCGATATCTTACTATCACTCTTTCGAGTACACTAATGTTTAAATGTCTTCTATCTCAATGGTCTTCGGTTACTGCGATGGAACCACCCGCGAATACCATCGAACCACCATGCACCAGTATAGACGTCCGAGTCGTTCTTGAAGAACGTCCTTGATAGTACGAGTAAGTGACATTCTTCTTTTTTGACACTGGAAAAACCCGAAAAATGCATTAATTTATTCTTCTTTCGGGAAGTTTCTTTTTCTAACAGGTCGGCTATCATCATGGCTATCCATATTTTCTTGCTCTATAACAGTAGGGCCGTTGGAACGAGACAGAGGCGTTTTCATGTATTTATCGCTTATTTTTGAAAAAACGCTTGGAACGATTTTGTTTGCGACATCTTTTGGCCACTTTGGATCCACCCTAAGGGCACTGGATTATTACCTTTACAACGACGTGACGTGTGTTCTTTTCAAAAATCGATAAATTAGTTTTCGAGATTTTTCAAAAAATACGTCATGGTAAATCTAAATATGTAAGAATTTCACAATTTTTTTCAAAGGGAAAGATTATTAAAACATTTAAATAGTTTAAATATTTAGGCAAAATATTTCTTATGGTTGCGTTTTTTGCTGTTTTTATTTATAAATTATACCATAGAGTTTAAAGTTTATTTTCCCAGTCATGTTAGGTGAAAATACCCTGAAACATAGAAACTAAAAAATAAGTGCAGGCGGGATTTTTCTATAACTATTCCTTAGGATCTGGTACACATCCCCACATATTCTCCGCCAAAATCCCCCTTGATCTTTGCTAGATAAAAGCTCCCCAGGTCCTAAAAATGATGTTTTTGCAATTTTCCCGAAAACCAATAACTTTGTAAAAAAAATTAGTAAAGATAAATACGCATAATTATTCGTGTAAAATTAAGAAAAAACCTAAACTAACACTTTAAAAAATATATTTTGTGAAAACGTTTATTTTTTTAAATTAATTTTTTTCCTTCTTTGTAGTTAACTTGTTTTAAAATGTTAATACTTTGTAACATTAAGCTTGATCCCCACTTGTACATTAAATAGCATGCACTTAAATTTAGTTTTTGTTTCTTTAAAGTTAAACAAGTTTTAGTAAGGGTTAGGCCGATGGTCAATAATAGCCGGACCGCCAAAATAAATATTTTTATACAATTACGAGAAAAAAAGCGTATGTATAATAAATAAAGAAGTTTAACTTCTGGGTAGAAACAGCTTTAAAATATGCGCAAATGTACGTGTGTAACCTAAGGGTAGTTTTTTAAGGGTTGGAAATTGCAAAGATAGGTACATAAAGTTTTACCAATTAGCCGTTTTATCATGATTTTTCCCCAAATATATATGTTTACTAATAGCTTTAGATTCTAAGATTTCTATAAAACATAATTTATCCATGTACATATAGCCTGGTTTTTGACAGCCTTGACGAAAAATTATGACATAAAAATCTGAAAATAATTGCATATTAATACGAGTATTTGTTAAAACGTTATGTAAGTACCTATGCTTATAATTTTCAACCCTTAATAAACCACCCTTATGTTCGATTTATTTTGTCTAAACCCCTTTGTCACATTTAAGTTTAGTCAAACACTATTGTTTCTAAAATTTTATAAAATTTACTTTAATATCTGTTAAGCTGGAATTTCAAATAAAATAAAAGGGTGCTCATTTGCGCATATTTTAACACTGCTTCTAACAAGAAATTGAATACTTTTAATATTACGCTTTTTTTTTCTCGTACAGTTCCCAATTGTATAAAAATTAAATTTTTAAAATCCCATTGGTGGTGGTCGGCAAGTATTAACCATTTTCCTAACATTTACTTAAAGTTGTGTAACTCTAGAAAAACAAAATCTGAATTTTAGTAAATTCTGTTTGGTACAAGCTTAATATTATAAGGTATTTTAGGTAGGCTGTGGTATTAACATTTTAAAACAAGTTATCTACACAGTGGGAAAAAATTAAATAAAAAAAATCATTCTTTTAAAAGATGTATTTTAAAATGTTAGCTTAGGTATTTTTCCTGAATTTGTAGTATAGAACGAATGATTTTGCGTATTTTTTCTCTCTTGATTAGTTTTCGAGAAAATCGCAAAAAACTGATTTTTAGAACATTTGGGGCCTTATATCTCAAGGATTTTGGCGGAGAATATGTGCTAAGAAATAATTAGACAAAAATTCAGCTTGCACCTATTTTTTTTTAGGGGAATTCCTAATATGACTGGGCTTTATTGAGAACATGGATTAGTTAATATAAACGGATTTGATTTGACTAAAGCTAAAGTTTAACTCATCATATATATCCACAATACACAAAAAAGGAAGGAAAGATATATGTGACAATTATAGAGGTATCTCTGTAACTAGTACGCTAAGCAGAATATATGGCAAAAAGGCAAAATAATAAGAAATAAAGTGGAGAGCGAATATAAAGATATGGAGGCAGAAGAACAAGCCGGTTTGAGGGCGGGTAGATCGACTTCAGATCATCTCTTTTGTAAAACCCAAGTTATTGAAAAGAAAATGGCATACGGACAAGAGCTTTGCAGAAGGCATATGATAGTATACCACTAAATCAACTTTGGAAAGCGTTGGAAAAGACAAACATAAGCGTACAACTAATTAAGGCCATCAAAGAGTTATACCGCAATAGTAAGGCAAAAGTAAAAATAAAAGCAAAACTAACCAAAGGCTTTCAAGTTAATAAAGGTCTTAAACAAGGTTGCTGTATCTCGCCTACGCTCTTCAAGATATATTTGGAACAGATCCTTAAAGTTTAGAAGAGAAAATGCCAAAACATGGGAATTCCGTTGGATGAAACCACCTTGTATACTTTATGTTTCGCCGATGATCAGATAGTGGCGGCTCAGGATTATGACGACCTCGAATATATGACACGAAAACTAATAGAAGAGTACAATAAGTGGGGACTAGAGGTCAATATCAATAAGACAGAGTATATGTGTATTGGTGGAACGAAACAGGATCTACTCTTATATACTGGGCAGCGAATTCAGTCCTGTGATGAGTATAAATACTTAGGTCTAAAAATTACAGCTGACGGAACACTAGACAAAGCTATAAAAGATAGAAACGTACAAGGAAGAAAAGCAATAACTTTATTAAATGGAAAAAAAAAATCTTATATAGAACACCATTGTAAAAAGTTTTATTACATACGGCTCAGAAGTATGGCCAATCAAAGATAGAACAGAAAAAATGCTTTCCGCTACGGAGATGCACTAATGGAGAAGAGCAGCAGGGAAATCAAAAAGAGAAAGAGTTACAAATCAAAGAATAAGAGAAATTATGACAGTGGGTGAACGTACTTAGTGGATGATATAAGAACAAAACAACTGGTGTGGTACGGACATGTACAAAGAATGGATGATGGAAGACTACCTAAACAAATATTACAATGGAAACCAACTGGCCGAAGAAAACGAGGAAGGCCGAGGAGAAGCTGGCGAGAAGGAATAGACAGTTAAATAAGAATAAGAGGCCTAGATGATAAATTATGGGTGTTAGAGAGTCTCCTGTTATAGTTTTGTGTTTGTTATTTATATTATACCTGTTTTGTCAGATTGTTTTTAAGAATTTTGATTTTGATAGTTGTCAATAGAGAAAAAGTTCTAATCAAATTGTTTTTTTATAGTTTTAAACAGTTTTTGGTATATATAGAATTCATAGAATAATAGAAATATTTACATTTGGTCCTTCGAACTACGGAACAGCTCTATAGAAGATAGTCCACAAAGAAATTTATAGAAATAATCTTTGAACACTGAAATAATTATGAGTCAAATTTCAAAAGAAAATAATGGTAAAGAAAATATAAATAGTCAAGAGTTGAACAGTTTAGAACTTGCTAGTGAATGTAAAGGTTTCTCAAACAAAGAATTTGATAGGAAAAGTAAGTCATTAGTTAGCCAAAAAAGTGAAAGTCAAAAGACATGTAGAACTGCTAAAACCTCTTCAAGCAAAGAAAGGTTATTACTAGAAATTCAAAGAAAGAAAGAATTAGCTATTTTACAACAAGAAGAAGAACAGGAAATAATTGACGCTGAAAAAGAAAGACTCGCTGAAAAAGAAAGAATCCAAGCTGAAAAAGAAAGAATCCAACAAATGGAAAGAAAAAAGAGACAAAAAGAACGAGACCTTCGTAAGGAAATAATGGAAATGGAATATCAGTTAAGTTTGAGGGATGTAGATTCATCATCTAAAAGTCAGATAAGTGTTAGTAATAAGTTCGATGAAGTAAAAAGTACAAAAAGCAGCCACTTTTTGGATGTAATTTGTGAAGAAGATATAGATAAAGTTGGACCTTGGCTGGAAGATAATAAAAACAAATTTTGTATTCACTCAGAAAACTCTTTAAATGAAAATATACATCAAATACCAAACAATATAGAAAACTTCTCTGTAAGCGAGAAAACACAATTAGAGAAACTCATGCTAAGGCAAACAATTGACAAAGAACTACCCGTATTTACAGGAACCATAAAAGATTGGCCTAATTTTTACAATCAATATAAACATACTACTAATATACTACAATTATCAGAAGAAGAAAACATTTGCAGACTTAGAAAATGCCTAAAAGGAGATGCCAAAAAAGCAGTGGAAGGTTTACTTATTTCCACCACAGTAAAAGCTACTTCAGTGATAAATGTTTTAACAGAAAAATATGGTAGACCAGATATTATTGTAAGAACACTAGTACAAGATGCAAAAAATATGTCAATTGTACGAACGAACGATTTTGCTGCTTTAACTTTTTTTTATGAAACTGTAAACAATTTATATTTGACTCTCGAGTCACTTAATATGCAAAATTATCTAACATGTCCACAGTTATTAGATGAACTCATGCAGAAATTGCCTTATGGTATGCAGCTTTCTTGGGGTGAGAAAATTTCATTTAAGGAAGGTCAATACACCCTAAAAGATTTTAAGGATTGGGTAGCTATTAAAGCTCGAGCTTGTACATATGTTCAAGGATCATCCAAGCCTAATAATGATAAATTTAAAAGAACCATGTTGGTCTCAAATCAGAAAACTAGAAATTGGACTGAACAGTGCATTGCCTGCTCCGAAAAACATAATGTAGAAAATTGTTCCAAATTTCTCAAAATGAGTGTAAATGACAGATGGAAATTTGTTAAAGAACACAAAGCTTGCTATTGTTGTTTGAAAAATACACATCGTATAGTTAATTGTAGAAATAGACAAGATTGTGATGTTTCACACTGTAAGAAGAAACATCACAAACTTCTTCACTTTGAAACTCAAAAATCATCCGAACTAAGTTTACATAATGCTAAAAATAAAGAAGAAAATATTCAAATAAAGTCAGAGAATTTAGAACCAATGCCATCTACTTCACAAATGGTTGGGCACATGTTGAAGAATGAACATAATGAAATAATTTTAAAAGTTGCTCCAGTAATTTTGAAAACAGATACAAAAGAAATACAGACCTATGCAGTTTTTGATGAAGGCTCAACAATAAGTTTAATTGACGAAGAATTAGCAACTTCGCTTGATTTAAATGGTCCTAAAAAATGTTTAAATTTAAGATGGACAGACAAAAATACAAATAAACAGACATTTTCAACTTTAGTCAACTTTCAAATATCCAATACCCTGGATCAAGAGTTTTTCCAAATGAATGATGTTTATACAATCCCAGACATGGACCTTCCAGTTCAAAATATTAGTTTGAAGTCACTTCAAAACAAATGGAAACATTTACAAAACGTAAACTTGATTGATTTAAATGGAGCCCACCCTAAAATTTTAATAGGCCAAGATCACGCTGACCTTATTACGACAAGACATTTGATAGAAGGTCCGAAAAATTCTCCAACATTATCTTATACCAAGTTAGGTTGGATAGTGCACGGAAAGTCTGGATTTTTTAAAGGTCGCCTAGATATCAATCTACACATCAGAGAGGAAGAGAGGGATGAAGAGCTGCATAAACTAGTAAAAAGCTTTTTCACATTTGAATCACTAGGCGTAAAGCTTCAAACAAAACAGTCTAATGAAGATGAACAGGCAGAAAATATTATTAAAGAAGTTTCTCGAAGAAAAGATGGAAGATGGGAGACTGGCTTATTATGGAAAAATAAGAATGAAATTCTACCAAATAGCAAACCCATGGCACATAAAAGATTTGAATTTATTGAGAAAAAGATGTCCAAAGACCCTATTTTTGCCGAAGCTTATGCTAATAAAATAACAGAATATGAAGAAAAAGGTTACGCAAAAAAGTTGACCAAACAAGAAACTCAAAAAGAATCAGAGAAAACATGGTATTTACCACATTTTGCAGTGGTTAATCCAAACAAACCTGGAAAAATTCGATTTGTATTTGATGCTGCGGCTAAAGTAGAAGGACAAAGTTTAAATGATTTTCTGCTTAAAGGTCCTGACTTATACAATTCACTAGTCAGCATGATATTTAAATTTAGAGAGAAACCCATTGCTTTTTCTGCCGACATTAAAGAAATGTTTCACCAGATTTTAATAAGACCAGAAGATCAAAATTCTCAGAGATTTTTATTTCGAAAAAGTCCCGAAGATCCTTTAGACACTTACGTAATGCAAGTTATGATATTTGGTGCCATTTCATCGCCTTACTGTGCACAATACATTAAAAACCTAAATGCTCTAGAGTTCAAGACACAATATCCTCAAGCAGTAGAGGCGATAGAACATAGGCATTACATGGATGACTATTTAGACAGCAAAGAATCCACAGATCAAGCTATAAAACAAATTGATGAAGTAATTAAAATTCATCAAGCAGGGGGCTTCGAATTAAGAGGATGGGTGTGTAACTCTCAACAGGTCTTTGACAAAATTCCACCAGAACTCAGAAGCGATGAAAAAATTTTGGAAGATACAACTTGCCAACAAAGAATATTAGGTTTAAAATGGGAACCAAGAGAAGATATGTTACTTTTTCCATTATCATTGCATAAAGTGTCTTTAGAGGTTATTTCGGGAGAAAAAATACCTACCAAGCGAGAATTATTAAGAGTCATAATGTCTCTTTTCGACCCATTGGGGCTTTTAAGTCATTTTGTAATAAAAGCAAAAATTTTAATGCAAGAAGTCTGGAAAAGTGGTATACAATGGGACCAACAGATTACAGATTTACAGTTCAAGAAATGGTCAACATGGTTGTGTGGTTTAGAGAAAATTAAAGAACTTAAATTTCCCAGATGTTACAACCTAGAATACTTTCAAGTTAGAAACATAGAACTTCACATCTTTTGTGATGCAAGCGAACAAGCATGTTCAACAGTAGCATATTTTCGATTTGAACTACACGAAAAAATTCTTGTTTGCTTGATTATGGCAAAAACACAAGTGTCCCCCTTAAAGTCGACAACTATACCCAGAAAAGAACTTCAAGCAGCTTTGATGGGTAGCAGATTAGCTAAAAATATCAGAAGCGAGCACACACTCAAAATTAACAGAACATTTTTATGGTCAGATTCAGTAACTGTTTTATGTTGGCTACGATCAGAAACTAAGAATTTTCCAATTTATGTCAATCACAGAGTAGGAGAAATTTTAGATAATACAAACGTTTCACAGTTTAAATGTTGCTGATGATGCCACTAGAGATGACAAAGAAGCTGATCTGAACGAAAAAAGTCGATGGTTTAACGGTCCAGAATTTTTGCTACAACCGCCATGTTTCTGGCCCGAGGAAGAATTGCTTATTGGACAACAAAAACAAGAAACAATTTTGCTTCACTATGTACAGGAAAAAATGTGTCTTCCAGAAGCAACTAGATTTGCGTCATATTTAAAACTTTTAAGATCAACAGTTTATGTCTTAAGATTTATTAGAAAATATAAGACAAAGAATGATTGTACCAAAAATATTTTGTGCGATGAAATTACTAAAGCAGAGAAAATTTGGTGCCTTAAAGTTCAAAAGGAGTCATTCCAAGAAGAGTATAAAATTTTGTCCAAAGGAAAAAATGTTGAAAAAAGCAGTAGAATTTACAAATTATCACCGATGCTAAATAATGGATTAATTTGTATTGATGGCAGACTTGACAGTTCCCCTGAATTGGCTATAGAAACAAAATATCCCATCATTTTAGAAAATAAACACCAATTTACGAGACTTTTAGTTGATTACTATCATAAGAAAAACAAACATGCAGGGATCGATTTAGTTTTTAATGAAATAAGACAACGATTTTGGATAATAAATGCAAGAAAAACAATAAAGTCAGTAATAGATGATTGCTACTTTTGTAAAATTAGAAAAGGAAAAGCCCTGGTGCCTGAAATGGGAAAACTACCAATAGAAAGAACAACAAGACCACCAAGAGCTTTTACTTATACAGGAATAGATTACTTTGGACCCATGCAAGTATCAGTCGGAAGAAGGAGAGAAAAGAAATATGGAGTTCTATTCACTTGTTTGTCTGTCAGAGCGATTCACATTGAGATAGCTGACAGTTTAAATACAGACTCAGCTCTATTAGCAATCAGGAGATTTATATCAAGACGTGGACAGCCTGTCATTATTTATTCTGACAATGCAACCAACTTTAAATCATCAGACAAAGAAATGAAACAAGCATTAAAAAATGTAGATTTTGAAGTTTTAGAAAATAAATTAGTAGCGGAAGAAATCCAATGGAAGTTTATCCCACCGGCGGCACCGTCAATGGGAGGAGCTTGGGAGAGAATGGTTAGAAGTGTAAAAGAAACGTTAAGAATTATTCTTAAGGGAACAAATCCAAGATTCGAAGTTTTGAATACTCTTTTAACTGAGGTCGAACACACAGTAAACAGTCGCCCATTGACGTATGTTTCCTCTGAAAATAGTACTGCCAGTATCACACCAAATAATTTTTTAATAGGAACGTCTAGTATTGCCAAGCCTATGGGTATTTTTCCAGAAAAGGTTGACTTAAGAAAACACTGGCGCTATTCACAACAACTTAGTGAACATTTTTGGAATAGATGGCTTAAAGAATATTTACCAACTTTAATTAACAGATCCAAATGGCTACAGAAAAATCGTAATATCCAGATAGGCGAACTAGTGGTAATAATGGACAATCAGTTACCCAGAAATAACTGGCCATTAGGTAAAATTACAGCTACATACCCCGGGAAAGATGGAAAAGTGAGGGTGGTTGATGTTAAAACCAGTAATGGAGAATACCGGCGTCCAGTAGTCAAAGTTTGCCCCATAAATAAATTAGAATTAACAGAAGAGTAGTGGTAGTAATCTTCAAGAGAAGATTACTGAGGGGAGAAATGTTAGAGAGTCTCCTGTTATAGTTTTGTGTTTGTTATTTATATTATACCTGTTTTGTCAGATTGTTTTTAAGAATTTTGATTTTGATAGTTGTCAATAGAGAAAAAGTTCTAATCAAATTGTTTTTTTATAGTTTTAAACAGTTTTTGGTATATATAGAATTCATAGAATAATAGAAATATTTACAATGGGCAAACAGAAACGAGTGGAGATTGGGTATCGGAAGACGTAGAACGTTGTGAAACCGATAAATATATATAAAGTTTAACTACTTTTACATTTTTGAAATATTTTGACCGAATTTAATCGGCCAAATAGCTAGTAGTCAATTGACCATCCCCAACCCGACGTATAGTATATCGTTTTTGGAAAAGCTATCCAAAGAAAAACGCAAACTATATAACATAAAATCAAACTACTTCATATAACAATTTTTTTTTGAAAATTGCTGCTAAAATCAAATAAAGGTTGGTTTAAAGTAATGGTAAAGTATCGTTATAATTATTTCTATATAGGTAAAAACAACATGACAGTTACATTATATACAAACAAAGCCACTTTTCCTTTTTGGGATTCTAGTTTTTTGTACCTAATGGAGCAAAAAATCACAGATTTATCGAAAAAAAATAAATACGAATTTTAAGTATATGTAAGCGATTAAAAATTATTTAAACAGTAGTTTGTGAAAGTGGTCTATCGAAAGTCGTAACGAGTTAAATAACATACATTTTTATGCCAGTTTTATTGATTAGATGTAAAGTTTTTTTCGAAATTTTATGTTGAGAAGATTATTAAAATGTCAATGAAAATATTAAAATAAAATGTGTCAAATGAAATTATTGTCTCTCTCTCGTGTTTATTTAATTTTATAAGAAAATGGATGTCCAATTGCAAAAACGGAATTGTTAATAACTAGACAATATATAAAAACATCATTCATCAAAACAAGACAAGAGCAAAATTGAAGTTTAGTACGTCTTTTATTAAAACCGGATAAAAAGGGGACAGGCCTCAATCAATACTGGTTCCGTCTCTCTTCCTCTCATATAAATCGGTATCATGGAAGTTTGGTGGCAAATTTAAATCGGGAACACGTACATAATATTATTGCTTTTGAAGTCAAAAATAAATTGAAAAATAAAAATCTCTGATTTTTTTCCTTTAATTATAGCTCCCCTATTCTTCTTTTGAAAGGTCGAAATCGGTGTTAACCGAACTTAACCGAATCGAACCACTTCGTCAATTAATTGCAAATTAATTCTAACCTAGGGTCCAACACCTGACCTTTTTTAAGGATGGGGCTTGCTTAATGAGAATGTCGTATGTGCTATAGCAATTCATATGTAGATACGGCGTTTTCGTTAATCATGACAGTAAAGAAATTGCAGTGAAGGACGCTTCAATTGCATAGCAATATCAGAACCGCTCTTCTTTAGGCAAACGTCACAAGCTCGGTCCGACCCCTTTTTATGATTTTGTCCGGTTTTGATAAAAGTCGTTATACAGAACTTCGATTTTGCTCTTGCCTTGTTTTAAAGAATGAAGTTTTTAATAATGTCCGGTTATTAATATTTCCGTTTTTAACATAGGACTGTTTCCTTTATAATCTTAAAGGATTTTTTATTTGTCCTTTATGATAAACCATGGGGGCCCTTTTACAACTATTCTACCACTTTAAAAAAAATTTAATTTATAAAACAGTTGCAAAAAAAAACGAATATCTTAGAAGTAAATTGATTGATTTAATGAATCATAACATAAAAAATCATATTTGACCTTTAAAAAATCTCTGTTTTAATAGATTCATTTTAGGAAACAGCCTATTATTATATTTGACTTTTATTTAATTGGCAATTGTTTATATATACAAAATTTAGAAAACACAAATGTAAGAGAAATAAATACTATTAATTTAAGCATTTCAAAAAAGGTTAAGAAAACAAAGAGTAGTACCAATATTTATACTTCTTGGATAATATTTGCTATTTCCATATTTAGGAAATCTATTAGTGAAATTATTTATTATTTCTTTTATAAATATAACTTCTAGTTTGTGTACTATTTTCTTTTTTTCCTGTTAATGTTAAACTTTTTAATTGTAGGAAAGCTAAATAAAATTGATGGTAGAAACAGACAAAAATAAATTGTTAGTAGGTCTAGGTTTCTTGTAACCATGAATATACAAGATCCAAGATCTTTGTCCAAAATCATTTAATATTAAATTATGTTTAAATAATGGTAACAGCTATTAACAAGAGTTTTCCTGGGGCTAAAAAACAAATACTTATTAAATATCGTAGGGTCACCACAGAAAATTTGTGTTTTCACAAGAAACAAAATCTATAAGACAGACGTTAAGAATCCGAATCCGGGGTCAAAAGAGGGACTCGAATTTTCTTCAGTGGGTAAATTGATATGAAATCAATGAAAAAAGGGGGCTTTGGCAGACTATAGAAACCTAGGAACCGCTGCTGCTAAATCCGTTTATTTTGCGTTAATCCAATCCCACCTTTCCTATGGATTACCATTCTGGGGCTGCTATAGTAAATACCTTTTTCAATCTGTGTTTAAACTACAAAAACGGGCTGTTTGATTCATTGCTGGAGTTTCACCTAAAGATCATTGCAAACCGCTCTTTATCAAATATAATATTTTAACCCTTCCGAGTCTTTTCATTCTTGAATCAGTTAGTCTTATTCACAAAAATATTTCTTCCTTTCCCGAACATCAAACTGCCTACACTACACGCGGAAGACAGCATATACCACTTCCAATTCCACACTCTACACTGGCACTGGTTCAAAAATCAATTATATACTACAGCGTGAAACTGTATAAAACCATCTACCGGAAACTATAAGATCTATTTCAGATATCTCTAAATTCCGAAAACAACTTCTTGGTTGAACAAGCGTTTTATAAAATAGATGAATTCTTTGGCTTCTCTTTTTAAAACTTAAATCAGATGACGTTCATGGTGCTTCAAACAAATGACTATATATCCAAATCTCTTTGTGGTTTTTTGTGATTTTTTTTACTTTTGTTTTCTATTTGTTATATACTTGTTTATAAGACTCATTAACTGCCTAGTTTATATAATGTTGACCTAAATTGTGTGTTTTTTGATGTATTTTTTCTTTGTAATTTTTTTCTTGTTCAAATTTTTTGTTTGTTTAATATCGTTTTTTTTTCTCATTTTATCATTGCTTAAATTTACTATTTTAAACTATATATATTTTTTTGGGTGTGTATGTGGTACGTATCTTCTTTAACTAAATTTGTTGTTATTATGCCGTCATTGTACCTCCTTTTTCTAATATTTTATTTACTTGGTATATTATTCTGTTTAAAACACTTTTTTATATTACATATAGGAAATGAGCAACAAAATAGGATTAGATTAGAAATAGGTACTTTCGCTTTGTCAATAAGGATTACTTGTATCTTTGGATAATAAAGCATGTTTACTACTACTACTATCTTTCCAATTTTAGTGATATTTGGTACATTAATTCTAACGGTCAAGGGGATGAAGAATCTTAAATTTTAAAACTTTTAAACTGATTAGTAGTTTTTTAAAATTAATTTTTTGGCTCAAACATGGTAGCAAAATAAATTCATATATCTCGAGAACTACTTATGGGTCACAGGATTTTCTTAGTTAAAGCTGTAGTAAATTTCAGTTTTCCTATTATATTTAGATTGCTATACTTAAAACTAATCTCCACATTTCAGAATCATATGAATTAAATACGTCCCTGATTTCATTTTCTTCTCTTTATACCTGAAAAGTCATTCGGGGAACGCTTCCATAACTGAATAAGGGAAGTTCAAATGGGCACGAAACCTATTAAAATCAATTAATGTAATAATTTATATTTTAAACTCTAATTAAAATCAGGGTTAATGAATTTCCTCTTGGCTTACAATAGATTTTAAGTCAACGGTAATTTACCTTTTAAGAAAGTTTTCCGACAAGACGATTATTATTTGGGGAACACATACATAAAATAATAAAATCTTTTTTATTTAGTGTCAGATAGTGCTGTACTAGGTCTTTCCATGACAACTTCGGACAGATTGTTATCGCTGAGTTGATTGTTGGCATTTAATATTAAATTAAAGCGGTAACTAACTTTTATTGTGATATACAAGTAGTATATCAATTCAGCATCATTTGGGGATTGCTGTTGTAGAATGTGTTTGGGTTAAAACTATATATTTTTTTCAGTGTTTTAATAAAAAATCAAAGCGGCTATAACACAGCCTCAAAAATATTTTGTTTTACATTATAACAAAGAAAATCAAAGATAATAATGGCGGAAATTTCATTTTGGGAACGGTCACTTCGGGAACGTTCTCAAATATGACGAACGAGAATAAGTTTTATTTTATCACAAGCATTTATTTAACGTTACTTGTAAGTTAGTAATAAATATAGGAATTCAATGTTGACAAACTTTTACATATCGGATCTACTTCAAAAAAAAAAAAAATTTGTATAACAGTATATTTATCATTTTTGAATGTTTATTATCAATAAAGGCTAATATAATTTAGAAAGAAGTCTTAATAAAAGTGCAAAATAATCACTTTTATCATAGAGTAATATAGCCTATGCTTTTATTATTTTGAGCACAAAATAGTCATTAGGGAACGCTAATAAATATACAGTTTAAAAAAACATTGCATATTTTGGAAATTATGTAAACATTGAAATAATGTGCCATTAAAGCCAAATATATAAATAAATAAAATAAATAATTTGAAACTTCGAAAGTTGAAAATATCTTAAAATTAGCAACGAAAATTTACCCCAAAAATTACATCCAAACATACTGAGTAATTTTTCTCACTAATTATCACAATCCATATCAAATTTTAGAGTTTTACTAAGCTATTCAATTTAAAGTTACCTACTTTTAAAGTAAGTTTAGTATTACTTTTAAAGTCAAACTTTTAATAATTTTCAGAAAGAAATGTTCCACCTCGATGATTTTGACCTTTATACCAGGGTAGTTATTTTTTTAATTGTTATTTTTTTGGCAAAATTACATAATTGGAACAGTATTTTAAATAGCTTTTAAACAAGCTATAGATCACTTCTTCCTGGTTAAGGTAGTTCTCAAGATAATTCAATTTTTTTTAGTACCTACATGTTTGAGGCAAATTACCAGTTTTGGATTGTCACAAATTAATTTTAAAAAACTACTAATCAAAGAGTTTTAAAAATTGGGATTCTTCATTCCCTTGACTTGACCGATAGAATGGATGTACAAAAAATCATTGAAAAATGGTCTGCCAAACCCCCTTTTTTATATAAATTGACTGGGGAAAATTCCAGATGCCTAGGGACTTTTTTTTCATCCTAGATTCGGATTCAGGATTTTTTATTCTTGTGGGCATAAACGACCTTATGTGTTATTTATAATACGCGTGCGTATTTCATAAGTGTAAATGAAGAGGGGCTTCAGTGATCGAACAAGGGGCTAACTTGTGATTTTTTAGGAAAAAACATTTTGATTTTTTTTTAAGATGCATTGACTCTACACAGTAATTAACAATTAAAGCGTCCAAAGGATGCCTATGTGATTAGGATCAGTATTCTTTTCAAGGTCGAGAAGACCCAGATAACAAGGTGTTTTGTAATATTTAATTATTTTATTAAACACCTTAGCTTGAAAGAATGCAGATTTTATATCAATAAATAAATGTAGGCAAGTATCAATATTTATTTTGTCTTAACACAATACAAAGCAATTTGGTTGATTTTAAGCAAGCTTTTGACGGGTGAAGATCTCACATTGACTGAGCCATAATTGATTATGAGGTACATGTTCTAAACTTATTTTTCAGGAAAAATATAACCATTTTCGGGCAAAATTAATTTTTGTTTCAGTGTTCTTCCTTTTTTGTGGGCTGATCATAATAAAACAGGATATGAACAGGATATAAGGTTAAAAATCGAGGCTGCGCCGGCACGCCTGCCAGCAAAACCGAACGGCTGGTCACCTTATAATGTATTAATCGATAAACAAATCGTGAGCTTGTCCCGCTGTGAAGATTCTGTTCATAAAAAAACATACTATGCTGAAGCAGCTTCCGTTTTCCATTCGCCTGTGTCCAATCGTCAAGTCGCAAGGTGAAAGCGTCCGGTGGTTGTCATGACAACTTTGCGTACTCCCGCGGGTCATTGAATCAGATGTTTAGCCTGCGTACATTTCCAAAATCGTACCCGGGGTATTGTTAATTGTTTACATTCGATTTATGTTTTCATTATTCCGCACAAATTTTTCCTGTGTACGATGCAGTTTCTGTTTTACTGGAAATATCGTTGGTTGAACGACGATGACAAAAATAATTATTTTACAGCCATTTTTTAATGACATTGTAAATAAGTTAGCAAATTTAAAGGGCAGACGAATTTCCCTTACACACAAACAGTAAAATTAAAATAAAATTGTAATTGTAAAACGTGCCTGGATTACCTAATTTTTAGTAATTGTTTGATAAATGATTTTGTTTAGGGGGTTTAAAATGTGACTATTCTTAAAAGTGTAAAACAAAAAAAAAATTTGCAAAACTCTGCCCAAAAAAGTGTTATTTTAAAACCCTTACAATTATATTTCTACGTGAAGAAGTACTCCATAACTTTCTGCAGAGGTTCCAAGGAATGAAAAAAGAAAAATCTCTGTCTTCCTCTACTAACTATTTTATTTTCGTCGACTACTTTCGGCTTATTGGGCCACGATCAAGCATTGTAGAAAAAGAAATCATAATCAAGAAATTATTCAGTATAAACTGAAAAAATACAAACTTAGCTACCTACTAAATAATAAAAGCAGGTGAAACTTCCCAAGACAAACTTGCGAGAAAACATTCTGTTTGTCTTGGGAAGTTTCACCTGTTTTTATTATTTAGTGAATTATACTGAATAATTTCTTGATTGTGATTTCTTTTTCTACAGTCCTTGATGATGGCCCAATAAGCCGAAACTAGTCGACGAAAATAAAATAGTTAGTACAGGAAGACAGAGATTTTTATTTTTTCAATTATATTTCTGCTTACAACAACAATAACTCTGCACCGCCCCTCCACAGACTTAACGGATTCAGAAAATTTTAATTATTATTTTATAGTTCCCCTTTATATTAAATACTTTGCCCATTAAAGAGTTATTTCAAAAAATCAAAGTTTTGGTAGATCTTGGTTGCATAGCTATACTTTCTTTTCTTTTAGATAGTGCTATTATATTAGTTATGCAAAAATACGTACCAAATAGACAAATAGAATCACAGTAATTTTTTCGAATCAAATTACAGTTAAATAAGAATAATAAGAGACCATGTTACACTTACGTAGCGTTGTAACGATTGGTTGGTCATTTTGACCGTCTTGTTCTGGGTTTTGATATCAGTTTTCTTTTCCTCGTTTTGTTATTGTTGAAGGGTATGTAATAACATGTCATTGTTTTTATTTTACGCATCGCTTAACATTAAAATAGTTTCTTTATTTAAATGTGGATAATGGTTTTCCGCATCTTCTATACCTACTTACTTATATTTGTACTAAGGTATAATTTTTTGCCATTTTCAACTTCTTCTTTATAGTCATCTTCTATGTCATTTATTTTTTCTTGGTCTTAACTCTATTTTTTTTTTGTTAGTCATCACATCTTTAGGCCAAGTTTTATTTTTAGGTTTAATGAAGGGGACGGCTTTTCAGAGTTCAAAAAGTATTTTTTGTCTTCGTCGTTCCACCTCGAAAACTGTTTTTAAATTAAAACACACACTGCATCGTACACAGCGAACATTGTGAAAAATAATTAAAATGAAAACCAAATCAGAACCGAATGTAAACAATCCGCCGGTAATCAGAAACTATTTGAAGATTTTAATAATGTAGGCAGGTGCAACACCTGATTCTTTGCCCTGCGAAAGCATGCGACGTTGTTATGACGTCTGCATCCCGCGGCATATGGAGTAGACACAGGCGAATGAAAAACAAAAAATTGGTTACGCTGGGCCGCACAAAATCCGCAGAGGGGAACGCTCACGGTTTTTATCGGTTAATAGGTAATAAGGTAACCAACCGCTCGTTCGGTTTTGTTAACGTGGCGCGGCTCTGATTTTTAATTTTTTGTCCTGTCTTAGATTATTAGATTTAATTTCGAAAAAAGAGGTGAAGCGGCGCTTACTCCTACACGGCCTCTGCTGAAACTATCGACTATAGCGCGCATTATGATAGCTAATCGTAGCTGTCTGATAGTTACTCTCTCAAATGTGTCCATTTGCGAGAGTATTTCTTTTAAATAGGCAGTGCCGTACCCAGGAAAAAATTTAGGGGGGGGTTCGGTTCGGTTCGGTTTATATTCGGTTCGGTTTATATAATTTGCATATTGTGCAATTTTTTGGTCCGATTTGTGTTGCTGAGAAATCTCTTTAAACACACTTTATCGACCTTTCTCCCTCCCCCTAAGAACGGCCTTGCGCAATATGCGCGCACCCTTTTAAGCCGAATTAATTAAAACATAATTTGTTTTCATATTTTAACATTCAAAATAGGATAAAAAAATTATATTTGTTAGATGGAATGATGAATATAAAAAAAGATTGAAATTAATCAAGTTTGACAAAAACTAACAACCCGCTAAAATGATTCTTAAAAATTTAAAGCATTCATCCATCAAAATTACCGTAAAAAATTTCGAAAAGGTCAAGAAAAACCACTTTACCGCGTCCTGTTATAGTTTGAGAACGTATGCCTGGCTAAAGAAGGTATTATTGTGTTCACTAAAAACAACTTAATGGTATTTTCGGCTTTACTCCTTCTTCACTGATGACGATACAAATTTCGGGTACTCCAGACTGAACTAAGGATTTTTAGGGAATGTCCAACCTTCTTTAAATTATTTATTTAAGTATACGCGTTTCGACGTATAGATGTAATAATAAATAATTTACAGTATGTTGGACTTTCCCTAAAAAATTCTTTGTCCGAATATGCCCCTTCGTGAGAGTAGTCTCTCTCTAATACTCCAGAATGTCCCAAATCTGAGTGCGGACGCCCATGTTCTAATCAAAACCGAACGCATATTTAGATACTTGAAGCATACAATCCCAAAAATTGCATTACTTAAAGCTACGTTTACATTTGGAGAGTTTGCTGGCGGAAAGTACTGGCAGCCACTAAACTTGCCATGTGTAAACTACAAGAAAGTGCACTTGCTACTCTCCCGCAAGTACTTTTCAAGAGTTGAAGGGCCGGCTAGTTTAGTGGCTGCCAGTATTTTCCACCAGTAAACTCTCCAAATGTAAACGTATATTAAGGTCAGTCGTCGTAAAGCAAGCTTTATAGGTAGCGAAGCCTGACCTTGATTCTCTATTTTTTGGTTACAATTTTTGACAAGTTTTCCTCTGTTTCGCATTAGCGGTCGTTCTTATTTTAAAAATGTGGTTTTAACACACTCTAAAGATCTATTTAATAATAATAAGAATAGTTTTAAATTAAGGGTAGTTAAAAAAATTTTTTTTTTGGTAAAACAAAATTAATCTTTTTTTAGTATTTAAAAAAAAATTATATCTTTGTTAGTTTTTAAGATATAAAGCTTATTTCTATCTTACTTAGTATATTACTTAATTGTTGTTCTATTGCAAACAAAAAACGTGTTAACAGTTTTTCAGTAAAACTAATAAGTAAAGTAAAAGCCGCCATCTTCAAATTGCAGGCAAACGCCCGGTGACTTAAAATTGTGTGATCTATTACCAATCTACTATGCAAACAAAAAAACGTATTAAGAGTTTTTCTTTAAAGCTAATTTTGCAAAATTTAGAAACCAAAGTTTGAGAAAAAACATGAAAAAAGCCGCCATCTTGGATTTATTACGTCACACAGGCCCTCCTACTCAAATTGGAGGCAAACACCCGGTTTGTGATCTATTACCAACTAGGGCAGTTTTAAAAAATGTTACATAACTATCCCACGGGATACGATTTTTGCCTATAAGCTACTCTACTAATTATTAGAACATTTAAAAATTTAGTCAGAGCTTTAGTTTCTCAAATTTTTTAAAAAATAAGGTTTTTGCTGTTTGATAGAAATGAGTTGTACGTAGAATATTTGTATCCTGTTCTTTTATTTTAGTTTGTTTTTAAACCTACCTAAATCGAAAAAGTCTTCATAGGAGTTGAAATGTTCACTCTCATCACCTTCCAAAGTTTCTTTACTGTCACTTTCGGTTTCATTGCCCAGGAGTTCCTGGATATTATTGCTTGCAACGGGCTCAATACGCCTAAATTTTAAGTAGAAGGTGTTGCATATCTTGTTTGATACAGGGTATTAAGACATTACGTACTTATAAATCTGTAATGGAAAAAGGCCTCTAGACTGCTACAAGCGTGCCAGCATGTTGGATTTCAGGGGATGCGACAATTCGCCGCGGCCAAGTCGCCGCAGCCGATTTGCTACGGCTGATTTGTCGCGGTTTAATTCGCCGTGGTCCGATTCGCTGCCGACGAAGTTTAAGATTACTATTTTATTTATTTCGTATAGCAAACATATCTTGCAATTTTTTTTTTTTTTTTGAGTTGGTTTGTTTATTTTTTTTTATAAATTAGGTGTTGGTAAAACTACGTTTTGAAAAAGTATTATTTAAACAAAAAAAACATTTTTTTTTTAAATTTGAAACTTATTGAAAAAGCATTTTTTTCCAAAAACTATTTTTTTTTGTAGGGACATCTTTTTTGCAAAATGTTGGTGTCTGGACCGGTTAGGATATTTATGCAATCAATCAGGTTAATACAGATTTTGATCTCCCAGCAGCAAGAGGACAGGTGAGCTATGATTTCAGAAAAAATAGGTCAAACCAAAATTCTCGCGGCGCATTGTCTCCGCAGCAAATTGGAGCGCGGCAAATTTTCGCCGCGACGATTTCAAGTGAAGCCCAACTTATGGCTTGAATAAATTAAGGCTACTGATAATGTTTTATATTATATCTAAATTTAGAAGGTTAAATATTGGCAACGTCAAAGACCGCATTGACAAATTGTCAACGTCATTTAAAGGCAGTCACTTTCAAATTTTATTAAAAGCGTCTACCTTTTTAATTCAATTTGGGGTCACGTACGTCTTAAATATATCTGTACTCGGAAAGGGCCTCAAAAATAACTGGGACACAATTCTTGAACCACTCGGATTTTTTGTCGTATACGAGTAAAATTCGAATGGTAGTTTCAAGTGCTTGGACAAATAGCTATTCTTGAATGCCACTCGAACGCCAATTCCGTGTACGACTTTCGCTGCTTTCGTATAATTTTGGCCAAACTAACGCCAGTATGTGCACCTAAACTTGCCGCGATGAAGTAAGGTTGACAGTAGATTGACATTACATCTTTTGTTTTTGTATTTTTTTTTAAAGAGTGATTTATTTTCACGATATGTTTTTTTAAATAGAACAAGAAGCTGTGTTTTATTGCGGTAACAGCAATGATTGTATAATCATTGGTAACGGTAAGTACCAAATTATAGTAATGGAAATTTGGGGCCTAGGGGCATCTAACCTCTTTGAGGTGTGGAAATTTGGGGGTAAAATTCGTAGTTGAATTTTGAGACTGCTTAAAAGAAAACAAATAAACTTCATAAGTATTCTAAAGGGGTCTTGAACTTGAGGCTTTGTTTGTAATGAGTGGCCTGTGTTTGACGAACTCTCATACATCATGCTTTGACAAAAATTGGACAAGCGTTAAGTAACATAGGGGTTTTTACTGAAACATTTGGAGTTTGCATTTTGTCTGTAGTATAGAAACAATTTAGTTTTTTGCTCCCAGTGTTTTTTTCTCAGTTTCTTTTTGAGTATAGAACAGTTTTGCCTTTTTGACCGATAAGCATAATAAACATTTCAAGTAAAGATTGACAAAATCAGTAACCTTTGTTCAAAAAACCCATTTTTTGTTTAAATTTGAATGTCTTTACCTGTCAATTAACTCCAAACAAATTAAAAACTGTTGTAGACTAAAGCAGCCCTCATATGATCAGTATGATTTGATTTGAATATGTACATAATTTTTGTAGATGTCTTTGTTTTTCAAAAGTTAAGGCCTTCACACACACAATTTACGTAATCCGTAGCATGGCGCATAGCGGGCTTTAAACCAATCAGCGATCGAATAGCAGCGGCCATATTGGATTTACGTAAGAAAAGTCCATAAGGTTGAACTTCTTACGCGTTATGTTTTTTTGTGTGTGATCGGCTTTATAAACAAGGACATATATAAAAATCCTGCCAGTAATACGGATCCAGTGAGGTCTGCTATGGTACACTCAATGAAAAAACTTTGTTACAGGTTTCTCAGAGAAGACATGAAGATCATTTTTGAGGTGTGAAGCAGTTTTTGCCTAGCAGTCCTGTTACAATGATGATCCTATTAGAAATACTCAGATGCAACTTTTTAAATAAATTATAAGTAAAATAAAAATAAGTTTATTGTAGATTTTATTGTAAAAAAGATTATACAACTTCTTACGTAAAAGCTTATACAGTGAGAACGAGCAAGTTGGAATACATTTTCTACCAGGTTAAATGAAAATTTTTTAGAAAAAACCACATGCCTACTGAGATTTTTAATGAGCAATATTTTTGATGAATTTTTTTTGGACAGAACCCCAGAAAGGGGTCCAACAAGATAAAACTTGTGGCACCTTGTTGGAAAGCCTATTGAAAAAGAAAAATTATGGTTCACTTTTTTTTGGAAATCTGTCAAATAAACAAAAACATTTTTTATTAGTTTTTGAACAAAGTGCTACAAGTTGAGTCTACCAGTTGCAAACAAAATGTTGGTATTACTGGACCTCTTGTCAGGGGTCCACCACCTATATTTTAATAAAATTATAGATTTTACTTTAAATGACACTTATATTCTCTAAAAATTACAAAAAAATAGAAATAATTTTCTTTTTGTTGATTTTTAAAGATTATTTGATACCCTTTCTAACAAGGTGCCTTAAGTGGGGTCATTCCATCTTAAAAAATAAGTTGTATGCTAGTGGACCCCTTTCTGGGGGTCTGTCCAAAAAATATTCTGTAAAAATATTGCCGGTTAAAAATCTCAATTAACATGTGTTTGGATTTTTTCAAAAAACTTAAATTTAACGGACTAGCAAGTTTATTCCAACTGGCTTGTTCTCACACTGTAGTCATATTACATAGCGTTTTTTAATGCACTTGACAGTAAGTACTTATTATGTACTTTGAAATGTAAATAAAGAAAAATAATGTTTTTATATTTATTTTTGGCCAACATAGAAAAAGTCAGAATAAATAGTGAAACTGGTTAAAGTATAAGATTAGGTTTATTATTTACATGCAAGGAATTTTCCTACTTGAAGCAGTTGGGCCCTTATATTATCCAAAAATTAAGCAAAATTAGATAAGGCGTTGTACCCAGGGGGGAATCAAGAGGTATCAATGCCCCACAAAATAGTTGATAAAGTGTGTTAAAAGAGACACAAACAAGACAAAAAAATTGCACAATACTCAAATTTTTATTGAAACTTTTTAATCCCCCCGCCCCTCCCGAAAACGCTCCTTTTATATATTTTTTCTTGAAAATGTGCTACAAAGTTGGTACTTTTTTAAAATTATTTTTCTTTTTTAGAGCTGTTAAAAAAACAGTAAAATCACCAAAAAATTCATAAATTATTAACGCAAAAATTCAGGATTTTTCACTCCCCCCCCCCAGTCGTAAGGCATTTCCAAGAAAAAAAGAAATTAAAAAAAACTGAGTGTCACAAGAGGCTAAATCCCCCTTCCACCTCTTTGCGTCCTCAAGCCCTTTTATAGCCATGATGCTTGCCAAATCGCGTCTTTTTTCAAAAGACCTCCCAATTTTTTTTAAATAAAGAAAAATTAAGCAAACACCAAAAAATATATTAAAGTAAACAAAAATGTAAGGTTAGATCACTCAGATTCGTATACGGAAATTGAGATTCGAGTGGACTTTACCACTCGACTCTATTTCCGAACGAAAAACTCGTATACGAGCTTTCAAGAATTCGAATGGTGATTATCTGTATACGTTTCGCCGAATCCGTATACGGATTTATTTCAAGAATTGGGTCCCTGCTACAAGCGTCCCGGCATGTTGCATTTAATAAACCCAAACGTATGACTTGGATAAATTCAGGCTACTGATAATGGGTGCTGCGCACTCAGCGCCATCTTATTTCTAAGCTTAAAGATACCCATTATCAGTTATTTTAGGATAAATACCTCTTAATTTGTTTTAGAATATGCCAAGTAAGTGGCTACGTCAACTCAAGATAATGGCTTGGTCTTCCAAAAGTTCCAAAATCCAAAGAATTTCATAATTTTAAATAAAAATAACAATTTTCCCAATTTCCACAACGTCAAATCACCGCATTGAAAAATTATCAACGACATTTGAAATCAGTCCCTTTCAAATTTTATTAAAAGCGTCTACTCTTTGAATTCAAGCCATACATTTTGGGTTCAATTATATCGAATATGTTTAATTACGCTTTAACAGTACAGTTAAAGTTTATTTAAATCTGTGTCGTTATTCTTAAAATTTCCCAGAGCGAGTGAAATCACATGCGTAGTTTGATTTTCACCCGATTTTGAGGGAGTACTCCTTCTCACTCGTTCAAGAATTTATACAGTGGCACGGCAGTGCCTCGCCAAGTTCGCCCAAACCACGGATCACCTCACGGATCACCTACGGATCACCTAACAAACAGATAGGGAACTCAGGTGGTGGGGGGTGCTACGCGCATCTTTCACGAGTCGTTAAATACCGAGATGAATTCCAAGACGTGCGCAAGCGTTGATCTGTCACTTCTGCCAACCAATCAACTGAGAGATATTTCAGTATGGTTTTGTACAGCAAAACTTTAATAATTCCCAGTTTGTGCCCAGTTCTTTTTGATGAAAATTCGTCGTTTTTGTGCTGTGAAAATGCCGGTGACGTGCAAGTTGTGTGACAAATTATTTAGTGCCCTATTTAATTTGAATAAACACTGGCATCGGGGTTCTACTGTATGTCTATGCTACGATAAAATTTTTTTTTAAGACTTAGCGCATTTAAATTTGTCAATACTCCCATCGCAAAACAAAATAAACGTGAAATGCATATAGAAGAAATACTGCATATACCTCAAAAAATATTAATCGCAGCACATAGATATTGTATATGTTTAAAATCAAAAAGAAAAGACGAATCTTAAAATGCAAAAATATACAGGGTGTTCCCTCTCAAAAAATCGACTTTATTGTCACACCCTGTACAGGGTGTCCCAAATTCGTTGTTTTTTGTGATGTCGGGTATTTCTATGGGAGAAAGAAAAAAACTGAACCCCCTTTGCGACGCTCAAATTTTAAGAGAAGCCTAAAGGTAAAAACTACATTTAGATATAGCAAGCCGTTTTTAAGCTACGGAGTGTTTTTGTCTGCATTTTGCTTTTGTGTAAATAGCTTTCTTATAGATCTTTTCTTGAAGAATTGACAGATGTAAACGGTTTTTATTTATCTCTTTTGGTTTTTAAAATATTGCATAAAGTTGTTATTTTTCTTACAGAATAACTCTAAAACTCTCTCTAAAATTTCCTTTAAAATGATGTATCACACTCAATATTTTAATTTTTAATTTTTTTTTATTGTTTTCTTTATTTTTATTTTTTAATCACCTCTTTATTTTTTTATATTTTTATAATTTTATATTAAAATATTTTAAACCCATTAAGCAAACTAAAATATGTGGTAAAAATAAAAAAAACTAAAATATAAAGAAATCCCACTAATCCCATAAAGAAAAATTAATTTTATGTGATATCTCAAAAACTAAACGTGACAAATGAAATTTAATTTAACAGTTAAATTCCTCTTAAAAAAGTGTCTAAAGAATGTTTTCGCAGAAATAAAAATATTAATAAATAAACAAGTTATAGACCCCTTCCCAAAATGCAGACTTTTTAAAAACACCCCGTAGTTTAAAAACGGCTTGCTATATCAAAATGCGATTTTCACCTTTAAGCTTCTTTTTAAATTTGAGTGTCGCAAAGGTTGATCAGGTTTTTTTAGCCCCTCTAGAAATACCCGAAACTCCCCAAAAACATCGAATTTGGGACACCCTGTACAGCGTGTCCCATTTTCGATGGGATTAAATGGGAAACTCGGTTATTATTAAAGATATCGATTTTCTGATTGCACCTTACCGTGCTCTTTTTTGGACCCCTTAAAAATGGTGTAATCAGATTTTTGCTATACCCCGTAGTTTCGCTAATACAGGGAGTTTTTGAAAAAATTGTATTTTTAATAATCCCTTGTATCTCACTTATTTTGCGAGATATTTTTATTCTGTAAAAACCTTTTCATGGCAACTTTTTTAGAAGAAAATAATGACGTTGTCAACTTTTTAAAATATTGTTTAGTTTTTGAGATATGGTATTTATCATAAAAAAATTAAATAAGGACCTGGAATTTTTTTATTACTATTTTGATTGGTTCCATGCTATTATTACCTTAAAATAATAAAACTTTAATATTTTTTTGATTTAAGGTTAAAAAAAAACTATTTAATATTTGAAAAAAAAATTATAGTCCAAACCTGGAAATTTCCAACGTAATTATAAATTCAAAATTGCAAGACACACTAGTTAAACGATTTTTAGTTTATCTGTTTTGAAATGAGAATCAAAAGATTTATAAAGAAAGTAAAAAACGTTAAAAAGTTACAAAAATGAATAGCATACTAATTATTTGATGGTAGCACAGCACGTCGCGAAATTTACAAAACAAAAGCGTGGAATTGAATTTCATTTTACTTGTCATATTTGTGAATGGCTTACAATTATTTTAAACTGGCTAGAAATCGACCATATCCAGATTTTGAAAAATGTGATAGGTTTCACTGCTTCATTCTAGCAACAAAATCCCAATATTTAAATGGCAGAAATATTTTTATGCAAAATGCGTTAAGAAAAATTACTCAAAAATGCCAACAATGTCTTACACATAATGGTAATCATAAAAATTAGTTATTTTTTGTAATTTTGTTTTTTTTTTTGTATTTTTCGTAGACTTTGTTTCAAATAAATCTGTAAACTAACGTAAAACCATTTTAATATGCTAAGTATCAAAACAGTTAAACTAAAAATTGTTTAACTGGCAATTTTTAATTTATATTTTTGTTGGAAATATCCAGGTTCGGACTAATTTTTTTTTTAAATAATAAATATTTTTTTTTACCTTAAAACAAATTTTTTTAAAATTTTTATTATTTTATGATAATACTAGCATGAAACCAATCAAAATAGTAATAAAAAAAATCCAGGTCCGTATTTAATTTTTTCATGATAAATACCATATCTCAAAAACTAAACAATATTTTAAAAAGTTGACAACGTCATTATTTTCTTCTAAAAAAGTTGCCATGAAAAGGTTTTTACAGAATAGAAATATCTCGCAAATAAGTGAGATACAAGGGATTATTAAAAATATAATTTTTTCAAAAACTCCCTGTATTAGCGAAACTACGGGGTATAGCAAAAATCTGATTACACTATTTTTAAGGGCTCAAAAAAAGAGCACGGTAAGGTGCAATCAGAAAATCAATATCTTTAATAATAACCGAGTTTCCCATTTAATCCCATCGAAAATGGGACACGCTGTACAGGGTGATTTTTTATAATTGCAAGATCGCTATAACTCGGTTATTATTGGGAGTAGAAAGTTCAAACAAAAACTGTTCGGTTTGGTAAATTATGGCCCATTTTAGACCCACCATTAGTATTTTTTTATAGGTTATAATATACAGGGGGCGACAATCAGATCAATTTTTTTAAAGGGAACACCCTATATATTTTTGTATTTTTAAGTTCCGCGAAAAATTACCTTTACAGATATATGTAACACTATGGCTCTATCTTTGTTAGTTTTCGAGATATTGACGATTGAAATTCCGAAAATTAGCAAATTTTAAATAGGTATACTGTGCGGAGTATTTAACGTATAGACTGTAAATAACAAACTGAAACAATATTGACTGACAGTTTTATAAATATAAATAATCATCTTAGTCAATTTTCAATGTCATTAGGTATCCACACATCTTAATATTGTTTGTGACTTGTCACAGGAAATACTCCGCACCGTATTTAAAATTTGCTAATTTTCGGAATTTCAATCGTCAATATCTTGAAAACTAACAAAGATAGAGCCATAGCGTTACATATATCTGTAAAGCTAATTTTTTGCGGAACCTAAAAATACAAAAATATATAGGGTGTTCCCTTTAAAAAAATTGATCTGATTGTCGCCCCCTGTATATTATAACCTATAAAAAAATACTAATGGTGGGCCTAAAGTGGCCATAATTTACCAAACCGAATAGTTTTAGCTTGAACTTTCTACTCCCAATAATAACCGAGTTATAGCGATCTTGCAATTATAAAAAATCACCCTGTACATGGTGACGGATAGAAAAAAATTATGTTTGCTTTTAAAGTTCATCATCATCATAATTAACCAAAAAAAATCTACAATTTATTATAGCCCTTTATTTTCAATGATAAAGTTGCTGAGTGCTCCGGTTATAAAAAACCACCACCTACATAAAATCATACCTAAAAATTAGAATTGACCATTATTTTATACCTTGAATTTTTAATTATACGTTAAGCTCTTCGATCTCGCGCCAATCCCGGTATTCGCGCCAATAATTTAAATTAGACATTTTGACGTTAATTTTGGCGCATGCTCCTTTGATGGAATTTATCTCGGTATTTAACGACTCGTCATCTTTCACGCAGCCTGCCATGTTGGGGTCAACCATTCCAGAGGCGCATTCTGTATTTCAATATTTTTTAAACTTTTAGTACGTGTTGAGCATTAGTGGTGTGTAGATGTGATTTTTGTATTTGATATATGTTATTTTTGATTTTAAACAATGGGAACGGTTTGTGCCTTAAGAGACTGTAAATCCACGCGACGGTATACTCTTAATCGAAGTAATTTTCGATTTCCGCAGAATCCTATAAGGCAAACTTATACATTATTTTATCTTTCGATTTTTTAAAAACTTTTGCCATATCCTATACAAGGTGTTCAATAATTAAATGTCCTATGAGATGAATCTGTAAATGATTTAAGTACAAAGAGTTCTTAAGGACATATAGATCTGCAACCCCTTTGATTTTGTTTTTTTATTTTTTTTATACTTTTGCAGGATTTGTTATATTTATCTCAAATTTAAAAATGCGCCGCCATTAGATCCTAAAAAACAAGATATAAACTATGCTTTGTTTAGAAAGTTTTTGGTGTTTTGTATGAAAAGCTCAGTTTGTAGAAAAGGGAAATTTGTAGCTTGGTATTTTGATCCTTAAATTAAGCAGAGGTTTACAAATTAAAAGGGTAGGGGACAATTCGCCGCAGCCGATTAACCGCGGCCGATTCGCTGCAGTTGGCTGATTGGCCGCGGCTCGTTTTGCCGCGGGGACATTTTGCCGCCAATCGAATTGCCGCGGGGACAATTTGCCGCAGGGACAATTCGCCGCAAAATTTTTGTTTCATGATATTGTTTTATTTACCTTGACTTCATATAATATTTTTTTATAAAAATAATTCAAACTTTCCAACTATTTATTTTTGATGATTTTTAATTGAAAAAAATAAATAAAATGACGAATGTAAAATGGCGGTTTTTGCCATTTATGAACCGAGGATCTTTCAGGGCGCTGATTATTATTTTTAACTTAAACTAAAAAAAATCAAAATGGGAACCGACCTGAAACACCCAAATTTCTGAATTTGATGCATATCGGTTCAAAAACGAAAAAATCCGCCATGTATTGCCATTTTGATTTTTTAAAATTTAAGTTAAAAATAATGATCAGCGACCTTAAAAATCTTATCAGTCGGAGTTAGATACAAATCCGTCCATAAACGGAAAAATCCGCCATTTTGGATTCGCCATTTTATTTATTTTCCTAATAAAAAAAATGTTGGAAAGGTTTAAAAAAAGTTATAATCAAACAAATATATATGAAGTCAAGCTAAATACAACTGTTTAAACAATTCCCAATGGTAACATCATAAAACAAAAAAATCTCACGGTGAATTGTCCCCGCGGCGAATGGGACCACAGCGACTTGGCCGCGGCGAATTGTCTCCTATCCATCTAAAGCGCCCTTAATAAAAAAAGAAAAAAATGCATTATAGCACTAAATTTATTAACATTTTTAAAACAGATTTTTGAGTAATACGTTTCAATATTTTTAGATATTTTGGAATAATTTTGAAACTTAATTATTACCGTTATGGTAATGCATAATTCCACAAAATTTTAATGGTCTGTTATAATTTTTATGAAACAAACAAAAAATCGAAAAAAAATGCTAAGTTTAACACCCTGTAAAAACAAAGAGATCTAAATGTAATGCGAAAAAAATCTTTGTTTTGACCATTTCCACAACCCCTTAAAGTTTCATGCTTCATTTAAATTAAACCCTGTATAATACACTATTATATAACAATTGGTCAAGAGTTTTTGACACAAATTTGTTATAATTTTTTATTATGCTACTATTTACACTTTTAAGAATACATATAAAACAACAATTTTTTTTTAAATATTGGATTTTACTAAGTTTTAAAATATTAATTTACCGTGAAGCAATTTTGTGCTACTTGTAAAGATTATTTGGTCACCCTGTATCTCCTTAAACTTTCAATTTTTTTTAAAAACTAATAAATAATATCTGATTTCAGTAAATTAAGAAATTACTCTACAATGTCAAACTTCTTATATTTAAAATTCACAATTTTATTCCTCTTAAAACTTAATAAATGTTATCCCAATACAACAAAAAAAGCAATCAATTTTTTCTTTTTGTGTTTGGCTGTATGCTGGAAACGACCACATGCTAACGTATTCTGAACCAAGAAGAAGACCTCTTTTTGTGCTTCCCATATCTCTCATTCAATAGAACAAATTATTTCCATAGTCCCCTACAGCGGACAAGATATAATATTTTTACGCGGCCGAGACTCTAAAATTAATTTTAGCTCCCATTTTTAGCAAAACAAAACTATTTTAATGTTTTTATTGTTTCTGGCAGTAAAAAATATTTTTTCGCATCAACAATCTGAAACATTAATATTTTATGATAAATTTATTTTAGTCCGGCTCTGAGTTTGATTCCCAATGCTCAGCCATCGTTGAATTCTCCGAGATCAAAGACGGCCAGCCGGCTTATTTATCTGTTTGTTCGGTGATCCGTCCCCAAACTATATATTACTTTGTGCCCAAACTGCTGTACCATCTTTTGAAACATTTCAACCCATATTTGACCTATCTAAATCTTCATAGAGGTAACAACCCCTTCAAGTTTCATGGACTTCCATAAAGTAGTAAAGTAGTTACGAAATTTAAAAAAACGTCGACATTGCCACTCACTCACTCATGTATAGATCATTAAAATTCTACTGTACTTCCAGACATGGTACAAAGCTGAAATTTGGCAGACTGGTAGAAATTATGACAAACCCTTGGAAAAAATCAAAAAACCCCGAAATTCTAATTTACTCCCCTCCCATCTACATGTAAAATTATGTAAAAGTACCATTTTCCACTTCCAGAAACGCTAGAGAGCTGAGCTTTGGAAGACCGATAGGAATGGGATAAAACTATAGGAAAAAATTAAAAAACACCAACATATTAATTTACTTCCCTGCCCTATAAATGTAAAGTTATGTAAAAGTAACATTGCCCACTTCCAGAAACACTAGAGAGCTGAGCTCTGGAAAGCTGAGGAACTATGATAAAACCATGGGAAAAAGTTTTAAAATCCTTAAAATTTTAAATAAGGCATTGCAAAAGTTTTAAGTAATATTCCACATATTTTACTACTTTAAAATTTAAATATTATCCAAATCTTTTAAAAAGGGAGTGAAATCATAATCAAAATAATTCATGTAAAAAGAAGACAAGTACTCGAAAGTGGTATTCCGTAAAAAGAATTGAGATAAATGCACGTATTTAGGTGATCCGTAATAAAAGTAAAGCTAAGTTCTCCAATACACATTTTAAAATGAAAGGTTCCTACTAGTTTGGAAATGTTTTTCTAAACTTGTCTCTTACAACTGCAAATGACCCTTAGGCACAGTGCTAAATTAAACATAAATAAGTTTGGCTGTAATAGCAAAGTTTAAAAAACATTTCCAAACTAGTAGGAACCTTTTATTTTGAAATTTGTATTAAAGAACTTGGCTTTACTTTTATCTCAATTCTTTTTACGGAATACCATTTTCGCGTACTTGGCTTCTTTTTACATAAAATGTTTTTGTTATGATCCAATATGCCGAAACGCATGTAGCAGTCATTTTTTCTTAATGGTTTTATTACGCTTTAGGTGGTATGTACAGGCAGAATTTCGGTAAATAGCTTCATTTTGCTAGACGCCCAGTTTTTTCCTCTGTGAAAATTCTTGAAAGTGATTCCGAACAAAGTGAGCAGGCGATATGTAAAAAAGTCATTAAGTAGTAATAATTTTTGCTTAAAAAATATTTTATGATAACAAACACGAAAGAACGTTTGCCCTACAGATTAGATGCCTTGAAGGAGACCCCAAGTATTAACCAGATGAAAAAAGTAACAGTAAAGAATTAGTACCCGGCAATTTTTTTTCTTGTATGTATAAGGCAACATTGTCTTACAAACCACGTGCTTGGTTTAGTCACTCCGACGCTCAAAAGATGTATGTGCCTGCGCAGTATGTTAGGAATTACTTTCAAGAATTTTTGCAGAGGAAAAAGTGGGTTGTCTTGGCTAAATTAAGCTATATACAGGGTCCCCTTTTCTGGAAAATCAGGGAATGGCGAAATGTGTCAGGGAAGTCAGGGAATGTAAAAGAATTGGTAAGAAGTTTCTTGTTTTTAAAATTTCTACCTAAACGAATCACTATTATTCTATTATTTTATATTAATTTTAGTTTAATTTTTCTCAGTTTACCTATTTGATATGTACAGTCGGAGACTTTTTAAATTGCTGCCTTCTTTAAATGATTAATTTTGACAGAAAAAATACACCGACAATTTAAAAAGTGTCTGACTGTACATACCACCATGAGCGTAGTTTAATTGCTCGTAATGGTCGTTAAAAAAATTAATGTTTTAAAAAAAACCGTCATTGAAAACAATTTTTTAAAAATGTCAGGGAAATTTTTTATTGATTTCAGGGAATGTCAGGCAATTTGAAATTAAAATTTTGGTGAGAACCCTGTATTTACGAAAATTCAGGCTGTTACTCATAGACCGTTGTTCACATTTGTATCAAACAAGATATTTTTTTCACCTTCTTAGCCCATTGGGCAAGATATCCCAAACGCTGGGCGCTCTAGCGCTTCTGGGTGACCCGTAGATGCTTTTTTCGATGAAATTTTGTAAGATCTGGCGCGTTATGTGATTCTGACGTTGAATTTCACTCAAGTCCAGTTGGTTCCCTGAAAAAAAGCATTAAAAATTACGGTCTGTCCCCAGTGGCGTAACTACAAAAGTGTGTTTTTGGTTTGTTGATAGCAAGGGACCTTCAAAAAAATATCTCTTTACAATGTCAATAAAGTATGCGGTCAAACTTTTTTCCTCAATTTGAAAAGAAAATATTTAAACAGGGTGTTTTTTTTTAAGGTAAAGAGTCATTAATCGTACGTTTTTGAAAAAACCCTCGAATAGGTTGATTATGTTTGCAAAGGGGACACTTTTTTTAACTTTACCCTATATCTTGAATAGAGAAAGTCGGTTAAGTGATACCTTGGTTCCAAACTAAGGAGCGAAAAAAATTGTAAAGTACTTAAATTAAAAAAAAGTATCAAATAAGAGGTACAAAATACAAATTACTGAAAAAATTTCTTCTATAAAAAAGAAATCAACGTGTGTCGGCGTTTCTAATTTTTTTCTCAGGAATGAGGCAAATATCTTCAAAACGAATCACACTGTTGTAAGACATCCAAGCAGTGGCGTATATAGAAAAAAGTTTCAGGGTGGGCCCGAGACAGTTTGGGTGGGGGGGCGAGACCCCATGAGGCCGTATTTTATGTTATTTTATGTTTGTATTCATAAAAAAAGTGGAAAATATACAGGGTGTTTCACGAACATCGAAACAGAGCCTTTTTTGGGTATTTAGAGTGCGAATTTGGAGAAACGCTCGGACACGTCGATTTTATTTGCGAGAGGACACTTTTTGGCTATCTTGATCTTTTTGAAGTTTTTACACGGTTGTAAAGATATTCAAGAGAGCTTCAAAACAAGGTGTCACTAGACCCACTTGCCCTATTCAACATATAGGGGTTAAGTATACCCCTCGAAGGGGGTTCGTGCTACAAAAATTTCAAGATAGCCAATAAGTGTCCCCCTCGCAAACAAAACCGACGTGTCCGAGAGTTTCTCCAAATTTGCACTCTAAATACCCGAAAAGGCCTCTGTTTCGATGTTCGTGAAACACCCCGTATAAAAAAATCTTAACTTCGGGGAAGGCCCGGGCTACACTCCTGTTATATACGCCACTGCATCAAAAAGATCTTCAAAACCAGGTGTATTTCGACTCACTTTCCCTTATATTTAAAATATAGGGGTATGGTTACTTCTCGAAGGGGGTGCGTACTGCAAAAAAGTTTCCCGCTCGCAAACGTACGATAAGTACCTAAAAAAGTATCTGTTACCTTTTAAAAAAACACCCTGTTCATTGCGCTTGGTTACTGATCTACAGATCGTTAAAATGTTAACACATATTTTTAATTAAATACTTTAGAGCTTTTGAACTTTTTATAAAAAAATCATCTAGAGCCTGCTTTTAAGTTACGCCACTGTCTTTAGTGTTGTGAAAGCTGCGTTTTCTTTACTATAGAAAAATAATTGACAAAATGTTTTAAGTATAGAAATTTACAAATAAAGGAAAACTGACCACTCCTAAACTTTGGAGAATATTTATTATACCCGTTACAATTCAAATTAATACAAATAAAATTAAATAATAATAATTTCACAATTTCTCTCTTTATTTAGTTTTATTTGAAAATTTTAGCACATATCGACAAACAGAAAATTTCAAAAATCTAAAAGTGCCAAACTTTTTTTTGTACAAGATTCCTTTTTAAACAAAAGCCTTTCGCTACCTTTTTTTTATTTCTCTATTTCCTAGAAAAAGGCGAAAGTGTTAATCATCTGTGTATAAATTCCTGAAATGGGTGAGAAAAGGTATTCTTTAAAAATCGGGGTAAAATCTAACTGCGCATGCGATCTCACTTGATTTTCGCTTCTCTGTTGGTCCTGTGGAGAAATGTTTATTCTTATTTTCGCCCATATTCAAGAATTCATACACTGGTGATTTAAAAACAGTGAGAAGAGAAATTCTTATGTCCTTATAAGACCTACGAAAAAATGTAGAATATTTCACAAAACTAGAACTACTAGACCAGAATCTGACTGTTGAACGTTCACAAATGGTGCAACAAGATGAATTTTCGAGATAACTAAATACGGTAGTTTGTCGCGCAATACCGGGTTGATTTATTCTTTAATTATTTGCAAAAATAAATAACTTTAAAACAAAGAGGAAAAGTATAGTTTCACAACACCAAAGAAAGAAAATTTAATGCTTTTTTTCGGTTATAACACAACCTAATAAAAAAAAATCGAGATAATTTTTCCCAGGAGCCTTCCGCACTTGTGTGTTAAAGTTACTTTGGCACTCTAGTGTGGTAAAGTCACTTTTTCGTACTACTGTAGTCTAATATGTGCACTCAGTTTTGATTTGATGCGGCGCTTTATTAAGCACCCATAGGAGTATCAAAAAGTTTGGTCAAGTGGTCCGAATCAAATTGTCAGTTTTTTGGTTTAAACGTTTTTAATTTTTTAAATCTAGTTATACTCCTTTTTTAAAGGCAAACAAATTTTGTAATTATAACTTTTTTGCTAAATCAAGTAGTTTTTGAGATACACCAAGATTATGAATATTACCGCTCGCAAAAAGTTTAAAATAATACCCATGCTCATTTTATTGTAGTAACAATATCATTCAAATTTGGTTTCTTTTTTGTTACACAAAACACTTTAGACCCTTCATAGAAGGCGATGTCGCTTTCATGTTCTTAAATTTCGGTGTATGGTACCCCTAAAGGATGTCTTAAAAGGGGTGGTTCCTAAAAATGTTCGCAAGAATATAAAAAGTGACTTTGGAGCGAAACGGTACATCCTAGCAAAAACCATCAAGAATTATTTTTTATAGCACTTTTCGGTCCGCTTCTTTTGATGTCGCTGGTTTGACAGGCAGGTTTTGAAACCAACAAAAATTCGATGTTTTCGCTATAAAAATGATTATTTTCTTCTAAAAAAATACAACGTAATAACGTTTTTTATAGCCAATAAAAAGTATAGTTTAAAATTGTTAAAATTAGCGAAATAGCTATAGTGGTATGGCTCTGAGCAACATCTAAATGTACAACAACTTTTTGGGCGGCCAAACGACCATGATTTGGACCACGTGACCAAACTTTTTTTATACTCCTATAATAATAAAGCCCCTCAACAAAACTGAACGCACATATAGAGATATAACCAGCTCCTAGACTACACGCAAAAAATTAAACATAAGAGGGCGGTAAAGTTACTTTTTCGCATTGAATTTCTTTATTTCAAAAAAATAATTAAAATGTTTTTATACTTTTTACTTCATTTTTTATTCAACAATTTTTTAAAAATAATTTCTAATAAATCTGCTATGATTGGAGGCTTGTACTTGCTACGCGTCGTTCGGTCAACTGCCGTTTGCCTGCAGAAAAGTACTACTTTTTGCACTTTCTGGGTAAACAACCATTATGACGCTAATTCTGAATCCATAGTCAAAAAAGTCCAGACGTCTCGAGATTTTCAACTTGAAAAAGAACGACAAAACTATAAATTGTAAAATTTAACGGCCAACTAAGTTATTTATTTGTTTATTTATTTATAAAGGAGGTTTGGCAGACCATTTTTCTAATATAGTAGGTTCATATGTTACTGTCAGAATAGTGCCCGGCACAATTTCTGCCTGGCTTTATTGCAATAAGTCCCTATTCAGAATTATACATCGGTCCTTCTCCAACAAAGTCTAGGGGGAGGGGGTAATGTGAACAGAAATACTGATTTTTCAAGATGGTTAGGTTTTCTACCTACCGGGTGGGCCAAAAAACCAGACAATTTTTTTTTAATCATAACTTTTGAACTTTATCTTAGATATTAATGGGACCAAGTACACTTGGTAGAGAAGAAGTTTTGAATAAATAAATTTCTTTGTCCGCCATCTCAAAATCCAACATGGCGGACGAAATTAAATTGTAGCCTTCAAAGATACTCGTTTATTGTTGTGTTGCGAACATGTCTTAATTATAGAAATTGTGAAAGGCTTTCGCGGCCATCGTCCATGTCTTAAAAAATTATATTCATTAACAAAATTTGGGTTATTAAAATGCAAATATTTCAATAACCGCTGGACTAAATGGCAACTTATTATATATTTTTGAAATCAGAAAAATAAGCCTTATCAATTAAAAAAATTATATACAGGGTATTTCATTTAAAAAAATAAACCATATGTCAAAAGTTTGACAAATGTATGACATATGTCATTTTTGACATCAGATTCTGATGATTTATGAAAAATTATTTAACTTTGCTTATATAAACGTTACTGTTAGATCAATATTACCGGAGATAGCTATTAAGTAAAATATGGTCAATTCAATCAAATCACCCGGTACGTGACATATGTCAACTTTTTTGACATTTTTAAAATATCTAAGTTTTGTTTAACGAGATGTCTTTTTTTTCCAGTTTTTTTTGTTAAGTTTCGAAAAAATAAACAAAAATGTTTTTTTTTAAACTTTTTCGGCCGCCATCATTAAAAAATAAATAAATTATATTTTTTTTGAACATTATAATTTAAAACTAATTAAGGGTAATATAAAAATACACATGTTGGTAAAAAAAATTACCAAACCAAGAAGATACTGTTGTTTTTATATTTTGAACGCCGCCATCTTGATTAATAATAGCAGTGGCGCACCCAGGAATATGCCTTTGGGGGGGGGGGGGGCTTAAAGCCTCATGATGTCGAATTTTAAGCTATTTTTTGTGTTTTTTTCTGAAATATGTCGAAAATATGTAAAAAAAATTAGGATTGGGGGGGCCCGGGACCCGCCCCCCCCCTGGGTGCGCCCATGATAATAGACGTGTGTCATTTATTATGAAATATTTAAAATTGGCGACCCCTATTTAGTATAAATCGATATATTATACGGCAATACTAGTTGTGTCAAACAAGAACAAAAAAATAACTTTTTTATTTGAATTTCGGCCGCCATCTTAAAATTTTAAATGTCACATTGTAACTTTTTATAAATTTTTACAAAACTTGGCTTACTATTGATAAAATCCAAGAAATTTTTTTCTCAAAATTTTATTTGGTCTACAGGTTATAAAGGTCTCTTTTATTTTTGACATATTAAGCGCCATCTTTGTGTCGGCTGGGCAACTTATAATTTTTTTTCAGTAGGTTTAAAGAGCTGGTCAATGGCTTTAATATGAGGTATTAAACATAAATATCGCGCAAAAATTAAAGAAGATATGGAAGAAAAACCATTTTTTTAAAATATAGCCGCCATCTTGTTTTAAAGTGACAGGTGTAATTTTTTTTACATTTTTGAATTAAATGAATCCCACTTAAAGTAAATTTATTAAAATTAATTTAATTTCTCTTAAAACAGGAAATTAATTTTTTTTCTTAACTTTGGCAGCCGCCATCTTGGATTCTGATGCCGAAAAATAAGGGATCCTCGATTGAAAATTTAGCTTTTGATATTAGCTACCATCATGCCAAATATAAAAAAATATACCCTTTTTGCAGCTTGTTCTTGAAATACCCTACAAATTTACTCTACTATTGGTACAAATATGTTTTCTAAAAAATGACAATAAAAAGTATTATCAAATCAATTTGCAAAATTGTTATTAACAAACATAAAATTTCAAATATAAAAGCTTATGCATTTAACGAACTGTGTAATTTATTTAAATAACAATACAACGCTATATTTAATTTGGTTAATTTTAAAATGTCACAAAATATAAATAAATGCAACAATATATACAGGGTCAGACACTAAAAATGAAATAGACTAGTTTATATCGCACAGGCTGGGAGAAAAAAAGCGGCTATTTTACGTACGGCTGCCCACTTTTTTAATGTCATCTTAAGTCTTCATTAGGCGCGTGGTTTACAAAGAGAATCCAACTTTTTTACATCCTGCTATGTTTTACTTAAAAATGCATATATTTAGGTCTTTCTTTTACAGGAATAAGAAAAGTTAGAAGCAAATTACATAGGGTAAGCATTATGCGACTAATTAGAAATCGCGGAAATGACCGTTTTATTTATTTTTTTCGGTTGCGAAAATTTAGCAGCATATAGCTATATAATTACTAGCCTTTAACGCAAAAATATGAATTTTTATTTTTTTGTAGGTTACGACTAGGGTATCCAGTACCGGGACTTGGTCCCGGGACGGTCCCGAGATTTTTCCTAAAAAAAGTGGTTCCGGGACTCAGTGAAGGTCCAGGGACCTCAACTTGGTCCCGAAACCTCTAAATTATACCAGACACATGCATATAATAAGCGTGACGCAGCGTCCATTGCAGGAACGCGAAAGGATCGCAAAAAAGTTAGACGGATTTATTGAAAATGCAATATTTGCTATTGCCTCAACAAGTACAAGAGCAATCATACAAACGTCATCAAGTGCAAAACCAGATCGATTTTCACAAATAATAAAACGAGAAATGGTCCTTTTTGAGGAAGGCGGTTGTCGAGGACAATATTTGCAGCTATGCTACGAGCATTTACTGACTATACCACCTACCAGCGTCCAATCGGAGAGAGCTTTATCAGTGGCCGGCGGTTTTTGTAACAAGCTTCGTTAAGGATTAAATGATGAGTCCTTAAATGCACTCATGGCACTTAAATCTCACTTTGGACAAAAGTAATGTTTCCCTATACTTACCTTTGTATTTGCTATATTTGTCAATTTGTTTTTATGTTAACCATTTACCAATATCAATAAACCTGTGTTCTGTTTCTCTGTTAAATGAATTTAATTACTTTTATTTTAGTTTCGAGACCAGTCCCGGGACTAGTCCCGGGACCTGACATTTAGTCCCGAAGTCCCGAAAACATATTTGGTCCCGGGACTTGGATACCCTAGTTACGACGTTTCAGAATTAGGGTATCGATATGTGTATTTATGTTTTATGTACATAAAGTACATCCAAACATATATTTAAAATTTATGAGGGGTAAATTTAAACAGGTATACGTGTTTTTTAAGGCGTTTATTAGTAAGTTTGTTACAAATAAGCATGAAATTCGTCACACCTATTAAAAACAATATTTTATTGGGTTTGATTTAAGGCACTTTTTGTCATTTGTCATGGCGCCCATTTTTTCAAAATGGTGCTCAAAAATAATAAAAATTGCGACTTTAACAATCGGATCATGATCATACTCGTTTCTTTATAATTCGGTATTGAGAATTTAAAAAATTTAGAAAAAAAGCTTTTTGAAAACAAGCTTTTATAAAATGGGCTAAAAAGCATAAAATAATTTTTTGAGTGTTCTGATATCATAATAATAAAAGCAATGGGCGTATTAAAGGAAACTTACCCGTTTTTCTTTTAGCCTTGTTAACTCGAAGCAGAGAAATGTAAGGGTAGATAATTTAACCCAACCCAACCCTACTCAAGCTACCCTTACATTTTTCTGATATGGATGGACATTATTACGCCTGCTTCATATTAGGCAGATCATCAACGACCGGCAGTGTGTCGATTTATTTTGTCACATTGAAAAAGAAGAGTCGGCCCATCATCGGTTGTGGACGATCCACCAAATGCGCATGGAGAGGCATTTACCTAATATTAAATACGCCCATCGCTTTTATTATTATGATATCAGAACACTCAAAAAATTATTTTATGCTTTTTAGTCCATTTTATAAAAGCTTGTTTTCAAAAAGTTTTTTTTCTAAATTTATTTTTTAATTTTTAGATTTGTTTAAGTCTATGCATTTCAGCTAGCGCATCGATATAGCAGGGAGTCTTTCCTGTCAATTTTGAAATATCTAAGTCTTCGATGAGAAGGCCATCCAACGATTTGATACTAAACAAAATACAAACTAAAATTTTACTCCCTCTTCGCCCTCCACGTTAGGGGAGAGGTAGGCAGTCAGTGATACCACATTATTGGATTTTCATCGGAACTATAACTTTATGCGAAATTTAAAGTTAATCGGATACGTGGAAGTCAGTTGAAAGTAATCAGAAAAACTTGACATAAAATCGTCCATTTTGAATCCGCCATATTGAATTTTTGTAATCTGATCAAAAATTCGTAATCCTCATCCTCAAAAACCCCCAGATACCAATTTTGTTGGAAATCCAACAAACTAAAATTTTACCCCCTCTCCGCCCTCCAGGTTAGGGTTAAGGTAGGCAGTCAATGATACCACATTATTGGATTGTCATCGGAACTATAACGGTATACGAAATTTAAAGTCAATCGGATAGGTGGAAGTCAGTTGAAAGTAATCAGGAAAACTTAAAATTAAATCGTCCATTTTGAATCCGCCATATTGAATTCTTGTAATCTGATCAAAAATTCGTAATTCTCATCCTCAAAAACCCCCAGATACCAATTCTGGTGGAAATCGGACAAACTAAAGTTTTACCCCCTTTTCAACCCCCACGTTAGGGGAGTGGTAGGTACCCGATGAAAGACATTATTGTATTGTCATCGGAACTAAGACGCTATGCGAAATTTGAAGTCAATCGGATGTTCGAAAGTTCTTCAAAAATGAGTTGCAAGATTTGATTACAACATACATACCCACATACATACATACATACATACATACATACATACATACATACATACAGGTGAAATTAAATAAAAGCCTAAATCGGCCTAGATTGCCGTAGGTACCGACCGACGGTACCGTACTAAAATTGACTAAACTTGCTAAAAAAATCTTTTAATAAATCATTATACTTAATTTAACCAATGAGGTGTGGCCCAAGAACACACTGTTTTTTTTATTCCCCAAATGTAATAAAAAAAGGTGACATTTAAAAAGTCGACAAGTGTATCTTATTTGCGTTTCCCTTTCACTAATTTTTAAATTGTGTAAAATGATCTTTTCGCTTTTAGCTTCTTTCTTTTTTGTTAAGTTTGTTTTAAATCTTTTATTTTGTTTGTTATGTTTTTTAAATAAAAAATTGTTTTATTCTGTTCTATACCCCATATATTTATTAAATGGCTTTAAAATTTAAGATTAATGAACAATAAAAACCTGATCTAGTTAGTATTGGTATTGGTAATAAAAATTTATGTAATTTCAATTGTGTATTGTGTCAACACTATATCTCTAGAATAGAATAGAATATTTATTAATCTTTTCGGCTACTAAATTGTAGATAAGACAAGTCAAAAAATTTTACAAAAAATATTGCTTATGGTTTCAAGAACCAACCATTTTTTGTTATAAATAATAAAAATTATCTAAAATTACATTTAAAGTAAAAAGAAAACAAACATACACTTCACATTTAAGCCTAACGCTGAGCCACAAAACAAAGTAAATTTTTTTCTAAATGAAATATTTGTTTAAAAACAAAACAAAATTCTACCTTTCGCCTAGCAGAAAGTTTTCAAACTCCGTTACGGTGTAAAAAGTTTTATGCACAAGTATGCTTTTTATTTATTTTTTTTAAAGATGTTGAGAGTATAGTCTTTTGATTGGTAGGTAATCAAAGATAATCTTGGTTTTTGTCCTTTTTTTTTTAAGAGTATTTTTTTAATGGGCATAGTTTACCGTAGGCACCGACGGTACCGTACCATCGCCCACTTTTTATTGTTATCTTAAAATTGACTAAACTCTTCTGGAAAGCACGGAATTCCTACGGGATTTAAAAATTTCTAAAACGTATTTTAATAAATCATTATACTTATTTTAACCCATGTGGTATTGCTCAAGAACAAACTGTCTCTTTCTATTCTCCAATTATAGGAAAAAAAAGGGACATTTAAAAAGTGGCCGAGTGTATCTCATTTGCGTTTCCCTTTCACTAATTTTTAAATTGTGTAAAATGATTTTTACCTTCTTTCTTTTTCAATTTATTTATGTCAAGGGACATTTTTTTAAATGAAAATTTGTTTTATTCTGTTCTATAAAATTTAAGATTAATTAAAAATAATAACCTGATCTAGTTAGTATTGGTATTGGTAATAAAAATGTAACTAATTTCAATTATGTACACTATATCTATGGTCTTGTGATTGGTAGGTAATCAAATATAATAGGTACTTACGTGTAGTAATTATAAACTAATTTATTATTTGTCCTAAACAACTTTCAAGTTTTATACTCCCAAATTAATGAAGTTTCAGCAATAAAAGTGGACCAATAAATTTCGATTTATTTTTAATCAATTTAAAAAAAATTTGCAGATACCTATCTCGTATTTTCGGAAAGAAATCTTCATATTTTAAGAAAAAATCATTTTCCTATTATTTTCTAAAAAAAAAAGATTTTTTTTTTGCAGTTTTGGCCCCTTCCCCGGAATTCCAGGATGCGCTACTGGTGCCTACTTAATAAAAAGGTTACAAATCGTAGGCGTAACCTACATATTCATACAAACAATATGCAATTATGCCACCCAAAAAAAGAAATCCATTAAAAAACTTCGTTTTTAATTCGATGAAAAACCGATTTTTATCTTGTTAAAAATCCTTTTATAAATCGTATCATTGTTATTATGTCACCACCTACAACTTCTATTTAAAAGTGTAAGCTCTTATAATAATGAAATAGTAATAAATTATATCTATAATTTTCAATGGAATAAATCTTTAGATGCTAATAGAAATCATTTGAAATTATACATTGAAATGTCATTCAATGTACGTATCTCTTTATTTAAATATGCTGCTCCAAGAAAGCGCACCATTAAATATTTTTATTTTAAATAAACTATAAAATGTCATCACATTTTGAAAGACACTTGTATATATTATTTCTTTTTTTTTTCAAGGGTGTCAAGGGGAAATCTTGCATGCCCTCTTTCCTTACCAGAGTCATTTCTCCTCTGCTGGAAAAGGCCGGGTAGTGTCGTGATTCTTACCGACTAAAACCCCTCGACTGCGACTCCGGCTTGCCTAAAGCCCATCACATACAAATGTGGATAAGGCCTCATAATGCGTAGCATGGGGCTTTCAACCAATCAGCGATCGAATAGCAGCATAAGAAAAGTCCATAAGTAATCAAATACCAAATTGCAAATAATGCAAGGACCTAAAACTATAAACAACAAGTGAAATTAAAGATAGAAAAATAGGAAAAAATTGTTTCTGTCTTTGGCCGGGACTCGAACCCGGAACCTCTTGCTCTGTACGCAAACATTCTAAGCATTTAACTACCGAAGACCACACATAAATTTTCGGAAAACTTTTATCTATGCAGGTGCGCGGTGTCTCAATACAAGAACGAGAAATTTTCAGGGTATTAACTCGGCCAAGTCATCCAACTGATCTCTATATAATTCTTCTTTCCCACTGTCAAAGGTATGATAACTCAAATTAGACGTAAAGAATCAACGCCTGAAAGCATGAGATCACCTTTTCGTGTGTTAAAAATTTCTGATCGCAATGTGCGATTGCCAATATAATTATCAAATACCAAATTGCAAATAATGCAAGGACCTAAAACTATAAACAACAAGTGAAATTATTTGAGTTATCATACCTTTGACAGTGGGAAATAAGAATTATATAGAGATCAGTTGGATGACTTGGTCGAGTTAATACCCTGAGAATTTCTCGTTCTTGTATTGAGACACCGCGCACCTGCATAGATAAAAGTTTTCCGAAAATTTAGGTGTGGTCTCCGATAGTTCAATGCTTAGAATGTTTGCGTACAGAGCAAAAGGTTCCAAGTCGAGTCCCGGCCGAAGACAAAAAAACTTTTTTCTTATTTTTCTTTCTTTAATTTCATTTGTTGTTTATAAAAAGTCCATAAGATTGAACTTCTATGCGCTATGGTCTTTTGTGTGTGATGGACTTAAGCTAGCCAGAGCAACTGTACTGCCGCCATTACTGGCTTATTGTGCACCCTCTTGATTCCTAGGCTAACCACTTCATTAATTTCGTTCCCTGAACGAGTTTGTCCAGGTCTTTAATGGAGTAATCCCCAGTCGCCATTGAGTCTAGTTCAACTTTCCCAAATATTAGGTGTTTGCTATACAGTGCCTTGCAATGGCATATTAAATGTTCTACTGTTTCCGGTTTCTGATTCCAAAATCTGCAGTTCAGGTCTTCCTGATACAGGCTCATCCGGTTAAGGTAAACTTTGACCGCCATATGGCCGGTTATGATTCCTATTATGGTTCTTACTTGCATCCTACTGTACCTGACCAGGTTTTTTGTGAGTTTGGCATCCAGGCCTTTGATAAAGGCTCTGCTGTGTCTTAGCCCCTGTCTCTCTAACCAGTGGCTTTCAGGTTTTCCCCTTACCCAGAGTTTGACCGTGGACCTTATAGTACACTTTAATATCCCCAGGGCTGGCTCTGGGCCAATAAATTTTTCTGGCGGTTCTTGTCCTGCTAGTTCGTCAGCTTTTTCGGTGCCTTGGATACATCTGTGTCCTGGCACCGATAATAGTATTATTATTATTTCTTTTAAATACCTGAGCAACTTATTCCTTGCTGAAAATTTTTTGCTATTGAGTTTTTTTTCCAAAATTTAAAATTTACAATTTGGTTTTTTTTGTTAAGTATTACTGCTAGTTGGGATTGCAGGCTTAAAACATGTTCATCTAGGGTATTTTAATGTATGTTTCTTACATATGTTCTATACATTTTATTTTGTAAAAAAAATAAATAGAAATTTATGAGTGGTGGGCTAATTTCTTGGAGCAGTGTACATTGTGTTACTAAATATCTAATATGCCTATATTTAAGAAGGTAAATTCTTAAGTCCATTTTGAGACTTAATCTTAACCCCGTAACCCGTAGTGTTCGTGCGGGAAATAATATTCTCCTATATTAATAAATTATTCAAAACTAAATAAGTAATTTTTATTTTGTGTCTTAAAAGGCCCTAGCGAGAAAATAAAAATGTACTAAAATAAAATTTTAATACAGGAGGGTCATTATCGATCAGCTTAAGCTTCGGTCAAAATTTTACGCAAAAAACGGCTTAAAACTACGTACATACCTTTTAGGATGTAACATTTTATTTATTTATTTTTGTTCTTAAATCGGCATTAATTAAATATTTGACTAAAAAATATTAATTTATTTAAAGAAACAACACAAAATCTGCAAAAAAACTCTAGTTTCATTGTCAATCTTTGCAATTTTTCTCTTGTATGATAAATATTTTTAGATTTTTTTCAAATTTAGTACACTGTTCAACCTAAACTTAGTGAAGTTTATTATTTTTTAAATTTCAAAAACTTGATGTGGGGGGGCCTAAGATCAAAAATGCCAACAGCGTACAAAGAAAAAAACATCTATATGTTGATGGTGTTACCAGAGACACGGGCCATGTTATAATTATGGCGGCCCTCGATCAATCGGTGCCTATTTTAAATTCCAGGCTTCTGGCCCAAATAAATCGAAAATTTCGCCAACGGCAACGTTACCGTTGTTTTACGTGCTTGATTTGCGTATCTTTTATAGACAGAGAGGGATAATCGTTCTCCGCAATGGGCGTCGGTCGACTCTGACCGCGAAGACAGCATAAACTCGCTTCTGGGTCCAATACAATACGAGGGACGATCCAAAAGATGCTGCCAATGGAGAATAATAGAACATATTTGTTTATTTTGAATACCTATATATAGCAAATAATAGTTATATCGATTATGCTGTACGTACGTTATTCGAGTTTCCTGCCTCAAAGCGGTCTAAAGTTTTCTGACACCAATTGACCCTGGCTTCTTTCTGTTCTTCGGTTAACAGATGTGGTATCCAGTGGGAAACTAATTTTGGTACTCCTAATTATTCATGCAAAAATGTTTAACTGGAGGTCTTTGAAATCCCCAGTGAGGCCTTAATCTCGCGATATGTCACATGTCGATATTCCGTGATGAGCATGCGCACAGCACCGATGCTTTCTGAGGTAACAGCCGTGTTTGGTGCACCTCGCCTTGGATCGTCGCTAAGGCTAATCCGTCCACGCTTGAATTCTCCATACAAACTGTCAACTGATGGGGTGCGTGCTTTATTACCAGAAACAGAAATCAACTCGGCAAGGCATTCTTGTTGAAATAATTCCCTCCGATAGTTCAAAAAAATTATTGCCTGAAAATGTTCTCGGTTTAATTCAATTTTTCGACTGATTGGTTAACTTTAAAAATTCACTGTAGCTGTAAAACTATTAGCTTGTCTAACGAACTGTCACGATCAGCTGTTTTTCGATCCAAGATGGTTGCCATAGGACAAACAAAGCGTTTTCCCATAAGCCGCAATGTTAACAAAAACGTAATTTTTAAAAAAAGTGAAAAGATTTAATTTACAACAAAGATGCTGTTTTAAGTATTGAACCTTTGTACACATGGGAAAAATGCGTTTTTCTTTAAAAAAAATCAATTGAAGCCAGTAAATCTCAAATAAAACCATGTTTTGTTCAAAAGTCAGGTTATGTTTTTATTTACTTCTGTTTTTTTTTTTACTTTTTGTCCAGTTTTTTACTCAGTTTGAATCATTATTATTAGTTTCTGTGCTGTTATGAATTGTGGCAGCTGGGGAGAGCTTGATAATGTTAGTTTTGATGGAATGCCAAGTATTTTGACCTTTAAAAATCATCGTGATTTAAATGGACTAGGTATCAGCTCAAAGAAAGTGGATAAGTGCTCTATTACCTGACTTAACAGAGGATAAATTGAAATATTTGAAAGTTTTTGTCAGGTTTGTTTTGGATAAATGTGTAACTGCCATTTTGGCAACATTTTCTATTGGGATCTTTTTTTGTGCTTGAGTGGACCTTTTGCAGAAGTGTAACATAGAATTGTGTTAAACTGTAAGAAATATTTCACTATGATTTTTTTACTATTCTAGGCAAGCAACTTTCAAAACTAGAATACAGCAATGATCATGACTGTGTCTCTTCTGAATGGATTATTGTTTTAAAACGGTTGAAAAATTTTAAAAATGATGGTTGAAAAAAGGGTCCAGAGAAGAAAGAAAAGGAAAACAATATGAGGTTAAAGTGTGAATAATGAGCTGAACCAAATTTGTACACCATCCTACAGAACCTTAAATAAACTTTTGGTAGTGTAGCGTCCTGTATAGTGTCGAGTGAAGTCCTGTATCATCAAAGTTTCTTTTTCTTTAATAAATATTTATTTTACAGACCTCAAAACAGTTTAGAATAAACTGGTGAGTTTGACAGTCCCCTAACTCAAACCTCTTTTTATCTTAAACTATTTTGGTGCAAATTTTCCTTTATTTCCATGCTTTTTGACACCTAAAACTTGTATACCGTAAAATTTGTATAGTATCTGACTGGACCTACTACAAGTCCTGTTGTGAAATTTCTCCGGTACTGTTCTGAGCTTATTACCAAAAAAATTTTTTTATGCCATCATTAATAATAGATGGATAAAAAAGTAATCTTTGTTGACTTTGATGACCACAAGAATAACAAATAAGTTCTCTCAGATATTTTTTTCAATTTCTCTCAAAAAAACTTATGTTCTAATACTCCTAATGTGGCATGCTGTTACGCCCAATTGTAGAGTAGAGTATATGTTTATTTGCATAAACTTTTAGATACATAATTGGGCAAATATTGTTACAAAAAAACAGTAATAAAAGTAATAGTAACAGTAGTAATACAACAGCGAATATTGTACTGTTGTAAAATTTGAACAGTACTTACTGTTGTGAGCTGATGAACCTTAGGTTTGACCGTACTTAAGCCCTATGTATTATAGTTATATGGTGATGTACGGTGTGTGAGGCCAATGACAAGGAAAAACTGTATTTTAATTTTGCAAGTTTTTTTTTATATAATGTTTACTTTTATTTTTTTAAATAAACATATTTTGTAAAGTACTTATTAGAAGTTTGCTTGACCAACCTCGGTTGGAACTCATATGTGCATATTGATCTGTTGGACTGACCTACCTATAAGTTGTGCCTCTTTTTCATGTCACTACTGGAGGGTTAAAACAATTAAACTTTGTCTAAACCTAAAAATCATAGTGAAATATTTTTCACAGTTTAACGCTATAGAAGGCCTATTACTTAGCAAAAGGTTTAGTCAAGTACAACAGAAGATCCTAATAGAAAACCTGAATCTGATGAGAAAAGTTTAGTCTATTTCAATTTCTTCTCTGTTAAGTGAGCCTTGAAGTGAGCTCTTTGAATAGAACTACTTTCCCCTACCTTGGGCTGATAGTTCATTGATTCATTGGTCAAAAAACTTCAAAAACCTTTGGGGGGCCCCCAGAGGTCTCATGATGTTGTACTTTATGCTATTTTTTCTGTTTATTCATGAAATATATGGAAAATATCTAAAAAAATATGTGGTTTGGGGGGGGTCCGGGCCCCTAGCCCCCCGCCCCCTTGGTGCGCCCATGTAATAATTCAAAATAAGTGAAAAAACTAGAAAAAAAGTTAAAAAAAAAAACAAAATAAACAAAAACATAACCTACTTTTTTGAAGAAAACATGGTCCCTTTTATTTCAGATTTTCTCGCTTTAGTTTAATATTTTTAAGAAAAACTCATTTTTCCCATATGCACAAAGGATCTGTTCTTAAAACTGATTAATTTTTGAGACTAAAGCTCTTGTCGTTTTTGTAAAATTTACGTTTTTGTTAACATTACGGCTTATGGGAAATCGGTTTGTTTGTCCTATGGAAGACATCTTGGATTTGATCATATGTTTTGTTAGACAGCCCTATATGTATCGACGTTTTGAATTTAGGTTAGGTAAAGATTGAGGTTAAGTTTCAGTAACGAAATTCGATCAGTGTCTCCCTCTATGTTCCTATATGCAAAATATAAAATATAGCCCTCAGAAAACTTTTTAACAGTTTTATGTCATGGAAAACAGTTAAGTATAGGTTTTTATATTGTAAAAACGTGACAAAATAAAAAAATATAATGTTAATACAGCTGAAAAACTGTAAATAAATAAAATAGTTGAAATAATTGCATACACTACGAGAAAATCTTTAAAATTAATTGATTTATATCGCATAAGTGTACTTGTATTAAACATTCTTGGGGTCTGTGCACTATTTTCAGAAACATATTTTTTTAGTGAAAATTAATAGCGATAATACTTAGGGCTGAACCGTAGGTCGGGCAAGTAGGCCGGATAAAAAGAAGCAATAATTAAGTGACGTGTTTTTTTGGTAGATTTTTCTATGTGCAATAACCTAATTTTTGTCATTTTTAACCTTGGTCCTAAGCAAACTGCAACGATTATCCTGGATAAAGCAAAACTATAAATATATTTTGTAAGTGTCCAAAATATAAAATAGGACACTTACAAAATCAAACATGGATAAGGTAAAAAATGTTGCATGTAAAGCTATCATATAAAAAAGGAATGAATGGATAAGAAATAAAACAAAAGTAAGGGATATCAGAGGAGAAGGAGCAAAATCAAAATGGAAATTTGCCGGTCATAATATCAGACAGAAAGACGATCGTTGGAACAAATGTATTGTAAACTGGAGACCTTCGGAAAATAGAGGCCGGGAAAATAAAAGAAGTAGACCCCAAATGAGATGGGCGGACGATTTGAAGAACGGGAGCTAGATGGATATATGAACACGGCGACAGACAGAGAAGGGTGGAGGCCTATTTCCAAAGATGGATGGAAGAAGGCTAAGATAGATAGTGAAGATAAATATATTAAAAAGGAAGAAAAATATATAAACAACTTAATTTTTGCATATATCCCATTCTGCAGCAAGTAATAAACTGTAATAGCCATTAATTGTTTTATAGTTTTATAATTTCAATAATATGTATGTAGGTAAGTACATACCAGATTTATAATTTATTCGCAAATAATATGTGTCATAATTATTGTATAACGGTTCATTTGTTATTCCTTGCATTTATTATAATTTTTCCTAAATACACAGATGGCATATTTATGTTGTATGTTTGATCGGCCTCAGGCGTAGAAATTATTTTGGTAATTTTATTCAAAGTCAATTAATTAATGCATGTAAGATTGTTGTGCGAAAAAGTTTGATGCTGTTTTAAAATTGTAAAACAAAACAGTGAGTGTTGTAGCGTAATTTCTTTTTTTATTCAAAGGCGTGGACACTAAAAAAGTTTTAGATATACAAGCCCAAGGCATTTAAAAGATGGTGTCTGCAGGGCCGCTTAGTGCGACCGCCCAGGGCGCAACACTCCAGGGGCGCCAAATTGGTTCAGAATAAGGGATTTCCAATCTACGAAATTTGGCACAGGAAATATACGTTAATTATGTTTTTAAATTCACGCATTACTTCCTTTACCTATACTACCGAATATTTTTTTTCTACTGGCAAACTTCCCAGTTCAAATTATTAAAAACCAAACAATTGTTGGCATCCCGCGGATCCGTCACTGGTAATTAGTAGGTAAATAAACAAATAAGTATGGTCAAATTTTATTTATTTTGAAAAACAGTTTTTCTGTATGCGTCTTAATTGATTAAATATTTTCTGTTGACAGGAAGTGCTTAACTTTGGCCTGAAATAAATACATAAAACATATCTCTAAAAACTGTACAGTGTGTCCAAAATTCTATGGTTTTAGGGGTCTTATGAAGGTTAGGTTGGAATCTAATTCCCCGTTGCAAGGTTCAAATTTTAGATAGATGTAAGATTTGATTGGATCTATTACGTACAAAAAAGGTTAGAACAAAATGTTGTTAATGTTGAAATAATGTTAAATTTCATATATTTACACAAAATGTCAGAAAAATGTGAAATAAATGTTGCAAAACTGTTAAACTGTATAAGTTTATACAACAAAACAACACCAAAAAATATTGTGATAAAAATGTAAAATTTATATGTTCGCCAAAAACTTTCAAAGAAAGTTTAAAAATACATATTAAAATTGAAAAAAAATTGAAGAAGGCCCGGGGTGTAAATTTTTCGAAAGCGGCCTTGGTATCTGACTTTCCATATAAATTTTAGCTAGAACATAACTCGTGTTATACAAATTTTCTTTCACCATCAATATGACAAATGACAAAAGTTTTATCGCCTTCAATGGACTGCTCTTGGCTATTTCAGGGCTATCAAAACGAACTGTTCACAAAGATCCTCCACTATCATGATGTCATACACCCAGTTCCCACCTACGACTTTCTCGTGGGTGCCCACTCACGCGTCACATGATCTCAATAATATGAAATGTTATGACAGTCATGTGACGCGTGCGCGGGCACGCACGAGAAAGTCCTAGGTGGGCACCGGGCTATAGCTATCACGTAGCCCCCGCATCTGATTCGTATTTCTCGTACTACATCGTGTAAAAAATTATCATTGAAGCGTTAACTTTTTTTAGGATTTAATCATAAAAAAGATAATGGAGTAGACAAGACTGTTTTTAAAATGTGCGATACAACATACAATATAACAGTAACACAATGTTATTGTTCATAGCAAACTCATATATCCATCAACCGCAAGAATTTATTGTAATATCATAGTTAACTGGATCAAATAACAATTCAATTGCGCATAAATTGTTTTAGAAAAAAATTGCACGATTTTTGACCCTAGTTGCATAAAAGCTATGTTATGTTTAGGTACAGTGCGTCGCATGCATTTTCGTTGGGATAACAGAGAAAAGCGTAGAAAACTCAACCAATAATAAAGATAACCATCTGCGGTTTTTTTAAGCTGTTATTATGGTGTAGTAGTTTGCAAGATATTCTAATTCTGTATGTAAAAACATGTTTATAGCAACCAATGTTAAGTCGATATCTTCATATCAGTTATTAAAAACCAGACAATTATTCTTAAAAACGTCAAAAGTATAAATTAAACATTTATTTTTTTTCATTACTAGTTTTAAACCAACTTTTATTTTTTTAAAATTATTAGGTATCTAAAGTAGGTAACGCATTTATTGGGTGTCCCACATAATGAAAATGTTAAAGAGCATTTAAAAACCCATACTAGTTTTTGAGATCAATGTTAAAGTAATTAAAGATTACGAGGATTTTAACTCCGTAACACCCGGTTTCCACCTATGCATGCCCACCCTGATTTAAAAGTCAGGTGACGCTGCATTTAAAACCGGTGTAAATCCATGGCCCAACACGTGATGCGTTTTTGAATCGGGGTGGAAACGGGGCTTAAGTGATAAAATAAAGAGTCGATTACAATAGGAAGTTTTTGGGATGCCTTATTTTGACAACTTTAATAGCCGTTGTAGTAGTGGTTACTGTTACTTGTCAAATTTAAAATATTAAAACTTCGCGCAGCAGCAATGGCTAGAAAAGGTACGAAAAAAAATTTTTTTTCGGGATAACGTTGAAAATGTGTTATTTGGGTGTATTTTGACCTTCTTACACTCGGTTCCCACCTACGACTTTCTCGTGGGCGCCCGCTCACGCGTCACATGATCTCAAAATAAAATGTTATGAGAGTCATGAGAGGCGTGCGCGAGCACGCACGAGAAAGTCGTAGGTGGACGAAAAAATGGGTAACTATAAAAACATCGAAAAAACTTTTCTCAAAACGTAATATGGTCGAAAATAAAACAATCGAAAGTAAAATAGACGAAAATAATTTAAACGAAACGTAGTTTTGTCGATTCATAATTGTCGAAAATAATATAGACAAACCCACTAAGCACAAAATCGTAAAAAACGTCAAATATCCAAAAGCACAAATCTGTGTTAAAATGAAGTCAACTTTTGACATTAAAAAAACATGTAGAAAATCCTAACGAAAATTCCATGTAAAAGCATTACCAAAAATTTATTTCTTAATAACGTTAAGAAACCAATATTTAAAAAACCATAATTTTATTAACATTAAAAATAATACCATTAATAGATCTAGATCTCATTTCTAACGTTGAATTTAAGATATATGAAGCTAATAAATGTTTTGTTTTTTAAACATCAAAAAAAAATTATACTATAGAGGGCGCTGCCGCATAGTTCCACTTAGGGTGACTGCATCCTGGAAGCCTGTAGACACTACTTCTTCGTGATGCACTGACCCTAGTTCCACTACCAGAACGGGTCATCGCCATTTTCAGTTGCGTTTCGCTGCAAGTTCATACGAGTCGATAGCAGATACGCTTTGTGCAATTTTCGTTAAAATATTTACCTTTTGTAGAAACAAACATGGTCAATTAAAAGCACAGTTATAGGAATATACACCAGTGGTGTGGAAAAGATAGTATAGTTAAAGAATAACAAATTTGTACGCACTGATTTAAATGAAGCATCACAAAATTAGGTAAGAAAAGTAAACAAAAGTTAAAAAATTATTTTGTATGGAATATCGCATACCTAACGTTATAGGTAATCAGACAGGGAATGCGACAATTCATCGCGGACGATTAGCTGCCGGACCTTAAGTCGCGTATTCATTTGAGGCAGAATTCGCAAGCCTCGCAGTGGGACCAAACGAATGCTTCGTTTGCATTCATGCTAAAGTAAATACGCGCCTTGAAATTGTTTGCCTTGTATTCACTTGAGCATGAATTGTTTCGCCTCGTAGCGAGGCACTTACTATAAAATTATTGTTTACATAGAATTTTAAATTTTATTTTCAGAAGCTACGGATCCGAATTTCCTTTACTGAGTGTCGAGTTCACGAAAACCTCAACAGACTGTTGCTGCCCTCCGTTTCCAAAATATAAGAATTTTATTTATCTTTAGAGATATTTGAAAAAAATATATATTTTCATTGTTAAAAAAACATTTATTTTTCACCAATATTAGAAAAACATTTCTTTTCCACTTTTTTAACGTTCGAAAAACACTTAAAAAAACGTTATAAAACCATAAGGTTATTTTTCTAACGTCAGAAAACGGGTTATTAAGCTTCTTTTTCACTATGAAAATGACGTTAGCACTAACATCCAACCTAACGTTATGTTTTTAAATTAAACATTATTTTGACATTATTAAAATGTTTTTATGTTTAGTGGGAAGCGTAATTACGCCGATCCGTAAAAATGTCGAAACGTAAAAGCATCGAAAGAAAGGCCGAACCGTAAAATGCAAATAAGTATTGAGAGCAGTGGCGGCACCAAAAACCAAAAATAATTTTTTTGCCGTTTTTAATAAGTCTATGCTCAAGTTTAGCACCATATGCAAATGAAATGCGCCGCAGGTGAAAATATTTGAAAAATCAAAAGTCACTTTTATAAAGAAAAAAAAATATTTTGCAAAAAAAAATTTACCAGAACAAAAAATTATAAGCTTTGTGTCAGGGAGGATGGGGACAGGTTTTTTTCTAGTGTGTTAATTTTGTATTTAGTATATTCTTTATACTCATTATTATGTCGATCTTTATAAGAGGATTAGACTGATAATTTTTTTTTATTTTAAAACACCTGTTGCTAAAAAAAGCTTATTTCGTGACTTCTCAGTGAAAGTATTACATAACTTTATTTTATTGATTGAATATTATGGCATTTTTAAAATCCATTAAACTTGATTCATTTTTCACGCTACTCCATAACATACAAGTGACCTTTAGAAAAAAATGAAGATTACACAAAAGAAGTGTAGGTTGAGTCTTATACTTATTTTATGCATTTTTTGCAATTTTACCTTATATTTTATTAGGTTTTTGTTATGTAAAAGAAATGAGGAATTTTTATAGTTTATAGATAGTTAATTCCGACTACGTATAAATTAGAGATTACAGAACAGCTAGGGATCGCATTTCACAACCAACCAGCATAAAAAATGTGGGTACACCATGCTTTGGACATTACCAATGAGACTGCTGAAAATTTGGCTGAAATAGAAGGGCACTTATGAACCCGTTAGGCAGCCGAACCAAACTTCTACTTATCTATCTATCTGGTTAGTCTTCTTCCATCGATCGCTGTTTGTCGCCGTGTTTATCCATCTAGGTCCCGCATGTTTCTTCAAATCGTCCGCCCATTTCATTGGGAGTCTTTCCCTACTTCGTTTATTTTCCCAAGGTCTCCAATACACTTGTTCCACCGATCGTCTTTCTGTCTGATATTATGACCGACAAATTTCTTTTTTAATTTTGCTTCTTCTCCTCTGACATCCCTGACTTTAGCTTTACCAGGGCTATCAAAACGGATGGGCCACGATCCTCCACTTTGTTGACGTCTCATCCGGGGCAAAGGTTATAGAATATAATATATATATATATATATATATATATATATATATATATATATATATATATATATATCCGGGGCTGATTTTTTTTTGATGCCCACGTTACGACACAACTGATTGTTTTTAAAATATTGAAGTTGGAATGACGGTTCACAAATATTTGATTTTTTTTTTAAATAAAGCCGGTTTTGAGATTGTTTTTACTATATTCTTTTAGAACAATTTTTTTTAAGTCTATAATAATCCTTAATTTTTCAGAGCCGCTTCATTAGCTCACACAAAAATTAAGTTTAAAGCAGAAGCGAATGTGACAATCACAGATGACAAAGTCAAATACATTCAAAATAAGGAATGCTAAATCTTGAAGATTTTAACCTTTTAATCATGTTGCTTCCTTACAAAACTTTGGAATATCGGGATGGTGTCTGAGAATATTTCACTGAAATTTTGCGGAAATCTGTAGTGCCATTTTGAAAATATCATAAAAATTCGTCTGACCTCCCATAAGACCCAATGTAAAATTCAGCCCCCGGAGAACAGCTGATTTTTTCAGGGTCGTGGCCTCTATTTTTGTGTTGGCCTTGGCTTTACATGTAACATTTGTCTTTCCATTGATCTTTGGGCTTTTGGTACCTTATCCATGTTTGATTTTAAAGTGTCCAGGTCTGAAATCCATGTAAGTATAGGAAGGATATATTGGTTATACACTTTCGTTTTGAGGTACTGAGGATATTTTTTATTTTTTAATATGTAACTTAATTTACCGAATGCTGCCCAGGCCAATCTAACTCGTTTCTTGATTTTAGCTATTTGGTTTTCTTTATTTCCGCTTTGCTTATTTTAGGTTGTAGTTCTGAGTTTATGTTCTTTATTTTTATTTGAAGTTTCTTCATGGTTCCTGGCGATGCGATGGTTCCCTTTTTCTTTGGTATAATGCTGTGTAGAATACAAGGGCGGATCCAGAAGTGCTTCTCGGGGGGGGGGGCACTTTAGGTGACATTCTCTGTTGGTAAAAAACGGTATATATTTTTTTAAGCAGCATTTTATTGAACTAGTCAGTGGCTGTAATTTCGATGATAATAACAATAGACACTTTTATGCGCCGCAGGCAAAAATTTTGAATTTTTATTAGCAAAAACAATACTTTTTACTCATTTTTTATACATTCAAAAAATTCTCGGGGGGGGGGGCAAGTGCCCCTAGTGCCCTCCCCCTGGATCCGCCACTGGTAGAATAGTTGCGCCATATTTATAATAACCTCTTTAACGTCATTTTCTGTGCCATTCATGTCCTTTATTTTAATTATTTCATATTTACCTAGAGTTGGCCTTAGACATTTCATGTTTCTGTTATTTTCTATAACTCTCTCAACTTTTATTTCTTGGCTCTTTCTTTTAGTTTCTTTTCTCATTTTTCTTATAGTTTTATTTACTTCTGTGTATTCTATCGTTGTTCTTTTTCCGTCTTTCTCCAGGTTCCGCCTTTTTTCCATCAGTTTCTTTATTTCTTCTGATATACAATTTTCTCTCTTTTTATCTTTTTGTGCGATCTCTTTACCTATTTTGGTCATAGCCCTTATCAGCGTATTATTTATTTCATCTATATTTTCATTTTCTCAGCCTAAGTTTTGAGTTAGCTAAGCGAACCAAACTTACGATACTTTAATTTTATGGCGGCCTTGTCAAAATGGCGGAAATTGTCAATTGTTGTTATTTTTGTTGAAAAATAAAAAATTTTTTGGACTTTCTCTACTTTTTAAGACCCTAAACAGTTTTTAACATCAGTTAGATTTTATCCCAAATTTAATTAAAAAAAACTGGCTAAAACACAAATATACAAAAACAGCCGTTGACAAGCAGTTGACATCTCTAAACCAAAGAACAAAATCATTAAAATATCAAATTGCGCGGCGGCCATTTTGGATTCGCTACTTTAACTTTGGTAAAATCCATTCTGTTAAGATTCAATAAATAAATATTGGTAGTATAAATGACTAATATATACAAGGGCAAGGAAGGCTCAAAATTCGTTAAATGGAAAATAGTTTTAAAAAGCTAACATTTATGAACCTACGACCAACTCTTCACACGACTGTGGTTAATCGACGCTCCTAGGATAATAAAGCTTAAGACTTAAATCATCAAGGTAACTTTCTTTCAAAAGAATTGACGCATAATTTCAAAAGTTTTCAACGTGTTCGAAAAAATTCCCAACCTTTTAAAATTAGTTTCAAGATTTAAAAATTTTGTTAGATTTCCAAAAATGTTAAAAAAACTGGAACTTTGTGACAAAATTTCGCTATTTTATCCTGATTCGGCTCGGCTCGCGTCTTAATTTTTTGACGAAGATTTTCAAAATTAATCAATTTACTTGTTCAAACATTTCTTAAAAAATTTCCAAAATTTTCAAAAATTCCCAGTTTTAAAATTTTCAAAAATCTTAAAATTTTAAAATCTTCAAAAAATCCCAACATTTTACTATTTTTTAAAAAACTTGAATTTTGACAAAAAGTTTCGCTAGCTTGTCTTGATTCGGCTCGCGTCCTAAACTTTTTGATGCACCTTTTCAAGCGCGGATTTGAGGGGGGGTACCGGGGTAATTACCCCCCCCTAGAAAAAAATACGCATTTTTTCCTTAATAAATAAAGGGAAAACAGGAGAATTACCCCCCCCCTAGAAAAAAAAATATATTACAAATAATTTTTTCGTCGACTATTACCCCCTAGATTTTAACCCAGATCCGCGCTTGCACCTTTTCACCTTTTCAAAAACATTTTAAATTTTCAAAAATTTCTTAAAACCAGAATTTTTGGTCCCAATTCAACCATGCATAAAAATAAGAATTAAATAAAGACGTTGCAAAATAAAAGCTAGGTTCCACACAAAAAAATAACTGCCCATTGACCACATAATTCCAAAATCATTTTACGGCATTTTTAACCATCAATTCGATAACGATCTTTGTGGGTTAATTACCTAGAATTAAATTTGCATTTTTTTTTTGGTTGCCTAATTTTATGTCTAGGCTAATATTTGCAAAGAATTTAATTAAGTGAACTTTAGTTTTCTCTATTAAATAACAAAACAGAAAAGCAAAACTGTTAGCCACATGGCGCTTATTAATATAAGAGCAGTTAATGGTAAGAGTGGGAATACCAGCTATACAGGGTGTCCCAGATAAAAGTAACTTCATTGGGATTTCAAAAATGGTAAGAGATATAATTTTGGTTAAATGAGAAAAAATTTGCGTTATTCCGAGCCCAATCAGATGCTGCATCGAAATTCAAAATATCTACAGGGGTTCTCAATATCGAGCAATAACTAAAAGTGGTGTTTTTCGAAAAATTGAAATGTCACATACAAAACTTTTTCTGATTTTTAGTCAAAACTGGCTGGCCCCAATCAAAAAAGAGGCCAAGATAACCTACCTCCTGGAAATTCCATAACAATTGGACAAAAGATAATCTAGACATAATTTTTTAAATTTGGCAAAAATCATCAAAATTAACAGATTTTTTGTTAAACTTTCTTAAAAAATACTCTGCCAATCTATGGGCACCTAAGCTCACACTAGGTACTATAGTTATAGTGTGAGCTAATATAATCAAAAACTGAAATATATTTTATTCAACTCCATTCAATTACCTTTCGTTTGATACCACACAAGCCATGTTTTGACTTAAACTCAAATTTTTTTAATCTACCCCCACCCTTTAAAAAAAACTAAAATGTAATTTGTTTAACTCCAGCTCAATTACCTTTCGTTTGACATCACACACGCCATATTTTTTTAAATAAACTAAAATTCATTTTGTTTAACTCCAGACTTAATTACCTTTCGTTTGATATCACACACGCCATATTTTCACATAAACTCTAATTTTTGGAATCTACCCCCCCATTTTGTTCATTTTTAAATGGGACCATCACGGCCCAAGACCCAACTTAGGTACCAAATTTCATTAAAATCGTACAAGCGGTTTTTGAGTTATGCGGGTTGGTCGTTACAGACAGACATACAGACAGACAGACAGACAGACAGACATACAGACAGACAGACAGCAAAACAAAAAAGTTTCAAAATCATCTGAAACGCAAAGATATATAAAAATTTTTGAAATCTTTTTTTTTCTCGAAAAAATTAGATCACCATAGCTCACACTACTTATATAGTAGTAGTGTGAACAACAATCTAAATTTTAGGGAATTATGCAAGACCAAAAAGATGATACCTAGTTGAGAGTTTAATTATTTTAAAAAACCTTACTCAACCTTATTACCAAAAACAAACAACAAATTATTTTTCCAATTAAATGTACTGCTAATATCTGGGGGCACGGCAGTACCTGCCAAGTTCGTGTAACTGCTGTACCATCTTTTCTTCAAACATTTCAGCCCATATTTGACCGATCTGCAAAACTACTTCGGAATGAGCTACGAAACTCAAACTTTGCACAGTTGTAGATCTTCATAGTGGTTAACAACCTCTGCAAGTTTTATGGACTTCCATAAATTAGTAGTTACGAAATTTCAAAAAACGTCGATATTGCCACTCACTCACTCACTCATGTATAGATCATCAAAATTCTACTGTACTTCCAGACATGCTACAAAGCTGAAATTTGGCAGACTGATAGAAATTATGACCAAACCCTTGGAAAAAGTAAAAAAACACCAACATTCTAATTTACTCCTCTCCCCTATACATGTAAATTTATGTAAAAGTAACATTGTCCACTTCCAGAAACGCTAGAGAGCTGAGCTTTGGCAGACTGATAAGAACTATGATAAAACTATTAAAAAAAATGTAAAAACCCCAAAATTTTTATTTGTTTGCCTCCCCTATAAATGTAGTTATGTAAAATTAACATTGCCAACTTCCAAAAACGCTAGAGAGCTGAGCTTTGGAAGACTGCTAGGAACTAGGATAAAACTATAGGAAAAACTTTAAAAACCTCAACATTTTTAATAAGTCATTGCAAAAGTTGTGAACAAATTTCGCATATTCTACTACTTTAAAACTTAAATATTATCCAAATCCTTTAAAAAAGGAGTGAAATCATAACAAAACCATTTCATGTAAAAAAGCCAAGTACGCGAAAATGGTATTCCGTAAAAAGAATTGAGATAAAAGTAAAGCCAAGTTCTCCAATACAAATTTGAAAATGAAAGGTTCTTACTAGTTTCGAAATATTTTTCTAAACTTGGCTATTACGGCTGCAAATGACTATTAAACACAGTGCTAAATTGAAATAGGTTTGGCTGTAATAGCAAAGTTTAAAAAAACATTTCCAAACTAGTAAGAACCTCTCATTTTAAAATTAGTTCTGGAGAACTTTGCTTTACTTTTATCTCAATTCTTTTTACGGAATACCAGTTTCGCATACTTGGCTTCTTTTACATAAACTGTTTTTGTTATGATTACTATTTTCTTTAATTATTAAGGGAACGTCCTTAAATTACGTAACGCAAAAATTCAGGATTTTTGACCCCCCCTCTCCCCCTCGTAACGCATTTTTAAGAAAAAACACATTAAAAAACATTGAACATTGAAACATGAACCGAAAAAACATTGAGTGTAACGCAAGGCAAAACCCCTTCTCCCCCCCTAGAGCGTTACGTAATTTAAGGACAGGCCCTAAGGGGGCTGTTATGTATATATGTATAAAAATCTTACTCAAAGTTTTTTCTAAAATTAATTTTTAAAAAAATTAACACTTTATTAATTACTTGACATTGTCAAACTTATGTTTAAATTTCATAGTATTTCCCCACTCTTTAAACTTGCTATAACTTATAAGCAAATTTTTGACCAAAATTTTCAAATAATTTTGCTGCAACCTTATAGAGATACGTTGGTGGAGTCCTACATATCGTCACCCTAATTCTGACACGTCGAAACCAAACTCAACAAAATTGTACAGGAATAAGAAAAGTTAGAAGCAAATTACATAGGGTAAGCATTACGCGACTTATTAGAAATCGCGGGAATGACCGTTTTATATATTTTTTTTTTGGTTGCGAGGATTTAGCAGTATATACCGATGCATAATTACTAACCTTTGAGGTGTCAGAATTAGGGTATTAATATCCAAAACTTGTAAAAAAGGCTGGCTGCTTTAGAGGGTCAAAATATAAATTTTAAAATATATGTCAAACTATAAGATCGATTTAAATTTGTCCCATTCAGGGTTGAGACCTTAGGTCCTTGGGGTGACAAAACAAAAAAAATTTATATCAGAAATTTGCCATTAAATACCATCAAAAAAGGCTAAAAGCTTCATCTCCCGAAGGATCAGCCTCGCTATCCAACAAGGAAACGCCGTCAGCATACTATAATGGGAACTATTCCGAAAAACCAGGGTTTGGAGGAGAATTATGATTTTTTGTGAGTGTGTTAGTATGAATAATGCTTTTTTTAAATTTTTTTCAAATTTAGTTGTAATTTGAGGTATTTGAAATGTGTACTTTTGCCCTTTCCTAACGCCCCTTAAATTTCGGTGCAGCATTTAAATTATACCCTGTATAGAGCCTAAACCTAAACGCAATTAAAGAAAAATTTCGCAATTGTTTTTAACTGCCATGTTTCATGCAACCTTGTGTCAGATCTAGGTATCTGCTTTATGATGATGTTTCTTTAAATGAGGTTTTGGTCTCGATCGATTGAAGAACTGAAGAAATATGATGCCATTTCCTGGGCTATTATAGGAATTCCTATAAGCAGGAATTTTAGTCAGTGTTATTCAATGACCTTTTCAAAAAGTTAATTATTATGATTATTATTATTTCATCAATAATAATTTTTTAATTGGCTGGAGATTTACTTCAAATCAAACTTAATTAATAAATAGCATTAAATAAATTAACTTGAATAAATCGAAAGTAAAAAAAAATCCAGTTAAGTGGAAAAATGGCAGTATCAGTCAACATAGCTTCGGTTTTGGGTAAAATTCGTCGTGACTACCGAGACAGATGTAGTTTTGTAATTATATAGGGAGTTTTCTGCTTTATCTTGTTTTAATTATATTTTATCCATGCACAGTATACCGGCTGCATTTTGTTGTATAGCTTTATTTTTCCGAGACGCTCAACTTTTCCCTTTGCGAAAATTCTTGAAACCGACTCCTAGCACAGTAAGCGGGCGCAGAATTATTTTCCGAGCTTCGGACTGACTAAACCAAGCTTGCAATTTTCAGGACAATGTTGCCATTTACTCGGAAAAATATTTTTTAAGCCGCAGAAAAAAAAATCCGGTAACAAATTTTTCTTTAATATTACTTTTTCCATCTCATTAATGAAGAGATAAAAACAGTTGCAGTAAAAAGCTAGTTACCTTCATTTTTTCTTCTGTAGCCTAAAAAATGTGTTTGAAAGTAAATGGCAAAATATCATACCCAGAATTACATGTTTAGTTTAGTCAGACCAAAGGTCAAAAGATTTCAGCGCCCGTGCACTTTGTTGGAATCACTTTTAAAAACTTTCCCAGTGCCCAGCCTAGTTCGCGCAACTGCTGTACCATATTTTCTTGAATTTTTTCTGCCAATAACGTAAAACGTTAATAATTTTAGCCCATATTTAACCTATCTAAAAATCTACTTCGGAATGAGCTACAAAACTCAAACTTTGCACATAGATTTTTGATTTAGTCAGTAAGTCGTACTCGCCAAGCAAACCCGTTTTCAAATTTTATTTAAATTGTTTCAAATTTGACAATGGAAAAACTGTTTTAAAGAACCCTGATGATGACTAAATAAATCGAAACGTTGATAATTTAACAAAAAGTTTTTCTGAAAAACGTGACCCCTACCCAACCATTTTTCACACTATTGTAACATAGCCACTTCCAAAAACGCTAGAGAGCTGAGCTTTGGAAGGCCGTTAGTAACTATGACAAAAATATAGGAAAAAATTAAAAAACATCAAAATTTTGATTTACTTCCCTCCCCTATAAATGTAAAGTTATGTAAAAGTAACATTCCTCACTTTCAGAAGCGCTAGAGAGCTGAGCTTTGGAAGGCTGATAGGAACTATGATAAAACCATGGGAAAAAATTATTAAAAACCTCAAAATTTTTAAACAATATTCCGCATATTTTACTACTTTAAAACTTAAATATTATACAAATCCTTTAAAAAAGGAGTGAAATTATAACAAAAACATTTCATGTAAAAAAGGCCAAGTACGCGAAAATGATATTTTACAATACAAATTTTAAAATGAAAGGTTCTTACTAGTTTGGAAATGTTTGCTAAATTGAACATAAAGCTGTAATAGCAAGGTTAAAAAAACATTTCCGAACTAGTAAGTACCTTTCATTTTGAAATTTGTATTGGAGAACTTGCCTTTACTTTTATCTCAATTTTTTTGTTTGATATGATGATCCAAAATTTCGCATGTTATTCATTATTTAAAAAATAGACCGGTGTAATGTAGACTAGTATTGATACAGTGATTTTTTGTTCAATATATCTCGTTTTTTGACCGTGAACTGTCAAAGTACTTTTTTTACCATCACAACAAAAAAAACTTGCTTTAAATATGTCGCTGTAAATGGATTTCACTTTAAAACAACTTTAATAAAGAGCATTTCAAAAAAAACTTTTATGTGATTCTTGTCGGTAAAAACTTGTTCAATGACGTCTTGCACTTCAGATAATCGTTGCAAGGATAAATTTGTAACTTTTCATCCGAAAAAGGGAGAACAAAAAAGTTTTTGTCGGCAAAAAAACTATACATTAAAAATCAAACAAGTTTCGTGGCTAATCGGGTAAAATGGAGTTTTTGTTTCTCTCACATTTTTCCGTGGGTAGCTTGAAAGCTTAACCTCACGGTGGTTCAAGATCTAATGGACACCTGATAAGTGTTGATAGTTAACTGTTTCGTCCTTATGGGACTCCTCAGAACACTGCTTGGTCAATGTGACACTCTTGCGAATTAGACTGTTTTGTCTAATCCTATGTAAATAGTGAGAAAACTCTCGCCAGAAGCGCCATCTACCGAGATACGAGAGAAACCAAAACAAGAGCAGGCGAAAATAAACGGCTATACATATCGATCGAAAAAGAAACAAACTAAGCCGTGACCTACGACAGCTCTTCTGCCTTTCAGACCAGATCAACGAAATTGCGTTTTTACCCGCTATCAGACACGTGAGCGTCAGTCAGCGGAATTTTTAAGCCAAATAATACTAGAAAACGTGAAATTTAGTACCTGTGAATTTAAAAATCAAACAAGTCTCGTGGCTAATCATGTAAAAATGAGTTTTTGTTTCTCTCATATTTTTCCGTGGGTAGCCGGAAAGCTTAACTTCACGGGGGTCATCGAAGAAATAACTTGCGGGGGTCCAAGATCTAATGGACACCTAATAAGTGTTGACAGTTAACTGTTTCGTCCTTATGGGTCATTTTTACCCGGTTAGCCACAAAACTTTGATTTTTAAATTCACTGGTACTAAATTTCACGTTTACTTTATACATTTTTTGTTTGAAACTCGTAGATGATTGAGTAGAAATAAAATTTCGGGCTTCCATTGTTTAAAATACATAAAAACAATGGAAGTCCGAAATTTTATTTCTATATACATTTTAGTATGCAAATATATGTACAAGGTATCCCATTTAGAAAAAGCACAAACTTTTTTAGCAGATGGAGTAATAAACCAAAATTTTTATAGTACTATAAAGGTAGTCACAATTTACCAATTCGATTAGCACTTAATTTTCTATTTAAAAAGGAATAATAAAAAAGTCACGGAGTGTTTCAATTATAGAAAAATACTCTGTACATTTAATTCTTAGAGGAAAGTAAAGTACACTGTTTTAGTTGTAAAGGAACATCATAAAGGAGAAACTAATTGATACTCAAATCTAACATGACATCACTGTCAGGTTTATTAGACTGTTAGATTTTTATGATCAGATATTGGGTCCTATTATGGTCTCCAATTTTTATTATCCTATAAACGAAAATGGAAGTAAGGTATTGAACTCGCTAAATAAAATATTTTTATGTGAGGTTATTCCTTGGTTCAGACTAAAAGTTTCTATAAGCATAGATCCGCAAACGCTTCTCTGTCGATATACACGGTATAAAAAATGTCGGCTTTTCAACTTTCTTGCGGGGAATTATAAAATACAATTGTTGTTTTGTTTACAAACTCTTTAGTTTCCATTTTAACAATATAATGTTTTTTTATTTAGTTTTTAAATAACAAAGGGTTTTTTGTGGTTCGCAAATTTTTTCAAGATGGTCATCTAATGAATCCTTTCTTATTTTTACCTTCCTAGCCCGCGCAGCAATGGATAGAGAAGGTATTGTTTTCGAGGATTTTTTTTAATAACGCCGAAAATGTATTATTTGAGTGTATTTTGACCTATCTTAGCATCATATCGTCGTGATGTCTGTGTGTGTGTATGTCTGTCCGTAACACTATCATCATCAGTTTTTTCACAATTAATTTTTTTTAATGCTTATTTTTTTAATGAAGCATTTAATATGCGGAATATAGTAGACCACCTTTTTCTCAATAATGTGTGGTATAACCAAAAACTTTGTAGGAGCTTTTGTTTATGAGATATTTACAAAAACTGTTTTTATGGAGTTTACTTGAAGTATGCTAATAGGCTAGCTAGCATCAGATTCATCATTGATCCATTTATTTTTAATTGTTAACGGTCTAAATACAAAAAAAACTGTCAAAAACAAAAATTTATTGTGTTTTTTGGCATCTGCCAGATGCCTGAGAAGATAACCTCCCTGTAGAAAATAATTTAGTTTCGCAGCTGTAAAATTAATTTGTTTTTAATCTTAGAGATTTTATTATTATATGTGCTACTCACGGAATATTGCAATTTAATTGTCAAAACGAAAGAAAATCACGCTCACTTATAAATCAAATGAAATACCACTTAAATAAAATTATTGCGCTCATCTCTTTGAAAACTCTTACACAATTTAATTATCATTATATCCTATAAATAAAAGTAACGTATTTGTTTTTGATTATAGCTAATAACCAGGTTTGAAATGGTCCGTTTTTAACACCAGCCAAGTGCGGATCTGGGTCAAAATCTAGAGGGGTTAATAGCCGACGAAAAAATTATTTTTAATAAAAAAAAATTCTAGGGGAGAGGGGTAATTCTCCTATTTTCCCTTTAATTATTAGGAAAAAGTGCATTTTTTTTCTAGGGGGTAATTACCCCCTTACCCCCCCCCCAAATCCGCACCTCTATAAACTTAGCATTACCACTTAAGAATTGGATATTCGCAATATATGCATTAATTGTCGTGAATTTGTCGTAAATTTGTCGTGAAAGAAAAAAATTTGTCGCGCCACCCGTTTTCCTGAAAAGGGTTTGTAATGCTAAGTTGAGTCTCAACTTAGCATTACCACCCCAGAAAAAATTAAAATTTTCAAAAACTAATCTATGGAATAATTGTTGTAAATTTGTCGTAAATTTGTCGTGAAAAGAAAAATTTTCTCGCGCCACCCGTTTTCCTGAAAAGGGGGTGTAATGCTAAGTTTAGTCTCAACTTAGCACTACCACCCCAGAAAAAATTAAAATTTTTAAAAACTAATAAATGTATTAATTGTCGTGAATTTGTCGTAAATTTGTCGTGAAAGAAAAAAATTTGTCGCGACACCCGTTTTCCTGAAAACGGTATGTAATGCTAAGTTGAGTCTCAACTTAGCATTACCACCCCAGAAAAAATTAAAATTTTTAAAAACTAATCTATGGCATAATTGTCGTAAATTTGTCGTAAATTTGTCGTGAAAGAAAAAAATTTGTCACGCCACCCGTTTTCCTGAAAAGGGTATTAATGCTAAGTTGAGTCTCAACTTAGCACTACCACCCCAGAAAAAATAAAATTTTCCAAAACTAATAAATGCATTAATTGTCGTGAATTTGTCGTAAATTTGTCGTAAAAGAAAAACAATTGTCGCGTCATCCGTTTTCCCGGAAACGGGCAGTGAGCAACTTTGAGATCTAAATCTAAATCTCAGTGATCTTTAAGCTTTTTCACAATACGAAGATGTAGTATATTTAACCTTGTCGCGCGATTGTAAATTTTTGGTGAAACAATCGTTATATTACGTGCTGTTTTTACTTTTACCCTAACATGTCCGAAAGTTTTTTCCCAACCATTGCCTATGCTATGCTTGATCTTTATTTTATTAGGGGTCGCCTATTAATTACGTAACAGGATTTGGAGGGCTTCCTAAAAGTTTGGCAAAGTGTAACAAGGGGTAGGGAGGGCTTCTCGACTTTGTTAGGTAAGAACTTTCGCCTACAATAAAATAAATAAAGCTATACAACTAGTAGGTACCTAGTGTTACTAGAAGATGGTGTTTTGTTAGTACGAAACATATTTATATCCGTTCTTTGTAGCAAAATGCCTATGATTGTTAAAAGGACAACATAATATTTCTTGAGAAGTTCGCTTTTTTCGTTAATTCTAAAACAACGCAAAATCCTGGCGTTAGCTTGATCATTGAAAACAGCGAGCAATGAATATTTATATTAACACCACAAAAGGTAAGGGTAAAAGTAAAAACAGCACGTAATATAACGATTGTTTCACCAAAAATTTAAATCGCGCGACAAGGTTAAATATACTACATTTTCGTATTGTGAAAAATCTTAAAGATCACTGAGATTTAGATTTAGATCTCAAAGTTGCTCACTGCCCGTTTCCGGGAAAACGGATGACGCGACAATTGTTTTTCTTTTACGACAAATTTACTACAAATTCACGACAATTAATGCATTTATTAGTTTTGGAAAATTTTAATTTTTTCTGGGGTGGTAGTGCTAAGTTGAGACTCAACTTAGGATTACATACCCTTTTCAGGAAAACGGGTGGCGCGACAAATTTTTTTCTTTCACGACAAATTTACGACAATTATTCCATAGATTAGTTTTTAAAAATTTTATTTTTTTTTGGGGTGGTAATGCTAAGTTGAGACTCAACTTAGCATTACATACCGTTTTCAGGAAAACAGGTGTCGCGACAAATTTTTTTCTTTCACGACAAATTTACGACAAATTTACGACAAATTCACGACAATTAATACATTTATTAGTTTTTAAAAATTTTAATTTTTTCTGGGGTGGTAGTGCTAAGTTGAGACTCAACTTAGCATTACACCCCCTTTTCAGGAAAACGGGTGGCGCGAGAAAATTTTTCTTTTCACGACAAACTTACGACAAATTTACAACAATTATTCCATAGATTAGTTTTTGAAAATTTTAATTTTTTCTGAGTTGGTAGTGCTAAATTGAGACTCAACTTAGCATTACATACCCTTTTCAGGAAAACGGGTGGCGCGACAATTTTTTTTGTTTCACGACAAATTTACTACAAATTTAAGACAATTAATGCATATAAATGTTTCGTGAGAAGTTCACTTTTTTTCATAATTTCTAAAACAACGCAAAATCCTGGCGATCAATGAATATTTACACAAACACCACAAAAGGTTATATTGAAAAGTAAAAGCGGAACGTAATATAATGATTGTTTCACCAAAAATTTACAATTGCGCGACAAGGTTAAATATACTACATCTTCGTATTGTAAAAAAGCTTAAAGATCACTAAGATTTAGCTGGGAAATCAATCAAAATTGCTCACTGCCCGTTTTCGGGAAAACGGATGACGCGTCAATTGTTTTTCTTTTACGACAAATTTACGACAAATTCACGACAATTAATGCATTTATTAGTTTTTGAAAATTTTAATTTTTTCTGGGGTGGTAGTGCTAAGTTGAGACTCAACTTAGCATTACATACCCTTTTCAGGAAAACGGGTGGCGCGACAATTTTTTTTCTTTCACGACAAATTTACGACAATTATTCCATAGATTAGTTTTTAAAAATTATAATTTTTTCTGGGGTGGTTATGCTAAGTTGAGACTCAACTTAGCATTACATACCCTTTTCAGGAAAACGGGTGGCGCAACAAATTTTTTTCTTGCACGACACATTTACGACAAATTCACGACAATTAATGCATATATTGCGAATATCCAATTCTTAAGTGGTAATGCTAAGTTTATAGAGGTCAAATCCGCGCTTGGCTCCAGCTTGCCTATTTGTGATACAATATTGTGTGATATATATGACGGCAAAATATTCAGAAAAAATCCTAGAGTATACAGTCGAACCTCTATAACTCGAACTCAAAGGGACAACCAAAACAGTTCGAGTTATGGAGAGTTCGAGTTATAGAAATTCGAATTAAACAGGTTAAAATACATATAAAAAGTCCAGGGACCACTTAAAAAGTTCGAGTTATAGAGAGGTTCGAGTTATAGAGGTTCGAGTTAGAGAGGTTCGACTGTACGAATTTCTATGGCGGAGATCGGGCATATGGTGCAGAACCATTCTGCGCCCACCTCCAAGGGGGTGGGGGTGTCGTTTTTTTTAAAATGAAAACTCGGGTTAGTTTTACTTTGGTGTTTTTAATCCACTATTTTTCAGCATTTTTCATTATAATTTAACCATCTACGTCCCATAGGGAGGCAGCAACCACCAAACTAGGTTTAAACACATATTATTTAAAAATTTTCATAATAATTTGACGGCACCTCGATATCTAGAAATTCTACAAAATTACGTTGACCAAATTTTACAAAATTTGCCTCTTCAAGATGTAGCAAACATGTGGTTCCAGCAACTGTATTTGGGGATTCTTAAAGGATAAAGTTTATTCTACTACTCATAAAAGAAATTGCTCTGAACAAATGGTTAAAGATGCATGCATGTCTCTAATTCATCGATGCAGGATTTGCATGAATAACAACGGTGGAATTTTCGAACATTTGCTTATTTAATTCGATGCTTTGTTATCGGGTTTTAGTTTTATTTTAAATTAAATGATAAATGCAAACTTTTGTTTCAGAAATAAAAGATATATTTTAAGAAATTGTATTATTTCTTAGCCAGAGAAAAATTTAAAAATAAGGGCCTTAAAGATTTGCATATAAATCAAATAAATGGAAAAGTTTTAAAAGGTAGTTACGTAGGTATGACAAGAAACACAAGTACGGCATTTGTTTCACAGCCAACTAAGTGATTTTTTTTTTAAATAAATCACATTTTCTGTCATCCAAAGAAAGGCTTATTATACACGGTTGAAAAGCTCCTTTTATGCTGCATTGATTCAAGTATAAATCCAATATGGCGGCCATAAGAAATAACAAAGTTGGCTATGGTTTCAAAAAAACTAGAAGGCCTAGAAAAAAAATAGCTAACGTCATTCAATTGGCTGTAGTTGCTTATACAAAACTACCAAATTTCATTAAATTTGTTTACAAGATGGCGGCGATATTTGAATTTTTCAAAAAACACACTTTCAAGTTTTTGCTCGATATTTTAAAAACTCCCTGTAGATATTTTCAATTTTAAAACGGCATCTGATTGGGCTTAGAATAGCGCAACTTTTTTCTCATTTAAACAAACTCGTATCTCTTACCGTTTCCGAAATCCCCATGTAGTTGCTTTTATTTGGGACACCCTGTATAATACAGATTTCTAGACAAAAAATATAAGATATACGTCAAAATTGTTTGACATTTTTTATAGCTCGTAACATTTTCATTCGATTGGATGGGGTGCAGAGTAGTTCTGCACTATATGCCAGAGACCTGCATCATAGAAATTCGTATTTTACAATTTTTCTTTGAAAATTTTGATGTACAACGAAATATTGTATCGCAAATAGGTAAGCAGACAAAATAAATCATTTTAGAACTGATTATAAACCAAACTTCCTAGCCCATTAGTACACGCCAATTTTATGAAAATCGGTTTAGCGGTTTAGGAGCTATCGTGGGCCGGAGAGACATACACATACACACGGACAGACTTCACGACGACATTGCTAAAATAGGTAAAAATACACCCAAATAAAAGATTTTAGGCATTATCCCAAAAAAAATATCAAAATCGAAATCGGTTTATTGTGTTCAGTGTATATCAAGGGCGTATCTAGCACAACACAGGCGGGGGGGGGGGGGTGTTCGGTTTCTGAATTCCATGGCCTTCTTATTAACTTACAGGGGGCAAATTCATAATTTATTTAAAGGTTGTTGCCTGATTATAAAAAATCTCGTTAGAAAGGGGAGGGGGGCAGATGCTCCTCCTGGATACGCCCTTGATCTATATGCATCTAAATAGACACACGCAAAATCAGCTTTTCCTAATAATTAAAGTGATGATCTAGGGACTGACAGACACTCTTAAATACATTAATGTGCTTTTAATAAAAGTGAAATTTTTTTCGAATAGTGTGCAGAAGATTTTAAATTGGTTAACACCATTTTGTAATAGACCTGTCTATATAAAATGCTGCAATTTTATGTTTTATTTGACGTTTTTATTTTCAATTTATATCCGGTTTTATCGCCATCACAAACTGTTTTCATAATTTGCCCTACCCAAAAAATTTTAACGAAACCTATTTCATGACTGAAATTTCAAATAAACATAGGTAGGCAAATGCCTCGTTGCCGAGGGGTCATAAGGGCACAATACTACTGTACAAATTTAACAACAGGACCCGAAGGTACGTGAAAATGACTCAGGAGCCTTCTCAGGACCCAACTTTTTGTTGATGCCAGAAAAAAATATTTGACTAAAAAGTTTTTTTGACGGAAATTTGAACATTTTAGGGTGATAATTTTTTTTGTGTGTTTCTTCGATAACGGTCGATGTCATAGGCTGTCCGACAAGGTTTTTACCATTTAGTTTTAAAGATATTATATAAAGTTGGCATTTTTAGTATGAAATCACAATCTTTTTATTCAATTTTTAAAATCAGCCTAAAATTTTATTTAAAATCATGTTTTTTATATTTTTGTTTTTTATTTTCCTCTTTATTTTTAATTAATTTTCTAATTTGATCATTTTAAGATATTTGAAACCCAGTAAACAAATTAAAATATAAAATAAACCCAAACAATATAAAAAAATACAAATATGTATTATAAAGAAATAAAGCATGCATCAAGAAATAGCAATTTTATGTTATATCTCAAAAATTAAAAGTGACAAATAAAATTCAATTTGACAGTTGAATTCTTTATAAGAAAATCTATAAATAACCTATTTGCACCCAAGTAAAAAGGTTATAGGCCCCTCCCTAAATACAGACTTTTCAAATATGAACATGCAGTTTTTCCCTTTGCGGTTCTTTTGAAAATCGAGCCTGGCAAGTGGATGTCACTTTTTTACTATATTTCCTAGTAACACCTAAAACCTCCCAACAAGATCAAATTTGTGACATCTATTGTACAGTCGATAACTTTTTTAATGTCATCTTAAAATTGACTAAGCTTGTCTGGAAAGCCCGAAAAACTGCTAGAGAAAATCGTTTAATAATTCTAATGCTTATTTTAAACTTTTCGGTGTTGTCAAACAACTCACTGTTTTTTTGTATTCTACAAATGAAGGAAAAATAAGAGGACATCATAAAAGTGGGCGAGTGTACATAACACCCTGTAATCCGGTACCTATATGATTTTTAAAATTAAAGACAATTTATTTATAGTTAAATTTAACGACTTTTTTATCTAAATTTCTTTTTAAATCCTTATTTTTGAAAATAACAAAACTGTTAGTTGAGGTTAACGACTTTTTTAAAATTCCTAAAATTTTAGTCATAAATTTTAGTAATTATAAGATGTTGTATTTTAAATTTTAAAAAACAAGGTTAACAATTGTGCAATAGACTTACCCGCCTCTTTTTAAAATCCGGAGGTGCCAAATTTCCCCACCATCGAGAAATCTCCGCACAATAGCGCAAGTGTGAAACAAAAACACGAGATTTTTTTAAAAAAAGTTCAAAATTAGAAACAAAACGAACTAGAATAAATTTTAATTTACACGGATATTAAGTTGTAAAATCCGTATAGTAAGCACGGTAAGTAGTACTTTTTAAAAATTCCTCAAATTTCATTCGTGGTAAGATTTTGTATTTTAAATTTTAAAAAACAAGGTTAGCAATAAATGATTGTACAATAGACTTACCAGCCTCTCTTTGAAATCCGGAGGTGCCAAATTTCCCCACCATCGAGGATTCACCGCACAATAGCGCAAGCGTCAAACAAAAACACGCGTTTTTCAAAATCATCATAATTAAGATTTTTTAAAAAATTTCAAAATTACAAACAAAACGCACTAAAATAGATTTTAGTTTACACAGATATTAAGTTGTAAAATCCGTATAGTAAAAGCGGTATGTAGTACTTTTTGTAAAATTGCTCAAATTTTATTCGTTGTAAGATCTTGTATTTAAAATTTTAAAAAACAAGGGGAACAATTGTGCAATAGACTTACCCGCCTCTTTTTGAAATCCGGAGGTGCCAAATTTCCCCACCATCGAGGATTCCCCGCACAATAGCGCAAGCGTCAAACAAAAACACGCGTTTTTCAAAAACATCGTAATTAAGATTTTCTTTTTTTTTTTAAGTTCAAAATTAGAAACAAAACGAACTAGAATGAATTTTAATTTACACGGACATTAAGTTGTAAAATCCGTATAGTAAGCGCGGTATGTGGTACTTTTTGTAAAATTCCTCAAATTTTATTCGTTGTAAGATCTTGTATTTAAAATTTAAAAAAACAAGGTTAACAATTGTGCAATAGACACTTACCCGCCTCTTTTTGAAATCCGGGGGTGCCAAATTTTCCCACCATCGAGGATTCTCCACACAGTAGCGCAAGCGTCAAACAAAAACACGCGTGTTTCAAAAACATCGTAATGAGATTTTTTTTTAAAGTTCAAAATTAGAAACAAAACGAACTAGAATGAATTTTAATTTACACGGATATTAAGTTGTAAAATCCGTATAGTAAGTGCGATCGTAAAAAAACAATAAAAATGGTTTTTGATTCGCGTTGTAAAATAAACTTTATAGAACCTGTTGCTTATGGTGCGTTTAAGAATACAAGAACAAGATACCGCGTGGATTTAAACTTGAGACTTAAAATTCTTAAGCGAAAGTACTTTGCGCTACAAACGAATATATCTACATAACATTTTCCGACTCAGGAAGGAAGGAGTATCAGTATCTTCATTTCTTCATTTAAACAAACTAATTTTAAATATTCAGAAATATGCGAATGGTAATAGTCCACATTCTCATTACTGTTGAAGCTGGTCCATGAAGATTCTATTAGGATGATTGACACACGCACGCACTCTTCGAGATATAATATGTCAAAGTTTCAATTTTTTGTTTGTTTTTTCTTTATAGCTCGTGCAGTTTTTGAGATGTTTAGTTCAACTTTGAAACGTGTATTTAGCTACATGCATACATTATTAAGCATGCCAAATATCAAAAAAAAACTATAGGGTGATATTTTTTCAGGGGTTTGCCCCCTTTTTTCCCCCAGAATTTTTTTGCAGTAAGCCAACGACGGTTTTAAAAACATAAAATGTATTCTTTGTTTTATTTAGAAACTTTTTGATCTCTTGCAATTTTTTGTATCTCTAACCGTTTTTGAGAAAAAGGGCAAAAAAGAAAATTTGTACCCTGCTAAATGACATTAAAATTTAAAGTGTTTAATTTTATGCGAGTTTTATTTTCTGAATGAACCGGTTAAAGATACAAAAAATTGCAAGAGATCAAAAAGTTTTTGAATTGCCATGCCACTTGAGTGTTGCCTTAAAAACTACCCTTAGGATTGTTGATAGATATTTCATTAAACTGATTTCAGCTTCTAAAGTATAAAGAAACGTTAAGTAAAGTTCAGAGTTGAGATTGTAATTTTCATAGTGCTCTAATTTGGATATTTATTATTTAAAAACAAAAGTACCCTTCGATATTTCGTTTTGCGTGTATTTGTCTACCGTTCGTGTACGATTGAATTATTTTGATTATTTAGAAAGGGTTGCCTCAAGATACTATACATTTTACTAATTTTCTAAAAGGGTTATTGCAAAATGAAAACCATTGCCAAGAGCTGAGTTTCGAAAAATCGCACTAGATAATCTTTTTTTAATAGAATAAGGTACTTAATTGTTGCAAGGAAAAACTCGCCTCATAGGGACTGAGCTAGAAATTTAATTTGGGGAATATCGATGGCTAGGTATCGATTTTTTACCTTTTGCATAGTATTCTGTGTTAAAACTGAATATAGTTTGGGATTTGGGGGGAATTCTCCCTTTCTCGCCCGTATATCGATGCCTGCACCTCACTAATTTTTTTTTTAAATACATATACAGGGTGTCCCAGATAAAAGCAACTACATGAGGATTTATTAACTAAAACATTCGCATTTTGGACCGTCGTATTACCGTGAAACCCCGAGGGGCACCACCTTGCAGTATAGGTGAATCCCAGACGCGTTTCGTATAATGCGAATTTTTTCGGTTAATCGCGATTTTTGTTTTTAAAGTTCGTTTTGGATAAACCGGATTTCGAAAAATCGCGATTCGGATAATCGGGATTGTACTGTATTTTAATTCAAAACAAAGTGTTTTAAGGTAAAATAATTTATTCAGGAGAAGAACATGATTTCAATGTAGACAAAGTTTTTTAGCGTGTAGCACATTTAAGTTTGACAATAATAGGTACATACTCATATGGGTTTATGGTAGTTCAGAGAAATTTATCAAATGATCTATGGGTACAGAATCATTTTTTTTATACTGCGACATTCTATTCCATCAGGATCAATCGCCCAATTGCGCAGAGTTAGAGCAAAGGTAAAGTATTTTTAAACAATCACAAACAACCAATTACCTAGCCAGGAATTGAACCCGGACCGCCGGTGTGTGAAGAAAATATTGCTAGCACTACACTACGACGACGACTACAGAATCGTATATAAGACTGTAATTTTTCTTATTTTTGAAATCAGAAAAAGGGAGCGATCTAAAGATCTAAAAAAATAAAGGGCATTTCGGTTCGTGTAAGAAAACTCCTGTCAAAATTTAACATTTGAAATGACATTTAGCCAATTTGATGTATAATTTTTAAAATATGATAAAAATGTAGGTAACTGTCATATAGGTAGATAAAACTTTTTTCTAACTATTAAAGGAGCAAAAACAAACACCCTGTACTTAGGTAGGTACTTATTTTCTTATTTATTTTTTACCGATAATCACATACCTAATTTACTGCCTCGATCTTATCCATATTGGACACAGACTTAATAGGTATTCCATAGGAATTTGAATTGTCAACTACTAAGTTCCTTTGTGACCAAAATACTTTAAAAATTAAATTGTTATAGATTTTTAAAATATTTTAACTATATTATTTGCATTTTTGTTTTTGAATAAGTCTTTTGTGGTTTAGTTTGACTTTTTTATCCTTGTTGAGTTGATTTCTCGGATTCTGTTTATTTGTTATTTTTTACAACAGATACAGATTCTCGTTTACGATAGAATTCATTTTTTAATTTTTTATGATATTTGTCTGTGAAACCAACTCAACTATCTAACAATTATAGGCTAGGCCAACGGGCTAAGCTATAAGGAGATACAGTGTGCCCATATAACCTGTGCAATATAGATGTAATTTTTAAAAATTTTCAAGAATTCATTTTTAATGAGCTATCACATTTATTTAAAAAAAATAGATAGATTTTAGTACATTCTAAACTCTTAATAATAATCAAAAACATAATTTGTTGAAAAAAAAAAGATTTTTGATTTTTTTTAATAGTTTAACTTAATTATTACTTTTATTGTAATATATAATTATCAGTCATAACAGATAATCCAAAAAATATTGTTAACTTTGACATTCTGTATCTAAGGCATCGAAGAAATAATATTTTCTCTGCTTAAGGTTTGGTGCATCATTTCAATTACTCCATGAATATCGAATTAATTTATATTATTTTAAAGATAATTTTATTTTTAACAATACAGAGAAAATTGAACAGAACAATTAAAAATATTTAAGAAAATTAATTTAAAAAAATTACCTCAATATGCCGACGCCCCTGGAGTGTCAATAATAGCTTGAACACAACTTTCTGATACGCCGTCTAAAACAATATTTTATTTTTCTTTTAAAAAGGTATTAAAAAACATTTTTTTTCGTGATCTTAAAAAATGGATGCCAATTAGGTGCTAACCGTGGACTTGGCCCATTTCGATGATAAATCATTTAAAAGATAATTAAATTTTCTTATAATAATAAAATAATTAAATTTTCTATAATAAAGTTGATTACACACTAATTAACATAAATAATTTTGGTTTATTTTGCAATATACTATGGAAATAGCTAGGAAACGGGTGTACAGCTTACACTTCAGGGTTCGTATGTCAGCAAGGGTACTACCCAGAGAACTCAGTGATGTCTCATTTTATAGGCTGTTTATATTAAAAATAAGCAGTTTTGAAGTTAAAGGTCAAATATAAAAATTGGTTAAAATCCAAACTGACGGCGAAATGTTTAGCGTCATAACTCGAAAACCATTCGTCTGAGAAAAAAACGCGAGGGGAGCCGCCCCCCCCCCAAGGTCGAAAACTCAATTTTTTTACGACTCCAATGTGAACATATGTCAAAATCCCGACTACACCACCAAGCTGGGGGTCTTTTTTTCGCTTTAATGACAGGCCTAATATTGTTACCAGTCTTTTTGTAAAATTAAGTCTTCGATGTAGGATATAAGACGTTTTATCTATTACAAAAAGACAAGCAAAACTTATTAAAAATTTATGACCTAAGTACTCAGATACACGGACATTTCTATACGTATTCTGCAAAGCCAAACTGCAATTCCAGAACCAGTTTGGTGCTAAACTTCTCTAAGTGAACATCTTGCTAGTTTTTTTCAAAAGTTTAAAGACCTCTTCGAAGGATATTTTCGAAATTAAAATATAAAATTAAACTTAAAGTTGAGCTCCGTTTTCTAAAATTAAAGATGTGAGTGAAATATTTAGTCTGGCAGATGTTATAAAAAAACTTTTTGTTTTGTTATTTGGATCAAAAAAGGTCTAACTATCAAATTTTGGTGTCTGTGGGTCGGTCTCTCTTTTAACCAAATAGTTCAGGCTCTATAGGTTCAGATACGGTATTTAATGAGAGACGTAACATTCTTGTTATGGATAGACATGAGACTCCCCTAAACATTTTACGGTGAAGGTGAACCACCCCCCTACTCCTGGCAGGGGGGTGGTTACTCTCCCTTAAACGTGCTTTTTGACAGGTTTTTTCTAATAACTCGGAAATTGTCAACTTTTTAAAAATCCTCTAAAAATCGTTTTTTGAGTAGACAAAATTTCCTTTTCACCGATATACATTAGTGTCCTCTGAAATTAATGGTGCGTTAAAAAATTAACATTTTTCCATTGAGTTGTATAACGCCCTGGTAGGGTATAGAAGTCAATGCATTTTTCAAATTTTTTAATTGTCTGAAAACTGTCATTAGCATTATTGGTTTTTGACCAAAATCTAATCAGCTCGTTAGAATGTCGAACACTATTTTACCTGAAAATTTTATGAAAATTGGTTCAGGCGGTTTAGGAGCTATCATTAACGTATTAACGTTAATACGTTAATGGGAGCAATCGTGTTACGGACAGGAATAACATACACACACACACACAGAAAGACATCACGACGATATTGCTAGGATAGGTTAAAATACATCCAAATAACACATTTTCGGCGTTATCTCAAAAATTTTTATTTCATCAAAACTAATACCTCCTCTAGCCATTGCTACGCGGGCTAGGAAGGTGATAAATAATATATTTACGAATCAATAAAAAATTGAACATTAATTTTTGTAGTAACTTATTAAATAATAACTATATTAAATAATAAATTAAGGTGATTAAAAAATAATTTCTGTTTAGTATTAACTTGAAACTCAGTTCTTCGAGTTGACCTTATATAAAGTGGTGGTGAGGGCAATCCCCCTCGCCCCCTTAAAAGTGCTCTCTGACAGTATTTTCCTAATTTTTTGCAAACTTTTAAATTGGCGGAAAACAGCTAAGTAATATTTGTTAAGGTTGACAAAAAGTCCTCTCTAACGATGTGTCATACGCCCCCCTTACATCATTGGCACACTTTTTATAGGCAGTTAAATAAATTGAACGTGCCGAGAAAAACATTTTTTTGTATTTTTCTGAATTTCATATACCTACATGTCTTCTTTTATTTTCTTTTTAACAACATATATCACTACCCCCTCAAAGAGAAAGATTTTCATGACCAAGAAGAAGAAGAGCAAAGTGGGTATCGTGCAGGTAGATTTTGTAGTGATAATGTTTTTTGTCTTAAACAAGTAATTGAGAAAAGGGGTGCCAGAAATTTAGAGACTCATGTTGGCCTACAAAAAGCATATGATATCGTACCAGTAGACAAATTATGGACAGTGTTAGAACAAACTAATATCAATCATACATATATAAAAGCTATAAAAGGACTATACAAAGGGGCAAAATCTAAAATTAAAATTGGAAATCGACTTTCAAAAGAAGTAGTGTGTCTTCCACAAAGGTACCAAAAATGGTAAAATTTCTAATATCTCCAGGAATCTACATTTAGCCACCAGTACTACAGATACTGCGTTTAATGAAAGAAGCAACACACTTGGTACGGATATATACTAGACTTTCTTGAATATTGTACGACTAATCCATTCCATACCCCACCATTAAATGTGTTTTTATAAAGATTTCTGGAGATACATACAATTTTTGGTGTGTCTATTAAATACCTATAACAGGTGCGCTACTGATGTAAGGAGGCTTGTTACACATCATTAGAGAGGACTTTTTGTCCGACTTAATAATTTATATTTAGTTTTTCGCCAAGTTAAAAGTTTGCACATAATTAGGAAAATACTCTCAGAGTGCACTTTTGAGGAGGGTGAGGGCCGATTGCACCTCCCATCCTCACTTTATATAAAGTCAACACGAAAAATTGAGTTTTAAGTTAATACTAACCAGAAATAATTTTTTACTTATCCTAATTTATTATTTAGTGAGTAAAATGAATGTTCAATTTTTAATTGATTTTAAGATTCCAGAAATACATTTATTTTTTTTTACTGGCGGATGTTTTAGAAGTATATATATCTTACTTATATAATATGAAACTGTGTATAATGCATTTTAAAACTAAATATACTTCTTGGGGAAAAACAATGTGTTAAGGATAAAAAAAACAAAAATTTAGATTTTAAAAATTTACCGCTTTTTTGTACGCCTATGGCACGTGCACTGTACTAGTATTGTGTACTGTGGACTATTACTGGTTTAATAATAATAAATCCTAAAATCGGAATAAAAAATTTGGATGTGTCACATATTTGTTATAACAAGAACAGATTCAAATCACAAACACCAAAAATCTTGGTAATTATTTCATTAAAAAAACTCCTTTTTCAGATTTATCTGTAGCCCTCGCTACGCTTTTGCACAAATTTTTTACCTCAAAATAAAAAGCTATACTTTTCTGAATAAGACAAACAAAACATAACACCAATCCAAGGATACATGAAAAAATTTCAAATATCCTTGACCAATCTCACAAAATAAAGTTTTCCCAGACTATATATTTCATCCAGAAATTAGTTTCTTGCCACACAAATAGATTTAATTCCACATCAACAAAAATAAATTATGAGTGTTCCTATGGAAAAATTTAAAGAAAACACCTCTTGCGAACAACACTGGCCTATTTCTACAGATGCCAACGCTATAATTGATGAAAACAACATTGGAAAACTTCATAACGGTGATAATAGTCGAAGTGATAGAACTGAAAATAACTTAAAAAGTAAAACATTTGAAAAACAATACTTAATAATGGGGTCCGGAAAGACCACAACTACTAAAAGTGGGTGTCCTCATACCTCAAAAAGTGTGACTCCTAAAACACAAGAGAAAGAAAATAACGCTAATCAGGGTGAAAAAAACGGTCTAAACTTGGAAAATATTGCAGAAAATCCTACAAAAAGTAACATAAATGCTTGTGACAATATCAAAACAAGTGAAAAAGCTCAGAAAAATGTTCAAAATGGTCTAGATATCAACAAAAATAATGTAAATGTCGGTAAAAATGATTTAAACAGTCGTGAAGTTGATTCTAAAGGAGCTGTGTATATTTCCGTATTGAATGATAAAGAAAAATTTCAGATTCCGGATTTGCCAAAGAAGTGTCAGTGGAGTAAGAATGCGGTTGATGAAGGCGTTGTTAGCCCCCATTCTCAAAACGATTGGTGAGTAATAGATTTTACTTCAGACCAACCAAAAATACCTTGACAAGACTGTAATTATCTATTTACGCTTTTAGGATAATAATGAAGCTGAGGTCGTAAATCATAAGAAATTTAATTAATATTTTATGTTATATATTTATTTGAAATCGAATTTCGGACTCCCTTTGTCTTTATTTATTTTAAACACGACGTTTCGGTTAGTAAGTATCTCTAACCGTTTTCAGTAAACAGTTTACATTTGAAAACGGTTAGAGATACTTACTAACCGACACGTCGAGCTTAAAATAAATAAAAACAATGGAAGTCCGAAATTTTGTTTCTACTCAATCATTGTCTACGAGTTTCAAGCAAAGGGAATTGTAAAAATATTTAAATATTGTAATTGGGCTAGTACAGTCAAGCAAAACACAAAAAATATGAGAAGTTAAAGGACCGCTTTATTTTTATACCTTTTAGTGTTGAGACACTTGGTCCTTGGGGTGAATTGAAGCTAAAAACCTAATTTTTGATATTAGTAAAAAGTTTTATTTATTTATTTATTATTTATTTATTAATTTGCTTTTTTTACAAATTTTTATTACTTTTGTTATTTTTATAATTTCATTTACTGTTTTATTAATTTTATACACAAATATAACTATTTAGCTAGTACAGTTGTGCTAAGACACTTTTAGTTAAACTCTAGTTTTATTGATTGGTCGAATGTTAAACTACGGATCACCAAATACAGTTAAACTTACCATAAATTTTGCTCAAGTTTAAAGCGTTTGTTGGTTTTTTATAGGCATAGAACTGGTAAAATTCAACCAGATGTTTTGCATCTTGTCGGCAATACTCCCATGGTGAAGCTGAACAGCATTCCTCAAAAAGCTGGAGTCAAATGTAATGTCTGTAAGTATACTATGCAGTGGCGTATTTAGAAAAAAGTTTTGGAGGGTGGGGGCATTCTTTTTTCGGCCTAAAAGATCGTCATATGAACCTTTGAACTTTTTAGTGATTCTAAGGTCTTAGGGGAAGGGGGGGGGCTTTTCCCATTCCCACTAAATTCGTCACTTTCTTATGTAATTATACCAGTCATACTGTATTCGATAAACTAAACAAAACCTTTTGGTCTTGAAATGTTTTTTTCAAGGATCAGTTTTAGGTGATGGTCAGTGGCATTACAACCAATGAACTTTTTACAAGTTCATTGATTACAACCCTTGATGGGTTTTAGCTTGATAAACCCGAACCCTCCATTGTGACCTCTGTGGCATGGGCGCAACCAGGGGGGGGCCCGCCCCCCCCCCAAGCCTTAGATTTTTTTACATATTTTCGACATATTTCAGAAAAAAACACAAAAAATAGCTTAATATTCGACATCATGAGGCTTCGGGCCCCCCCAAGAGGCCTCGGGCCCCCCGCAAGACATATTCCTGGGTGCGCCACTGTCTGTGGTTACGATTTTTCGTCAACTTCTTATTCCCATATTTTTGATGGCATCCTTGACATCGTCTATCTACCTTTTTCGTGGTCTCTCTCCTACTCTCCTTATATATTTATCAAATATTTTTAGTTTGACAATTTGTATTTATCATCAACTTTGCCTACTTCGTTAATGCCCAAACTTCGCCCAAGACAGGCTTTACCCCTACTTCCGGTAAATCTGTATTCACAAACGGATAGTAGGTTTAAGTTTGTAGTGGCATGCATGGGAATCAAACCACACACCCTCTGATTGCAAAGCGCCCACTAAACCACCCACTAAATACAACATTTTAATAACGTCAAAATAATGTTTAATTTAAAAACATAACGTTAGGTTCGATGTTGGATGTTGTCTAACGTCATATTCATAGCAATGGCGGCTGCAACAGGAAGGGCAACGGGGCAGTGCCCTCCCAAAACTAGACAACAAACAGTATTTTTAATTGTTTATTCAAAAAAAGGTAAATCTTCCCTTACGACATGATTGTCTAGTTCTTTTTATTCTCTGTGGTTAACAGCAACCAATTAAATGAACTTTTTTAGCATAATTACAAGGCGGCAACGCCGCACGGGGCAATGTTTCAATTTCACCCGTTTTTCAGCGGGGTGTGGGTGGATGTTCTCGAGTGTGGGCGGGTGTAACTTTTGTTTTAGTTGAAGTCGGCCATCATCATCGTGCGAAAACATCCGTTGCCTTTGCTACGAAGCCGGCTTTATTCTTAGTGTAGTATAAGTTTGTTTTGATCGCGTGTCATTGTTTTTGTTATCGTTTGTTTATAAAATGGAAATAAATACCGTCGATTACATAATTAACTGTGCAAATTTAAATACGTTGACATATAAACTCCGATTGTAAATAAAATCTTTAGGGCCACATAGACCGGACCTAAGAATTAACCAAAATTTTAGTGCAACTAATGCCGAGGGGTGTTATACGATGCTGAAAACTGGTTGTGCGGTTGTGAAAAAAAATGTTTTTTTTTGCTTTATTTGTCTTGTTCTGAACAATCCACGAAGTGATCCTGCGTGGGTAGCAAAGGGAGTGTGTGATATCAAGCACTTTAGTGAAAAGTTAAACAGACATAAAGTAAGTGCTACTCATTTAAATAACCACATAGAATTTTCTATCCTAGGCAAGACTGTTATTAGGTGCCAATTGAATAGTGTCTATTGGGAAAACATTACCGAACATAATGAAAATGTGACAAAAAATAGACATATACTTGGTAGGTTAATAGACTGTTTAAAATTCTGTGGGATTTTTGAGGTTGCTCTACGGAGCCATAAAAAAAAAGACGAATGGACTTTATCTATAAACAAATCATCTAAATACTACACCAAGTAGCTGCCTGTTTGGAAAATATTAAAATAAAATTATTTCGGCAAGTTTTTTTTATCTCATTTTTCATGCAATTTCAATTTCTGCCCCCCCCCCCCCCTAATTTATAAAGTCACCAGCCGCCACTAATTCATAGTGAAAAAGAAGCTTAAAGACCCATTTTCTGACGTTAGAAAAATAATCTTATGTTTTGTAACATTGAAAATAAAATGTTTTTACAACATCAAACTAAATGTTTAAAAAAATACTGATTTATAACAGTGAAAAAGAAATGTTTTTCTAATAATGAAAAATAAATGTTTTTTAACACTGAAAAAATATATTTATTTCAAATATCTTCAACGATAAGGTAACTTAAATAAATTTCTTTTATTTTGGAAACGCCGAGCAGTAAGAGACCGTTGAGGTTTTCGCGAACTCGACTCGAAATTCGGCTCCGTAGCTTCTAAAAATCTATCTAAACAAATATTTTGTAGTAACCCACATAGCACAAAAATCACATCAACGTGAAATTAACGTGAACAAAAATAACAAAGTTTTTTTTTACTTGAAAACAACCTCATACCATGTAATATTTATTTTGTTAAATGTACATGCTTAAAGATAACTTAAAAACAAGGAGAAATCAAGCTATAAAAATGTACTTTTTGCTGAAGTTTCTGGTGCTGTGTAAATAACGTGTTTTTTACCCTCGTTATTTTCATGTATCAAATTCACACTTGAAAAGTCCTCCACAACATGTTCTAAAACGCCACTAGATTAAGACTTCTCAAACCAGTGACTTTCTGCGTCTTTTTTGGTCATGTCTTTTAATAACATTTTTTTAACTTAAAAGAGACGCGAAAGGAAGTTATAAAAGTTCATTAGTTTAAGACAATTTTAAAGATGGCGCTCAAGGCAAGACAAAATATCTATGTACCTATCTATATACATCAAGTTTTTTTTAAAAGCTAAACAAGATTTATGAACAGTAAATACTTTCTCAGAATATTAATGTGTCTTTATGAGGTTAATAACAGATGCGTCGTGATCGTGGATCAGGGATCAGTTTCTTAACAGGTTTTTGGAGTTTAGAGGCCAAAGCACTGCCTCATTTCGACAAAGTGAAAAATCCCGACAATAGGTAGCGCTTCTACTAGTAAAATCTAAAAAATATTCGTTAAAAAGCCATGTAAGTCGCGTTTTAAAATTCGTGTAGGAAAGGCGTGAATCTAGTGTGATTTTAACGTTTATAAAAATCACTTGAAAGTAACCTAAAAACATTGCGGTTTTAATTTGATAATGGCGCTATTAAAACGCAGTTTTTATCAACGTTATTTTTTATAACGTTAATGAATGACCTATTAAGCTTTAGATTTTTTTACATATTTTCGACATATTTCAGAAAAAAACACAAAAAATAGCTTAATATTCGACATCATGAGGCTTCGCCCACCCCCCCCTCCCCAAGAGGCCTCGGGCCCCCCGCAATACATATTTCTGGGTGCGCCACTGTCTGTGGTTACGATTTTTCGTCAACTTCTTATTCCCATATTTTTGATGGCATCCTTGACATCGTCTATCTACCTTTTTCGTGGTCTCTCTCCTACTCTCCTTATATATTTATCAAATATTTTTAGTTTGACAATTTTCTATTCTCAAGGAGGATTTAATGTTGTCGGGCAGTCACGGCCTTGTATTTATCATCAACTTTGTCTACTTCGTTAATGCCCAAACTTCGCCCAAGACAGGCTTTACCCCTACTTCCGGTAAATCTGTATTCACAAACGGATAGTAGGTTTAAGTTTGTAGTGGCATGCATGGGAATCAAACCACACACCCTCTGATTGCAAAGCGCCCACTAAACCACCCACTAAATACAACAACATTTTAATAACCTCAAAATAATGTTTAATTTAAAAACATAACGTTAGGTTCAATGTTGGATGTTGTCTAACGTCATATTCATAGCAGTGGCGGCTGCTACATGGAGGCCAACGGGGCAGTGCCCTCCCAAAACTAGACAACAAACAGTGGTTTTAATTGATTTATTCAAAAAAAGGTAAATCTTACGACATGATTGTCTAGTTCTTTTTATTCTCTGTGATTAACAGCAACTGATTAATTGAACTTTTTTAGCGTAAATAATTACAAGGCGGCAGCGCCGCACGGGGCAATGTTTCAATTTCACCAGTTTTTCACCGGAGTGTGGGTGGATGTTCTCGAGCGTGGGCGGGTGGAACGTTTTGTTTTAGTTGAAGTCGGCCATCATCATCGTGCGAAAACGTCCGTTGCCCTTCCTACGAAGCCGGCTTTATTCTTAGTGTAGTATAAGTTTGTTTTGATCGCGTGTCATTGTTTGTTTTTGTTATCGTTTGTTTATAAAATGGAAATAAATACCGTCGATTACATAATTAACTGTGCAAATTTAAATACGTTGACATATGAACTCCGATTACAAATAAAATCTTTAGGGCCACATAGACCGGGCCTAAAAATCCTAAAATATAACCAAAATTTTAGTGCAAGTAATAAAAATTTATATGATGCTGAAAACTGGTTATTCGGTTGTGAAAAACGCAATGCTTTTTTTTGCTTTATTTGTCTTGTTATGAACAATCCACGAAGTGATCCTGCGTGGGTAGCAAAGGGAGTGTGTGATATCAAGCACTTTAGTAAATAGTTAAACAGACATAAAGTAAGTGCTACTCATTTAAATAACCACATAGAATTTTCCATCCTAGGCAAGACTACTATTAGGGGCCAATTGAATAGTGTCTATTGGGAAAACATTACCGAACATAATGAAAATGTGTCAAAAAAGAGACATATATTTGGTAGGTTATTAGACTGTTTAAAATTCTGTTGGATTTTTGAGGTTGCTCTACGGGGCCATAAAAAAGAAAGACGAATGGACTTTATCTATAAACAAATCATCTAAATACTACACCAAGTAGCTGCCTGTTTGGAAAATATTAAAATAAAATTTCAATTTCTGCCCCCCCCCCCTAATTTATAACGTCACCAGCCGCCACTAATTCATAGTGAAAAAGAAGCTTAAAGATCCATTTTCTGACGTTAGAAAAATAATCTTATGTTTTGTAACATTGAAAATAAAATGTTTTTCCAACAACAAAAAACGACAGTTTTTTTTAAATGTTTAAAAAAATACTGATTTATAACAGTGAAAAAGAAATGTTTTTCTAATAATAAAAAATAAATGTTTTTTTAACACTGAAAAAATATATTTATTTCAAATATCTCCAAAGATAAGGTAACTTAAATAACGTAAATAAATTTCTTTTATTTTGGAAACGCCAAGCAGCAAGAGACCGTTGAGGTTTTCGTGAACTCGACTCGAAATTCGGCTCCGTAGCTTTTAAAAATCTATCTAAACAATAATAATTTTGTAGTAAGTGCCTCGCTGCGAGGCCAAACGAATGTCTCATTTGTATTCATGCTCAAACAAATATGCGCCTTGAGGCAAACAATAATAGTAATACTGTCAAAAACTGCTCTTGAGAGTACTTGTCGCAAATAGACACATTTTAGAGAGTAACTATAATCAGATAGCTTCGGTCGGATGTCAGATAACACGCGAGGAAAGAACTGCTCGATAGTTAATAGAATCAATTTGCTGTCGGAGAGTAACTCTCAAACGAAAGTAATTGTCGAGATAACTTTTCTGCGATTAATCTCATATGGACACGCTCCCTTATTTATGATGATCTTCTTTATCAAAATATTTAATTACTTTTCATCGTAAATTATTTTTTAAACCCTAAATTCGACGAGACGAATAATAAATAAATCAATCCATCAATATTACACAATTTATTGGTGCAAAAATGTACTTTTTTTTGTAAGTATTAGGATAAATTAGTCTATTATTAGTCAGACGAAACTCAATAAATTATTTGTTTATTGGTTACGCAGTTTTTTAAAACAAGACAGGGGAATCTATCTGACGCAACAATATAAGAGTGTTTCAAAGTTTTAAAATTTTCAAAACAATTTTAAATAAAAAAAAAAGATTTTTTTAATTTGCAAGATTTTTCAAAATTTTTCAAATTAAATTATAACTACTATTAGTTTTATCAATGATTACACGACCCCTAGATATGCAACCCAACAAACTTAATAACAGCAGCGCACAGATAGCTCTGCCGTGTCATAATTGGAACTACATGAATATACGGCAGACCCATCTGTCCGCTGTTGTTATTAAGTTTGTTGGGTTGCATATCTATGAGTTGTGTAATCATTGGTTTTATTTTGTTAATTGTACTAGCAAGGGCGCACCCAGGGGGGGGGGCCCGGGGCCCGGGCCCCCCCCAAGCCTTAGATTTTTAATATATTTTCCACATATTTGATGATAAAACATGAAAAATACCTTAAAATTTGACATCAGGAGGCTTCGGCCCCCCCCCCCCCCAAGCCCAAGCTGTGGCGTAGTTGCGAAAAGACATGACGACCTTTTTTTTTTTTTTGGTCGCCACTTTTTTGAGGGCGCGCGTTGTACCGGTCGGTCTCCGCCAGACATGATGACCTTTTTTTTTTTTTTTTTTTAGCCGCAAGTTTTTTGAGGGCGCGCTTTGTAGCTGTCGGCCCCCCCCCCCCCAAGACACATTCCTGGGTGCGCCACTGGTACTAGAGACAAGGCTCCATAGCTTACTTGCTCTTTGGACAAAATGTATATAGCTATTTTTTTATATTTAGATGCCAAACTTGAATACTTCAACCCGGGAGGTTCTGTGAAGGACCGAGTGGCTAAAAGAATTATTGAAGATTACGAAGCACAAGGCATTCTAAAGCCTGGAATGACCATAATCGAACCGACTTCAGGAAATACCGGAGTAGGAGTTGCATTGGCATCTGCCATAAAAGGTAAAGATAAATGGTATATTGATGCGATGCTCCGTCAAGAAGTTAGAATATTTTTAATTTTTAAACTTTCAAAAACCTGTCATTAGCATTAATGGATTTAACTATTTTACCTGAAAATTTCATGAAAATCATTTCAGCGGTTTAGGAGCTATCGTCTTACGGGCAGACATACACACACACGGACAGATGTCACGATGTCCTAAGATATGTCAAAATATACCCAAATTACACATTTTTGAATTTATCTACAAAAAAAGTTTTTTCATACTTTCAATTATATAATATGTATTGATTTTATATGAAGCCTTTGTTTTGACGTTTATTGTTTTTACAATTTGTTTATTTATTTTTAGGATATAAATGCATAATAGTCATGAGCGAGAAAATGTCTAACGAAAAGATAGCTGTCATTAACTCTCTGGGAGCTAAGCTGATAAAAACTCCGATAACCGCGGATTCTTACTCTGCAGAAGGCATTTTTGGAATTGCCAACAAAATGCACAAGGAAATACCGGATTCCATCATTCTGGATCAGGTTAGGTTATGTTAAACCATTTGCAATACATATACCTATTTATAGTCCTCAGTATATCGGTCAATTTTTAAGTGATGAGTTTAACAGGCTGAATTTTCTAACTAGAACTAGCTTTATTTTGCTGATACGCCCAACTTTTTTTCTTTGTGAAAATTCTTCAAAGTGATTCCAAAGGCCCTACCTATACCTACCATAATATTGCACAATATCTTTTTTGCGCAATATTATTGAATGACCCGTTGCACTCAAACGAGCAACATTTACTGTGCTTATGAGCTGTCAATAACCTTGCACAATAATTATTGATCGTTTAAGTGCAAGGGGTTATTCAATAATATTGCGCAAAAAAGATATTGTGCAATATTATGGTAGGTAGGGCCTTTGGAATCACTTTGAAGATTTTTCACAGAGAAAAAAGTCGTTAGTTGTTGTTCTAAATTTTTTGCTTAAGTCTAAAGATGATATAAAACATAAAAAAGGTTTGTCCTACCACACTTTGTGGTGCTACAAATTAGATGTTTTGACGGTCCCAAACATGTCAATGTAACTGTGAGCTAATTTAACTAAAAACGGAAATATATTTTTTTCAATTCTACAGTCAATTACCTTTCGTTTGATACCACACAAGATATGTTTTGACTTAAACTCTAATTTTTGAAATCTACCCCCACCCTTTTTAAAAATAACCAAAATGTATTTTGCTTAACTCTTGGTGGATTTTGTTCATTTTTAAATGGGACCATCTCGACCCAAGGCCCAGCCTAGGTACCAAATTTCATTCAAATCGGGCAATCGGTTTTTGAGTTAAGCGCGTTGGTCGTTACAGACAGACAGGCACGGCGCGACAAAAAAGTTTCAAAATCATCTGAAACGTAGATATATAAAAATTTTTGAAATCGGAGCAACCTTTTTTTTCTCGAAAAAATTAGGATTATTATAGCTCACACTACTATAGTATAGTAGTAGTGTGAGCTAATACGCTGTTCTAATGAGAATCAAAGGGGTAAAAATTCCACCTTGTAGTGGGTAATGAATACAAATAAATCAAAATAACTGGAAAGTTTGTTTCTATAATTAAAATCGACGTGTCCGAATAAAAAGTCGACATTCGAAAATAACATGCTTAGCATTGACAGTAACAAGGTTTATAAATGAAACATATTATACGCATATTTATAGAATTTTAATTTAGTTCAAAAGAAAAATTAAATATTTTCAAAACAAATTCGTAAAATTAAAAAAAAAGGAAAGCACTTTTCTTTTTTAATTTTACGGGGTTTTTATGCGGTAGACAATCGCTCAAAAACTAAATTGGTTGTGTTTTTTTTTTAGTTTTCTAATCCAAGCAATCCCTTAGCACACTATGATACTACAGCTGAAGAAATTTGGGACCAGTGTGACGGCAAAATTGACGTTATTGTACGTAGTAGATAAATATGTACTGCAAGTACAACCATTTTTCACATAATAATCAATTATTATGCTTAGTCAAAGGTATAGTACAGGGTGTCACATAAGTAGCGGAACACCTAAATATCTCAAGCAAAACTTACTAGTACTATGTCGGTTTAGAACGTATTATCCATCTCCTTCGATCCTGACAATCATCTTCTGTCAGGTTTTTTTGACTCATTGATCTTTGGATTGACTGTTGCCATTCCAGTTTAGGACGCCTTCTTTTTCTGCGCCCTATTGGTTGCCATTCTAGGACCTGCTTTAGTAACCTTTCGTCGTTTATCCGTTGTACATGGCTGTACAATATCAGTTGTCTTTTAGTTATGTCATCCGTTATGCTTCCCTCGATTCCCATTCTTTCTTTAATAATCTCATTTCTTATATGATTTGTTCTAGATATTCTCATTGATTTTTTGCTTTGTATTTTCTGTTACGCGACGTCTCTATTCCACACAACAGCCTGCTTTTTACCATTGTATCATATTTGTTAAATTTTACATGCTTTTTTTATCTCTCTGCTGCTCCATAAAACACTGTCAAATTATCCAATAACCTTTTTTGCTTTTACTATTCTTTTTTCCAGTTCTTTACAGTCTGTTCCTGTCTTATCAAATGTGACATTCAAGTATTCATACTCATTACATGGAGATATTGTTTGTCCATTGTCTAGTTCTAACTCACTTGATTCGTTCCAATACATAAGTACTGTCTACAATTACTTGGTCATCAGCAAACTGTAGTGTGTATGCAAGCAAAATTTTAAGGCCTTATAGTTATTAATAATCAAAGTGTCATCTTCAATTTTTATTGACGTATTATTTGAAGGTTAGTTTAAGGTAAACCTAATTTTTTTTATATTTTTTTAATTTAACCTATTACATACATACATTTTTGGAAAGATAATTTTGAAGTATTTTAACGCCAAGAAAAATAAATTGGGGTTTTCCTTAAAAAAAAAAGTTGTTTGACCCCAAAATAACCTACAAACAATGTGACACATGTCCAAATCAAGATGACATAATTACAAGCCCTAAAAGTTTTCGTTGAAACAATTTTAAAACAATGCTATTTTTCATGTTATTTAGGTGTTCCGCTATTTATGGGACACCGTGTATAACTGCCGTGCTTAGCTATTTTTTCATTTGTAAAACACCAAGATTTTAGCTTCAAACTAATATTTTCAATTTTTTCGCAGGTTTTGGGGGCAGGTACAGGCGGTACGGTGACGGGAATCGCCAGAAAATTCAAGGAAAAGTCTCCCAAAACCAAAGTCATTGGCGTAGATCCCTTGGGATCGGTTTTTGCTCTGCCCGAGTCGTTGAATAAGACTGACGTTACGTTTTTTGAAGTCGAAGGGCTTGGGTAAGTACATTCTCGACTTCAGCGCCCCATCACGACACCGTTAAGATCCGAAACATTTTATAAAAAGCTTTTTTGTACTTACTATGAAATAAAATAGTACTTTTTTTTTATTTTCAGGGACTAAAATTGTACTTTTTATGGTTTTTGTTTGATCTATTTTGATTTTTCATAATTTATTTTAGAAGTTAAACAATTTCAAAATTTGACATATTTTGTAATATATTACACTTCTAATTTGTCGCCATCTGACTATACTACGATCATATTTGAACTACTCAAAGAACAATTGAGAGGTCACCACTTGTCCGCTTGTGTAGTGGCCCTGCTTCGGATGTATCGCTGGCAGCATATATTTGACCGGACTGCCTTGATCACGGCGTCTCGCGAGCTTGTGGGTTCGAGTCGCAGTTTACACATGGTTGTATTGTTAAGTCTAAAAAGCTATTTTTCTTCATAAAAACTTCAAAAAAAAAACTGGGCGATTGATCCTAGTATGGATGGAAAACTCTAAAAAAATAAAAAAAAGGACGAAGCTATGAAAATCTAGAAACGTTCATGCGCAATTGTTTACTGACATGACCATATTCATTCTTCTATAAAAGAATTAAAAAACTTTGATCGGTCAGTAAAAACTAAATAAAATGTTCAAACTTTTATTTACTGTACCAATAAAATTCTTCAAATAAAAATCCGGTTTACTTTCGTATTAGTTTTATTTTTTATTTTTTATATTTAATAATATTGTTTTAGATATGATTTTGTTCCGACAGCGCTTGATCAAAGTGTAGTTGACGTATGGGCAAAAAGCAACGATTTCAACAGTCTAACGATGGCCAGAAGACTGATTAGAGAGGAAGGTCTTCTATGTGGTGAGTAAAAACAAATGCTGCCAGAAGAAATAATCTACCAGATTTTGTATTTTCTAATCTAGGATTTTATTTATGAAAAAAAAAATCAGTCATTTTTCTAGGATTTTATTTATGAAAAAAAAATCAGTCATTTTTTGCGTATTATTTTGTCACTTTTTTCTCTATATGTATTTTAATCAAAAAAAGGCGCGAAATAAGCCTGCTCTAAAAGCCCTCTAGATAAAGATTGTTGCTTCTTTTTTGTCACGTTTTTTTTAATAACTTTTTTTTACCTTAAAAGTAATTTGGTGAGAACTTAGCTTTTTATGTCTTTAACACTTTCGGAGAACATGATTGATTTTTTATTGAAAGTACTTTATTGTCAAAGAAACATTACAAGTAATAAGTCTTATTGACAAAGCATAAACTTATAAATAATTAACTAATGGTAAAAATACATATTTTAAATGTTTATTAGTCGTCTATACTAGTAATAGTGTATTTTATACTTCATACGACAATTCAAGTCAAAATGGAAAAAAATAGAAGCACAATGTACTAAAATACCATAAAGTTCTTAACAAATATAATACTCCATAAACAACAAAACAACAAACAAAAATAAAAATAGGTCGAGTTTAACACCAACAAAAAATAGGTATACAAAAAACTCATCCGAAGTGTAAAAAGCCTTCCCTAATAAAAAAGATTTTAGTAATTCTCGGAATAATTTTGGCTTGGAGCATTCCTTATACTAACTAATATTATTGTAAATTTTTACGCCATTGTAGATGAGTGATCTCTTAACTAGATTAAGATGAGGAATTCGTAAGGGAATATTATTGTTTAGACGAGTTTGATATACTATTATTATTATTATTTTGGAGGAAAAGATTCCTACAATGTGTTCTGGCATCGAATATGTTATTTATTCCATGGTTCTGGGATGGGCATTACAAAGATTCCTAACTGCTCGTTTTTGTAGAATGAAGACATATCTGATGTGAGATTCCACAAGAGCGAAGTACACATTGCGTGCTACCTCTTTTCCCAACTCTTGAAAAGAAGCTCTAACACAAAAACAGCCAGATACTAATTTTTTATTTAATTTTAGAACGTGAGGGTAAAATTTTAGGTTTTCGTCAATTATAAGCCCCAAGAACTTGGAACTATCGACAATAGAGATGGACTTGTCGCCAGTAACCACGTCCTGAGGAGTACAATTAAAGCCAATAATATGAGTTTCGACATATTCAAACGCAACCGATTAGTCTCACTCCTTCACACGTTTAAGATCTGACTCAATACTTTCATTTAGGTGGAATAAGTCTTTGTTGTACCAAAAGATGGTTGTGTCATCTGCAAACAACGTAAACAATCCAGATATATCACGCTGGATCAGATCGTTTATAAAGACAAAAAGAGAATGGGCCCCAGTACGGACCCCTGTGGAACACCACATGAAACCTGTTGTCTACATGAGGACTTCCCCTTCACGCAAAAGAACTGCTCACGATCGCGCAGGTGTCTCTCAAACCATTGAAGAGCCACTCCACTGATACCATAAGTCCGAAGCTTCCGCAGCAATACTTCATGATCTACGCAATCAAATGCCTTAGACAGATCACAAAATACCGCCAATACAACAAATAACTGAACTATTTTTTCGATGACAAAAAGAGGCCCCATTTTCATCAGAAAGTTCTGGGCAGATTTTTTTTTGTTTATATGTAGGGCCCCATAGTTTATCATATCATATAAAGGACAAATAAAAAATCGTCTAAGATCATAAAGGAAAATGGCATAGCAGTCCTGTGTTAAAAAAGGAAATATTAATAACCGGACAAGAGCAAAATCGAAGTTCTGTATAACGTCTTTTATCAAAACCGGAAAAAATCAAAAATGACAAAATCATAAAAAGGGGTCAGGCCTAGCTTGTGACTTTCCCATAAAGAAAAGCGGTTCTGATATTGTACTGCCATGCCTAAAGAAAACGCCGTATCACATAGGGATTGCTATAGCACTTACGGCATTTTCATTAAGCAAGGCCCATTATTAAAAAAGGTCAGGTGTTGGACCCTAGGTTGGGATTCATCTGCAATTAACTTCGAACATTAAACCCTCAATGTTCTAAGGCAATTAAGGAACAAACAGACATTTTTTTTTTTGGGTCCAAAAACAATATTCTTTGTTTTCGATTTAAATTTGCATGAGACCGTTTTGTTTGACAGGAAGAGAGACAGAACCAGTATACATGAAAAGAAAGGAGAGAGTTGCTCATACTAGGCCCGGCCCATTTTTATGATTTTGTCTTTTTTGATTTTGTCCGGTTTTGATAAAAGACTATACTAAACTTCGATTTTGCTCTTTTTTTGTTTTGAATTACGTTTTTGTATAATATCCGGTTATTAGGAATTCCATTTTTGCCATTGGACGATTTTGTTTTTGTCATTTACGACGATGGATAGAGATTCCATATGTACATCTATTTTTAGACGGTGCAAATTTTTTTTAAATAACGTGTTTAGGACATACAAGGGTATGTTTTCACCAATTTCGTGAAAAATAGAAAAATTGTGTAAGATAAAAATCAACCGGTTTTTTAGATGTTTCTCGGAAAATTTTAGATTATATAAAAAAATGGTTACTGCAAAAGTTGTAGACCCTTTCATTTTGTACTATTATTTTTTGATAAAAGGTGTAGTTTTGCTTAAACACCGTGGAAACACATTAACCACCCCTTAAAATTCACCCAATTTGTTAAGGTTTATCTGTTTAATTCCTTAAAAATTAATAAACTCTTTCAAAAATCCTACTTTTAGGTACAAGTAGTGGTGCTGCAGTCTCAATAGCGATGAAATGGGCCGAAACACTCGAAGAAGGTCAGAATTTGGTGGTTCTTTTACCAGACAGTATCAGAAACTATTTGACCAAGTTTGTTAATGACGTCTGGATGGAAGCTAGGGGATTCCAGGAAGCTGTCAATGTCAATCAACATTGGTATGCCAATTTGTAGACAAAAAAGGGATCAATATGTATCAATTTCATTGGTCCAGTATTTTTAATTTTCTTTTATATTGTTCAAGGCAACACAAAAATAGAGGCCACGACCCTGAAAAAATCAGCTGTTCTCCGGGGGCTCAATTTTACATTGGGTCTTATGGGAGGTTAGACGTTTTTTTATAATATTTTCAAAATGGCACTACAGATTTTCGCAAAATTTCAGTGAAATATTCTCAGACACCATCCCGATATTCCACCAAAGTTTTGTAAGGATGCAACATGATTAAAAGGTTAAAATCTTCAAGATTTAGCATTCCTTATTTTGAATTCAGATTACCCGCCATGTACCAAATGCCAACTGTTATATTTGACATGTATTTGACTTTGTCATCTGTGATTGTCACATTCGCTTCTGCTTTAAACTTAATTTTTGTGTGAGCTAATGAAGCGGCTCTGAAAAATTAAGGATTACTATAGATTTAAAAAAAATTGTTCTGAAAGAATATAGTAAAACAATATCAAAACCGGCTTTATTTTTTTTAAAAAATCAAATATTCATGAACCGTTATTTCAACCAAGGCCAACACAAAAATAGAGGCCACGACCCTGAAAAAATCAGCTGTTCTCCCGGGGCTGAATTTTACATTGGATCTTATGGGAGGTCAGACGTTTTTTTATGATATTTTCAAAATGGCACTACAGATTTCCGCAAAATTTCACTGAAATATTCTCAGACAAAATAAAGCCGATTTTGAGCTCACACTAAAATGAAATTTAAAGCAGAAGCGAATGTGACAAAGACAGATGAAAAAGACAAATACATGTCAAATATAACAGTTAGCATGCGGTACATGGCGGGTATTTTAAAGTTAAAATAAGAAATGCTAAATCTTGAAGATTTTAACCTTTTAATCTTCTTGCATCCTTACAAAAGTTTGGTGGAATATCGGGATGGTGTCCGAGAATATTTCACTGAAATTTCGCGGAAATCTGTAGTGCTATTTTAAAAATATCATAAAAAAACGTCTGAGCTCCCATAAGACCCAATGTAAAAGTCAGCCCCCGGAGAACAGCTGATTTTTTCAGGGTCGTGGCCTGTATTGTTTTGTGGGCCTTGATTTGACATGTATTTAACTCTGCCATATGTGATTGTCACATTCGCTTCTGCTTTAAACTTAATTTTTGTGTGAGCTAATGAAGCGGCTATGAAAAATTAGGGCTTACTATACATTTCAAAAAAATTGTTCTGCCAGAATAAAGTAAAAACAATCTCAAAAACGGCTTTATTTAAAAAAAATCAAATATCCATGAACCGTCATTCCAACTTCAATATTTTAAAGACAATCAGCTTTGTCGTAACGTGACCATCAAAAAAATATCAGCGCCGGATGTGACTTCAACAAAGTGGAGGATTGTGGCCCGTCGATTTTGATAGCCCAGTTTCAACTTCAATATTTTAAAAACAATCGGCTGTGTCGTAACGTGACCATCAAAAAAATCAGCCCCGGATGTGACGTCAACAAAGTGGAGGATCGTGGCCCGTCCGTTTTGATAGCCCTGTATTGTTTTCCTCTGTTTTTTCATTTTATAATAATTAAAATTATAAATTAAAAAAGCCTTTGTTTACTTTTAAAAAAACAATGTATAAAAGTGTGTAAAGTAACTTGTTTATGAATATATATATATATTTTTTTAATCAAATCAGTTTATTTGAAATATTTTAGTAATAAATTGTGATCTTTCTACTTGTAGGTGGTGGGATACTCAGATTTCAGAACTGAACTATAAGAAAATCGAAAGAAAATTTTTGGACGAACCATGTGGAAGTGTCTTTAGATTCATGAAAGATCTAAAAATCAACGAAGTGGCAATTCTGAAGCGAGACGGGTAATATACATTATAAAGTAAAATTAATGTAATTATTTAATTACAGTATATTAATTTATTTTTAATTCATTAAACAAAAATAGCAATCCTTAAACGTGTACTGAAAAAAATTGATATACTTCCACAACCACTTCCACTATAATGTTTTTTGTCTGAATTCATGTGAAACAAAAATCTTAGAATAAAAATTCAGGAAAAAATGGTAGAAGAAAAAGGATAATTTTCTTGACAAAATTGGACCATATACATTTTTTTTTCCAAAAATGTTTGATATATTACTTTTATTTAAGCTAACGTAACATGATTATTAAATGCAGTTATTTGACCGTCAAATGTTTTTGAAGTATTATATTAATTTATTTTTAATTTTTAGCAATATTCTAGGCACAGTGACCCTGGAAAACCTAATGAAAAATCTCATCTCAAATTCTGTGTCCCCAAGCGAACCCATAGAACACTGTACGGTTCGAATATACCCTAGAATCGATGCACAGTCCCACATGGGATTAGCATCGAGAATTTTGGAAAAAGACAATTTTGTTGTGGTAACCCAGAATGAAGGTTAGTTTGCTTTTATCAAAGAATTAAGTCTACTTTTCTATAATTTTTATAACAAAATCTCGAGCGTCAGACTGGCTAAACCAATCATTTGATTTGTAAGAAAATATTGCCAAATTTCCAAAATCTATCGGTTTGTTTTTGAGATATTTGCCTCCAAAGCTACCAAACTAAGAAAAAATTAATGGATCCATGATGGACCTGATTCCTTCGTAACCCACTAACACGTTATATATCAGCGTTGAAAACAGTTTTATGTAAATATCTCTGAAACGTTGGCTGTTGAATTAGTTATTTAAAATAAAAGCCCAAAAAAGCTGAAACCTACCTTTTATTTTTGTTTAATGAAGGGTCCGTTCACAAATGTTACACATACAACTTTATGTGACTTCATTTTCACAATATTGGAAAAGCGAAGATATATACAGGGTGTCTCTAAAAGGTTTGTACAAAATCTAAGCACATATTCCTGAGGTCAAAATAAGTCGATTTAATGCAAATTACCTTAGTCCAAAATTGCTCCGTTTCAGAGATACAGGGTGGTGAATTTAAAAATTAAAAATCGATTTTATTAAAATTTCATTGCCGAAAAGCAACAAACTTAAAAAAAGCTTTGAGAAAAATAGTCAGGAGAAAACTGGCCGTTGCTATGACATTTTGCCAGTGTAAAACACTCTAGTGAAATAGTCATTAAATATAATTTCAGTATTCCGTTGCGGCATCGAACACTAAACACGGAAATATCTCGAAAACGACTTACTTTAGCGCATGTTAACAAGAGTAAAAAAAGTTAAAAGTTGCACTGAGAAAAAAGTTATCGTCATTTTAAACTATAAAAAGAGCATTGTGAAGCACCCTTTAACGGCCACAGTGAAAAGGTATCCATATTTAGGTTTCGCATCTCAAACCCCCCCCCCCCCCGAGTACCAATTTTTAAGGTAATGCGTTGAGAAATTTTCATACATTTTAAGACAATCGATTTTTAATTTACCACCCTGTATCTCTGAAACGGAGCAATTTCGGACTAAGGTAAGTTGCTTTAAATCGACTCAGGAATATGTGCTAAGATTTTTTAAAGACCTTTTAGAGACACCCTGTATAATAATAAAAATGCGTATAACATGAATGTAAAATTAAGCTAAAAATAGTAATCATAGCTATGTAAAAAAATGTAAATGAAAAAAAACAAAAACAAACTAGTCAAATATACTCCATATCATAATTTTTGAAATAACTTTTTGACAGTTATCAGCTGTTTACCATAACAAATAGCATAGGCCAACGAAAAAAAGTTGTCTCAAAAATAATGATATGAACTGTACCACCCATCACAAAAAAAAATTGGAGGCAACTATCGTGAAACTGATTAGATAGATTTTTAAGATTTAACATGGTTGTCATATCTCTGGGTTGTAGAGACTCAAGGGATCTTCAAAACAAGAAATCACTCAATCTACTTCGAAAGGGGTGCATATACATAATATTCCAATACCCACGGTAACTGCCAATTCATGATGCAAACATGATTCCTTGCGGTCCTTAAGCAAAAAAGACCTGATTGGTTGCTCTCAAAGACATATGCATATTATTTCCATATAGTACGTATTATTGCAATACCTACCGTACCTTACGATGCAGAATGCAAACATATTTGAAATAGCAATATCAATGGGTATATGTCTATTCTTTTTGCGGTCCTTAAGATAAAATGTCCTGATTGGTTATACCTTTACGCATGCATATTACTTTATTCTTGTATTCGTTACGTCAAATCATCGGCGTACAGTTGACAAAAACTCTATCTATGTAAATTTGGTAACTGTGCATTTTTCGTATCTTTATTTCTGAATGTTTGCATCAAACGCCAACCATTGTGTAAATGGGTAACAGGGAGTATTGGAATATTACGTATATGAAGGGGTGTACCACAAAAATTTTAAGTGCCTCTGCGATAAATTACCAAAAAAGCCACTGTTGTCTTTTAAAAAAAATACCTTGTATGTTATTTGTAGGTTCTGGGGTTCAAAAAATTCTACATCCAATTGGAGTAATCAAAACATCAGATCTATTTGACTTCATCTCTCAAAAGGGACAATTCTAGGAAAATCGTTTGGTCTCGTAAGTTTTTTGCATTTTAATTTTTTTATTATAGAATTATAAGAATTAAACATTTTTTTTTAAATTTTAAGACTGTTCTATACAGCAAATAAGCGTTTATAGGACTTTGCCATAGGCAGTTACACTTCTGTGACATTTCCAACCTCTTTATTTATCCTATGCATACTGACAGAAACAAAAAATGTCTTTGAGTTGTTCTTATCTGTGCATGTTTATTATTAACCTACAGTCATTTAAATATATTTCGGGTTAGGAAATATGTTTATTTCAGGTCAAAGTCAAAAAAGTGTCACTGTGTATGGCAAGGAACTATATCTCTATCTATTTTTTTATGTTAGACTTCGCCAGTTTTTGATTGATTTTGATTATTTTGTATGTATAATTTTTTTGTTCAAAAAATTTTGTTAATTAATTTGAGATGATGATTCTAGCATTACTAAAACGGGCTTTAAGAATAAATTTACACGCACTTTTATCATTTCAAACACCTATTTCTCTATATTTATTTATAAATAACTTTATAAATTAGAAATAAGTTAATAAATTTTACTTTTTAAAAACAAACATTTAATTAAAATCTACTTAGTTATTTAAAACCTAACCAACAAATGGAAGTTGAAAAGGTATCTAATAGAGTAACCACCTATAGAAAAAATACGTTTTTTATAATTCATTTTTTAACTCAAAATTTTTCACAAAATGTTTGGATTTTTTTGTATTTTGAGTTTAGTTTTAATATTTCAATTAATTATTAAATATATGGGTGTCCCTAAGTCTGTACCTGTTTAGACTCCAACATTTTTCTATAGGTAGATAAACTGTATTATTGCACAACATTTAAAAAATATAAAAAACTAACCTGAAAACGAGATGCTATAAAAGTGAAAAATTATCAAAATTGCACCGATTTTTTTGGCTTAAGTTTCTTGACCTACGAAAATTATTACCAAAACTAAAGTAAGAATAGTGCTAAGGAGAGGAAACATTTATAATGGAGTATTATAATAATATCATTTTTGGAATATTTAGCGTTGTTTAAAAAATGGCAAAGTACTGCGTGGTTTAAACTAAGATACGAGTCAGTCAAATTACACTTTAAAAATGGATGCTTACCTATGCCGTCATGAATAAAGGTTTTTATTGTAAATCGTTAATTAAGTACTAAATTATTCGCCCTCTCTCTCGTTTTATTTATTGGCTCCGTCTATTCCTGCAGACAATTTGCCACGCCTCTTTGTCGAGACAAAGGTTCTTTAACATACTATGCGGTTTTCCAATTTTTATTTCCATTGTCTTTATTATATTATAAACACGACGTTTCGGTTTGTGAGTATCTCTAACCGTTTTCAAGTGTAAACTAAACAATCCGGTCTACAGGCTGCTACTTATACTACTTAGTGTGCAGACAGGTGTGACCCTCCCTTTTTGTCTACCATCAGAACGGTATTTCACCAACAATCAAATGCACTGCACAATCGAAATTGAAAAAGATACGGCTTTACCTTTTTTGAATGTTTTTGTCAAACGAATAGATAAATACATTCAAACAACTGTATATAGGAAACCTACACACGCGGGACAGTACCTAAATTCTTCTAATCATTGTGTTGTCAAGGAGTTATAAGAAGTATTTAAGAGCCGTTAATATTTGTGGTAATAATGAAGATTTAACCACAGAAATTACAACAGAATGTTTATTCCGAGAAAGTAATAAGCGCAACGATCTCTAAAATTAAAACAAACTAAATGTAGCAAATTCTCAAAATAATAATTCGTTGGGTGTTATTAACATTCCATATGTTCAAGGGATTTTAGAAAACAAAAGACGAATAGCCAAACACTATAATATAAAAACAGTATTTTCATGGGGAAATACGATAAGGAGTTTTGTAACTAAAAAAAAAACCAGAAAATCCCTCAAATAATAAGGACGGTATTTACCAAATCCCGTGCGAGTGTGAGAAATCATATTTAGGTGAAACGAAACGCCCCCTTCAGGTTAGAGTAAATGAACATCTAAAAAGTACTCAATTAGGGGATATTGAAAAATCCGGTTTAGCAGATCATGCATGGTCAAATGATCACAGGATTCATTGGTCAGAAGCTAAAGTTTTGGATAAGGAGTCGCATTGGCGAAAATGAAAGTTTATTGAAGCTGCTTTTATAATGTAGAATAAAGAAGTTTTCAGTTAACCAAGCACGGACATACCAAACTTATGGAAACTACTCCTTAAGGAAAACAAACGTCTTAGGATTAAAAAGGGGGTGGACCGTCACACCTGACTGCATACTAAGTAGTAGCCCGTAGACTAGATTGTTTACAACGGTTAAAGATACTTACTAACCGAAACGTCGTGTTTAAAATAAATAAAAACAATGAAAGTCCAAAAGTGTGTTTCTACTCAATCATTGTCTAAGACTTTCAAACAAAACTACCAGGAACTTGTGAAATAATTTTCCAATTGGAAGTATAGTCAAAAATTATTAATAATAACAAGTGACTGACTTTTAAAAATATTGTAAGGTTCATTCTTTTGAAAACCATACAGAGTCGTTGCTCGTATATTACGATTTTTTTGTCGTACTTAATTTTCTTAACTTAAAAATGTGTTTTAAATATGTTTAAGTTCTGTATTTTTATATAAGGGATCAAAAATTTTAATTTCAATTTTTTTTTCAAAAACACTGATTTTACTTTTATAGTTATCGAATTACAATACAAGTTTTATTATTTTTTTGTTAAGTTTTAAAGGGTTGGGTTGAAACAAAGGACATGTAAAATATTTTTAAGAGTCCAAGTGTTTATTAGATATGATATATACATATATTTTAATATTAGCGAAATTTTCAGTAAAAATCTGTATTTTTATTATTTTTTTTCTAAGGGAATAAAATGCCTATTATTTTCTTTTTCTACAATAATCAGTTCCTCAGTATATTTGCTATTGAACATAGTTGGAAAAACATCCTCAGTTGCTTTTAATTTTTTTACAGGGTCGCTCAAATACAGTAAGTTTTGCATAAAAGGTCTTTTTCAAACAGCGCATGCGCTGAAGGACCTAATTTAAAATTTAAAAAAAGTCAATAAATAGATTTTCTAAACTATGGATTTTCTTAACTTTTGTTTTTTATAAAAAAATATTTTTGAGCCCTTGCTTATAACTCAGTTATGCAGGTTTATACCCATACCGGATTTCTTCAGCCTTACTAGAGGAATCAAATACTTAAAATGCCATTAAATCGAGAATTTTTTGCGTTAAGCCATTTTTAGTAATTTATTTAAAGGATAGCTTAGTTAATAAGCTATTGCTATGAAATCTGGATTCACCAGAACTGCAAGTTTTGCATAAAAGGCCTATTTCAAACAGCGTAGGCGCCACTATTATTAGATAGATACGGAAAACTTCCTTTATTTGTTACATCAAAATTATTTTAAAGACTTTGCTCATAACGCAGTTATGCAGGTTTTTACCCATACAGGATTTTACCGATTATACTCAAAGTCTCAAAAATAACTTTTATGTCACAAATAAATAAGGTTTTGCTCATTTATCAAATATCTTTTTGAAAAAAATTTTTGACCATTCGGCGCATGCCTTTTATACAAATTTTCCTGTATTTGAGCGACCCTGTACAAAAATCCAAAGCAAAGAAATTCTTCCGACTACGTTTAACAGCATATAAAGTAAGGAACCGATTATTGTAGAAAACGTAAGCAAGAAATGCTTTCCAACCCTCAGAATAATAATAAAAAAAAATTAATAAAAATTCGATTTTCCTCAACATTTCGCTAAACTTAAAATATATATCTTACATCTAGGGAAAACTTGAACACTTAAAAATATTATATAAATTCTTAGTTCTAACTCTTTACAAATTCACAAGAAAAAATAAAACTTGCATTGTATTGAGATAACCATAAAAAAAATTAGTCAACAATGTTTTTGATTAAGAAAAACAGGAATCCAAATTTTTGATCCCCTGCATAAAAAAAGAGAAATACATTTTTGAGTTAAGGGTATCAAGTACTACAGAAATGCCAAAAAAAAAATAAAAATCCGTGATATACGAACAACGACGAAATAATAAACCTGGATGATTTTTGAGATTGAGATTATATAATTTGTCGTTTTGAGATTTTTTTGTCATTGTATTTGGATATATTTTGGATAATTTAGGTTAAATATACTCTTCATAATGTCAAAAAAATATTGAGCAAAATTAATGACGCTTAAGTCATACATGTTGGAAAAACACATTAAAACACATACAATGATATGAAAAACACTTGGGCAACATTTTAAATCCTAAGACACACATTGCTTCTTTCAAAAGAGATAAGTCTTAAGAAGTCAAATCTTAACTTAATACTATTGTTTTTTTTTTCTAAAAGTTGAACCATACTTTTTACAACAGAAATCATGAAATAGGTAACAAAAAATTATAAACAATTAATATGTCTCTTACTTGTTTTTATTATTTTTTTCTAATTAATAACTTTACCCTGTGATTTCTCCTACCTAACCTAAAGGTCCAATAAATGAATAACTTACACAAATATTGGGTAAAAATAATATCACATTTTTATGAGGAGCATATTTAAAAATAATATTAACAATTATTATTATCTCAACCTGTGTCAAAACGACAAACTAATCTCACTAAAAATCGACCATAATAAGTTTTTAATTAAGTACCCATATTTATTATTAAAATATTGTTGCCAGAGCTTATATTGAATTCCTTTAAAATCCAAAATTTTTGGCAGCAAACCTCTTACCCTTTCACAGCTGCACAAAGAATCACCAAATACAAATGACTGAAACATAAAATACTTAACATTTTGGGTTTTAAAACATTCCAAATCCAACTTTTTTGGCAGCACTCTTTTAATACTATTATATATGAACAAAGGGGTGCCAGACACAATGAAGTAAGATAGATAATGCATAACATTTTTGATTTGAAAGATAATTAAACCCAATTTTGTGGAGTAAGATAGATAATTCTTAAAATTTTGCAATTTTGACTTAGATTCTGTCCTATTTAAGCTATGATCATGGCGGTACCTTGTTTTAGTTTGGCGAAGGAACCCTCTAGGTCATCTGTGGTTCGTATACCGAGAGTAGTTCCGGTGGTAATGTTTGACAGTAGACGCCAAATGCTTGTTTTGTACTGAGTTCGATGGTATGGAATCGGATATACTTGGACCAGGGTCCTAAGGGAAAAAATTAAAATTGATTTAAGAATATTATACAGGGTCTAAACGGTATGACTCACAATATTTTAGTGAATGATAGACAAGACAAAAAAACAAGAAAAAAAGTTCATATAACAAATATTGGTGTTGTTTTCGAAATAAAGGGCCTTAAAGTATAAAAAGTTTGGCAACACCGCGCATTTCGCGCGAATGCTTTCAAAAGCCACAGTGGCTTTTGACTCATCGCCTTTAATGTTAAAGGGGCATTACCTATTTATGTGCAGTAGATATCTCATATTTCCTTTTTTGTGTTTTTATTGTTTTGTGTTTAAAATCGCCACTGTTTAAAAAGAAAAACAGTTCGCTTAAAAGAACGATTCACCCGAGTTAGTGTTGATTAGCACTATCAGCAGGTACATAGGTACCTAAATAGGAGCATTACGGTTAAATAAAATAAATTAAAACCATTATTCTTAATACACAAAACAAAATTAGATAAGAATATGAACAATGATAAAAGAACTCAAGTATAAAATTTCTCTAGTCAAAATCGGAAAGCGATTTCTAATTATACGGACAATTATGTTACCAGGCACAAAGGTTTGTGAGTGACAACCTGGTGCAAACAGGCGTTAAAAGTCTGGTGCAACCGGGCAGCTAATTCTTGGTAAGCCATTTGAAATCATATTGAGTGCTGAGCAATTAAGAATTTACTGTCGAGTCGCAAATTGAAGTCAAAATAAAACAAATTGCTTTAGGTACATAACCTCAAAAAAATAAAATAATTATTCTTTTATTTTTTTAATAACTATCTCTATAGTGAAAGTAAAATAAAAATGCCACAAAATAAACCGGTATACTTTTTACTATTAGGCACTTTTGGTAGGTCTTAAACGGCTTTGTTGTTAAACCGAACACCTAGAGTTGTCAAAAAGCTGATTTTTTGACGTGAGATGCAATATTATGACGTCAGAGGGCAGCGTCTAACGGAAAATTCTAACGTCAGAAAAAAAATTGACATTTCAGAGGGCAGATTCTGCCGTTAGCGGCATAAACTTACCATGGAATTAGATGCTCCACCATTGGAATTTTCAGAACTTTCTTCACTTGAATTCGTTACCAACAATCGTTTGCTTTCTTCAGCTTCTATATCAATAATTCCTAAAAAAAAAACGTAAAAGTGGCAACACTGTCATACTATATCGGAAAAAGCCATAGGGAAGCCTGCTTAGAAAAAGAAAACCTAATTTAGCAGGAGTTTAGATAAAGGTTTAACCCAAACAAAAAGTTTAAAAAAACAGAGGGAATACCCAAAAAGAAATAGTACACCAGAGTTGCCAGAACAAACGAGGTGGCGTTACGGCATCGACATTACATTTTCTTTTAAATCTGCATAGTAGAGAATGCAATTAAATTAATTCTACTCAGCATGGCAGGCAGAATCCGGAGAGGATGAGAAGAATTTGCTTCTATACATATCTTAATATCTGTTTAATCCGTTTTTCTAATCACTTTTTAAATATTCAGTTTCTTACTGCAGAAACATGGCCAGCTTTACGATTCTCCATATCCGCACTGTCAATAAAAACACACATTAGCAAACGCTATTGAATTCGATGCAAACTAACACCTGAAAGCCCGGGAGCACCTGACTTGATAACTTCTAAACCGAAATGGCCAGCTGCGCGAAGATCGGCGCAAAGCGTTCCCGCTCAACAAGTTTGTGAGCTGGTTGTCAGGTGCGGACAGCTTGCATCTCTCCTAAACCATCCCACCTTGAGTGCAAAAGAGATACGGCGGGTTAGACTGACCCGATAAACTAAACTAGCAGTAGTGGTTGCGCTGTTACTGGGCCATTAAATTGCGCGAAGTGTGTGCAAAAGAAATTTAAGGGTCGTGTGCGTTTGTGCACAATCAAGGTACTTACCTCCCCTACTTTTCTGATAGTTGAACAACGACTTCATCTGCTCCTGCAGCTGCTTCAAATCGTGTGTGAGCTCGAATTTTTGAGCCTCTTGAAGTTCCTTAGGGGGCGCTGCGGTTTTTAGTTCGTTTACATTGCACGTGATTGGTTCCCGACAGACCGGACAAGTTGCCTAGAAGCAAGGGAATATTTCTGTAATAAGTAAAATAAAAATTACATCCAATAAATTAATAAACAAAAAATTATGTCCCAAAAAAACGTAGATTTAGTTTTAAAGTGGTACAGTTTTTCGGGTTCTTGAGATAGGGGTCCCTTTCAGTAACTTTTTAATTTGGACTATGTGATTTTGAAAATTCGACCGACAGATATTAGGTTTAAATCAGAATTTTTGTAATGTTACAACTTTGAAATACTTGGTATAACCCTTTGTTATCAAAAATATTCATATACATTTTTTCTATCTGCGGACACGGCAGTGCCCGCCAACTTTGCGCAACTGGTGTAATTATAGACAAAAATTTTAAAAACCACAAAATTTTTATTTAATTTCCTGCCCTATAAATGTAAAGTTATGTAAAAGTTACATGGTTTGAAAGGTTGATAGGAACTAAGATAAAAACATAAGAAAAAAATTAAAAAACCTTAAAATTTTACTACTTTAAAACTTCAATATTATCCAAATCCTTTAAAAAAGGAGTGAAATCATATGTGCGAGCTCTTCGTGGTGTTACCTGTGGATCTGACCACCATCTGGTAAAAGCAAAAATATTATTTCCTTTAAGAAAAACAAATAAGGACGAAAGTATTAGAGAAAATGAAAACCTAGAAAGCATCGAAGACAATCAAAAATACTACTTTAGAAGTCTAGAAATCGAAAGTACTCAAAGATTGTATCAGAACCGATTAGATGAAAAATTAATAAACACAAATCACCCATTTGAAGAGATATATACAAACATAACAAAAAGCTTGAAGGAGGCAAGCAACGAAGCTGTTGGGTACCAAGATAATAGAACTAACAGGAAGATGTGGTGGACGGACAAAATACAGGAAATGGTCAAAGAGAAAAAACGTACATACTTGAAATGGCTCAGTACTAAGGAGCAAAGAGACCTAGAAATCTACAGGGAAACCAGAAGACAGCTAAGAAATTTGATATGCACAGAAAAAAATTAAATATTCGAGCGCCAGTGCCACGACATAAATACACACGTAGGAGGTAGGCAGAGTTCTGAAGTATGGAAATTCATTTCTACAGTAAAAAACCCAACAAAAGAAAAAGTAAACATCCAGATAATCAAACCAGAACAATGGCAGAACACTACAAGGGACTGCTGAAGGAGACGAGACCCGAATATCTGGCAGCCTCTCCGAGAAGAGACATAGAAGTACATGGAGAGGAAGTAATCATCGAAAAAGAAATGATAAAGAATAATATTAAAAAGCTTAAATCCGGAAAAGCTAGCGGACCTGGGGGAATATATCCTGAAATGCTCAAATATGGATCAGAGAAACTACTCGAAAATCTCACATATATTATTAACCAATGCATAAACGGACATCCAGTACCTAATGATTGGAAAATTGCATTCATATCCTCAATACATAAAAAAGGAAACAAGCTGGATTGCAACAATTACAGAGGAATTTCAGTAACCAGTGCTCTAAGCAGATTGTACGATAGGATTCTTAGAGATCTAATAGAGAATGATTTTCATGAACAAGAAGAAGAAGAGCAAAGTGGGTTTCGCGCGGACAGATCTTGTAGTGATAATATTTTTTGTCTTAAACAAGTAATTGAGAAAAGGAGCGCCAGAAATATAGAGACTCATGTTACCTTTGTGGACCTACAAAAAGCATATGATACCGTTCCAGTAGAAAAATTACGGAAAGTGTTAGAGCAAACTAATATCAATCATACATACATAAAAGCGATAAAAGAACTATACAAAGGGTCAAAATCTAAAACTAAAATTGGAAATCGACTTTCAAAAGAATTCCTGGTAACAAAAGGCTTAGGACAGGGATGTTGTATCTCTCCAACTCTTTTTAAAATATATATCGCAGTAGCTCTAAAAAACTGGAAACGTAAAGTGCAAGGCATGGGAATACAACTTAACGACCGATTTACCATATACACACTACAGTTTGCAGACGACCAAGTAATTGTGACTAATGATAAAGAAGACATGGTGTATATGATGAGAAAGTTAACAGAAGAATACCAAAAGTGAGGATTAACAGTGAACGTGGACAAGACACAGTACTTATGTATTGGAAACGAATCCAGTGAGTTAGTACTAGAAAATGGACAAACAATATCTCCATGCAATGAGTATGTATACTTGGGTGTAACATTTGATAAGACAGGTACAGACTGTAAAGAATTGGAAAAAGAATAGTAAAAGCAAAAAAAGTTATTGGATGTCTTAACAGTATTTTATGGAGCAGAGGGATAAAAAAGAATGTAAAATTTAACATATATGAAACACTGGTAAAAAGCACGCTGTTGTATGGAATAGAGACTTGTCGCGTAACAGAAAAATACAAAACAAAAATGGAAAGTGTCGAAATCGATGCAATAAGAAGATCAATGAGAATATCTAGAATAGATCACATAAGAAATGAGATCATAAAAGAAAGAATGGGAATCGAGGGAAGCATAACGGATGACATCACTAGACGGCAACTGATATGGTACGGCCATGTACAACGGATGAACGACGAAAGATTACCAAAGCAGGTCCGAGAATGGCAACCAATAGGGTTGCAGAAAAAGAGGGCGTCCTAAATTAGAATGGCAACAGTCAATCCAAAGATCAATGAGTCAAAAAAATCTGACAGAGGATGATTGTCAGGATCGAAGGAGGTGGAGAATAGGCGTCGGACAATGTAGAAAAACGTTCTAAACCGACATAGTAATAGTAGTAGTGAAATCATAACAAAAACATTTCATTTGAAAAAAAAAAACAAATACGCGAAAATGGTATTACATAAAAAGAATTGAGATAAAAGTAAAGCCAAGTTCTCCAATACAAATTTCAAAATGAATGGGCTTGAAATGGCCCAACTTTTAACTTTAACCAAAATTGTGTCTCTTACAGTATCTGAAATTCTCATGTAGTTACTTTTATCTGGGACACCCTGTATAATACCCTGTATATTCTTACTTGAAATCCAGCAGTATCTTTCTTCCAAGTAGGTAACTTGTCTTGCTCTTCTTTATAGAGCTTCTCGGTCACTGAAACATGTCTGGCCAAGCAATATGAGTGGAAGTAATGGAAACATGGAGTTTTTGTGAAAATATCACCTTCACAAAAACTGTACAGACAAACGGCACATTGACATGTAGGAAGGTTGCTTCTGGTCAGGTTTTCTCTTATTAGCTGAAATAATTTAAAGATTAAAAAAAATTGCATTTAATTTTAATAGTAGAGGAGGCTGTAAAGATTACGGGAACTTATTTTCTTTGTCAGCAAACATTGATAAAACTGTTCCTTGATCAATTCTAAGCAAAGTTTGTCATATGAATAGGGGGGGGTTTTCCAATGGGTTTAGACGCAAAATGCAAAAAAAGTTAGAAATTCAAGGAACTTTTTTCTTAGTAATACATATACAGGGTGGTTCAACGAAAAGTTTGCACCTGGCTTTTCTCTTTTTTGTAATTAAATTCAAAAATGCTCCGACACGTCGATTTTGCTTTTGAGGGAGACAAATCCTGATGCAACTATTTATTGGACAGGGTATGCCAAAAAGGCTCTACCGATGTCAACTTTATTTTTTCAAATGGGACACCCTGTATTTTATTACATATTTGGAATCCACCAATAATTCTAAGTAATTTTATCTCAGACACCATGGCACTCATCGTCAAGCAAGCTTGCCTTTACGATGAGTGTCCTTAACCATGTCTATTGTCAATAGTTTTCGAGTTAGAGCCCTGTGAAAAATGTCATTCTAGACACATTAGGGGCCTATAAAACTCAAACAGTTTAACTTAGAGCAAAATGACTTTGACATCTTTGTCTTAGTTTTTGATAAGGTATCTAATGATTTCATCTACGGGGTGAATTAAAAATTATAATCTTTCTGGAAAATGGAAATTTTTGATTTTTTTAATTATTTTTGTTTCACCCTGTAAGTGACATCATTAGATACCTTATCAAAAACTAAGATAGGAATGTCAGTCATTTTGCTCAAAGTTAAACCGTTTGAGTTTTATAGGCCCCTAAAGTGTCTAGAATGTCATTTTCACAGGGCTATAACTCGAAAACTATTGACAATAGAGCCATGGTGCCTGAGATAAAATTACTTAGAATTATTGGTGGAATCCAAATATCTAATAAAATACAGGGTGTCCCATTTGAAAAAATAAAGTTGACATCGGTAGAGCCTTTTTGGCACTCTCTGTACAATAAATAGTTGCATCAGGATTTGTCCCCCTCAAAAGCAAAATCGACGTGTCCGAGCATTTTTGAATTTAATTACAAAAAAAAGAGAAAAGCTAGGTGCAAACTTTTCGTTGGACCACCCTGTATGGGTTGTTCTTGAAAAATGGTAACATTTCATGTAATTGCATTGTATATTTAAAACCACTTATTCTTTTGAAATCAAAATAAATGTATAGTTAGTGGCCCCAAAGGCTAACATTTTCCAACAGCAATGAGCTCTCCACAAAATGTCTCCATGGAAGTAAAATTGTTCACACTGATTTGTAATTTTAAAAGTGAATAGATTTGAATAGTACAAAAAATATTTAGAGATAATAAAATTGATTTTGGGGATTACTAAAGTGGACCCAAACCCAAAAATTTTAATTTCTAAAAAATATTTGTTGATATTAGTTTTTAGCCTTTAAAATACTCTGCCAATATATGGGCCCCTAAGCTCACACTAGGTACTATAGTTATAGTGTACGTGTGAGCTAATATAACTAAAAACTGAAATATATTTTATTCAACTCCAGACTAAATTACCTTTTGTTTGATACCACACAAGCCATGTTTTGTATTAAATTTTTAAAATCTACCCCCACCCTTAAAACAAACAAAAACTAAAATGTATTTTGTTAAACTCCGGACTCAATTACCTTTCGTTTGATATCACACATGCCATATTCTTACTTAAATTCTAATTTTTAAAATATACCCCCACCCTTTTTTTTCAATGAATTAAAATGTATTTTGTTTAACTGCAGACTCAATTACCTTTCGTTTGATATCACACACGCCATATTTTCACATAAACTCTAATTTTTGAAATCTACCCCACCCTTTTATTTGGTTTGTGTTCGTTGGATTTTGTTCATTTTTAAATGGGACCATCTCGACCCAAGACCCAGCCTAGGTACCAAATTTCATTAAAATCGGCCAAGCGGTTTTTAAATTATGCCCGTTGGTCGTTACAGACAGACAGACATAGAGACAGACAGACAGACGGCGCAACAAAAAAGTTTCAAAATCATCTGAAACGCAAAGATATATAAAAAATTTTGAAATCGGAGCAACTTTTTTTTTCTCGAAAAAATTAGGATCATCATAGCTCACACTACTATAGTATAGTATATGTGTGAGCTAAAAACACAAAAATCCACATTACTGTCACTGGCGTGATCACATGCAGTCACAGGTTTTTTTTTAATCTGCCATCACTGCTTACTTTACCCATCTGATTTACCTGAAAATGGGGCAGCAACAAAGGTACAGTTTAAGGATGTAAAGTGAAATGGGTTATATAATTCAGTTTTTGTAAAGTTTTAGTGATGTTAAAATAGATTTAATGTTTTACAATGTTTACAAATATAAGGAGTAACTAGAAAAATATTTATTTTTAAAAACTATTGATTTTTTAAATTAAGCTTACCATTTACACACAGTCTGCCTGCAGTCCCAGCCCCTATCTTGTGTGCTAGTCAACGAGTCTATCCGATTGTTTCTAGTACACACTACTGACAGTCTAAGAATGCAGGTGGACTGTACATAAACGGGCACCCTTATAAGCAAAAAATGTCGCTATTGTGATATGATGTCAGAAGTGTTGTCAATGAAACATTATAAAAGATCACACCAGTGATGTTCACACAAGTGACATTTTTAGCTAAATGCCTAAATAACAAAAAAAAGCAAAACTGTCACTATTACTGTATGTATTCAGTGAAATACAGTAATAGTGACAGTTTTGCTTATAAGGGTGCCCGTTTATGTACAGTCCACCTGCATTCTTAGACTGTCAGTAGTGTGTACTAGAAACAATCGGATAGACTCGTTGACTAGCACACAAGATAGGGGCTGGGACTGCAGGCAGACTGTGTGTAAATGGTAAGCTTAATTTAAAAAATCAATAGTTTTTAAAAATAAAAGGCCGAAAATGTGTTATTGGGGTGTATTTTGACCTATCTTAGCAATATCGTCATGATGTCTGTGTGTGTATGTATGTCTATCCGTAACATGATAGCTCCTAAACCGATTTTTAGGTAAAATAGTGTTCGACACTCTAACAGGCTGATTAGATTTTGGTCAAAATCCAGAAATGCTTATGACAGTTTTTTGACAATTTAAATATTTAAAACATGCTAAAATTTAAACGGAGCATTGCATCAAATGCGGTTTTTGGAATATAGTAGACTACATTTTGCTTAATAATTTGTGTTATAACAAAAAACTTTGTAGGAGCTTTAGTTTCTAAGATATTTACAAAAACCTGTTTTGAAAGTTGATATATTATGGCTTCTCTTGAAGTGTGCTAATAGGCTAGCTAGAGGTATCAGATCCATCATGGATCCGTTTATTTTTACACTGGTGTGATACTGTTGTCACTTGTGTGAACACAAAAACAAAAATAACTCAAAAATCAAAGATTTGTTATCTCAGTCACATATCACATTTTAGTATGTTCAACCATAGCAACATATTGTAATCACTTTAAAAGTGGTAAATTAATTTTTCTTTTTTTGAAAACTATTAAGTCAAATGCTACCATATTTTAACAATGCATATATTTATTAGTGAAACCTATACTTAAGCTAAGTATAAAAAATAGTATTAAGAAAAAAAGTTCCTCAAATTCATAACTTTTTTTGCATTTTGTGACAAAACCTATCAGAAAATAGGAAGGGTTTATGTAGACTTTTTTTCTTAGAATCACTCACTGAACAATTCTATTATTGTTTGCTGACAAAACAAATAAGTTCCAAAAAATTTCACTGTCTCCCCTACTATAAGATATTTGCTTTTGAAATAATAGAGAACAAAAAATTTTTAAAATTAAGAATCTACTAATTTTGTTTTTTTCTTTTAATAGGTCATAAGTGATTTTTTTTTTTTTCAAAAGCACTTTACCTCAATTAACTCATAAATAACAGGCTGTCCCACTAACTCATCACATTTTTCCTTAATACATTTATGTATATGGTCTACAGTTGATTCATCCAAGCCTCTGGGGCCTTTCAAGTTCACTATGGGTTTGGTGTCAGGGTAACCTTCAGGAAGATTTATTTCCAAGGTGATGCACACATATTGCTTGTCAACCTAAAATAAATATCAAAGATAATCAATATAGAAATCTTAAATTACATAATGCTCAATTAGTTTTAGTGTTCTATGACACTCAAGGGGAGGATTGAGTGTTATATAATTTATGAATGTCCTTGAAAACAATACAAACCTCTTCAGCAGTTGAAGGAAATATTGTAGATTTGACTAGATCAACACAACCATTTGAATCGTAAGTTATGGATATATCATCCATAAGGATGGCTTCTAGAGCCTCAAGCTCTTCTTGTACTCTAAAAATTTAAATAATAAAATAAAAATTAATATTAAACAAATTTAAGCATGTGACAGTTTGGTTATTAGTTTTTTTTGTTTATGTGCAAGAATTAAACAGAGTGTTTAAAAAAAAGCAAAAAATCATGTGTTTTTATTGTCCTATTAACCTGTTATAACTCTGCTCTGGAGGTATAAAGAAGGCTCTGGTACAAAATAGTGCAGGACAAAATAGTGTGGACAAAATGGCACAGGACAAAATAGGGCAGGACAAAATAGCGGAGGACAAAATGGCACAGGACAAAATGGTGCAGGACAAAATAGTGCAAAAAAAAAAACTGTTGCGATTTGCCGATTTGCCCTGTCCAGCCGAAGTGGACCAGGGGCCGAGGATAGGTTAGGTTAGTATCCCAACCTGACCCGGTTAGGTTTTTTACAGAAAAAAAACTTACATGATCTGTTTTTAAAAAATGGAACAGGTTGGGATACTAACCTAACCTATCCTTGGCCCCTGGTCCACTTCAGCTAGGGCAATCTGATTGATAAGGTTAGGCCTTCACTATTTCAGTAATGCACTTTTAAGGCTTGCACTATTTTGGTCATGCACTATTATTACCTGTGCGATTTAGTCCGCCCGATTTGAACCTGTGCTATTTTGTACCACTGCCATAAGAATAATAATAACATAAACAAAACTAGCCTAACCAGGTCCGGTAAGGTCTGCAGGTTAGGTTTTAATATATTAGGCCCAACCTAACCAAGACAGGTTCGTTTACTTTTTAGTATACTAACTTAATCAGGTCAGGTTAGGTCTGCAGGTAAGGTTTTAGTATATTAAACTAACCAAGTAAGGTTAGGTTATTTTTTTAGTATCTTTTTGAGATCTGCACTATTTTGCGCTATTTTGTCCCACGCTATTTTGTCCTGCACTATTTTGTCCTGCGCTATTTTGTCCTGTGCTATTTTGTACCAGAGCCATAAAGAAAGAACAATGAAATTGTATTTTTTATGACATTTTTTGGTTTAAAACTCTGTTTAATTCTCACATTTAAAAGAAGATAACTAATAACCGAACAGTTGACCCCTCAAATTTGTTTATTATAAATGTGTAGGTTTGTGTAGAAAAAGTGAAAGGAACACTCCTGACCTAGCCCAACAAAAACTAATCAATACAAACATATTGTATTCTATAGAATAACCATTCATAATAAAAAGTACCTATAGTTACATTCCTCAGCAGTAATATAAACTCAGCTTTAGATCAGATTCTATCTGCAGGAGTTATTATGTTTATAAACTCACCTTTCATCCAGCGACATGGCACACTTTTTCCAACTCTGTTCAAACTTGGTTCAAAGGTACAAAATCGATAAAACACCCCCACATAAAAAAAACTACCACCGTTTTGCAGCCTAACCTAAATTTATAAAGTTAGTGCCCTTAAAAACATACAAGGGCTGTCTCAAAATTACCTAATGGCTAAAAGACCATGGTATAAACTGATTTTGTAAATAGGAAGAAAAATAAGAATCAAAAATCAATTTTGATGACTAGACGGTGATTTTTTTGGTGAAATATTTAATAAAAATGAGTACAAAATCAAGAACAAATGATAAAAACGGAACGGCCACTATTAAATTAGCTTCAGCCTTTTCCAGGGCCTTTACGGCCAATTCAGAATGGCCCGATAAGGTACGTTCCTTTTTTTTTAGGTTAGGTTAAGATTTTAAGGGGAATTTATAGTTTTTGTGCTTGTTAATACCGCTTGACATGGAGCAATATACTTGCAGTTGCGAGCAAGAAAAATGTCCCTTAGATTTGTTTGTTCATTCAACAGATGTTGTCAGGGACCCTGATCTTGCATGCAACTACAAGTTTATTTCTTTATGTCAAGCAGCCTTTACTTAAATGTATTATAAGACAATATATTTTTAATTTGGAACCCTTTCTTTGAACAGGGTTAATTCTAACACCAGATTTATAAATCCAGTTCACATCAGCATTGACACTTTGCAGTTCAGGTCCTTAAATTATGTAACACTCTAGGGGGGGGGGGGGGGGGTTGGCCTTGCCTTACACTCTGTTTTTTAATGTGTTTTTTCTTAAAAACTCATTACAAGGGAGGGGGGGTCAAAAATCCTGAATTTTTGTGTTACATATTTTAAGGATGTTCCCTCAGAGGTACTTACTTAACCAAATTTTATATTTGAGTTCATAAAGTTCACATCCACAAATTAAAATGCAGGAATTTATCAAATATTATGTTATTTTGCTTTTTATTGACCATACAAGGTCTTGAATAGACCAAAAAAGTCTTTTTAGCACTTATGACCTCCCAACTGCAAACTGTGTTTATAAATCATATGTAAATTCTTCTTTTCTATAAACTGTTTAAATTTTGAATCTGAGCCTCATATCTAGTATCTTTTTAAAAATGCCTTAATTTTTTTTAGGAAGAATTTCTAGATGTAATTTATTGGGCCAGACAAGTTCTTGGAATTTTGTTAGGAATTGTATGGGGACTCATTCCATTAAAAGGATTTTTGGGCCTTTTATTGTAAGTTAAGCTGGTTTGAACTGGATTCATAGTTCCATAAAATTTATAGTTTTATGTTTAGATATATCAGCTAGCACACACAGTTTTTTGTGCAAAAACAATTTTCAAGATGTTTAGATTTATTAGTTAGTAAGAATATTTGTGAAACAGTACAAATTACTTCAAATAAATACTTCAAGTAAGCAGTAAGACATAAGAAGTCAAACACACTTAAAAATGAACTATCCTTTAAACATTCTTTTGTTCATAGTTGATAGTAAAAAGTAAGCAGTAAGAAATTAAATAACTTTTATGTCTTACTGCTTATGTATGGAACTATGAATCCAACTTTAGTTTTTTAGTCATAAAAACACTTGATTTAACTTTAAGTAGTGTTAAAAAAAGGTAATCTCCTCAAATTTGGAAGAAGCTAATAGTTAGTGCCAGTCAAAAATGTAAAATAAATAAATTGTAAATGGTAAAAATAAAAATTTTATGTTTTTTAGGTTTGTGATATTAAATGCAGGAATTTTATATGTTTACTTTACAAATTTCCAATGTATAGATGAGGAAGAATATGATGGTGCTTGGGAACTTACCAAAGAAGGCTTTATGACATCATTTTCTGGATTTTTGGTAAGCTTTTTTTTTCAAAAGAAAAACTATTTTATTTATTATTAAAGTTTGTGACAAGGCTCTCAATGCCACTATAAGTAATTTGACATCTCTTTTTATGTTTAGGTCACATGGATCATAATCTACTCAGGCCTATATGGTGAGAAAGACAAAATAGTATGATAATAGTTGCCAAAAAATATCATAGATTTAAGTGATAAACCTGAATTTTTAAGCACCCTGTATATATAAATTCCATTTTAGTATGTACCTTTTCAATTCATGTTAGATTTAATCATAAGCATTGATAGTGCCTCAAACAATACTGTGTTTTTTTTTGTTAAGAATAAAATTAATTAAAAGACTAATTAATATTAAAAGACAAATTAATATAATAATGATTTTTATTTTATAAAAAGAAGACTACACAAAAATGGAAGCATAGATACATAAATAAAAACAGTTTAACAATAATATTAAGGAATGACTAAATAAGAAAATCCACAGTTTTAATAAAAATTTTGTTTGTTGAAACAAATATCAAAATAGGAATAATATCTATAAAATAGGACACCACTATTTACACAAAAAAATTTTAATTTTTCTCAAAAAAGCTAATAGACAAAAGTTACTTTTATCACAAATAAACTAATTTTTTATAATAGGAGATCTCTACAATAAATTGTCAAAACTTTTTTTTATTAGAAAATTTGTCGCATGAACAATACTGCAGAACACATACATTATAGACCACAAAAACCATTTTACACTTTTGCTTTTAAAAAGCCCCAATAGGCTGGGAACAGGTCTTTTTCTTATAATTTGATTAATAAAATAAAAGTGCTGGTTTTCAAAATGGAAATTGGATAACAAAAATGTAAATTGATTTTTAATATTTATTATGCTGTTTGTAAAGTTTTTGCTCTCCCCCTTTTTGACTACACAAGGTGTGTATACAAAAAAAATTAAAATTTTTGAAGTTTTATAGTCTGTTGACAATGGGAGAGGTGAAAAAATCTTTATGACAGCCAAATTTTTTTCTTAAATTTAATCTTACTATTGGAATGACAGTATTTTGAAGGAAGAAAACGTTAAAAAAAGATGATAGTGACATGTTTTTTTTATATTTGAAGAAGCAAGAACAACATATTTCTAAGAATTAAAATATTACTTCTCCCAATAAGTTATTAATAAAACCTGTCACTATCATTTAGAGCCTTTATCAAAGTCTAACAATAACAATGCAGCCTTTTAAAGAATTTTATTTTCTATATTTAAAAGCAAGAATGTGAGAGAAAGCGTTATGCATTTACAAAAAAAAATGAATCTGAATATGGACACCTTTTCAATGTAGACGTTACAGGGCGCTTCACACTGCAATTGACTAGGGTCACTGCATCCTGGAAGCCTGGCGGGGAGACAATTGACCATTTAAAATTGTCGTAACTTTTTTCTCTCTCTTATATTCTCACTTTTAAAGGACGCAAATGTGAACGCGCTGTTAGTGCCCAAACGGACTAAACAAACCCTTAGACTATTACCATCTGGATACTTTATTTTTAGTGGAATTTTGATCCACTGGTTCAAAAAAAAAATTATCATGCTATATAACAAAAAAGATTGTTCATTTCAGTCTCTAATCACAATTATATAGTTTCTAAAAAGTATAGAGAGTTATATTATTATTTTGTTAAAAGTTCTATTGTACTTAAAAAAAATATATTGCACAATACACAGTAATTTATGTTGACAGGAGACTCTCAAAATATAAATACATATTAAACAAAAACGTTTAAAAAAATTACCAAAGGACAGACCGTTGTCTGTATATGTTAATTTTCACTTCAAAATTACGTGTTAAAAAACAAAAACAATAGTAACATATTGTTTGAAAGGTTTTGAAATGTGCCCCAAATAAAAGTATTTACATGGAGCTTTATGGGTATTTCGGAAACCATAAGACACAATTTTGGTTAAATGGGAAAAAAGTGGCGCTATTCCGAGCCCAATCAGATGCTGTATTGATATTAAAAATAAATACAGAGGCTATCACGATATCGAGCAAAATCTAAAAACTGTTTTTTTTTTCGAAATTTTTTTATATCGCTGCCATCTTATAAAGAAATTAATAAAATTTGGTAGTTTTGTATTAGCGACTACGGCCAATCGAACGATGTTAACGAATTATTTTCTAGGCCTTCTACTTTTTTTAAAAAAACCATTTCGAAAATACCTTTTATCTGGGACACCCTGTATAATTTTTGAATCTCCTGTTTGTATATGCCACAGAACTTCGACAAAAATTGTCAATAGAGTTTAAATTTTCGTAAAATAGAGATTATTTTTTTTACAAGAAAAAAAACGTTATTAGCTTCTAATTGGCATCGTCAAAAAATTGTCACAATAAAAAATACACTAAAAAATTCTTTGGACAATCACATTTAAAAATTCGGAATAACACATATAGTTACCTAAAAAAATATCAAAAAAGTTCCTACCTCAAAACTATCAATTTGATCTTCTGAACTTAAGGTAACAAAAATACAACAAGGAATAAATAATTTTCCTTTTCTTCAGTTATTTTTTTTTCAACTAGATTCTTAAATCGTATTTTTTTAAACTCGAACCTACCTACGAAATGTTTTTTGCAAAATTACTTAAAAGATGAGTCTATAGGTGGTAAAAGCTATCTATAATCAGTATATGTTTCTTCCGCAATTGTAACAAATTTATCATTTGTTATTGCGTTATTTTATTCTTGTTAAAATTTAGTGCAAATAGTTGCCCTAGTTTTGAATAGATCTAAGACACATTAGGGCTCCATACACACACATCCATGCACGTGTTTTTTCCTGGCAGAGGATACGCGGCGATTAGTAGCCGCGAAAGAACAGCATGGCAAGAAAAGCGATATGTCCCATGCACTTGTAAAATATCCGAGTATCCAAATGATTTAGCGCGTGAATTATAGTGACCTATGCTTATGGTTATTTTAATAGCTGTCATTTTGAAATTGTCAATATAGTTGATATCATTGACGTATAAAATGTATCTTTTATACGTCAATGGTTAATATTTAAAATAAAAAGTAACAAAAATTGATTGTAATAAAATATAGTTTAAAACAATACAAAACGCTATTAAAGATAGTAAAGCAATAATAAATATGGATAATTTAATAACTGTGACATTTATCGTGACGTCACACTCCAGCGAAAAGTACGTATCAAAGCCTCAAGGTACTTTAATGCATGGTCAATGACCATTCATGCATGCAACTTGTGTAAAAGTATTAAGACCTTGCCAAAGCCATTCCTTTTGAATCATGTTTATTATTGTTGACTTGAGCTAGCGCGCTTTCAAAAAAGGTTTCCATTGACTAAAAATTATTATATTTTATTACTACACGTAGATTTAGTGAGAATAAGGACACTTGTTCTCGTAAATATACGCTTTAATCAATCAGTAACGTTTCGACAATGGTTTTTGTCTTCATCAGACCTTCAGACTAGATCGTACATTCTGTCTAGTCTGAAGGTCTAATGAAGAGAAAAACCATTGTCGAAATGTTACTAATGGATTAAAGCGTATATTAACCAGAACAACAGTGTCTTTTTTTCCACTAAATCTACGTGTAGTTAAATTGCAAACATGTGAGAATTATACCAAATTATATTTTATCTTCTGTTTATAGTTTTAGGCAAAAAGAACATAGTTTCTCAAACAAAAACTTAAATTTTTAATGTAGGTAAGATCTATTCACCACTAGGGCGACAAAATATTTAAATTACCTTTTGATTTTTAGTAGCTTTATTTACTTACTGTATAAACTCAGCTTTTCAACTAAGTGCCGTTAATGAGTTTGCATTAATTTTCGCCTTCAGTTACTACGTTTTTACATTCTATTGCTCCAGCCAACAATACATACGTAGAGTATCCCAGCCATACGTTTTTTGTAAGTTTGTTATTTGTGAGAGAGGAAAATTGTCAAATAAACTTTTGTATTTAAAATATCAGCGCGTATTTTGTTGATTTTAAAACTTTTATAACGGGTTCCATAAAACATTAAATAAAATTTGATTCATTATTCAATGTCACTAAAAATAAATAAAAAACGCAGAGTAGGCCGGGATATCCTGCTAAATACCGCAAATATCTTGGAAATAATATCATTTTTAAGAAAACGGTTTTCTGTAAACCTTATCACCTGGTTACGTGTGCATCTGGTTTATTTCTACAGTTAAAATTGTTGTCCCTTCGATCGGGGCTTCTGTGCGTGGATGGATTGGTTTTACTATGTGTCCCCTGAAAAATAGTTATTTTGAGATAAAAAAAATTATACTGGGGCTTTTCCATTCTTTGCTAAAGTCCGTCGCTAGTCTTTTTCGAAAGCATACCCCGTGTTCGACTACAATTCTTTCGTCGAGAAGTTGCAAGTGCGAGAGGGAAGGTATACAATTCAAAAGTAAAAGTTGATACGCACTTCGCACCTCATTGTCGTTTGGCGTAACAACTGGGAAATGCTGTAATCTTATTGGTCAGGTTTGTCGTTTGACAGCTCACTACTGAGATACGCACATGTTGAGCTACGATTTGTCAGCCGTACCAATACAGGGTGTCCCAAATAAAAGCAACTACATGGGGATTTCGGAAAGGGTAAGAAACACGAGTTTGTTTAAATGAGAAAAAAGTTGCGCTATTCTAAGCCCAATCAGATGCCTTATCAAAATTAAAAATATCTATATATATATATATATATATATATATATACAAAAATTGTGTTTTTTAAAAAATTTAAATATCGCCGCCATCTTGCAAACAAACTTAATGAAATTTGGTAGTTTTGTATAAGCAATTACGGCCAAAAGCGATAACAAAGCATTGAATTAAATAAATAAATGTTCGAAAATTCCACCGTTCTTCTTCATGCAAATCCTGCATCGATGAATTAGAGACATGCATGCATCTTTTACCATTTGTTCAGGAATTTCTTCTATGGCTTGAACAATGACTGCCTCAAGTTCTTCTATCGTATTATGAGTAGTAGAATAAACTGTATCCTTTAAGTATCCCCAAATACAAAAATCAAGAGGCGTAAGGTCCGACGAACGTGCAGGCCAGGCAACTGGACCTCGATTTCAGATCCTGTTATTTCCATGTTTCTGATTTAAATAGTGATTCTTGGATTATGTGGAGGTGCTCCATCTTGCTGGAACCACATGTTTGCTACGTCTTGAAGAGGCAAATTTTCTAAAATTTGGTCAACGTAATTTTGTAGCATTTCTAGATATCGAGGTGCCGTCAAATTATTATGAAAAATGTTAAATAGTATGTGTCCGTTTATGACTCCTAGCCATACATTCAAACCCCACCTAACTTGATGGTGCACCTCACGATTTAAGAACGGATTTTCATTAGCCCAGTACACGTAGTTATGTCGGTTAAACACCCCGCAGTTTGTAAACCTGCTTTCATCGGACCACAGAACCTTAAGCGGAAATTGAGGGTTTTCTTGCGATTTGTATGTAAGTATTTTGAGTATTCTGTCGTCTTTCTGGATATCTCTGAAAGAGCATATCTCGAGGTCTTCCAGCATTCTCATTACACAAAATATAACATTTATACATATGTATCTACTTTCTTCCAATTTGGAAACCTTTCCATGTTAAATTTGATTGATAATGTGACTCAAAAAAAATCTTAAGTAATTTAGAAACTTTAAAACTCCAACAGATAAATCGAATTATGTAGGTATGACAACAAACGCAACTACGGCCTTTGTTTCACAGCCAACCAAGTGAAAACCAGTTTTTTAAATAAATTCACATTTTCCGTCATTTAAAGATAGGCTTATTATACATGGTTGAAAAGCTCTTTTAATGCTCTATTTATTGACGTATAAATTCAATATGGCGGTCATAAGAAATAACAAAGTTGGCTATGGTTTCAAAAAAACTAAAAGGCCTAGGAAAAATACGTCATTCGATTGGCCGTAGTTGCTTAAACAAAACTACCAAATTTCAATAAATTTGTTTGCAAGATGGCGACGATATTTCAATTTTTCAAAAAAACACAATTTTTAGTTTTTGCTCGATATTTTAGTAATCCCTGTAGATATCTTTAATATTGATACAGCACCTGATTGGGCTTAGAATAGCGCAACTTTTTTCTCATTTAAACAAACTCGTATCTCTTACCGTTTCCGAAATCCCCATGTAGTTGCTTTTATCTGGGACACCCTGTATAATTCGAGTTCCGTAATACAGTTCATGAATATTTCTATGTATTTTTGACGCTGAATCCAAATCTGAAGTCAAAAAGTCCCTAGAGGTCTGAAATTTTCCCCAGTTCAAATCAACAAAAAAAAAGGTTTGCTAGAGCATTCTTCCGATTTTAATAGTTTTTGGTAATATCGGACCTCGAAATATTTTTTTCTTGTGGAGTTGTGTTATCTAAATCTTTTAGCATGACATTACATTATTACAATACAAAATAAATGAAAATGAAATGAAGCAAAAAGCACACAAAATGTAAATCATAAAATAAAACTTACCTTGTATCGGGACAAAAATTTGAAGTCCCCGCGTTCTGGAAAATAATTCTGCAAAATACCTTAATAAAAGAAAAATAAAATAAAATTGTAAACATAAAATTAAAACAAAATTATAAAGCCTAAACTACAGAAAATAATATCTACTTAAATTCAACACAGTTTCACTACTTATTTTTTTAACCTCTTAAATTATCTACGTAGTACAGTTGTTTTACACCAAAGGTTTGGCAACTCTCTTCCACGGTTTTTGGGAAATTTTGTTGTGAATAAAAATTCGCTGCAAACATAAAAAGTTTCTTTGACTGAAAAATGCAATAAAAGTGCTGCTCTTAGTCGTTTTGATATAGCTATGTAGCTGTTTCATACATCAATCGATTGGCAATTATACGGGTTATAAAAAATGTCATAAGCAATTTTGACGTATCTCATATTCGTTCTCCAGAAAGCTGTTTTATATAACAAAAATATACATTTTTCCCAAAGTTACAAATTGAAGCTAGCCTGGACAGCTACAAAATCAAATTAGGAAGCTAATTTATATAGTATTTTGTAGGCAGTTTCAATCTCTACAAGTTTGGTCTCTACAAGTTTTTTGAAAAAACTTTTGGTTTTGGAGAAAAAATTGTTTATTTAAAAAAAAACACTACTTTTAAGAAACTACCCCTAATTTAACACCCTATCGGGGTGTTATTTTTTAGACGATCTAGATAAGTAATACACTAAATTGAAACTAATCCTGTACTTTTGAATGCGTCTACTAGATTTTATCAGCATCCGTTTCTTAAGTATTTTTTCCAGAAATTAAAAAAACAATCACGTTTTTAGACCTAATTTGGGGGTGAACCCCCTATGAGGGGTAGATGAGTAAATTATGTTCGGAAATGCTGAAAAATAGTTGATTAAAAAACCAAAGTGCAAACAACCCGATATTTAAATTTGTAAAAAACGCCACCTCTCATCCCTTTGGAGGGGGTGACATATTTCAAATAGGCAAGCTAGAGATAAAAACGGCCTATTTCAAACCTGACTATTATGACATCCTTCTTTTTTTTATATTCGCGTCAGGAAGTATTAAAACCAACACCATTGCATAAAAGCGTACTGTGCAAAAAATGAAATGAAAAACTGTGCAAAAAAGAACAAAAACAATTTTAAAAAAAACTAATTTCTTACCCCCTCTTTTAAGCTTGGCGTCCTTGACCAGTCGCCGATCAATCGAGGACGCTTCCGAGCAATCGAGTGCCTCAGCTGAGTCTGGGGTGTTTCCGGTAGAGTTGTTAGGCGAGGATCCGTCACTTAGGAGGGCGAGGTCGGCGGTTTTTGCAGCCTCAGATGACACCATCGACCAGGGCCGGGGTTTCGGGGCTACAGACGGTTTTAGGTGCTTCGACTCAGATTCGTCTATAAAAAAGAATTACACATCAATACATGCAGGGCCGTAGCTAGAGAAAAGAAAACAGATATATTGTGCCATGATGCAAGTTCTTTACTTGGGTTGCTTGCTATCGCCATCTTTGCGTAAAGACGACAAGCTAAGCTAACAAAATTGATTGTAAAGCCAATTGAAATAAATGACCCACTGCAGTGCTCCGTTAGTTAAGGCAAGATTTCGGATTATCTACTTTCTAGAAGTATTTTATATTACTTTTTGGCAAATGGTCAATTCCCTTTCATATTCGTATATACCGGTTGCCACATCGAAATATAGACAGGGGCTGAGATATTCAAGATAGCGGCCAACATGGCGCGGAAATTTTAAATTGCCGCTGTAAAGCCCCAATGAAGTAATTAATAAAAATACCCATACCGATTACATTTTATTATAGTCAATAAAATTTGCTTTAAAATGATGTATAACATGGTTGGATTGGTTTCATAATTAAAACTTTAGATGAGTCTGTAAATTAAATTAATTTTAAAAAATCAGAAAATAAGCCATTTTTGTTACAAGTTTTATTCAATTTATACAAAAAATATATACTATACTTTATTGTAGACAGTAAAATTCCCTTTTTAACAATGTGAAACTAGGTGGTGTTTGACTTATAAGAAACTTTCCAGCGACGCCCGTAATATGATTTAAAAAAATCATTTAAAAAAAATATGATCTTCAAACGTTTTATTCGACTTTCTTAAAAACCAAGCTTTTTATCAAAAATTTTTATTTTAAACGCTGTATAACAAAGTGGAAGTTCTTCCATAGTTACCTCACCAAACTAATCAACTTCCTTAACGGTTTGATCCAATTTTCTTAAGAATTAAGCTTCTTACTACAATATAAGTCTACTTTAGGGTGGATAATGAAATTTTCTTTTAAAAGGTGTATCACAAAATGTTTTAAAACATAAGGCTAACTGTCTAAAGGCGTCCGCCGTACATTGGGGACACCAAAAATTACCAAAAAAAACATTTTTGTCAAATTTTCTTAAAAACTAAAGCCAGTAAGAATAAGTTAAAAAGTAAATTTTTTTCCTAAGATGCCTAATTTTTTTTTAAATTTTATTGTCTACAATTAATAAAGTACACTACACATTTTTTCCGAAGATGTTTAGTTTTTAAGATAATTCTATAAAACCTATAATAAACATGTTTTTTCTAAATAATCCCAATTTACGGACGGCACTGAAGATCGTCTGCCTCCTTTTTCTTATCTTATCGACCAATATATTGTTAAAAAGGGATTTTGTTTTCCACAAAAAACTGTTCTTAACAATTTTCGATAAAAAGGTTAGTTTTCGAGAAAATTGAATAAAGCTGAAAAAAAAACACAGGTTTGGGGGGGATTTCTCCGTCCCTGTCGATATTTAGGGGTAACTGGTCAGTTGCCAAAAGTAATATGACCAAAAACGGAGCAAACTTTTTTATTTTCTAATTAAATAAATTATTTGGGCAAAAAAGGCCTAACTACCAAATTTTGTGATGGTGTCTGCAAGTCAGTCTGAGACATAATAACTCAAAAACCGTTAAAGCGATTTTAACTCACTTGAGCACAAAAATTTGACGGTACCCGTGTATAAGGACATTAGTTTTTTTTTGGGGAGAGGAGCAGCAAGAGGGTGAGGGTAGCAGACGGGTGCGAATGAAAGCATACTTCGAGAATCACTCCATCTAGAAAAACGCGGTTTTCAAAGTTGACTAAGAATAGTGTTTTCAATAAAATTTGTAATAACATGAAATTTCGTCAGATTCACAATTTTTGAAAAAAATAATTTAAAAAAAACAGCAAAATTGAATTTTCAACAAAAATAAAACTATTCGAACACCCAGAATGACAATGAAATTTCGTCAGATTCACAATTTTTGAAAAAAAATCATTTAGAAAAACAGCAAAATTTAATTTTCAACAAAAATAAAGCTATTCGAACACCAGAATGACTCTTATGGCTGGCTGTACTTGCCTCCTGGCGCCAATTTTTTACCTTTCGACAGAGTACTGCTAGGCGAATGGTCGAATGACACTTCGGCTGTCAAACTGCCGTCACTGCTCTCCTGACTGACCAAACTGTCACCTGTCATTCGTCGCGTCAGGGGCGATTCGCTCGTATTCTTTCGCATGATGGAGGGGGAACATCTTTCTAGGTTGTCTATTGAGCGGGAACGAGGCGTAGGGTTCATAAGACCTAAAAAATATTAAAGTTTGTATTTTTCTTATGGAATTACCCTTTTTTTATTTAATTTTTAAAATCAGCGTAAAATTTTCTTTAAATTCGTTTATGACAAAAATGATCAAACATTCAAAAACAGCACAAAAAACTAACAATAGAAACATAATAATAGGCCATTGAACACCGACGAAAAGATACATGAACTGGAGGAAGAGCTGACAAGAAAAAAATGGGACACTGTAGGCTTGTCAGAAACCCGTCGAAAATCAGAAAACCGAATAAAACTTAACTCCGATAATCTACTATATCATAAAGGTAACGAAGATAAAAGCAACTTCGGAGTAGGTTTTAAAATAAATAAATCCATAAGTAAACACGTCTATACTATTAAATAAAAAGGATCGCGTTGCCTATCTTACACTTAAAATGTTATTCAAATATATGACGATCAGATCGATGCATTCTATGAAGACATCTCAAAAGCTATGAAAGAACACAAAACCCATCTTACACTAGTAATGGGAGATTTCAATGTCAAATTAGGAAGAAAATGAACAGAACAAACTAAAATAGGGGATTTTGGATATGGCGACAGACAGGGACACTACCTTAATAAATTATCTAGAGGAAAAACACCTTTATGCAATGAATTCGTTCTATAGCAAGAAACCGCAACGAAAGTGGACATGGCTCAGCCCTAATGGAATAACAAAAAACGAAATTGATTACATACTGACTACTGAAGAAAATATCGTGAGATATGTAACGTTCCTAAACAGCTTTACAACAGGCAGTGATCACAGGATAGTTAGAACAAAAATCTGCATTGATAGCAATTTCGAAATGAAAACAATAATTAATAATAACAATGAACAACTTGACATGAATAAAGTTACACAAAATAAAGCTATATACAAAGAAAGGCTAAAGGAACAGCTAACCCAAAACTTAAGATTCCAAAATGAAAATATAGGGGCCCAAAGTAGGAAAAGATGTCGCACAAAAAGATAAAAAGAGAGAAAATTATGTACCAGAATAAAGAAACTGATGGAAAAAAGGCGGAACCTGGAGAAAGAATGGATGGACGGATGGATGGATGGATAAACACGGCGACAGACAGCGAAGAGTGGAAGACATTGGGGGAGGCTCACCTGCTCGCACCGTTTATGCAGTCAGTTTTTTTCTACGTATCTTCCCGAGAAACACCTAAAACCTTCAAAAGCATAAAATTCGGGACACCCTGTATAGTAATTAAAGAGGGTAGGGACACAGACTGTCAGTCATGTCTTGTTACCTTTTAGCAAAGGTGAATTTCTGCTAAGTTTCGGTGTTCTTCGGTCATCGCTGAGCAACGGCGAGGAGAATTCGTGATTGGGACTTCCGTCATTCTGGAACGAATGACATTCTTCTGATGTCGGAGTTGCGGATCCGGGACGGAAGAACGTGTCAAGGCCTTCGACCAGATCCTACAAGATAAAAAGATGCACCAAACTTTAAGGGGTGGTAGGAAACGTCAAAAAAAAAAACATTATATTTTGCATTAAATCTGTTTGTTGTTTAGATACGGAGTGTCAAAGTCAATTGTTTTCCCTCGATTTTATTTTATACCTTCCTTAAAAATTTCAAAAGATAATCGACATTTTGTTGAATTTTTATAAATATCCGATTTTAGGACAGAAAGGTTATATAGACATAAATTCGTAAACATTTTAGTTTAGAAAAAAATAGATAATTTTTTCTCAATAAAAACAGATAAGAGAACAAAATTTTTATAATATCCGTGTATCCTAACAATTCTTCAATTAATTCCAAATTTGAGCTAAATATATCAAAATCGCCAAATTTTGTAATTTAATTTTTTATGCAGGCATACCTGCGAGACAGAATCAGTTGTAGCGTCAGGTGGTTTAACGACCGGTCTTGTAGGGGCCCTGGTTTTAGCTCTTCTTGGACGTCCTGTAACAAAATCACATATTTTTCTTAGTTATTTTATTCAGAAATTAAATTCAACCTAATCTAATTCTAATGATAGATGAATGAAATACAGGGTATTATGCTGAATCCATTTTCTATCAGCCATTTTATCATAATAACTTTAACACCCTGTACATAAATCACAAAACAATAAATTTGTTTTCCTTTAATTGGGCGGTTACGTCTTAAATACAAGCTACACGAATTAATCTACATATCAAAGTTTATACATTTTACCACATAGGCGCAAAACTTTAAACATAAAGTTTAATAATGACCTTACGAAACTAACGTATTAGAGGTCTATTAGTACCTTTTTACCTCCTTTAAATATAGCCTAGCAAATTAGTTGTTAAAATAATTTTTCTACGCATTTTCAAATAAAGGTTCTAGAACGAGAGATTGGATTTTACAACCAACCAAAATAAAAAGAGTGGGTATCCATGCATTTGACACTACCATTGAAGAAGCTGAAATAGAAGGCACAGCAGAAAGCCCGTTAGGCAGCCCAACAAAACTCACTATACTTTGATTTTACATCGGCCTTGTCAAAATGGGGCCGATTGTCAGTTGTTGTTATTTTTGTACTTTTTGTTGCAAAAGAAAGAAAATCTTGTAGCTTGCTTGTAATTTTCCTACTCTAATGGAAAAAGTAATATTTCAAGACTCTGAAGATAAGTTGACAGTTAAAAACCAGCGGTTGACAAGCACTTGACATTTCTAAACCGGTGGACAACGGCTATTTTAGATTTCCCACTTTACTTAGGTCAAATCCAATCCGAGGGTCTTCTATATAATCCGTGACTTCTTCTAAGTTAACCAGGGCTATCAAAATGGACGGGCCACGATCCTCCACTTTGTTGACGTCACATTCGGGGCTGATTTTTTTTTTGATGGTCACATTACGACAGATTGTCTTTAAAATATTGAAGTTGGAATGACGGTTCATAAATATATTTTCTTTTAACTAAAGCCGGTTTTGAGATTGTTTGTACTATATTCTTTCAGAACAATTTTTTTAAAATCTATAGCCATCCTTCATTTTTCAGAGCCGCTTCATTAGCTCACGCAAAAATTAAGTTTAAAGCACAGATGACAAATTCAAATACATGTCAAATATAACAGTTGGCATGTGGTACATGGCGGGTAATTTGAATTCAAAATAAGGAATGCTAAATCTTGAAGATTTTAACCTTTTAATCATGTTGCTTCCTTATAAAACTTTGGTGGAATATCGGGATGGTGTCTGAGAATATTTCACTGAAATTTCGCGGAAATCTGTAGTGCCATTTTGAAAATATCATAAAAAAACGTCTGACCTCCCATAAGACCCAATGTAAAATTCAGCCCCCAGAGAACAGCTGATTTTTTCAGGGTCGTGGCCTCTATTTTTGTGTTGGCCTTGAGTTAACTTAAAAAAAATATTAAGATGGCTTCGCTACACATATCAAGTAATGATGCCGTAACCGCCCAATTAAAGAAAATAATAATAATGTTCTTTGAGGGAGGAATTTCAACGATAATAACAATGAGAAATGAAATGACACTAACCTTTATTCAAGAAAATACCTTTCACTAGATGTTGCAAGTGGTGCGTGGTGTTCGGCAACTCGGTAACCGAATCCTCTTCCTCGCTCGTAGCGTTATTTAAACTTGGCAACATGCTCGGAATGTCATCGGCTGAGACGCCCTCTATGTTGTCTACCACGGACTTTGGCCGAAGTTTGCGTCCATGTTGGCTTTTGCGTTTGATCGATAGATGGGGTGTTGCCTGAAAAATAAAGAATACTGCAATATTGCAAATCTAGACTAAGTCACTTGACTTTGATTTAATCTTAATCGATATTCGCAAAAAAATTGCGAATCAAGGTCTGAGCCAAATGATCTGAAATCTGGGAAAATAGCTTTTTTTATGTTTAAGCAACTAAGAATTTAAAAGGAAACAAAAAATATACACATACACAAAAGACATATTTTTATGTTTTTACTTACTAAGTTAAGATATTCCAACATCTGCATGAAAAATAAAAATGATCTATTACAAAAAAAAACTGGGAATGTTAGTTCACCTAAGTCAATATAAAATAGATATCTCAAAAACTAAGAATCTGAGAAATCTTTCCATTAAAAATCAATGTTTGACTCGATATTTTAGTTTTTTGTTTTGGTATCAAAATATTTTTTATTTTAGAATGAAATATTAATAATTGTTTAGCAAACTTACCATAGGAGAATGTTCAGATTGAGTATGACTAGTACTGTCAGTGATGGAGATATCACTTGCCCCATGGCCTTTTGAACTGTCAGAACTGCTTAGCCTAAACATTAAGCAGTTTTTAATTTTCAACTCAAAATAAAATTTGCAATAATTTACTTTGCATTTTTCTCCTTCTTAAACCTTAAAATAGGACTTTTAAATCAAAAAATTTTTTATACATTTGAATTGAAAAATATATGTAAATAACAGTAATTTATTTATAATTTCGGTCCATTACTTACCTAGACCTCCTGTAAGCTGGAGGGGACTCAATCCTCAAAGTACCACTTGCGTCTCCTACTAAAATCTTGTAAGTCTTCATTAGAGTTTCGTAAACCTCGTCAGTTACCTGTTCCGAGAGTTGGTTAGCCACCAAGAGATTGAGTTCCCTACAAAAAAGAATTAAATCATGCAGAAATTTTATCTTAAAACTCAAGCAAAATAAATTTGTCACCAGCTCCCCTACTATAATAAAGCACATGCTTAATACTTTTTGACTGCCTCTGGTATAAGCTGTCCTTGGCTAAAAGGCCATCAGCTGTTTAACAAAAACAGAAATCGAGGTTATAATTTTGTTTTGGTCACATTTTTATTTGTTTTTTTTTACTGTTTTTCCTTATTTTTCCAATAAAATTGTTTACAGGCAATGGAAAATGATGAAGAAATGGAATGCGCACCTAGCGCTCTAAATGTCAAAAGGGAGGCGCCTAATATATTGGTTACAGGGACACCAGGCGTGGGAAAGTCTACCCTTTGTAGAAAACTTGCAGAACTTACAGGTAAAAACGTTTGAAAAGAGTTTAAAGTATTGTTCATACTCGTCTTAGTCTTTTGTTTTTGATTAGTCTTTGTCCTTTGATTAGTCTTAGCTGTCTTAAACAAAATCGGCTGTTCATACTCGTCTTTTGTTTTTGATTAGTCTTAGTCATAACCCACTGAAAAAAAAATTCAATTTCAATAAAAACGCCGCTTTTCAAAAGTCATTTTCTACAAAAAACAATCCTATTTAACCTAATCTGTGCACGAAACATAGACACGAAAGAACAAAAGCGAAAAAGAAAAAAAAAACAAATAAAATTTTGAGGTTATGTTGAGATTTTCTGTTAAAAACATGACTAATGGTGAATTCAAAATTTCGGCCGCGCGCTTGCGCTCTTCGGACGCCCTGTAAAAAAAAACAACAAATATCAGCTGATGTCTGTCACTCGTCTTAATCGTTGTCCTAAGGATTGAAAGTTGGCAACTCTTAAGACAAAGACTAATCAAAAACAAAAGCATTGTATGAACACTCCCATAAGAAACAGTGGTTTTAACTTTCTTATGACAAGACATATGACTAAACCAAGACAAATGACTAGACAAAAGACGAGTATGAACGATCCATAATATGATCAATAGATATTTGCTACCTTACGTAATGGCTCCTTTTTTCTAGGGATGCAATGGATAGAAATCTCAAAAGTTGCTAAAGAAAACAATTGTTTGGAAGAATTTGACCCAGTCTACAACTGCCCTGTGCTTGATGAAGACAAACTACTAGACTCACTGGAAGATACCATGTCTCAAGGTGGCAACATTGTTGATTATCACAGTTGTGAGTTTTTTCCAGAAAGATGGTTTGATGTAGTATTTGTCTTGAGGGTGGACAATACAACACTTTTTGACAGGTAACTTTTATGCCAAAAACTAAACAAAAGTGAAGTGAATGTTTTTTAAAATAGCATTAACATTCTTTTAAATGAAAATATATTTTTTTACAGATTGACAAGTCGAGGCTACACAGGAAAAAAACTAGAAGACAATGTAGAATGTGAAATATTTCAAGTTATACTAGAAGAAGCAAAAAATTCCTACAAAGAAGAAATTGTACATGAGCTTACCAGTATAAGTGAAGAGAACTTACAAGAGAATTTAAATAGAATAGGTTTGTGGTTACAACAATGGTTTGAGGACAACCAAAGCTAGCATTAAGTATTGTTTTTAGGCTTTAAAAAATATTATAGATGTTATTTTTTTTACAGAATTTTTTCATTTCTATAGTTCTATCAAAGACTTGAGCAAAAAAGTATTTTCACAGCCACATTGGGGGTATATTAAACATACATTTTAAAAATCTATGTTGTACTCCTTCAATAGCAATCCAAATTTGATATTGAGAAGACCATATTCACTACCATGTTCTGTTATTTGCAACATGAAACTATCAAAAAGTTTGAGACTAACATCAGTAGTAAAAGTCTTTGTATTCTGAACTATAAGTGCTGAAAATTTTTGAGTGGTCTTTTGTGAATATGTGTTCTGAGAATGACATATTTTGGTTTAAACCTTAAGGAACTCCTGATGAACTTGCAGAAATTTCAGATTTGCAGTCTTTAATTTCGATATATAGATATCTTTTGCCTTTGTTGCTGCCCAGATATATGATTAATTTAATTGAAAATGGCGAGACATCCAATCTCTTAGACCATCTATCTATACAGTGCCTAATTTTGTCAAAAGCTTTTTCTAGGTCAATAAAAATAACATCAACTTGTGCCAATGTTTAATGTTGGTTCCTCGGCGATAGTGTCCAAGGAATCAACATATTAACTTGAAATTTTACACAAATGTACGCATTTGGACATGTTTAAGCATCGCAAAATTGGGCCAGAGCAAAAAAAAATTATGGGGTTTATCATGCTTAAGCGATCGGCGATAAGTGTCCAAGTAATTCCCATTTCAACTTGAAATTTTCCACAAATTACTCTTGAATATATTAAAGAAGCTTGGTAAAATTGGGCCAGAGCAGAAAAATTAAAGTGCCTTATTTTAGAGCTTTTCTGAATTCATGTGGGGCCCGATTTTACCTAAAATTCTCTTTACGTCGGCCGTGTAAAGGAAGAGCATGTTTGCAAATCGCTACCACTAGTTCTTTACTCGCTGCAGCCTAGTTTCCTACAATTTAGTATATTTCTTATGTTATCATTTATTTAATCAACCCAAAATTATAATGATTTCGTTTTGTGCTTTGAGCGACATCTGTGGAGGTCCCTATAACCTAAATAATCAATATAGGGACAGTCATAATCGGGTGGGCTCTGCAAATTTCGCCGCCAATCTTTTTGTGTTGTATAATCAAGGGTGAGTAAAAATTATGTTCAAAGCTGTTGTCATTTTTTTATCTATAATAGCAAAATATTTAACTCACCGAACTCTATTCATAATATCAGTGCCCGCTTGATGTTTGATGCAGCTGGTTACAACATCCAGAGGGATTGGTTTCTTTTTTCTGCATTCTTTTTTGATTTCCTCGATGGTTTGGGGGTCGTGTAAAACATACGGGCACTGATCTTTGCAGCACTTTAGCATTTTGTCTGTGGTGGCCTAAGAAAAAAAACAAATTAAATCATACAATCTTAGACCAGTCCAGATGCCTTTTAAAAAGGCAAAAATGAGAACAAATTAGGAATAGAATCAAAACTATTGAAAATGAAAATATATTGCAGCCAACTTGAAAAATAAATTAGACTCGTTCTGAGTTAATAGGGTGAAATGGGATCAACCGTGAACTTTTAGAGGTTTTTCACGGTTTTAAGAGCAATTATGCCTCTGGGATATTATGACTTTCAACACCCTGTATTTCAAAAACTGGTCATTAATTTGAGTTGGGCCCATGAGAATTTTTGATATGAAAGGTTCACTGTACACATACCTAAATTTCGTGAAGTTTGACGGATGACAGAAATCCCATAAGAGGTGTGCCTGATCCTTTAAGAAAATTCTTTGAGTTTTGAAACTTTTGAAAGACAAAGCATTATCTTAAGTGACGTAGCCGCTTAGTTGGCATTTTTTTCAACAAACTAAAAGGTATTTATCCCAAGGGAACTGATAATGGTAAGGTAACAAAAGCCCAAAGATCAATGGAAAGACAAATGTTACATGTAAAGCTAACAGATAGAAAAAGGAATTAATGGATAAGAAATAAAATAAAAGTAAGGGATGTCAGAGGAGAAGAAGCAAAATTAAAATGGAAATTTGCCGGCCATAACATCAAACAGAAAGACGATCGATGGAACAAATGTATTGTAAACTGGAGACCCTGGGAAAATAAAAGAAGTAGGGGTAGACTTCAAATAAGATGGGCGGATGATTTGGAGAAACATGCGAGAGCTAGATTGATGAACACGGCGATAGACAGAGAAGAGAGGCCTATATCCAAAGATGGATCGAAGAAGGCTAAATAGATAGATAGAAATACAACTGATAATGGGTGTTTTTAAACATAGAAAAAAAATGGCGCTGAGTAGCCATACGTTTGGGTTCACTTGAAAACCAACATGCTGGCACGCTGATAGCAGTTATTTTTAGAGGCCCTGTCCCAGTACAGATATATTTAGGACGTACGTGGTTTGAACCAGTATTCGTGAAAACCAAAAAGAAAATGTAGGAGATAAAAATCTTAAAATTTTAGGTTAAGAGTTTATGAAGTTGTAGACCTTTTATTACTTATAACTTTTGCATACTCGTAGGTCTGGTTTCGCTTGAAAATCGTGAAAAAATATTATCCACCCCTAAAAGTACACCCTGATAACTTGGATCGGGTCTAATTTAGTTTTTCTGTTAGCTGCAATACATTTTCTTCCATTGCCAATAGATTTCATGCTATTATTAATATTTAGCTTTATTTGCTTTTTTAAAGGTTTCTGGTCTACGACGCCATAAGGAAACCCAACCAATGGCGATCCCTGATTAAACCACAGATTAGGTTAGATAAGATTAAATTAAGTAAATAATACAAAAAGCAACATGCCAATTTTTTTTTAGTTGAAAAAAATGATGATTTTACCTGAATGAAATCACAGACGCTATTGTAGACCTCAGTAGAAACTTGGTGTAACTTTTCTTCTACAGGATGGTTATCTTTGCGATGTTGTGCGACTTCTTGTAACCTACACCAAAATAACTCAAATAAAAACTTATCTTTACAATAGTTTTTTAGTCAGGTTTGAAATAGGCCGTTTTTAGCTCCAGCTTGCCTATTTGTGATACAATATTGTGTGAAACGTCAAAATTTTCAGAAAAAATCGTAGAATACGAATTTCTATGGTGGAGATCTGGCATATGGTGCAGAACCACTCTGCATCTCCTCCAAGGGGATGGGGGTGACGTTTTTTAAAAATATGAAAACAAAACGGTTAGTGTCCAACCAGTAGGTCCTCAAAAGACCGGTGGTTGTCACCGCGCATGAAAATTTTAGAGACAGGTATACTTATATAAGGTACATAGCTTTTAAGCACATCGTTCGAAAGAGAATGGATCTGGCTATGAAATGCACCTATCCATTTAAGCCTTGGATGTTTCGGTTATGCAAAAAAATTGCTGCAGACTTTGACTTGAAAAAATGCGAGTATAAGTACTGCTTTTAGTCGTGTTAATATAGCTATACAGCTGTGCCATAAAACATCAATCGATTGGAAATGTTACGGGCTAAAAAAATGTCTCAATTTCAAACAATTTTGATGTATCTCATATTGGTGGTACAGAAATCTGTGTTTTATGTAACAAAAACATAGATTGTTTCTAAAGCCAAAAATTGAAGCTCTCCTGGACACCTACAAATTCAAACTAGGAAACTAATTTATATATTTTTTTGTATGCAACTTAAGAAAGCCCACTTGACATTTCTGACATAGATCAAAAGATAATACTTTTGTAATTTTTTTTATCACTTATTAACTCCGTAAAAGATACATATATATTTTTTTCTTATAACGAAAAAAAGTCGCTACATTATGATAACAACTTACCTGACTAAAAGTTGTTTACAGTTTTCTGCATCTTGAATGACGTCAGTTGCATGGTTTATATCGCTGTTCGATGTAATAGATTCGGCTGCTATCGTTTTAATAGCTTCCTGAGTCTGTTGAACCAGCCTATTAAAATTTTAAAATAAAAAATAGACACGTAGTAACTTTTTTATAAAAAGAACACACCAGAACTCCTTAAAATAAAGATGTTATATATAACTATAAGATACCAAAGTAATAAAATTTCGGTTTATTATTGATTTCTATGTTTTGTCGATTTCTCCTAAACCAGCAATACATTCAATTAAATGCATGTTCACTTACCGATCTAGAGCCTGCATTTTCGATGTCAACAAAAATCCAGGTTGCATGGGGCTAATACTGGCAGTCTGTTGTTTTTCAGAAACGTTCCTATTTAACGCGTCCTGGATTTTCCTCATCAGTGAGTCGGTTCTTTCTTGGGAGGCCTTCATACATGGGGTGATGTCGAAGATTGGAAACGGGAGGTATTGCACGGTCCTAGTATAAATAATATAATAAATATATTAGAGATTTCAACAAGTTATAATAAATAACCAAAATATAGCTCACTGATCTCATCGTTATCACGCCTTTACGTAATTAAATACCTAATTACCTACCAACTATAGTATACGTTGTGGCTACTGGATGGCGCAAAAACTTAACTAAGCATATGAGTAGGTTAAATATTATACTAGTCTCTGCAATAAATTATCATATCCACAGATCACAAGGTAAGGTAATATTGTTCCTGTCGAGGACGATTGTTTTGAGCATAATGTTGATTTAAAGAGCTTTTCCCAGAAGCCAAGCGGCAGAATCGAGTACTAGATATTACATTTTGTGGCTACAAGATGGCGCAAACCTAATAGGATCCCTATTATATCGTTATACCCTTGAAGGTAATGTTATTTCTGTCTAGTATGATTGTTTTGAGCTTGGAGATGATTTATATAGTCACTGCATCCTGGAAGCCTGGCAGACGCCAGGCTTCCAGGATGCAGTGACCCTAAGGATTTGTACACTCACCTGTCGCTTTCCAGGGCATTAGTTATATCGTTAGACTCTTGAAGGGTAATGTTGTTTCTGTCTATTATGATTGTTTTGAGCTTGGGGTTTATTTTAAGAGTTTTTCCAGAAGCCTGGCGCCAGAATCAAGTACTAGACAGAACACGTTGTAGTTACTAGAGGGTGCAAACCTTGATTTCAAGAGTTTTCCAGAAACCTGGCGTCAGAATTAAGTGCCAAATAGTACACGTTGTAACTACCAGAGGACTCAAACCTTAGAGAATTCCTACACACTTACCTATTGCTTTCAAGGGCATAAGCTATATCGTTATACCCTTGTAGGGTAATGTTGTTCCTGTCCAGAACGATTGTTTTGAGCTTGGTGTTAATTTGAAGAGCTTTCGCCAGCAGCCGGGCGCCAGAGTCTCCTATCATATTGCCGCTAATGTCCAGTAACTCTAAAGATTTGTTATCACCTAAGGCGTTCAGAAGATTGAACAAATCAGATCTTAACCTGAAAAAGAAATAAGAAAATGGTTTTTATATCTGATCAAGCAAATAGCTCATATGCCACACCCATGCCAATTTTCATAACAGTCGGTGTAACAGATAAATACGCACAAGTTTTTGGAATTATCATAATAGGGACATATTGCAATAAAGCCAGGCACTAATTGTGAAGGGCACTATTCTGACAGTTTCGCATTATAACAACAGCTGTTTTCTTTCAAAATGAGGATATTGTGTATTATAAGAGCCGGAATTAATAGTGCCGGCACTATTAATGAAAAATAAACGACTGGATTTATAAATTCGACTTTGGTATGTCAATTTTGAAAGATCAACTGTCACTTTTCAATGGAAAACTGTCAGAATAGTGCCTGGCACAATTATTGCCTGGCTTTATTGCAATAAGTACCTAATAAAGGATTATAGAATTCCTTATAGTAGGTATTAATTTGCATATAAAAATGGCCTTTGAGTAACCATACATGTTAAGGTTTGGCTGTCACCCTAAAAGGGTAAAAAAACTCTCTAATACGGACGCTACTGAGTACTACCTACAATCTGCATTGGACTGAGTGATACATAGATTAAATGGAAATTTTATTAGCTACACAAAAGTATGGTATACTTTTTTTTGCAAGAAAATCGGTTAAACTTAAATAAAAATGTGTGTATTTATTTTGAACAAAATGAACAAGAAATTAGCATAATATGGACGGTGTAGGGTGGTACTTAGGTAGTTTGTATATATTTTGTTTGATAGGCTTCGGAATGTGCTTTAAAATATCCTCTCTATAGATTTTCCCAAAAAATAAGTACTTTCTGAGTAAAAGGCTAATAAAAGAAAAAATGGTCAAAAATCCAAGATGGCGGCGCCATTTTGACTACGTTCCTGAAGGAATGGGAGTCGGGGCTTTTGCTATGTTTAATGGGATCCCAATAGCTATTGATTAGGCCCAGTCTTGATTTTATGTTTTTAAAAACTATATTTTTTAAAATTGTTAATCCCTAATCGGGCGCCATCTTCAATATCCCAAAATGTTTAAGGATGACAGCTTATCATCAATCGGCTATCAAAACTGGGATTCCTAGAGATATTAAATCGATTAAAAAAAAAACTAAGAACATATTTTGGGTTCGGTTAAAAAATCCGGATCCGCCGCCGGACTACATTACTTACCTACAGTCGGGAATAACTAAAGATTGCAGCAAACACTCGTCGTCTTGCACCACCTGAACTAGCGAGTCCATGATCAAAGACAGATGCTTCTTCATGCTACGACCCATTGTCAGATGCTTCAACGATTTGTTTTTGCTTATGGCTAATACTACATTGCACAAATCGGAATCCATACCTAAAACAAAATGAGGCGATGAGTACGGAGGATTTAAATCAATCAATCAATCAATCAAAAATACGCTTTATATGGCACTGTTCATTGGCGGTTGTAGTTCAAGGTGTTTTAAACTCGATGTTTTTGAGGTGGTTTCAGTTATTTCTAGGGGAGAAAGAAAAAAACTGTACCCAGTTGCAAGCTTTAACTTTCAAAAGATGATCAAAGGTGAAAACCGCATCTAGATATAACAAGCCGTTTTTAAGTGACAGGAGGTTTTTGAAAAGTCTGCAAAACCTCCAAAAACCTCCCTAGACCACTCAAAATCTAAAAGTTTCAGGCTTTTAAAAATTTTTCTAAAAAAAAAAGGGAAAAATTTATAATATTCTTTTTTTAGACAATAAAATTTATAATATACTTTATTGTAGACAATAAAATTCCCTTTTTAAAAAGGTATCATTCGATGGGGTCAGACTGATTACAAACTCTCCAGCTGCTTCCGTTTTTTTAAGTAATTTAAAAAGTTAAAAAAATACCGATTTTTTTCCCATGATTTATTCGATTTTTTTAAAAACCAATTATGTCAATAAGAGATCCTTTAAAATTATGTAGAACATGGTCGGATTGGTTTTAACACTTTACGGGCGTCTCTAAATTAAATCAATTTTAAAAAATGAGAAAACAAGCCATTATTGTTACAAGTTTTATCTATCTGTCTTAGAAACTAAGCTTAATATGAAAAAATATATGGTATACTTTATTGTAGACAGTAAAATTCCCTTGTGAAACTCGGTGGGGTTTGACCATGATTTATTCAATCGTTTTAAAAACCAATTATGTCAATAAAATTTCCTTTAAAATGATTATAAAATAGTCGGATTGGTTTCATAATTAAAACTTTAGGGGCGTCCGTAAATTAAATCAATTTTAAAAAATCAGAAAATAAGCCATTTTTGTTACAAGTTTTATCTAATTATGTCAAAAACTAAGCTTAATATGAAAAAATATATACTATACTTCATTGTAGATAGTAAAATTCCCTTTTTAACAGTGTGAAACTCGGTGGGGTTTGACTTATAACAACTCTCCAGCGACATCCGTAAATGGAGATGATTTAAAAATTCATAAAAAAACATATGATAACAAAGTAGTGAAAGTTATTCCATAGTTGCCGCTCGAGTGGTGTCCTTAATTTAAAGTAATTATTTAAAATCAACAAACTTATCAATTTTTTTACAGGTCTCATCCAATTTTTTTAGGAACTAAGCTTCCTATGACAATATAAGTTCTCTACTTTAGGGTGGATAATGAAATTTCCTTTTAAACGGTGTATCGCAAAACGTTATAGAAAATATGGCTAACTCTCCAGAGCCGTCCGTAGATTGAAATCACTTTCAAAAATTACCAAAAAAAAAAAAAACTAACGTTTGTTAGAATAAGGTAAAAAGTCAATTTTTTTCCTAAGAAACTTTTTTTTTAATACATAAACAAAAATGTATTATTTTGGTTATTTTTAAAAATTTATTTATATAAGTACGCCCCTGGAGACTTATATGTGACATAAACCCCACATTATATTGTCTACAATAAAGTATACTATACATTTTTTCCCAAGTTTTTGGTAGTTTTTGAGAAAATTTTATAAAACCTATAATAAACATGATTTTTCTAAATAACCCCAATTTACGGACGCCACTGACAATCTACTTCCTTTTTCTAACCTTATCGAAGAATACATTGTTGAAAAGGAAATTTTGTTTTACACAAAAAACTGTTCTTTGCAATTTTCGATAAAAAGGTCCGTTTTCGAGAAAATTGAATAAAACTGAAAAAAAAAGGTTTTTGAAAGTTTGGGTTGATTTTCTCCGTCCCTGTCGACATTTCGAGTTGGCAATCGGGATATTCGGATTCAGCAAGGTCAATGGTCGGTTGCCAAAAATTAATATAAAGTGCTACTAGACCGACAACATTTTCAAATTTTTTGCTCAGACTATTCACGAAACCTTCCCAAAAACAAAACAACTCGTTACTTACTGTTATCCGAAATGTCAAGACTAGAAATACACCGGACACCATGGACACAGGATTCCAACACATGCGCCCCCTGGCTGCCCAGTCCGTTATTGCTTATATCTAAACTCATTTCTTTGGTAAACTCGTTACAGGCCAGTCCTAACAATAAATTCCTAAAAAAATAATTTGAATGAAAAATAAAGACTTCAAAACAAATAAAAACCTCTTGTCTAACCGAAAAGTTTTTAACTTTATTATTATTTGTTTTGTTTTTAGTTATGATCAAAAAACTAGTCCAGGCTTCTTCTTCCTTAAGTGCCTTGTCCTCTTCGAACGTTAACAATTATCAAGTCTATTTTTAGTCAAGTCAGTTCAGGCTTACAAAGACAAAAGTGGTAACTTACTTTAATGCCTCCTGCGGCAATTTGCAGTGGGACATATTCAAAAACTTAAGATTCAACGTCATGCTAAAGAACTGTTTCAAAGAAATCGGAGCTTCTTTGCTTTTCTTACTGCTAAAGGGGTTTCTAGAGGCGTTAAGGTGCACTAAATTTGTGGTGCACCCTTTAACTAAAGCACCAAAAAGCTAAAAATTAAAAACAATACTCTGTAATTTTGATTTCTTTTCAAATTAGTTAAAAATAATTCAAGTTAAGTGGTTTGTAGATGCCATTGAACACTCTTCATGGTGTCCACAATAAATCTGCACAATTAATTTTAGAAAAACTACACTTTTAATCCACAATTTGATAAATTTTCACGCGATGAACTAGTTTTTACAAAAAAAATAAGAGACAACCCAAAATTTTTCTACATACCCTTAAAACCTCAAACCCTAAATTCAAACTGTTATTTCTTTCTTTTTCTGCGTTTAATTAAACCTTAGTCTCGCCGAATATTTTTTGCGTTTCTTAGCATCAACAGTTCCTTATCATTATAGTTTTATATTCTTAATATACTAAGGAATATTATCATTTACTTACATTCTCTAAATAAATATCAGTAGAAGAAATATCTATATGTTGAAGAGCATTGGGTTTCGACAAAAAGTTGTATAAATGCTAAAAAGAAAATAAAGTAATTATAAAAATGCTTCAAACTATAAATTTTTTCAAGAAACGTCTTTAAATAGACAAGAATATGAATAAACTTTTATATACATTTATATCAATTGATATAGCAATGTAATAAACAAGAATACATAAATAGGTAAATAATGATGTCACTGCATATCCATAAAATCTACTATATAAATTAGTTTTATAAAACAGTATAACAAAACAATATCTATTATACTTGTAATGTTGTCAAGTCCGGTTATTTTCCCTAAACTAAAGAAAATGCATCAACAACGTTGTCAAATCTACTTATTTTCGTTAGATTCAAGTAAAATAACTTACGACAATATCGTCCTTAAGGCCGTTTCCGCTCAAGTTGAGGTAGGTCATCGTGGTGAGGTTGCTGGTGTTCTCACAGAGAGCTTTCGCCATATGGTTGACACCTTTCGAACTTAGACCGCAGTGGGCCAAGTTTATATGCACACAGCCCTTGCAAAGTCTGCTAATGCACTGGCCCAGGTAAGAAGCACCTAAGCAAATAAGTGGTGTAAAAGTGAGACACCCAAAATCCCGTTGAAAAATGATACACTTACAACTACTTACTTTGATAAAAAATACTAATAATCGAATTCCGATAGATTTTCTGTTATAAACGGATAGGAGCAGTTGTAATACCTACATTTTTCTTTAAATAAAAAATAGGCTCGTAATTAAAATTTAAAAATCCATATTAGTTCAGGCAAGATTCCGGAAAATCCACTTTCTAGAAGCATTTTATATTACTTTTTGGCAAATGGGCAATTCCCCCTATTTTGACCCCGCTGAATCCGAATATCCCTGTTGCCAACTCGAAATATTGACAGGGGCTGAGATATTCAAGATGGCGGCGGAATTTTAAATTGGCGCTGGAAAGCCTAAATTGTCACAGGTGTACATTCAAAATATATATTTGTATAATTTAAAAATAATAACATATTATTTTTTGTTAATGGCTGCAAAAACCTCCAAAAACCCCCCCAGACCCCCCAAAATCTGAAAGTTTGAGGTTTTTTCAAATTTTCTTAAAAACTAAGCTTCTAAGAGAAAAATGTATAATATACTTTATTGCAGACAATAAAATTCCCTTTTCAACATGGTATAACTTAATAAAGGGTGGCTAATAATGCAGAGGCCTTAGTGGTATATCTTTGAGCCAAAGTGTTAAGCCTAAATCATTTATTGTTGTAATCTGCAGAGTTTTTTCATGTACTGGGTGGAAAAAAAAATATGCCACTTTAGTCAAACTCAGTATGTAGGTACGTGGGCACAATAGATCCATTTGTGGTCGCAGTGCATGGAGGTCCAGTAGGGCCTCCCACCACTTTCGAATACATACATACATACGAAGTTAGACTAATAACAAGCTCTCCAGCGGCGTCCGTTAATTGAAGTAATTTAAAAAAGTTGAAAAAATACCTATGTTTTTTCCAAGATTTATTTAATTTTTTTAAAAACTAATATATACAGAAAACCATGTATTACATTTTGGTATACTCAATAGAATTTCCTTCAAAATTAATTTTGAAAAAACAGAAAATAAATCATTTTTGTTACAAGTTTTATCTAATTTTCTCAAAAACTAAGCTTAACATGAAAAAACTTGTTCTACACTTTTTTGTAGACAGGGAAATTCCCTTTTTAAAAATGTGAAATTCGGTGGGGTTTGACTTATAGCAAAATCTCCAGCGACGTCCGTCAATGGGGGTGATTTCAACAAATCATTAAAAAAAACATGTTTTTTATACGTTTTATTCAATTTTCTTAAAAACCAAGCTCTTTATCAAAAAATGTGTTCTATACTTCCTCATAGCCAATAAAATTTTCTTTCAAACGATGTATAACAAAGTGAAAGTTATTTTATATTTACCGCTCCAGTGGTGTTCTTAATTTAAAGAAATTATTTAAGATCAATCCAAACTAATCAATTTTGTGACTAATTAGCTTTTCGGTGGATAATAAAGAGCGGCGGATAAAAGGTCGAAAGTACAATAGGTCGAAAAAATAAGGTCGAAAGTACAAAAGGTCGAAAGTACAAAAGTTCGAAAGTACAAAAGATCGAAAGTACGGCCGCGGGTCTACATCGACTGGACAGGTCAATTCGACTTGATACGGTACCTGTGTCAAAGTTACTACTGTTACTTTCTGCACAAAAATATTGCTTAGGGGGGGTCATGGCACCTATGTCCCCTCCCCTTATAACCACCAGTGTTTTTTTGCTTTAAAGAACTTATTTAGATAAATCAAAATATCTAATCTAATCAAAAAACAGTTTATTTTAATTTGGAAACATTTTATTTTAGTATGTATAAATTCCGAACCTTTTTGAAGTATTTATCATAACATTAACCTCACTTTGTAAGATATCATTTAAAAAGAAATTGTCTTATCCTCAATAAAGAATAAAGGCACATTTTTTTCTGAAAATCTTAGTTAGAAAAGATATTTAAATATGCAAGAGTTGCAAAATAAGTTTATATTAGTACGCCCCTGAAGCCTTAAATATGGCAACAACCCGACATTTTAATAAAGTTTTTAAAAGAAAATGTTATGTTCTACAATAAAGTATACTACTTACTTTTTCCTAAAAAGTGTAGTTTTTGAGAAAATTTTGAAAAACCTATAATAAACATGTTTTTTCTAAATAATCCCAATTTACGTACGCCACTGAAGAGCTACTTGCTTTTCCTAACCTTATTGACCAATACGTTGGAAAGGGAATTTTATTCTCAACAAAAAACTGTTCTTTGCAATTTTTGATAAAAAGATCAGTTTTCGAGAAAATTGCATAAAACTGAAAAAAAAACAGGTTTTTGGGGGTTTGGGAGGGATTTTCTCCGTCCCTGTCGATTTTTCGAGTTGGCAACAGAGATATTCGGATTCAGCGGGGTCAAATTATTGGGAAATGGTCTGTTGCCAAAAAGTAATTTGCTTCTAGACCGAAAACGGAAAGCTTTTTAAAATAATATGCTCTGACTATATAGCTTTATTTGTGGTAGAAAACTTTTAAAAATGTTACCGAAACTTTTGTCGTCTAAGTTCGTAGATCGGTTTTCCTATATATAAATATGTTTGCACTTATTTATTGTATTTAATTTTAAGAAAAAACTTCAATGTGTCAATTTTACCCTGAATGTCTAATTTTTGGCTTACAGGACGACCCGACTGTTTATACGTAACTTTATCACTGTCTCATATTTCGCCTGGCCTGTCTCATTTTTGAACTTTTTGAAGGTAAAATATGAGACACAGTTTTAATTTTTTTCTCCTATTATAGGTCAAATTTCTATGTTTTTACGTTTGCAATATTTTTCTGTTTACGGACTTATTGAAATAAAGTCAGGCAATAATTATGCCGGGCACTATTCTGCCATTTTCGCATTATAGCTGTCTTCTTAATTAATAGTGTCGCCATTATTAATGGAAAATAAACGACTGGATTTATAAAATCGACTTTGGTATGTCAATTTTGAATAGTGCCAGGCAGAATTACTGCCAGGCAGAATTACTGCCAGGCTTTATTGCAATAAGTCCCTATTATCTCTAATCTCCTTTAAAAAAATTCGATTCCTACAGAGGAGTCTAAAATCTTTAAAATATAAAAGTTTTAAAACATTTTGTAGTTTTTTTAAGTTATTAAAAAGTGCCGCTTTTCTGAGCTATATCGAAATTAAAAATATCTCCGGGGTTTTCTAAATATCGAACAAAAATTAAAAATTGTTGTAATTTTTAGCAAAAGAGGGGTAGCTACATACCTAATATGTACTAAAAATTTAACTTTTGCACAAAGGATAGTTTAAATATAAAACTTTAAAAACATTAATTCATATATAATGAATAATTCAATATTTTAACAATTTTGCTGTTAAAAATTTATACATATACATATAGATTATCCTTTGCCCAAAAATGTTCAGGACTTACATAAGAGTTATTCTTTTGAAAACCATATGTTGCTCGTATGTCACAGATTTTTTATTTTTGGTATTTTTGTATTACTTGATTCCCTTAGATTAAAAATGTATTTTAAATATTTTAAAGTTAATTCTGTAGTTTTATACAAGGAATCAAAAATTTGGATTGAAGTTTTTTTTTACCTAAAACATTGATTTTACTTTTTTTTTAATAGCTATCTAATTACAATACAAGTTTTATTATTTTCTTGTTAATTTTTTAAGGGTTGGAACTAAGGATTTTTAAAATATTTTTAAATGTTCAAACTTTCCTTAGATGGAAAAAAATTGGCCTATAGTGTTAAAAATACAGGGTGTTTAAAAAAAAACTAAAATTTTTATGATCTATTTAGGTAGTTTTTTCTATGACGACCCCGCAAATCAATATATGAAAGTCAAAGTCAGCACATTACAACAATATTAGTACAGCTTTTATTTCCTGAGATAAAAACTAATTGTACAGAGCGGCAAAAATTAACTGCACAATAAAGTTTTCCGTATTTTTTTTTAGCTAAAGATTCAAATAACTCTAAATATGTCAAGTTAACCACCAAGACCCTAAATTTCCTTCTTGGGGTCCTATTTATTATGGGAATAGCGTACTACAAGGATATAAAAAAAACCGTGATATACGAGCCACGACTCTGTACGTTTTTCAAACAAATGACCCTTTTATATTTTGTAATTATTAAAGCACAATGTTATTTTGTAAAAAAGGGAAAACGTCAAAAATTGTAGATTTCTAAGGTAGGTTGGTTTGCCGTATTGCATGTATATGTCTTATGATTGTTTTATATACATTTTAGTGTTCATGAGTGTTTTTAGTGTTTTGAATATTAATTAATTTAAAAAAAACTATTTACCTTTATCCTCGATGGGGTTGTGAGAGAGATCTAAAGTGTTTAAAGCACTGGCCGGATTCATTTTCAATGTGTTTGACAGTTTATTGACAAAATCCGATTTCAGACCCAAATTCTCCAAAAATAGACCATCTAAAATAATAATAAAAAAAGAAAATTAAGAACCCATTATTCCTATTAAAATGCTTTTATATGAAAAACGATCTTACCTAAATTTAAAGATTTTCGGAGTACATGGAACAGTTTGTCTAAATTGTCATGTGAAAGCCTAATTTGACTAGCCCTTAAGCGCGTGAACCAAGTGTTGTATTCTAGAGCACTTATTATAGGCACCAGGTCCCTAAAATTAAAATTAAATTAATCAAAAACAATCAAGACAAGTTTTCTGATCTTCACAATTAAAACAGTACATTCGGATTAAAACCTAAAACCTTGCAAGGCATCTTTTTAGACTACCTATCTTGTGTATCCATTAGGCAGGCCTTCAGATTGAATATCCAGTAAACACAAAATGGATACCTAGATTTGAGCCTTGGCTTTTTGTAATAAACTCTAGCTAATTTAAAATATGATGCCTAAAATACAGGGTGTAGTTTAAATGATACACAACTGTAAGAGAATGTGAAAAAGATCAAAAGTAGACAAAAAAATCAAATAACTTTTGGTATAAAGTTTTTTGTTTCCAAGTTATGGCATTTTTCAAGTTTAGAAAGTATGCAAAAACTGTAAATTTAAAAATGACAAATTTGATATGTAACTGTGTAAATGTGACCAAATAACGTTGGCAATAGGTATGATCCATTTTTTAAGCATTTTAAGTTTTTTTATGAGTTACCAAGTTTACAAAAAAAAAGATATTGTGTACATATCTAAAAGACCCTTAATGAAAACAAAAAATAGTAATATTAGAACTATAGTTATTAAGATCTTATATGGCTGACTACATTGAATTTGAACCTCAATAAAGGATCGCTTTTTCTTGTTGCGAGAAATGTTTCGACTCTTTTAAATTTATTTTCACAAAGCACAACAAGGTACTAATCATCAAAAAAATTAATTCTCGCAACATATGAAAAAGCGATTCTTTATGGAGGGACAAATGTAATTTTTGCCAATGGATTTCAAAATGTCGGCAAATTTCAATTAGTTTTGAATCAGTTCAGTAATTTAACGAAATTATTGAAGAGAGACAGACATTAAAATAAACAAATATTATTATTTAGAAAACCACTAAACCGATTTAAAAGATTCGTGCCTTGTTCTTCGCGGCGGAGAAAAAGTATTTCCAAAAATTTAAAAGTTTTTTATATTGATATGGTTCTTAAAAAGCAATCGATTGTCATTATACTGCTTTTTATTTTTATGAAATCGGTTTTATTTTATTGAATTCGGTTAAGCAATAATGCATTTTTGAGGACATGAATGCATAATTGGTAAGGCAATCCTATAATCTGTAAAACAATTGGTGAAAAATAAATTAATGTTTCGGGAACCACTGAACCTTCGAAAACAAAGCTTACCAATTCAAATAAAAAATTCAACAAATATCTGGAATGCAAGAATAAGCAAGCTTTTTTAAAGCGGCAAGAATGATTCCTTAGGGGGCAAAAAAATATTTCTGCTAAAAAGCATAATCAATTTCCTGAAAAGTTGTGTTGTTGTGTTTGTTCCATTAAAATTGGTAATATAGTTCGAAAGTTATAACAAAAAATATTTTCACGGCTTTTTTGGTCCACTGAGTAGATAAGTACCGGGTTTAATACCAGTATTTTTTGTCATTTTGATAAGGTTTAAAACCCCTCTTAAAGTACTCCAAAAAAAAATTTCAAGACTATTTTTTTATTCATTTTGGGTTAAATCGGGTGTGGCAGCCAAAACGGCGGCGGGCTTTTTGAGGAATGTCGATAACAATCAATAAACACTAAAGGATGCTCTGAAACCTAGTAGGTACAATGTGATTCATTATATTTTACTCAATGGCATAAAGTATAAATGGGTAAAGTTGTAGGATTTTTCTCGAATCATGAGAATCAAAATCTGATGACAAAAATGACATGTGATTATACAGGGTGTTTCAACGAAAACTTCACAGAGGCTTTTAAGCTATACCCCAATATGTTGAATAGAGAAAGTGTGTTGAGTTAGAAACTCTGTATGTATAACATATTTTAAAAAATGTCATACATACATATAATGTAAAAATTTCGAAAATCCATCGATTGTATTTGAAATATTGGCCTCCAAATTTTCAAATTTACAATTGAGCTATTACATGATTTTTCATTTCAATCGATGCGCATTCCCTATTCAAAATATAGGCGTAAATGTTACCCCTCGAAGGGGTGCGTGCAACAAAAAATTTTAAAAGTGCCGCCTCTCCCCCGGTAACGAAACTGTAGTGTCCAAGGGTTTTTCCAAATTCCATAACAAAATTTCCAAAAAATCCTGTGTTAAGTTTTTGTTGAAACACACTGTAGGTCAAGTGATTGATGTAAAAATGAGACACTTTTTGAAACTTTTATATTTTTAAAATTTTGAACTTCTCTGTAGGCCTCGAATTTTAGCTCACACATATACTATACTATAGTAGTGTGAGCTATGGTGATCCTAATTTTCTCAAGAAAAAAAAAGTTGCTCCGAATTCAAAATTTTTTATATATCTTTGCGTTTCAGATGATTTTGAAACTTTTGTTGCGCCGTCTGTCTGTCTGTATATAACGACCAACGCGCATAACTCAAAAACCGCTTGGCCGATTTTAATGAAATTTGGTACCTAGGCTGGGTCTTGGGTCGAGATGGTCCCATTTAAAAATGAACAAAATCCACCAAACACAAGCCAAATAAAAGGTTGGGGTAGATAAAAAAAATTAGAGTTTATGTGAAAGTATGGCGTGTGTGATATCAAACGAAAGGTAATTGAGTCTGGACTTAAACAAACTACATTTTAATTAATTAAAAAAAAAGGTGGGGGTAGATTTCAAAAAAATTTGAGTTTAAGTCAAAACATGGCTTGTGTGGTATCAAACAAAAGGTAATTTAGTCTCGAGTTATTATATATATTTCAGTTTTTAGTTATGTTAGCTCACACGTACACTATAACTATAGTACCTAGTGTGAGCTTAGGGGCCATATATTGGCAGAGTATTTTTTTAGGATATAAACGATAATCAGAGAAATATTGCAAACGTAAAAACATAGAAATTCGACCTATAATATAAGAATTTTTTTTTGAAAAAATTTAAAAATGAGACAGGTCAAGAGAACTATGGGACAGTGATAAAATTCACGTATAAACAGTCGAATAATCGCCGTCTAAACCAAAAATAAGATATTTAAGGTAAAATTGAGACATACGTTTTTGTTTTTTTCTTACTTAAATTCAACAAATAGGTGCAAAAATATTTATTTATAGGAAAACCGATCTACGAACTCACACGAAAAAAGTTTCGGTAACGTTTTAAAAGTTTTAGGTATGAGGGCCTTACAACTGCTGTGTCAGCATTCTTCAAATCTCCCCGGGGAGTACTCCCTCAAAATCGGGTGAAAGTCAAACTACGTATGCGATGTCACTTGATTTCCGCATCTCTATTGGTCCTGGCTCGAATTTCGAGGAGTACTCGCTCGGGGAGATTTCAAGAATAACGACACTGCTATCAGTTTATGATAGAAAATCTATCGCAATTCAATTATTAGTATTATTTATGTGTCTCATTTTTCAACGAGATTTTGGGTGTCTCACTTTTACACCACTATAATATATTGTCTATGCGGTGATAAAAAAAAATCTGAGATGAGAACTAACTTCTGATCTAAGTACTCAAAATCCTTCAAATTCAATTCCTTGGTATTGAGAGCTACGTAAATGTTATCGATGTCCCAGGCGACTTCCTCCCTATACGTCATTCCGAAATAGTCGCAGTAGGTGCCGTATTGGTTGGAAAAGCCCCCGCAGGGGCCTATTTCCCTACGACTGCTCGCGATTGCTTCCAGGTCTCTGAGCTGTTGAAGTCTGGTGTTTGGAATCAGGTCAATCTAAAAAAAAAAACATCTCTCTGAAGTGAAGTGAATAGATTCGGTAGTTGTCGCGGTGTTAAAGGTTCATATTCTATTTACAAAAATTCTTTAGCCGTATTCTTATCTCTATTTTTTGCTAGTTGAAAGACCAAACGAGTTACTAGGCTTTAGGCGACATAGTCGTTCGTCATATGCCTAATATTTAATACCTAGTAACCCTAATTACTAAAATTTTACCTATTGAAAACTAAGACAATAAATTTGCAACTATACTGAATGATTTCTTTATTATCTTAAAAGCAAACAAAGTAGAAATGACTAATACCATAGGAGTACCATAAAATTTAAATAAAATAGTTTAAAACTTGATGATTTCGCGAGACCTCTGCACAGTATTTAAAAGAAATTAAGCTTTGGATACTGTGTATAAATCTCTTGAGTTATCATTTGTTCGTAAGTATTTGTATCCTCTAATTTTTGTATAAAGGACAAGGAACTTATTATATTTTCCAGACTTGTCTAGATTATTTCCCGAACATTTCGAGGCTTTTTTATTTGCAGATTTTTTTGGGACATTTTTATGCTTGATCAGATTTTTCCAGAACATTTCCAGACCTATTTCAAACATTTTCAGACTTTGCTTAAAAATGCCTAAAATTTTCCAACACATTTCCTAATTTTTATCCAGATTTGTGCAGGGTTTACCAGAAGATTAACAGACTTTTGCAGAACATCTTCAGACTTTTGCAGAATTTTTCCAGGCTTTTGCAGAATATTTCCAGACTTTTCCTAAATATTTCTCGAATTTTCTAGCACATTTCCAGATTTTATATGAACATTTTTAAACTTTTCGAGATATTCACATAAACGCAGAAAGACGAGATTTAAAGGGAATGAAGTCATGGTCATATACATAATAATGTAACATAGATAACTTTACAGGAAAAAATCAAAATTTTCAAAAAAAAATATGGGGTTCCTGTTAGGCAAGAGTAGAATTTTCCTGTTAAGTTCCGTAACAATCGGTTCAAAATTTTTTCAGTTATTAAAGCAAAAAAAAACCGAACAGACACACAGGGCTACAGAAACGATAATTTAAAAAATTAAACTTTTGAACTGTCACTTTTAAACGATATGAATCCAATACTTCCCTACAAAAAAAGTGAGTTTTTAAAATGAGAAAGCCGCGTTGCTAGAAAAAATATAGAATTTCCAAATGTAAGAGACAGCAATCCAGGTTGCTAGGTTTTGCACAAGATGAAAATTCAAAAAAATATGTTCCTTTGCATTAGTATCTAAAGACAATTGGTTTTGCCATAAGAAAAGTAAGAAATAAAAGTTACTAGAAATCATGTTATCAAAAAAAATGGCCAAAAAATTTTAGAAAAAATATATAATATAGTGTAATTCTTCGCAACAAACCTAAAGATCGAATAAAAATGTAAAACCTAGTAACTCTTTAGTAGAAACGACAATTAAAATCTGGGGGCACGGCAGTGCCCCTCCAAGTTCGCGCGGAAACTGCTGTACCAACTTTTCTTGAAACATTTCAGCCCGTATTTGACCTATCTAAAACTCTACCTCGGAATGAGTTACGAAACTCAAACTATGCACAGTCGTAGATCTTTATAGAGTTAACAATTCCTCCAAGTTTCATGGACTTCCATAAAGCAGTAAACTAGTTACAAAAATTTAAAAAACGTCGAAATTGCCACTCATTTACTCACTGACTCACTCATGGATACATCATCAAAATTCTACTATATTATCAAAAAACCCCAAAATTCAAATTTACTCCCCTCCCCTATACATGTAAAGTTACGTAAAAGTAACATTGCCCACTTCCAGAAGCGCTAGAGAGCTGAACTTTGGAAGGCCGATAGGAACTATGGTAAAACTATAGAAGAAAATTAAAAAACCCCACATTTTAATTAACTTTCCTCCCCTATAAATGTAAAGTTATGTAAAAGTAACATTGTCCACTTCCAAAAACGTTAAAGAGCTGAGCTTTGAGATTGATAGGAACTATTATAAAACTATAGGAAAAAAATAAAAACACCAAAATTTTAAGTTACTCTCTTCCCCTATAAATGTAAAGTTATGAAAAAGTAACATTGCCCACTTCCAGGAACGCTAGGGAGCTGAGCTTTAGAAGGCTGATAGGAACTATGATAAAACCATAGGAAAAAATAAAAAAAACCTTAAAATTTTTAATAAGGCATTGCAAGAGTTTTAAAACAATATTCTACATATTTTACTACTTTAAAACTTAAATATTATCCAAATCCTTTAACAAGGGAGTGAAATCATAACAAAAACTTTTTATGTAAAAAAAAGCCAAGTACGCGAAAGTGGCATTCGGTAAAAAGAATTGAGAAAAAAGTAAAGCCAAGTTACTACTATGTCGGTTTAGAACGTTTTTCTACGTTGTCCGACGCCTATTCTCCACCTCCTTCGATCCTGACAGTCATCTTCCGTCAAGTTTTTTTGACTCATTGATCTTTGGATTGACTGTTGCCATTCCAGTTTAGGACGCCCTCTTTTTCTGCATCCTATTGGTTGCCATTCTAGGACCTGCTTTGGTAATCTTTCGTCGCTCATCCGTTGTACATGGCCGTACCATATCAGTTGCCTTTTAGTGATGTCATCAGTTATGCTTTCCTCGATTCCCATTCTTTCTTTTATGATCTCATTTCTTATGTGATCTGTTCTGGATATTCTCATTGATCTACTTATTGCATCCATTTCGACACTTTCCATTTTTGCTTTGTATTTTTCTGTTACGCGAGAAGTCTCTATTCCATACAACAGCGTGCTTTTGACCATTGTTTCATATATGTTAAATTTTACATTTTTTTTTCATCTCTCTGCTCCATAAAATACTGTTAAGACAACCAATAACCTTTTTTGCTTTTACTATTCTTTTTTCCAGCTCTTTACAGTCTGTTCCTGTCTTATCAAATGGGACACCCAAGTATACATACTCATTGCATGGAGATATTGTTTGTCCATTTTCTAGTTCTAATTCACTTGATTCGTTTCTAATACATAAGTACTGTGTCTTGTCCACGTTCACTGTTAACCCCCGCTTTTGGTATTCTTCCGTTAACTTTCTCATCATATACTCCATGTCGTCGTCGTCAGCAAACTGTAGTGTGTATATGGTAAATCGATCGTTAAGTTTTATTCCCATGCCGTGTACTTTGCGTTTCCAGTTTTTTAGAGCTACTGCGATGTATATTTTAAAAAGAGTTGGAGAGATACAACATCCCTGTCTTTTGTTACCAGGAATTCTTTTGAAAGTCGATTTCCAATTTTAATTTTAGATTTTGACCCTTTGTATAGTTTTTTTATCGCTTTTATGTATGTATGATTGACATAAGTCTGCTCTAGCACTGTCCATAATTTTTCTACTGGAACGGTATCATATGCTTTTTGTAGGTCCACAAAGGTAAGATGAGTCTCTATATTTCTGGCGCTCCTTTTTTCAATTACTTGTTTAAGACAAAAAACATTATCACTACAAGATCTGCCTGCACGAAACCCACTTTGCTCTTCTTCTTCTTATTCATGAAAATCATTCTCTATTAGATCTCTAAGAATCCTACCATACAATCTACTTAAGAGTGCTGGTTACTGAAATTCCTCTGTAATTGTTGCAATCCAGCTTGTTTCCTTTTTTATGTATTGAGGATATGAATGCAATTTTCCAATCATCAGGTACTGGATGTCCGTTTATGCATTGATTGATAATATATGTGAGATTTTCTCTGATCCATATTTGAGTATTTCAGCATATATTCCCCCAGGTCCGCTAGCTTTTCCGGATTTAAGCTTTTTAATACTATCCTTTATCAATTCTTTTTCGATGATTACTTCCTCTCCATGTACTTTTATGTCTCTCCTCGGAGAGGCTGCCAGATATTCGGGTCTGGTCTCCTGCAACAGTCCCTTATAGTGTTCTGTCCATTGTTCTGGTTTGATGATCTGGATGTTTACTTTTTCTTTTGTTGGGTTTTTTACTGTAAAAATGAATTTCCATACTTCAGAACTCTGCCTACCTCCTACGTGTGTATTTATATCATGGCATTTACGCTCGAACATTTCATTCTTTTCTGTGCGTATCAAATTTCTTAGCTGTCTTCTGGTATCCCTGTCTCTTTGCTCTTTAGTACTGAGCCATTTCAAGTATGTGCGTTTTTTCTCCTTGACTGTTTCCTGTATTTCCTCTGTCCACCACATCTTATTGTTATTTCTATTATCTTGGTATCCAACAGCTTCTTTGCTTGCTTCCTTCAAGCTTTTTACTATGTTTGTATATATTTCTTCAAATGAATGCTGTGTGTTTAATAATTAATTAAAAAAACATTTTCAAACTAGTAAGAACCTTTCATTTTGAAATTTGTATTGGGGAACTTGGCTTTACTTTTTTCTCAATTCTTTTTACGGAATACCACTGTCGCGTACTTGGCTTTTTTTTACATGAAATATTTTTGTTATGATTTACATCGTCAAAGGATTTTTTACACCCACAATAATGAGGTAAATACTAACCTTTTTAATAATATGTTGCAATGGCACAGTGGGAAAAATATTTCTAATAGCATTGCTGAGAGCACCAATCATGTTGTCCACCTCGGTGCTGCAGGTGGAATCCTCACCAATCAGAAATGAGTAAACCTTGTCGTTGACCGTCAACTGCAGCTGGTTGTCCCGTTTGCTCTCCACCGCTTGAATTTCCAGGTAATGGAAGTGATGGTCGACCTATAAAATATTTCAAATTTAAAAATTAAGTATTTTGCTTAGCCTTATTTTAGTATTTATTCAAAAGTTCAATCCCGGTGGTTATCTTGAAATTTTTATTTTTATATCCTAAGAATTTCTTAATCAAAATTGAAATACAAAAAAAAACTTATCTCAGTCTTCTTCACTATAGTGTTCGATAGTACAAAAAAGTAACGGTGATAAGTACTTACTTTTGTTGGCACCTTTGCTGTGAGCAATAATATTCGACATGGTGAAAACACCTAAAATAAAGAAAAAACCTTAATTCATGTCAGGTTTTTTCTCTCAATAATAATTAATTTTCACTTTTAAAATTTGGATGTTGAATTTTTTGAAGGTTTGCTACAGTTAAACTTTGTAAATATTTTTCAACAACTGATATTTTTATCATTTCTTAACTTCTATAGATTTCAATATGATTATCAAGTCATAAAAAGCATCTTAAGGTATAAAAGAATAAATGAAAAACACAATTCTATTGTGATAATAAAAAAATAAAAACACACTTTTTCAACCCTCATTTTATTACAAATACTAAAGGTTCGTCCCGATAAAGCCAGACAAATACGGCTTTTCGGGCAAAATTAAAATGTCCGGCCGGATTTTTTTTCGTCCGGCGTCTTGGCGACTCACGAGACCTTTTGCTTTTGGTAATCAAAGTTTTTTCCAGATGTTTTTTTTTAATTGATTAATAAACAAATTCAGGCTTTGGTGCTAAAATACTTTTTTTTGGTTCATCAACAAATTTATTAGGACAGCTTGTTTCAAAATTACCAGTCTTGTCTCGCTTTTTTATATAAAATCGTTTTTTTTTTAGCTCTGACGTCCTCGTTTACATTAAAAAAATATGCTATTATAAAGTAACCCTAAAAATCAATTTTTTTCAATATTTTTTTTTACTTTTACTTTTGATTACTAATTGGCAAAAATAGAGATATTTTATCCTTAATTTATCAAATCAAAACTAGACAGTTTTTTTTAGTAAATATCACATTTGTTTTATCATTTTTTTTTACTTACTTACTGCGAACAAAGGGAGGAATAAGTCAAATTTACTTTAGACCGTCCAGCGCGACCGCCGTGAAATAATGCTGCTTCTCACTGCATGCGCTTGCTATCTTTTATTATTTAAATAGGTGGGTACTTATTTAATTCGTCATCTCCGTCCCTATGTTTGCAGTACCTAGGACCGCATGGTATATAACTCAGTGGCGCACCCAGGAATATGTCTTGGGGAGGGGGGGGGAGAGAGACTCCATGTTGCCGTATTTTATGCTATTTTATTTTTTATTTATGCAATATGTGGAAAATATCTAAAAAATCCTTAGGCTTGGGGGGGCAGGCCAGAGCTCCCCCTGGGTGATTTAATGTATATTGTCCGGCCAGAATAAAATGAGGCGCAAAAGAGATCGCTTCAATTAGCGCTATCTTTCTCTATCCAGTGGCGTGCTATAATATTTTAATTCATCATTATTTGGTATTCATTTTATATATTTTATTCCTCCTAGCCCTTATATTTTTTCAAAACTTTTATACCTATTATATTATATAGGTACCTACCTACTTCATTAGCTAGGTGCGAACGAATCTAGAAACCTAAAAAAATACCAATTGACTTTCTAAAAATTGCAAAAATCCAAAACCATTCATTATATCTTTAAAATTGGAACACCACACAGTTTTATTAAAAATTAAAAAAGTTGTTAGGCTAGAATGTGCATAAAACGTGCCTAGTCATCCGGATTGAGTCCAGCGATAACAATAAAACCCCAATAAAAAAGTGTGAATTGTGAACGGGCCGGATTCGAGTTGAGCCAGCGGTAACAATAAAAGGGTGTGAATTATGAACGGGCCAGGCCAGGTACCAGACGAGAACCGTTTTCTCATGTAATATTAAAATTTTGTTAATGGTAAATTTGCTTAAAATGAGGACCACCCAGTAAGACCAAAGTGCTGTAAACAGAGGGAGATAGACTGACTTGAGCCATCACTTTTGCGCCTCATTTTATTCTGGCCAGACAGTCACTATAGTAGTGTGAGCTATGGTGATTATTTCAAAAGTAACAAAAAAAAAAGTTACTCTGATTCCAATTTTTTTATCATATTTATCATTTTTTATCGCGCCGCATATGTCTCTAACAATTAAATCTAGGACCTAGTTGGGTTTTGACTCTAGATCCTCCAATTTAAAAATGAATAAAATCCCCTGGACATAAGAGACTTTATGACAAATTGTAGGCTTTACTAGGCTCACGCCACCAACTATTCAGAGAATATAATGTGACAGTTAAAGCAATTTCCCTAGCAACTAGGGATCTGGAATTAAATTTGGTATTAAACATATTTTTATTGTTTAATTATTTTTTCTAATGGAACAGTATTTTGTTTAAAACATTTTCTTGAAAAAAAATATTGCTGCAGAATTTCACACACAAGTTAAATCTTTATCCTATAAGATTATAAATTTACCTTCCAAAATAAACTGAACTATAACCTTTACATCTAAGACTGAATTTTTCAAATGTGTCACATTGATGGTATTGTGCTTTCAGTGGTAAAATTTGTAGATTTTCTTTTTATTTTATCTAATAATTAAAAAGTTTTTATTTTGGGGCAATAAAATATATTTTATTTTAGATCACATAGGTAGGTACATACTAAACTTATTAATAAAGAAAATACAAATGTTGTATTTTATTAAAATCCAACTTATAAAAAGTATTAATTACATATTATTATCTATTAACTTATAATAGTTGCACTTCATTCAATCATTTAATTTACAAATGTCTTCATACTGTACTCCCTGCACTCTTCTACCCTTTAACACCCCAGATGCAATTTCAATAGTGACACAGAAATTCTTTTCATCAAGAGATATCAAAGTTGCAGTCTCTCCCCTGTAAGCCCCATTTACTACTTTGACAAGTTTCCCTATGGCTGGTATGACAGTTTCTAAATGCTCTTGATCAAGCTTTAATTTTTTGCCTGAGTCTAATAGTTTTATAATTCCAGCATATTTGTCTTTGACTTCTCGTACAACACCTTTTTGTTTATAAAATTCATCACCTAAAGATTTGGTTATAACTTTTACTACAATATTTTCAGTTATCCAGTAATCTTTTCTATTTTTTTTCTCTCTTTGTATTTCATCTTGTTCTTTTATCTCATCTAAAGCTGTCTTTTTTTTGCTTAGATCTGATTTCGACTCAGTCTTAGTCTTTTTGGAACTTTCTAAACTACTACTAGGTATGTCCAAAGGTCGTTTTATGATTGGGATGAATTTCTTCTCAGTCTTTAGTTGTATATCAAGTTTTAAAGGCTCTTCCTCATTTTCTCGAACCAGCTCTGTGTAGACAGGTTCTGCTATGGGCACTCCAGTTTCTAACCCTGCTTGTACTTGTTTTTCAATAAATTCCATGGTTTTCTCTTCATCATTTTTATCCATCTTTTGTTTTTTCTTCTTTTTCTCATTTTCTTCAATTGTCTCTGGACTTCTATCAACATAAGTCACAAACCAACCTTTTTCTGTCTCATCCACAACACACTGCCCAGTTTTGCCAAGCCATTTTACAAACCCAGTTAGTGTAACCCATTTTGTGCCGTTCATGTGAATGTGATCTCTATCTGCAATATATTCTTGGTAAACTTTGTTGGCATTGACTCGCTTGGTACCAAACTGTCGCTTCAAAACACCCAAATATCCTTTGGCAAAGTCAAGTGAAAAGTCATCAATATACTTTTGTGCATTTTCACCAAAGAGAAGAAGTTGCCGTTGATGGGACTCAGACATTGTGTGGCATTTAAACCCGTTTTCGTCTCGGCACTGTTTTTGACACATTTGGCAGTACCAGCGCAGCTTTTGCAGGCCCTTTGCCTTCATCTTGTTGGCTAGGTACTTGATGCTACCTACTTCGGCTCTCGGCATTTTGGATTGCTTTTTTAATTATTTACTTGTAAATAAAAACTTTCTATTAAATATTTTACCTTAAAAACTTAAAAGCAAATACTATTTTGTCCAAAAATCCCCTTAAAAAATTTTAACAAAACAAATAAATGTCAGAATTGATAATCAGCTGTTTGATTCTAACCTCAAAGTATTGCCAACTGTAGAAAATCCCCTAGATTTCGCGCCGCATTTTAAAAAGCGAATTTATCGATTTATTGTTATTTATCACAGAAAATGTACTTTTATTACAGGAAATGATTTTAAAAACAAAACAAACAGGAAATCCTAAACAAACATAAATGATGCAAACCAACTTACCAGAACCCTGTTTTCAGTCTTGTCTCCTTTGGTTTCCAATCGAACCACATTTTTAAAAAGTATTTTTACTTTATTACCGACTGTTGACTTGATGCTTTCTGTTAAAAAAAAAAAAAAAATAATTTATTTTAAGTAATATTTGAAATGGTTAAAAATACAGTTAGGTGACCTTGTGGTTATACATTTGCAATACCTTAAAAAATTGTCATTTGGAACTAATTTCTTAATAATTATATTTTGTGGAAACAATTTAAATACCTGTTTTTGAACAATATTTAAAATAACCAGGACAAAACATAATTTTTAGAAAAATATAAAAAATTTATTTATTTAGATTTTTGGATGCATTGACCACTAAAACATAAATAAACATTAATTTGGTTCAATTAATTTAAAAGATTGGTAAACAAGTATTATTCATAGTCTTCATATTTGTCATTCATATCATGGTTAATTCAATTAATTTGCCTTAAATTTAAGGTCAATGGGTTATTATTTTTAGAATATACAGAGTGGAGACTTAAAACAAATTCACTAGCAAACAGACCTTTGATATTTAGAAAAAAACTAAAAACAAGTCAATTCAGATATTTTATATTTCATGAGGATATTCCCAAGTTTTTCCTTGTAAGTTTTTTTATTAAAATTGATCAAAATAATTTTTTAAATAATGTGTTAATTCACTGAGGTTATGTTTTTTGTACATTACATTTTCGGCATAACTATCCAAAATAAAGCAAGAAAAAACCAAAAAAGAAATTGAAATAACAGGTATTCAAAAAAATACTTGGTAGGTACCTACCTAGATTTTTCATTAAGCCTTGATAAATGGTGATTCATGTTTTTTCTGTAACTTCATTAAAGAAGCCTATTTTGTTCAGTTAACAGAGAGTTCTTTTTTTAACTTTGTTTTTTTTTATATATAAAAAATAGGTAAACCAAAACTGCATTTAAAGCAGTGACAAGCCCTAGGTAAAATTCCATTTTTCTTGATTTTTTTAAATGAAAATACATACAAATTATCTTACCATTTAAGTCCTTGGTAAGTTGCGACCGGGTAGACATCATGCCTCCGACAAACAATAAACAAACACATTTAAAATTCGGGTAATTTTACGCCCATTTATTTCCCCAATTTTCTTGCTGAGGAAAAAAAATTATAAAAACAACAAAAATGTTTAGCTGTCACTGTCATTCTATTTGACACTGGGGAGGGGGAAATTTTTAAGTTAACGCAACGGCGGAAATATCCCTAGATTGAGTGGGAATTGATAAGGGCACTGATTATAAATCCGATATAAATGTGGTGCCGTCTCACGGTATTACGGTGAACCGTAAATAGTTGTAGTTCTAGACTTTAGATGACGCCAAACAAAATCTGAATAGGAGGGGATAAACGTCAAAAGTGACGGGTTTTCTGTCAGTTTACAAAAAGTCATCGTCGCGGTTGTCACGCCAGTGAAAACAAAAAGAAAACACGACGAAAAATACGCGTAATAAACCAACATAAAAAGAAGAAATGACAGGTTTTGTGTGCAATATGCCAACGTAAATAATGTGAAAAAAAAACTTAAAATAATCCTGGAAAATGCTCACGTAATCAATGCGAAAATAATGAAATTTTCTTGGTTGAAAAATCAAAATTAACTTAAATAGCTGTGAAATGAGTTCCAGAATCAGGTAGGTGGATTTGGCCTTTAAATATTTCATTGTATTCACTGTTCTATTTGGTATGGTACCTAAAATTTTAAATATTCAATAAACAGGAAGTACACCATTTCCTGTAATATGTTACTAATTACCTCAGGGGTTGGGTTTAGTTCATAGAATTTTATTTATTTTTATTTTATCAGAATAAAGATGGATTTAAGGGTTGGTTTATATTTGTTCCAGGGACAATGTACAGCACTTATTTACCTGCTTCTGTGAAGTTGTCCCTCCCAGTGAGAATGATAAAGAACCATGGATCATACAGCAATACCCAGAGAAATACAAAGATCCTGTAGTTTTAAGAGAGGTTGCAAAGTTTGCATATCCTTACAAGTTTGAAAAGTAAGTAAAGTTTCACTGTTAGAAGAGCATTTTACTGCAAAATTTTATTTTTACATTTAGAATTAACTCTGTTTATTTATATTTTAGCTCAGTGATTCAACATTATTCCTTTGTCCTGACTGATTCTGACTCAAAATGGACCTTCGGCTTTTGCAGACATGATCCCAAATCACAAACTGCAATAGTGGTGCTCAGCTACTTACCATGGCATCAAGTTTTTTACAAGTGAGTAAAAGCATAGATTGAATTATTCATGAGAATACCACTTCACTACTACATAAGTATGAAAAAGATACAGTACCTACTTATTAGGTTTTAATCACTTAGGTATAATAAAATTAAAGAAGAATTACAGTTAATTGAACTAATTTGTTAGATTTTATAGACATATGCATTTGAAATAAAAGTTTCATTTTATTTTGTGTGATGGCAATATTTTTAAAGATATTTGCCATAGATGAAACTCACATCTTCATTTAATATGCTTCACAAAATAAATAGTTTTGTTTGTTTAAAAAAAGTGTTATCTTAAATATTAGGTAAGTATTTTAAATTATACAAATCCAATAGATTGTAATTATTTTTTTTTATTTGAATGTCAAAGTTGGTTAAATTAAAGTCTTATAATTAAAAAGTATTAAAACTAAAAATAGGGTTTTTAGCAAGACAGCAGTAATTTCCAAGTGATTCCCAGCATTTTCCATGTAATTCCCAGGCAGGGTTTGCAAATATCATGATATTTATAGAAATATCATAATATCAGATATTTTGTTCTTTGGCAATCAATCAAGCAATAAATATAAGATATATATTGTTGATATATATCATGATATATATTGGCCCACCCTGTTCCCAGGTGTGATTCCCAGAAAAATTTCTGGTTATTTCTACCTGTAAGTTTTCCCTTGTATATATCACTTATTTTCATGTTTGTTATTTTTAGATTTTTGGACAATACAGCTGTATTAATGCACAGTTCGAGAACTGAAGACTTAGGGGAATTTTTATCAGCTGTCTATAATGCTAAAATTGGTGAACCAGGAAGAAAATTTAGTATATCTTTCAGTAGGGGCCAAAGTGTAAGTTTATTTGTTCTAACAATAGTCAAACATCCAATGGCATATATAATGTGGGGAGCCTGGCCCCCCACCCTAAAACTAAGATTTTTTTAGATATTTTCCACATATTTCATGAAACAAACATAAAATACACCCTCATGAGGTCTTGCTACCCCCCAAAACTGCCTCGGGCCCATCCCAAAACTTTTTCTAAATATGGCACTGCAAACATCTAATAAGATTTGAAATATTTTTGTTTCAGATCAAAAGTTTGTTGTGCTGTGTGTCTGTATGTCTGCAATTAACACTCTTTTAACTATGAGTGTTAATTGGGTAAATAATACTTATTACACAATCTCATGTTTCCAAAATGTCATGTGTTTTCAAATTTTTTTAATAACATTTTTTAAATACATTTTTAGTTTAAATATTTAGTTAGGTAATAAAATTTTTCGTTCTTATTTTTAGACATTTTCAATAGATGTGCCCAGACCTTTTGAACTGCCAAGTATACCTGAAAATGTAAGTGTTTTTTCACATTTTTTCTTTTACTTTTTAAATGTCAGATGATTTTAAATGTCATTTGTTTGAAATATTGAGTATGTAAGCCAAACATATATTCGGAAATATCAAGAAGCTAAAGGAAATTTCTTTAAGAAAAAGCTGATTGCTTGATTTAAATACCAAAGGAAGGGGCATAAAATGAAATTTTATTGGGCATAAGTAGAAAAAACACTGAACCTCAATAGTTAAGGCAACAGTTCGGAAAATCCACTTTCTAGAAGCATTTTAAATTGCCGCTGTAAAGCCCCAATTGAGACAGGTCTACATTCAAATGATATATTTTTATTACCAAAAATAATATCATATAGTTGAGGATGTATATAAGTGGAACCTCGTCATAGCTATGGTAAACCAAATTTTATGGCAAAATCTAGGTAAGGAAGCCTTAAAAAATTGTTGTTTCACTTTGTACCTGCAGTATGCCGCTTTATATGTCTATAATAAAACACTGAAACCTTTTAAAGGAGAGAAAAAGTAGGTACTTACCTAATAAATAAAGATCCAAAACATAAAAGAGAATCCAAAATTATATTAAAATGTGCGCAAATATTGATTTAGTTGCAAAAACAGTAATTTGTTTTGTAAAAAGTCTGTCCCAATTTGTTTGACATTAAAACAGTGAAAACAACAACGAATAGACAATGTGAAATCCCAGCTAAATCAATATGTTCGTAACAACCAGACAAGAGTATATATGTTCCTCTCTAATAAAATCGTTTAGAAGAAGACATAAATAAAAATAAGTAAAATAGTAAGCTAATGAATAATTAGTGCAGTGCCTCGTTTTGGGAATCAATACAAATAAAAAAATTACAGGAAGTGCGGGCCACTGTATGTACCCCTCTACTCCCTTCCCGCCCATCACGGTTTTGATGACGCGGTGCCACTTTAATACAACATCAAGTATAGTTTTTTTTTAATGGCTACAAAAACCTCTAAAACCACCCCAGGCGAACAAAATCCAAAGAAGTTTTTTAAAATTTTCTTAAAAACTTCTAAGGGAAAAATTTATAATATACTTTATTGTAGACAATAAAATCCCCTATCTAACAAGGTATAATTCAATGGTGTTAGACTGAACAAAAACTCTCCAGCGGCGTCCTTTAATTGAAGTAATTTCAAAAATGTTTTTCCCACGATTTATTCGATTTTTTTAAAAACCAACGTCTACAGGAAAGTATGTTATATTTTATTATAGTTAATAAAACTTCCATTAAAATGATGTATAACATATCGGATTGGTTACATAATGCAAACTTAAGGGGCGTCCGTAAATTAAATCAATTTTAGAAAAACTGAAAATAAGCTATTTTTGTTACAAGTTTTATCTAATTTTCTCAGAAACTATGCTTAATATAAAAAAATCATCAATGGGTTATTATCATCAATGTGAAACTCGATGGGATTTGACTTATAACAAACTCTTCAGCGTCGCCGTAAATTGGGGTAATTTAAAAAATCATTTAAAAAGCATGTTTTTCTCACGTTTTATTCAATTTTTTTAAAAACCAAGCTTTTTATCAAAAAATGTGTTTTATACTTTGTTTTAAACAATAAAACTTCCAAAATCAACAAACTAATCAATTTTTTTACAGGTTTTATCCAATTTTATTAAGAACTAAACTTCTTACGACAATATAAGTTATCTACTTATAAAGTAATTTTCTTTTAAACGGTGTATCACAAAATGTTATAGAAAATATGACTAACTCTCCAGAGGCGTCCGTACATTCTGATCACTTTAAAAAAGTAAATAAGGTAAAAAGTCCTTTTTCCTAAGAAGCTTGTAATTATATGCATCTCTGACATTGTTTTTTACGAAGCTAATGTATTTAGGTTTTCACTCTTCATCATTTAGCCTTATTTAATTTATGATTCTTGTAAAAAATCCCTGTTTCTTTTGCCTAAACAGACCAAAGAGAATATGCTTTTAATACTACTTGAAACCATCTCAACTCAGTTTATTGAATTACATATGAATTTCAAATGTGTAATGCAACATAAGGCTTTATTTATCTGGCGTGAATAAGTAAGTCTTTAGAGTGTCTACTTACTAGCAGTTGTTTATGCGCTTACAGGTATTTGATTACCTATTGGTACTGATTTAACAGGTGGACTGCCACAGCGGTCGTGATCAAACCCCCGTAAACTATATTTTGTTTCTTTTAGTTGAGTGGCTTATAGTCAAAAATCTTGTCCCATGGGATAGTTATGGAACATTTTTTAAAATTGCCCTATATCGATTGGTAATAGATCACACCATTTTAAGTCACCGGTTGTGTCACCTCCAATTCGAGTAGGATGGCCTGTGTGACATCATAAATCCAAGAATGCGGCTTTTTTATGTTTTTTCACAAACTTTGGCTTATAACTTTCGCTAAATTAGTTTTACAGAAAAACTTTTTATATGTTTTTTGTTTGCACGACAGCACTTATTAATATAGTGGCGAAATTAGCTTTATATCTTAAAAACATACTAAAAAAAAATAGTAACTTTTTTAACCAAAAAAAATTGAGGAAGTTTTAGACTACCTTAAATCGATTTTTTATGGATCACTGAATGTTAAGTCGCCGGATGTTTGCCTCAAATTTGAGTAGATGACCACCTGTGTGACGTCATAAGTCCAAGATTGCGATTTTTTTCCATGTTCTGAATAAAAAGCAATAAATATAAAATAAATATTCTTTTTGGGTAAAAAAAAGTTTCAGTATTTTTAATTTTTTTATATCTTCGTTAGTTTTTAAGATATGAAGCTAATTTCTTTACTTTATTAATTGACATTCTCTTGCAAACAAAAAACGTATTAACAGTTTTTCTGTAAAACTAATTTAGCGAAAGTTATAAGCCAAAGTTTGTAAAAAAATGGAAAATGGCGCCATTTTGCTTTAAGACGACATATAGGCCCTCCCACTCAAACTTAAAGCAAATACCCAGCGTCTTACCATTGAATAATCAATCACCAATTGCCCGAAATTGATTTTTTATAATTTTTTCAAAAGATAAAAATCTTTTTGTTATTGATATACAAAGCTCATTAAAACGACAGTTATTGTAAGTTGGTGTTCTATTGCAAACAAATCATAACCTATAAAAAATTTCTGTAAAGTTGATGTGGCAAAAGTTAGTACTAAAAGTTTGTGAAAAAACATGGAAAAATCGCAATATTGGATTTATCACGTCACACAGGCACTCTTACTCAAATGACTTTACTTAATTACGCAAACGCCCGGCGAGTTTTAAATTAAGTGATCGATTTGAGGTAGTCTAAAACTTCATCAACTTTTTTTATTGGGTAAAAAAGTATTTTAGTATTTAAAAAAAAAGAATTATATACATATCTATTAGTTTTGAAGATATAAATCTAATTTCTTTACTATCTTAAATAGTGTTCTATTGCAAAAAAAAAACGTCTAAACAGTTCAGTTTTGCAAAAGTTATAATCCAAATCTTGGGTTTATGACATGACACCAACCCTCCTACTCAAATTGAAGATGAACACCCGGTGACTTAAAATTGTGTGATCTATTACCAATCGATCTAGGGTAGTTTACAAAAATCTTCCATGACTATCCCACGGGATACCATATAACCTGGTTATAGCAAAAGCTTCTGACAAGAAATTTTACATAAGGTCATTTTGGTCATTTTCGTAGTAGAGAGAAGTAAATAAAGTCAAATGTAGGCACTCTAAAAAAGTTTTTATTTTCTTTGCCACATGAACTAGTCATAAAACGTATCTTTTTTACATAATGAATATTTACATAAATAATTAGTTACTCTAAAATCCACATTGTTATCATAATAATTTACACAGATAGTCTTGCCACAATAGTTCTTATTTATTCGTGTGGTCTTTCCCTAAAGAAATTGCTGATTTTAGCTCACACTACTACTATCCTATAGTAGAGTCCCTGTATGTGACAGATATTGGTTATTCCGCCAATATCTGTCACATACAGGGACTCTATCCTATAGTAGTGTGAGCGATGGTGATCCTAATTTTTTCGATAAATAAAAGTTGCTCCGATTTCAACATTTTTTATATATCTCTTTGCGTTTCAGATAATTTTTAAATTTAACTTGTCACGCCGTCTGTTTGTCTGTCTGTATTTCTGTACGTAACAACCAACGCATGGCTAATAATGCAGAGACTTTAGTGGTACATCTAAAGGCCAAAGTGTTAAGCAAATCATTTATTGTTGTAATCTGCAGAGTTTTTTTATGTGCTGGGTGGAAAAAAAATATGCCACTTTAATCAAACTCAGTCAGTAGGTACATGGGCACAATAGATCCATATGTGGTCACAGTGCATGGAGGTCCAGTAGGGCAACAACCAACGCGCATAACTTAAAAACCGCTTGTCCGATTTTAATGAAATTTGGTACCTAGGCTGGGCCTTGGGTCGAGATGGTCCCACTTAAAAATGAACAAATCCACTGTACATAAGTCAAATAAAATGGTGTTGTAGGATCACATTTTCATAGTTTTCGGAGGTTTCTATATTACACAATCCCACAAGACAAAAAATGTCGAAATCCTTAAGATATTCCTATGTTTTTTTAATCGAAAATAAATTTTCCTCTTTTAAATTTTCAATTGGTTTTTCGCAAAAATAAAATTATGTGGTATCTCGTTGGAAAAATATTTAAATGACCTTTCAAACAGGTCATACATGAATACCATGCTGCAAGTAGTTCTCAAAATATCTAAACTTATTATAGTACCTACCTGTTTAAGCCATATGGGCCGTTCTGATTTGCAAAAATAATTAAAATCTACTGCTTAGAAACCTTTTAAATTCGGAATTGTGTAGGGACGGTTATGTAATTTAAAAGCAATATTTTATGAAGACAAGGTTTATTTATTAAAAAACTAACCAGTTAAAATATTTATTTAAACAATTAAAAGTGATAAAAAATACCTTCATAATAATGACATTTAGTATTTATAAAATTTACATATAATTAGAGCCTCTTGGTGATCGCTGTCGACTCTGGCACACTTATTATGAACCCATTTGTTGCAAAGACAGTTTACATGTTTATATGAACTTTTTTTAATATCATTGTTTGGAACATTTTACCTCTTCTTCTATATATGACGCCCTGTAGGGGAAAGGTGGGGGGCAATATGAAGTACTTAACTTTATAGGCTTATTTCTCTTATCAAATCTGCACCACTGCGTTCGCCGTTTAAGATTAAGTTGGCTAGATATATTATCTTTATGATTTTAGTTTACGCAATTTAATACTCCATCATAATTTTTTTATATTTTTGTAAAAAGTAGACTTTGCCCCGCACACGGGGTAAATGGGGCATCTATACCCTCTCTCTCTATATAAAACGGGGTAGGGATCGTTATGTAATTTAAAAGCAATGTTTTATCAAGGCAAGGTCTATTTCTTAAAAAACTAACCAAAGTTAAAATATTTATTTAAAAAATTAAAAGTTGTGATAAAAAATACCTTCATAATAATCAGATGTAGTACTTATAAAATTTACAAATAATTAGAGCCTCCTGGTCATCGCTGTCGAGTCTGGCACACTTATATTGCATTGAGCCCATTTGTTGCAAAGACAATATAAAAACCAATTTCCAGGTGGTACTCTAAAAAAAATATATTTATTTAGGGCAAAATAGGGTATAGGTATAAGGTATACTAGGTATAACAGGGTGCCCCGTTTGGTCCCCTTCACTAAACTCCGCTTTGCCCTAATTTTACAATGGATTATAGAACATTGATTAAATTTGGGATACAATCTGTCAAAAACTGTTCACGGTCTTAAAACTCTACTCTTTCAATTAGAGTAGGACAAGTCCAAGATTTACTTTATTTTCCAACAAAAAAGTCTTTAAAAAAAAAAAATATATATATATATATATATATATATATATATATATATATATATATATATATATATATATATATATATATATATATATATATATATATATATTGCAGAGAGTTTAACTACTCATGCGGATAAAACGTCTGATATTAAAAAGTTTTATTCTTGTGCAGTTAGGTAAAACTGTGGTACCCCGTTTTACCCCTGTACCCCATTCCTTTATATTTTATTTAGAAGCGAGATATTAATTATTTGGAAGAAACATGCCTACTATCTTTTTCATTTTAGCGAAATCTTACCGAATACTTCAATGCCGTCGACGCGACAAACATGATGATAATCTTCGCATCGATGCTCTTCGAACGACGCATCGTCTTCACTTCAAAACAATTGAAACGCCTTAGCGCGTGCGTGCAGTCTGCCAATGACATCATTTACCCGATGAGTTGGCAACACATCTTTATTCCGGTGTTACCGATGAGTCTTATGGAGTACCTAATGGCACCGATGCCGTTTTTGATCGGGGTGCCCGAAGAAGTTATGAAGGTAAGCAGTAGCGGCTCGTGAGTTTTAACACAGGTTCATTCTCGGTCATCTTAAGCTTCGATCAAAACTATCCGCAAAAACCCGTTAAAACTTTGTATATACCTTTTAGAATGTAACATTTTATTTATTTATTTTTGTTCTTAAATCGGTACTGATTAAATATTTGACTAAAAAGATTAATTATTATTATTATTTAAAGAATCATTAACAAAACAATTAGTTGAAAAAGCTGCATAAAAACTAGTTTAGTTATATTTTAATGTCTATATTTGCAATTTTTTTCTTGTATATAAAATATTTTTTAATTTTTTTCACATTTCATCCACTGTCCAACCTAAACTTAGTAAAGTTTATTGTTTATATATTTCAAAAAGTTGATGTGGAGGGCCCTAAGATCAGAAATGCCAACAGTGTACAAAGAAAACATCTATATGTTGATGGTGCCACGGGCCATAACATAATTGTGGCGGTCCTCGATTAATCGGTGTTTATTTAAAATTCCAGGCTTATAGCCCAAATAAATCGAGAATTTCGCCAACGTTGCCGTTCTTTTACGTGCTTAATTTTCGTATCTTTTATAGACAGAGAGGGATAATGGTACTTCGTATTGGGCGTCAGTCGGCTCTGACCGGGCAGCATAAGAAAAGCACGTCTGGGTCCACATTCTGTGCTCTGTATTATTTAATAGCGATATGTTATGTCGCCTATTAATTGCGAAAAATAGAAAGAAAGGTCGACATTACTGGTGACCTATCTTAACAAGGTTTAAGCTTGAGCGTGCAAAACAATGGACGATCCAAAAGATGCTCCCATTGAAGAAAAATTATGTAACATCAAAAGCAAGAGATTGATTTTAGTGAAACGATTGATTTTCGTGAAACGAAAATCAATATTAATAAAATATATTTGTTTATTTTGAATACCTATTTTGAATCATAGGTTATTAAATTGTTTATTCCAAACATTTATTTTGGAAGGTCATTGACCCAATAAGCTTTTGGAGAAGCCGCCACTGAAGGTAACTTTTAAAGGCCTTTTAGTACACAGTACAGGGTGGGCCAAATTCGATGTTTTTTGCGAGTTTTAGGTAATTCTAGCCCAGATAGATAAAAACAAGTAGACATGTCCTGGGCTCGATTTTTGACATAAAAAACGTTTCTTACTGGCCCCTGCCTCTGTCCCCACCTTAAACATGTCAAAATAACAAGATGAAAAAAGTAATAGTCAAGAATTATTAGCTGGCAAATTTTTTTTTCGTGGCTTACAAAATGTGTTTAGTTTAGTTAACTAACTAAAAATATTTTAAGTGTTATATGCGCGGCAACACTGTCTCTAAATAAAAGAACTAGTAGACCGCCTTATTCGAGGGATGAGTGAAAATTTGGACATGCAAAAGGTTTCTATTTTCAAGAATTTTCGCAGAGGAAATAGTAGGCCGTCTCAGCCAATTGAAACTATTTACGAAAATTCAGCCTGTTACTCATCACTTAAAAAATAGACCGGTATACTGTGGACTAGATAATGGTGTGTTTTGCAATATAATGTTGAACAAATTATTTTTTTAAAGAAAAAAGATAAATCCAAATCTCTTAAAGTGTTAGTAAAAATTAAATCATTCTAAATTATGTCAATATGTTTATTTTTTATTTATCTAGGTCTGATATATTGGAATCTAATTAGTTCATTTATTCAAGGTTACTATGTTCAGTCATCTGGACAGAAAAGGAAATAATACATTAAAAATGGTGACGTTATATCTAAAAAATGCAAAATATGTGCTCGGTAACATCTAGGTAATTTGTTTTGGTGGGAATTGTAGGCGTAATCGAAAATATGGGTTAAAAACAACAAACAATAGAACAATAAATTGATTAGGTTCACATATTTGGTTTATCATTTTCAGTACCCAAAAAGGATTTTTTGCTTTGTCTTTCATATTGCAGCCTTGGTGCGTTTACTAACTGTTTTTGTGAGCAAGAAAGATAAATGAATGAAAGTAATAAACACCTCTAGTAAACACTACCAATAATTTGAAAACAAGTAATCATAAAATACAATATAATCTTTTGTTTTTTGATAAAACTTAAAAACAAATGATTACCTCTCACATAATGCTTTATATATGCACCTAGGTCAAGAAGTACAGCTTGTTTTGACCGAGGTGCATACAACATTTTATGTCCGATTAGTATGTTTTTATTTTAAATTTTCATTAGTCAATAATACTTTAAAATATAAGTTTGACAGGTCACTTAAAACAACAACAACTTGATACTTGAAAATGCCGGCGTTTAGTTATACAGGGTGTTTCCTAAACATTGGTCAAAAATTCGTGGTGTGATTTCTGGAGTATTTTCACGAAAAAAAGTTCTCAGAAACACCTGAACAAAGTATAAACTTTTAAAGCTGCATCAGAATTTCAGCTCACAATTGCAAAATTTTAATCAGGGGCGTACCATACCAGGGGGGTTAAGGCTAAAAAGAATTCCATTTTTTCTATGGTAGATTTTTCACATTGAGATTTTAGAATATGATACCTGAAGGTTTTTCACGTAAGCATGCTCTTAGTTCATATCGATAGGGCGAGTAGTTTTCGAGGAAATCACAATTTTCGACAGTGATGCATCAACACCCCCAAGATGAGTTTTCCTCAATAGTTTCGAAACTCTCATAAAAACATCATGAAATTTGGTACACGGTATAAAATTTTTATGACAAATTCGATTATGACCTCAAAATTGTAAAATTTCTCTGTGAGGAAAGGTCTTCAGGGTACCCTTTTTAAAGCAGCTCCCTTAGGAACCATTTTTCGACAAATATTTCTTGGAAGTTTTTTTCATGAAAATACTCCAGGAATCACACCACGAATTTTTGACCAATGTTTAGGAAACACCCTGTATAATACTTTTACGTTGGTTCGTTTATGCTCTTTAGGGACTAAAAGGGTACTTTTAAACATTGTTTTAGAGATGAAAGTGGTCTTTTTTATTCTTGGGGAGAAGAGGACAGAAGAAAACAGAAACGTTGTTTTCGCAAATATAATTTTTTTTCTCTATAAGCAAATTTTAAAAACTATTAATTTAATATGTTTTTTTTTTCAGAAAGTCCACAGACAAGAAATCGGGGACATCGTTTTATTAAATGCAGACACAAATGAAATAGAAACGCCTTTTGACGATTTAAATAGCTTACCGCAAGATGTTGTAAGTACTTTTTGATCGCAGTGTATCATACAGTATAGGATGTTATCAATAATATACTATGTATTTATCTTAGTATTTGTAACAGAAAAGTTTTCAGTAAAAATTTTGTTGTTTGGGTGTATTTGGACCTATCTGTCCGTGTGTATCTGTTCGGCCAACGATAGCTCCGAAACCGCTTGACCAATTTTCATGAAAAATAGTGTTCGACACTGTAAAGAGCTTGGTCAAAATCTATTCATGCTAATAACAGTTAAAAACTTGAAAAAAAATGCTAACTTTTTAACAGAGCATCACATTAAAATAGAACACATTTTTCTCAATAATTTGTGTTATAACCAAAAACTTCGTAGAAGCTTTCGTTTTTCAGATATTTACAAAAAACTGTTTTCAAGGTTAATATAGCGTGGAGTTTACTTAAGAGTGAAATAGAAAAATTGTCTTACATAAAAAGATGCTGACTGTGTTTTGACAAAAAAAGAACGCACAGATAAAAACAACTCAAGGACATGCCGTTTTTCAGATTTTTTCTTGTTGCTGTTATTATGTACCTGCCTGTGGCAAGGACTGTATCAGATCCGTCATGGATACATTTATTTTTATATCGTTTATCGACGCCCTAATTGATAACCAGAACTGGTGACATTGCCAGTTTATTCATTCAAAAAACACCAGAATACTATTTAAAAACTTTTCGTCCGATTTTAATAAAAATTTGGTGAAAATATACTGAACTTAGACTTTTGTTGGTCTTGTGGAAAAATCGTTTGTTCATACTAACCTCATAGATCGTAAAATAAATTGATCCATGACGGATCTGATACCTTCCTAGCACACTCCACGCTATATCAACATTGAAAAAAGTTTTGTTTTAAATATCTCAGAAATAAACGCTTGTAGAAATGTTTGGTTGTAATACAAATTATTGAGAAAAATGTGTTCTACTGTATTCCGAATACCTCATTTTGATGCGATGCTCCGGTAAAAAGTTGGCATATTTTTAATTAGCATTAATAGATTTTTACCAAAATCTAATCAGCTCGTATCAATATCGAACACTTTTTTCATAAAAATCGGTTTAGCGGTTTAGGAGAGTTTTACGGACAGACATGATGATGATTGATGATGATTCATATCGTCCCCTATCTCACGTACCGACGTAACTGACAAAAATCCAAAAAATGTTTCCCATAATTACGACTTTTTGCTCACGAAGTAGCGTAACCGTATCTTTACCTATGGCACGGCAGTAGAGTTGTTTGTGTTCTACGTATCCACCAATTTCAGTACAGCTGATTTTTTAATTTTCGCTGTCTTGAGAAATTCATTAAATGCTAGTTACGTCGGTACGTGAAATAGGGAACGATATGTAAGTGGGCCTTGCAGCCCTTCCATGTGACCACCAGTTGTGTGTTGCTCACCACGGTATGCCTAATCCTCCAAAAAGGTTGGCTATGAGTTTGGGTGAGACACTGTTCAGATCTGTTCTAATGTTTACCGAAAGTTTTCTGACGTAAACATGTAATAGTCAGACATTGGCGCAGCAGAGTACATTTCTGACTGTTTCGTCATCCTCGATACAGTCTACTTTCGGTCCCTTCTCTTAGTCTCATTCTGTGCATGGATACTATTAGTCGACAGTAACCCGTTAAAAGACCAGTCACTATACGTATTTCCTGCATGGTAAATCCATTGATATTCGTGGCTCTCTTTCTACAAAGTCGTTTCATGAACTCTTTAGAGTGGTCCAGTTCTGGCATATTTATCCAGTATTATTGAATTATTATTCATTGCATTGTATGATATCCCCAGGGCTAGTTCGGAGTTGAACAATTCGGCAGATGCCGCTTCCCTCGCTGCTTAGTCTGCAGTCTCATTTCCCTCGTGTCCAGAATGTCCTGGTAACCATACTAATGACACATTGTTAGCGCTACCGAGCACATTCAGCGAATCCCTGCAGCTCGTCACGGTTCTTGATGAAACCGTATAGGAATCAAGCGCTCTTAAGGCTGCCTGAGTGTCGGAGAAGAGTTTTATTGTCCTATTGGTCCATTCGTGGTCAGTAATCGACCGGGCCCACACTTTAATGTCTGACAGACATAAACGCACACACGCATACAGACCTCACGACGATATTGCTAAGATAGGTCAAAATACACCCAAATAACACATTTTCGGCGAAAAATATTTTTTCGTCTAAAATAATACCTTCTCTACCGATTGCTGCGCCGGTTAGAAAGATAAAAATGCGGGGAAAGGGGGTAGTTTATAATCGCAATTTGAGGTTTACAATATTAAAATTGCTTTATCAATGTTCTAGGTAAATTCGTTAAGAAAACAGCTCCGAAATAAATCAACTCTCTTGGGAGACACCATACCCAGGGCCTTCTTGAGAGCCCTAGTGCAGCTTATAGGGGGCTACAACGAAGCCCTAAAGTTCGAACCGGGCAAAAGCGTGACGTTTGACGAAGACAAATTTATCGAGACCCGTCCTGTTAGTTTGCAGCCTTTCATGAAGCAAATGTTGCAGTTACAGATATTTCAACAAGTAAGAACAGACTTTATTTTTTTTCCATTTTTTAAAATTTAGCTCATGGGGATTTTATTCTCTAGGACGGTTTTTTTTATACAGGGTGTTTCCTGTACATTGGTCAAAAATTCACACGGTGGTTCCTTGCATCATTTTAAAAGTTTTTGACTCTTAACAATTAAAAAAAAAAAACGCTTTGTCATCAAGCTACAGGGCGTTAAAATATTCCCTGTCCCTGAATTTTTTGTAATATGACGCAGATGGATTTTAAATTACAAAAAAAATAATCCTGCTTTGTTAAGAAACTTGCTGATATCTGTTTTTTTTTACGTAAGGAGTTATAGAGAAAAATATAAACATTGGCTTGCTTAATCATGTTTGACACACAGCCGTGTGTCAAATTTGAGCTAAATATCTAAAAAATTGCAGATTTTATTCAAAAAACGAACAAACTCTAATACTTGAACACCCTTTAGCTCGGTAACAAAGAGTTTTTTTTTTAATTTTCAAAAGACAGACAAGTGTCTTAAATGGATGCAAAGAATTACTCCATAAATTGTTTACCGATGTATAGGAAACACCCTGTATTAGATTGTTATTGAATAACATAATATTTAAGGGGGTAATTTTTTGAGAAAAAAACTTTATGTAAACATGTGTCCTAAACGTCTTTGAGATTCTGGGTGTCTTTTATTAAAAGATTTTATTTAACTTGACGCCTGCCTGTCTGTCTGTTGTCTGTCTGTCTATCTTGTTTAATTTTTGACACTTTCTATGAACCGATTTTAATGAAGTTTGACACAGTACTATAGGTCCGATGAATACAATATTATGAACATTTTTTGTCGAAGTTAAGGGGTGTAACGGGGATAAATTCATAAAGTTGGAACCAAAACCGATACAAACACCTGGCTTTGAGGTTAATGATTTTATGTGATGGCAATACAATTTTATGAAATAAAAATCGAAAATAAGGGTGTGGTGAGGAGTGTAAAGGGGGGGAATCCAGAACTTTGAATATCCGGTTTTCAGATTTATGATTTGATTTGGTGACAGTTCAATTTTATAAACAAAAATCGGAGGTAATGGGTGGGTGAGTGGTGTAAAGGAGGTAAATTCATAACTTTGTGATCAAAACATGCGGTTTTCAGATTTATCTTTTTATCTGGTGACAATACAATTTTATAAACAAAAATCGGTGGTAGGGGGTGGGTGAGGGGTGTAAAGGGGGTGGTGAGGAGTGTAAAGGGGGTGATGACACAAATGTATGAACAAAAAACGAGGCAAGTGGGTGGGTAAGGGGAGTAAATTGATAACTTTGGTATCGAAACAGATACGAACATGCCGTTTTCAGATTTATGATTTGTTCTGATGACAATATAATTTTATTAAAAAAAAACGGAATTAACGCGTGGGTGAGGAGTGTAGAGGGGGTCAGATTTATGATCGGTACTGGTACATACAATTTTATAAAAAAGGATGGGGTAGGGGATGTTTAAGGTGTATAAAGGGGTAAATTGATGGACTTAGGATTGAGGAATTGGATTGTACAAAATTGACAGAAAATGAACTTTATAATATTGAGGAATTACTAGAAATGGAAAGGGTGCGAATGCAATAAATATACTATTATCTTGCATTTATTTCTTATTAATTAAAACTAAAAAGTTAAATAAAAAAAGTTTTTTAAGTTAAACGATTTAAAAAAATTAGACTAAGAAGTAAAAAATATATTAGCAGATTCCTGGTTACAACAGTCTATCTTTAACAATAGCTTTAATGGCAGATTATATATTTTTATGTTCGATATGAAATTGTGGCGCGTTTATTTGAGATACCCATCAATTTTAAGTTCGATATAATGTGCCATTAACGCTATTATTAAATCTATACTGTTGCAAACAAAAATCTGGCATATTATTTATTTCTTTAGTGTAATTTTTTTATAAAATCGTTTAACATAATAAACTTTTTTTATTTGTTTTATTTATTAATATTTGTAATCTAGATATTTTTGTCAAATTTGGTGCGTATTTTTTATTCATTGAACAGTACTTTGCTTGCAAAATTTATATTGCATTCTGTATAAATGTGTTAACTCTGTTTGAGACACTTGGTATTTATTCATTATTGTTATAAACGTAAAAACATGCGTTATACTTTGTTAAATATTTATTCTTACACTGATAAGCTTCTCTGTGAATCTAAGTTTGTACACCGATAAAGGGTTTTAATTTTTTAATAATAAATTCTTAATAATTTTATGTAAATAGTAAAATTTAATTTTGATTAAATTTTTTTTAGTGTTTCTCTGAGTATTAAAGTGCGTAGATTTTTTCCATAAGTAAGTTTAAAAAATGGAACCAATTAAAGCTACAGTGTGTACACGTATTGAGTGCCGGTCAGGTATAAATGACAAAAAAAAATTGATTTAGATTTTCTGGGAATCGCTCCTGCTTGGTATCAAACTAAAATGTTAAAAATCGGGCCAAATCAGTTAATATACAGGGTGGTTTAGTAGGCTGATTTGATAATGTAAGGTATAAATAACAAAAAATGTTCGAATTTGATTTTGATTTTCAGGGAATTGCTCCTGCTTGGTCTGAAACTAAGTGGTTAAAAAAATTAAACAGCTCAATTAATCTACAGGGTGGTTTAGTAGGCTGATATGATAAAAAGTTTTAAGAGTAGAATACCTTTGTTTTAAAAGATATCGGAAAATGTTATTAAGAAGAGTTTTTTAGATTTAAACTTGAACAGAACAATCAGCTATCTTTGATTTTGTCAGTTATGAAAATTTTGTTTAGACGATTTTATGGTGATTTTTCTGAAAATTGAGAATCAGTCGTAACTTTTAATTCTAAACAAGTTTTTTTTAATAACTTTTTCTGATATCTCTTAAAACACAAGTAGTTTACTCTTAACACTTTTTATCAAATCAACCTACTAAACCACCATGTATATTAATTGATCTAGCTTATTTTTTAATCATGTTAGTTTAAGACCAAGCAGGAGCAATTCCCAGAAAATCAGAATCTAAATCGAATTTTTTTGTAATTTATACCTTACCGTAACTCAATTTGCGGACACACTGTAGATCTGATTTTGTAATTCTTTCTTAATAGACCGAAAGCCAGCATAGGTAAACCCTCCTTTCTTCTTGGGAATTTTCGACAGGTATCTAGTTTCAGGTTTTGCTTGTTTATTGCTTTTTAGTTACAGACAACAGTGGTCAAAGTAAAAAATTCATCACTAAAACTTTTAGAAGATTATTTTGTTTTTAAAAAATCGGTTTGTTAGATTCCGAGATATAAGCGTCATTTCTTTTTCAAAACCAAACGTTGATATCTCAGCAGCTAATTAACCAAATTTTTTAAAAGTTACATTTTTTAATAGGAAATGTAATCTTCAATAAGTTTTCATCATGAGTTTGTTTTTGACTACTTGTCTGGGTTATCCTCCCCTTCTACGTGTTTTACGGACACTATTTTTAGATTTAAAATTAAGATTAGATGATTAAGAAGTAGAAATACCATTTATTTTGATTTTAAATGAATACTTTGATGTAAAAATATTTTTTTACCAAATTTCTTGAAATACAAAAAAATTGTGGAGAATAAAAATCATAAACGAAAATTTAGGTTATGTAGAGAATTTTATGAGTCATTCTCACCAAATTTACACAAAGCATGGCACCTGTTAATTGTACTGTATCAAATTAATAGAAATAGTATTTTTTTGGAAAGGTCGAAGATATGCATTATAATATATTGACTCAACGCAAAAAAAAGCTGTTAAAAATTGATTGCATGGGACTCCTCAGAACACTGCTTGGTCATTGTGACACCCTTGAGAAGTTTATCAGACAGTTTTGTCTCTGAACTTACGTCTATAGTGAGAAAACCCTCGCAAGAAGCGACATCTATCGAGATACGAGAGAAACTAGAACAAGAGCAGGCGAGTATAAACTGCTATATATCGATTGATCGCACTTGTGTCTTTGAGGCCAGAGCAACGCTGATTAGCGTTTTTACCCACCATCAGATGTAAGCGTCAATCAGCGGAATTTTTGAAAGTGCTGTCTTAGGTCACGGATGATTTTTTTCTTTGCAATCGATCTTTTCATTGATCGATATATATAGCAGTTTATACTCGCCTGCTCTTGCTCTAGTTTCTCTCGTATCTCGATAGATGGCGCTTCTTGCGAGGGTTTTCTCAATATACCGGGTGAGCCAAAAAAAAACCGGACAATTTTTTTTTCATTATAGCTTTTGAACTATTCAATCGATTTTAATGGGACAAACTGCCCTTGATAGAGAAATAATCAGAGTTTTGACTAAATATATTTTTTTGTCCGCCATCTTAAAATCCAAGATGGCGGACGGTTCGGTTCAAGTAAAATGTGCCCTTCAAAGATGCTCGTTTATTCTAGTGTTGCGAACATGTTTTAATTATTTTTTTAAATTAGTGAAAAAGCTGCATTCTTGCCACGCAGAACAAAGTATGAACTAGCAAAATTGGTTTAGTAGTTCTAAAAAAGAATATTTTTGTTTCATCCATTGTTTTGCATATTATGCGATTAGCTTGCCAATCATGTCTGCATTTATTTCCTTATAACTTTACTACTACTAAACCGATTTTGATGAAATAAAAACATCCTGGTGAGAATTGATTGCTTTTTAAAGATCATGATCAAAATGTATCGCCATCTTAAAACTTAAGCGGTACCTTGTTAAGCGGGAGAAAAGTAGTGCTTTTATATAGATTAAAAAAACTAAATCATTTTTCAGAAAATATGATTCTTAAATTTTAAGATGGCGGTAAATTTTGGAAATAAATGCAGACATGATTGACAAGGGAATCGTATATTATGCAAAACTATAGTAGAAACAAAATTTTTTTTTTTTAGAATCATCAAACCGATTTTGGTGATTCGCACCTTATTATGCGTGGCAAGAATGCAGCTTTGTTACTGATTTAAATAAATAATTAAAACATGTTCGCAACACAAGAATAAACCCGGTAGATGTAGGATTAGAGATAAAACTGTCTGATTAACTTCGCAAAGGTGTCACGTTGACCACACAGTGTTCTGAGGAGTGGGCGAAACAGTTAACTGTCAACACTTATTAGGTGTCCATTAGATCTTGGACCCCGTGAGGTTAAGCTTTCGAGCCAACGTCGAAAAAATATGAGAGAAAAAAAAACTTCTTTTTACCCTATTATCCACGAAAACTTGTCTGATCTTATACTAAGGTGGTTTTAAAATTCACCAAGTTTTCTGTTGATTTGGTATGAATGACTTGTTTAGCTATAACTTACATTTAACTTTTTTTGATAGGGCGTCCAGATTCGCTGAAAATCGTGAAAACCCATTATAAGAAAAGTTCCCCTAGTAACTCGGATCGAGATTATATTATTTTTCCTGTTAGCTGCGGTATTTTTTTTTCATTTTCAACAATTTTCATGCTGTTATTATTTTTTTTCTTTCATAAAATTATATTTATTTTTCAGTTCATAGAGGAGCGGCTGACAATGCTGAACACAGGCCGAGGTTTCTCAGACGAATTTGAATTCGAACTAGCCAAGTACAGCTCAGCTAAAGAATCCAAGCTAAAACAGCAGTACAAGGAATGGACTAGCTCGATGAAGAAGGAGGGATCTGCATTTTTCAAGACGGTGAAAGAGAAGGTACTGAACAAAAAGAGCGATAAAAAGAGCAAAAGGTCGAAAATGAGTGCTACTGCTTTTTATGTCGATCTTGATTAGGGACACTTATGACACTTTTCCCGTCAATGACAATCACACAACGATGAAGTAAGTCATTGAAAGTCTATACTTGCACTAAGCATTACTTAAAACTTGTCTTGTTTCTTTCATTTTGTAGGCCTGTCATTTGAGGGGCGCGCATAATTTATAAAAAAGCAAAACAGAAACAAAATTTGTAAAAAAATATATAGGTAGAATTGAAAAAGCAAAGAAAATACTCTGCCAATCTATGGGCACATAAGCTCACACTGGGTACTATAGTTTTAGTGTATCTACTTGAAAGCTAATATAACTAAAAACTGAAGTATATTTTATTGAACTCCAGACTCAATTACCTTTCGTTTGATACCACACAAGCCATGTTTTGACTTAAACTCTAATTTTTCAAATCTACCCCTACCCTTTTTTTAAAAACTAAAATGTATTTTTTTAACTCCAGACTCAATTACCTTTCGTTTGATATCACACACGCCATATTTTCACTTAAACTCCAATTTTTGAAATATACCCCCACCCTTTTTTTTTAAATAAATTAAAATGTATTTTGTTTAACTCCAGACTCAATTACCTTTCGTTTGATATCACACACGCCATATTTCCCCATAAACTCTAATTTTTGAAATCTACCCCCACCCTTTTATTTGGTTTGTGTTGGGTGGATTTTGTTCATTTTTAAATGGGACCATCTCGGCCCAAAACCCAGCCTAGGCACCAAATTTCATTCAAATCGGCCAAGCGGTTTTTGAGTTATGCGCGTTGGTCGTTACAGACAGACAGACGACGCAACAAAAAAGTTTCAAAATCATCTGAAACGCAAAGATATATAAAAATTTTTGAAATCGGAGCAACTTTTTTTTTCGAAAAGATTAGGATCACCATAGCTCACAGTACTATAGTATAGTATATGTGTGAGCTAATAATCAGACAAAAAATAAAACGTAGAAAACTGAAATCATCAAAAAGTTATTTATCAAAATTTAAAATGTAGAAACCGTAAGGTGTAGAAATGGTTCAGTGATCTACCGGTGGAGGGCGCTGCCAACTCCGTCAACTGTGGCCGCAGAAAAAGAAGGCAATGAGAGTACAACATACATAAGGACATGACACCACTCGTATTTTTTTTGGAAATAATTAAATATTTTAAATTATAACTCGGCTTTCCTCGTTTTGTGAGGTCGCAATCGGTGTGAGCCTAACCGTCAAATGATCGCAAACAGATCCTAACCTGCTCAGGCACGCTCCGATTAGGATACGTTTGCAATCAATTGACCTCGGTTAGGTTATACTTTATGTTAACACCAATTTCGACCGCCCAAAAGGAGGACACAGGAGAAATAACTTAAGAATCCCGCCTAAATATTTTTATTGTTTACATCCTATAATTTCATACTAACACTTAGAACTGGCAACAGTAAAGAGCCGGCCCTCTCCACAGCGCTACGTGATCAAAGAGTATCCCATTCCCTTCTTCATCTAAGGCCATAGCTGACACAGCTGACGATGGCCTCTACCGGTAGAACAGGCAACCATTTCTACACTTTACGCTTTACTTTTCTAGGAATTATTTTTTGATAAATTCAGTTTTCTACAAATTTTGTTGTTGTTAATTTCGATTTTTACGAATTATGTTTTCTAGGTTTTAAATTTTTACAATTTAAATTTTGTACATTTTGAGGGGACTGTCGAGATTGCAAAAGGTCCGAAAGTTTTGAAACTTTTGGCACGATTATAGAGTTGATGGTCCTTAATATCCTACTAAGTTTGCGACCTCAAGCGATGTCCGCTCCCGCCGCCATCTTGGAAAAAAAATGACGCCCAAATTCAGTTTTTTTTTAAATAAGTTGGTTTCTGTAAATTGTAGAAAAAAAAGTTTTGAATAAAAATTCGAGACAATAAAATTTTCTACAAAAATGTTTTTTAATGTGTTTTTGTCAGACTAATAGTTTTCGAATTTTTTTCTTTAGTCGCCTTAACTTAAAAAAAACTACTCCTTTTTGACAGTAATTGTATAAGTGGTATAATAAGTGGTGTACAAAATGAGATATTACCAAGTTGCCTGAGTAGTATCCTTGCTGAGACAAACCCTTTAGTGTTAGACAGACCCTAGTTTCCTATGTCTTTCCATAAGATGTGCAACATTAACCGAAATTATTAGGTTTTATCAGATTTTTTCAAAAACTAAGTATTTTAAAGAAAATTTATAAATAACTATATTATAGAAAATTAGATCTTTCAGACAGTGTATCACTTGACTGGGTTAAGTTAATAATTAGCACTCCAATGGCGACCAAATGTTGGGGTTATTATAGAACTTGAAACCAGGACCACCATTAATTCGTAATGTTCCTTTTACGGGTAGACAGGATTTCGGTAACTGCGCATGCGTCAGTTTTGGTGGGTTTAAAACTCCGTGACGTCAGTACATTATTTGACAATAGTCAAAAATTTATTATTTTTGTTATAACTATAGTTGAGGATGTATATAAGTGGCACCGCGTCATAGCTATGGTAAACCAAATTTTGTGACAAAATAAGTAAGCCTCACTTTGTACCTGCAGTGTGCCGCTTTATATGTCTATAATAAAACACAGAGACCTTTTAAAGGAGAGACAAAATAGGTACCTACTAAATAAAGATCCGAAACATAAAAGAGAATCCAAAATTATATTAAAATGTGCGCACATATTGATTTAGTTGCAAAAACGGTAATTTGTTTTGTAAAAAGTCGGTCCCAATTTGTTTGACATTAAAACAGTCAAAACAACAACGAATAGACAACGTCAAATCCCAGCTAAATCAATATGTTCGTAACAACCAGACAAGAGTATATATGTTCCTTTCTAATAAAATCGTTTAGAAGAAGACATAACTAAAAAGCAAGTAAAATAGTAAGCTAATGACTAATTAGTGCAGTGCCTCGTTTTGGGAATCAATACTAATAAAAAAATTACAGGAAGTGCGGGCCACTGTATGTACCCCTGTACTACGTTCCCGCCCATCACGGTTTTGATGACGCGGTGCCACTTTAATACATCAAATATAGGTGATCGAGTGAAAATATTTGTGGATTAAATTTGTAGCTTTTCTAAAATTAATTGTGCAGATTTATTGTGGACACCATGAAGAGGGTTCAATGGCATCTGTAAACCACTCTTAACTTTATTAGCAAATTTTAAAGAAAAAGTACTTAAATATGAAATACTCGGTTTCTTCTCCGGGGCGTTTTTCCACAAACCGCACATGTTTTGTGTGAATTATTTCCCATTTTTCAAAGAAAAAGAAACACTGTAAAATATAAATAAAACACCAAATATATGAACCACCACGTACGTCTTAAATATATCTGTACTGCTACAGCATATTAAAAACATTAATCGAAATTGACTGCTACACGCGTCCCTCCATATTAAATTCAATTGAACCCAAGCATATGCCTTTCATTAAAAGAATAGACGTTATCTTGAAAACGTGAAATTTAAATTTTTTATTTAAATTTAAGAAAATTCTTTGTATTTTGTAACTTTTGGAAGACAAAGCCATTATCTTGTGTTGACGTAGCCGCTTACTTGGCGTATTTATCCTAAGGTAACTGATAATGGGTATTTTTAGCTTAAAAAAGAGATGACGCTGTGAGCGTAGCACCCAGTATCAGTAGCCAGAATTTATTCAAGCAACACGTTTGGGTTCGTTTGAAATCCAACCAGCCGGAAGGCTTGTAGCAGTTATTTTTAGAGGCCAGTACAGATATATTTAAGACGTACGTGGCATCTAGCTACACAGCAGATGTGTGTCTACGTGCAAAAACACACGCATGCGCATTTGAAAATTTGCGTCTGTGATTTTAAATTTGCCATTGTTTCCAAAGCAAGCTAAAATTGCTTCACTTTTTAATTTTTTGAACCAGTATTTAAGCTCTACGGTATTTGGGTAAGACCAAATACCTTATATCATAAATACATGTTCCAAGAATAAAAAAGTGAAGCGCTCATAGCTGGCTTTGGAAACAATGGCCAATTTAAATTCCCGGATGCGAATTTTTAAGTGCGCATGCGTGTGTTTGGTCATGTAGAAACACTGCTGTTATGTGGGTGAAGGCAAAGAAAATATATCAACAAGAAGCGACAAAACCTGAATGACAGTAATGCAGTACTATTACACTCAAATAAAAAATTGTGCAATTTTTGTTTTTCACGAAAAATAAAATTCAAAACTTTACTACCAAAAATATTGTCAGGAATCTCTGTAATTTACTTTGTTTGAATGGTGACCTTATTTGTTTATTTGTATAATGGAACAACGTCCTGTATACAGGGAAGCATGTTTCACTTTGGCCTATAAATATATTTGTTATCCCTTTTAACTGGTCTAGCATGTTCTATGAGTTCTAGGATATAACGAGTTTTAAAAGAGAATAAGGTTTGTACCGGTATTTATAATGTGCGTCTTCAGCTCGCCACCGACACGAGCCGCGGCAGACTCTAAAACATTTTATCCAACTAATCCATTTCTCTTGTGTCTGGTGGAAATTTTCTTTATGTTGACATAAAAGAATTGCATGTAGGTGTGTAATACACCAGAATGTGCCTCATATTTTTGAAGTTCTCTGGAAAAAAAATACGTACGATACACGACCGAAACCATTGACTTCTATTCCCTAGGGCTTTATACAACTCAATGACCGAAACTATCTTTACAGGTCTAGTAACGTAAATAGCTATTAATTGTATTTTCTCCCAATTGTGGTTTGGTTTGTTCCTGTTTCTAAAACAATAAAAACATATAATGGAGATTCAAAACGTTTTATAAAATTCTCTACTTTAACAAAATTTGTTTTATTGTCAATCCCCTTTTTTTCCTTTTTCTCATAATTTTTAAATTTAAAATGGCCGGAAAGAATCTTTAAACAATATAATATTACTTAGATTTTTATAAATATTACAATAATAATTCTTTATTTTTTAGTTATTATTTTTGCTATTTAATTCCGTAACCGATTTTTCTCGATAAAAATATATAACTGTTTTGCAAACAATCAAATAAAAAGTTAAAAAGGGTCAATTTTTTATGACCACAGTTATATGATTATATAGGTGTAATGTCCCTTTAATTAGATTTTTTTCTTCGTGTAATAAAAATGCACCACAAACCACAGTTACACAACTTTTTTCTCAGTGTAATATAACTGCATTAGTGTCATATATTGCAAGCATATTATTTCGCTTCTTGTTGATATATCTTCTTTGGTGAAGGCTCATTTTGCGGTGTTTTGTGTAAAATTATGTTTTTTTCTGTGAGAAATGAGAAATAATTTACGTAAAACATGTGCGGTTTGTGGAAAAATGTCCGGAAGAAGTAAGAGAGTGCCATTCCATAGGTAACTACGTGTATTTTTCTTTATAATTTGTTAACAAAGTTGAGAGTGGTTTATGGATGCCATTAAACACTCTTCATGGGGTCCGTAATAAATCTGCACAATTAGTTTTAGAAAAAATTTTTACCCAATCAACTAGTTTTTAGAAAAAAAATAATAGACATTAACCTAAACATTTGAGAATTGTCAAACAATGTAGTGACGGAACGGAGTATGCTCCAAAACCATTATTTAAATTGGAAGAAAGTGGCGCTTTTCTGAGCCCAATCAGATGAGGTCTTCGAGCAAAAATGAAAAATTGTTTGCTTTTCTTTTGTCCCTCTATCTTGTTAACAAATTAGTTTTCCAAAGTACATTTTGGATTTTTGGTGCAAGTTTTCGACTTCCATTGGCTTTATTTTTAACTTTTTTACATTTTGACTGAAGATATTTCATAAAGTAAGTGTCTCTAATCTCGATTCTTGTTTGCATTTGTATTGTTTATCATTTCTTGCTGTTTCTTATATTTTTATTTCGAATTTCTTTTATTACTTTATTTTTGATTCTATGAGTTAGTTTTTTACATATACATAATTTTATTTTTACTATTATTTTTTACCGTTAGATAGTTGTTAGCTTAAAGTTAGGCACATTTTGATTAAAGGCTGTGATTCGAAAATTGCTCAGATTCAAAAAATATTTTTTTTATTACAATCAAATACCTTTTTTAAAAAACGATAAATAGATAGTTTAGATTTTCCTAAAATTATATAAGAAAAGTTCATTTAAGCCCGCTTTCCACGATGTGAGTTTTTTTTTGCGGCAGCAAATTGCCTCAAGTTCTGGTTACTTGGAAAACGGGCCTAATATTTCTTGTACTAGCACTGAAAATGTACTCAAGTACTTAGGCACACGTACAACATTAAAGATCTCTTTATCACTTTAAAATTTTTTGTTTTATTTTAGTATTCACAGTAGCTTAGATTCACATCCTATTTTTCCTGAATGACGCAATCGGGTCAGGTTGGGTTGCGGTGATTTTTGTTTTCAGACAATAAAAATAAAACTTGAAGTTAATATTTTTTTTTAGGCTAACCCAGCCATGAAGTCTGCTGTCAAAACGGTGAGTATATCGGTTCGTTTCCCCGTCACAACTAAATAAATAGAAAAAAAATAGGCTAGCAGTTTTTTAAGTAAAACAGTTTTACTTTAAATGATCAGCTGTATCAAGAACTAGAAAATAATCAGGACATGGACAAACCTGAGTTTTAACAGACTAAAATAAAAACGTGTCTGAAATATTTCTTTTAGTGTGCTTGGTTCATATAGCACAATTTTCTAGAAAAGTCGTTCCTAGTTGTGAAAGTAGTCGTTAGATACAGGTTTTTATGCACCCCTCGTTTTTATTTTAGTCTGTTAGCATTCAGGTTTGTGCACTAATTATTGCCTAGTTTTTTACAGCTAATAATTTGACATAAAACCGTCTAATTTAAAAGTTTTTTACTATTTTTATTTTCTACGCAAACTCCTTATCCTTTCCGTACACAAAACTCTCTCATTGTACCTTTGTTACGTATCACGTTTAATACAAATCAGTGCAAAGCTTTAGTCAAACATCAAAATCAGCGACCCTAAAGTTGCTAATTTGATACATATATACAAATAAAGAAGAAAATCTGTCATTTTAGATTGGCTATTTTTAACTTTTTTGGCATAAAATAAATATTGAATGTCAACCACGTACGTCTTAAATATGATATTTAAATAAACAAGCTAAAAAACGTCTATTACCGGACCGAAATACCAAAATGCACTCTTATCTTTACAAGTTTTAAACTTGCTGTTTTGCTGCTTATAACTCTTTAATTTTCTTTAATGTCTTTCATTTATTTTTAGGTTAAAGATGGCGGTAAAGGGATGAAAAGTGCCTACAAAGGCATCAAGTCAAAACTTAAAGATAACCCCATCAATTTGTCTAATAATACAGAAAGTGTCAAGCCCCGCTCGGCCCCCAGTTCCCCCACCAATAAACGAAGAGGTCTGAGTGGACTCAGTATGCCTGTGGCCACCTATAGGAAAGACGCCAGTTTGGCCATCAAAAATGCCAGTTTACAAAGGTAGGATTATTAACACGCTGAGAACCGCGCGCATAAGAAGTTTCCTTTTTGTTAATTATTTTTAGTTAATTTATTAGTCTATCCAGTTAGTATATAGATATCACTGACCAAAGCCTATTCAACGCCATCTACGATTGTATCAATTGTTTTGACAGGTCCTACAGCCCGCTTAGTCCGAGTTCTCAACCGGCAACACCGGATATGTTGAACTCGGCTCGGAGCGGTAGCCCGATCGATATCCCGAGGACAGGCGATCTTATGCACGAACTTCAAGACATTCTTAAGCTGAGACTGGAGACGCCACCTGTTGATCGATCGGTAAGTTTAACAGTTGAGGTGTCAGTGTATTGAAAGTGACTGATTGAGGTTCTAAATAAAATAAATGTTTTTAGTTTTTTTTTGAGTAAATCTATTGATTATCACTCAACAAAGTTTAAACTGTTTCAGTTGTTTCTTTTACAGTATAACAAATATATCAAATTTTTTCTGTCATGCATTGATGAGAGAGGGTGCTTTGATGTTAAGGTTGTGTGCTTTTTGGGCTGGTGGTTTGGCATCATATACATTTAAAACGCCAATAAAAAAAATCTATGTTATTTTACACAATGACGCTATAAACCAAATATTCGGTGTTGGGTTAAGAAATTTAAAGAACAGGCACCATTTCATGTCATTCTGCACAAGTTTTTTCTCGCTTTTGCTTACAGCTGAAACCGGTGCGCAGTATGGAAAACTTCAAGCAGGCCTCCTCGAGCCCCCTGGGAAGCCCCCCCGACAGGTGGCCCCCAAACGACCCTCCTCCTCGTCCTTCCTTGCATTTTCCTCAGTTTTCTTCCCCTTCCAATAAATACAATTCCTTAGAGACTAGTCAGAATAGTAGCAAATATAGCTCGTTGGACGCTAGTCAAAATACTAGTAAATTTTTCACGGACAGTCATCTGTTTTCCTCGAGAGGAGACACTCAAAATTTACTCCAGTCTCCTCTAGATGAGCCTTTCCTGTCTCCTCCTTTGGTGCCTCCAAGACCCCACCCGAACCAAACGTTTTTTGGAGGCACGGGGACGTTTGTGGTTAGTGGAGGTCAAAACGAAAACGGAATTCCAGTTTTTTATAAAATCGATAAAAATCAAGTGGATGTCGTCAAGTTATCGCCGCCCAAACAGTGTTCGCCTGCTAGACGAAAGGTAGGTAATCAAAGTTTAGAAACATGGCACCATAAGGCGTGAGGCTAATACAGGGTGTTTTTTGTTAAAGGTAACAGCGGCTTTTTTTGGGTATTTATCGTACACGTCGATTTTGTTTGTGAGGGGGACACTTTTTGGCTTACTTCAAATTTTTGTAGGCTTCGAGGGGTAAACTTTGTAAAGTGGGTCGAGTGATACCTTGTTTAAAGGTCTCTTGAATGTCTTGAATTCGTTTTTAAGATATTTGCGTCCAAATTCCGATAACAAAAATAAAAAAAAGAAAGAAAGAATTAGTGTGACGTTTACAATATCGAAATTCATTTGATCAAAAATCATAAATAATGTCGAATAATGAAAAAATACGAAATCAAAATGTCGAAATTTAAGCCATAAGCTATCTTTTAAGTTAACTACTAAAAATCGCTCAACGCAAAATATTCTCGATTTGATGGCATTTTAAGTATTCGATTCCTCTAGTAAGCCTGTAAAATCCTGTATGGCTATAAACGTACATAACTGTGTTATAAGCAAAGTCTCAAAAATATTTTTTTTTTGTGACAAATAAAGGAAGTTTACCACTATTTATTAAACCATTTTTGAAAAAAAATTAGGCGTTTCGGAGGATGTGTTGTTTGAAATAGGCCTTTTATGCAATACTTGCTGTTTGAGCAACCCTATATACAAAATTTAAAAGCAACTGAATTATTGTAGAAAAATAAAGTAATAAGCACTTAAATTAAAATTAAAAAACAAAATTTACTGAAAATTTCGCTAATATTAAAAAATAGACCAGTGTACTGTAGACTTGTTGTTTTGTAGGCCTTAGAAGACTCAGGAGACCTCATCCGGCTCGACTCGAACTCGGACCTTGACGATTTCGACCCCCTAAAGTCGCCCTCCTCCAACTCGAGCTACTCCACCCCCACGCATCAAATATCACCTCTATGCGTCTCCAACCCTCTTTACAATTCATCGTACGAGAATCATCCTATCAAAGCGAACGGGACTATCGGTAAGCAAATTTAATATTTAGGGGGATGGGATGATTCGCTGCGGCCGATTCGCCGCGGGCCGATTTGCCGCGGGCCGATTTGCCGCGGGTCCCTTTTCTAGGCATTCAAATAAATGAGAAGTGTGGAAAAACAATATATTTTTGATTTCCTTGAATATTATTGTCTGGTTTTAAAACTTATTTTTAAAGCTGAAGAAATTTCCTTTCCAACGATGTATATTACTCCCCCTTAAGGCAGCGGTAGATCTAGCATAGACGCACCAAAAATAGTCAAATTTGGTATACAGTTGAATCTTCATTTAAGACAACCATGTTAAAAGGGTACACACACTGCGTTCAATGAGAGAAGCAACATACTTGAATGAATATACAGTATACTCCGCCCACTCTTGGTGGGGGAGTGGTTCTCCCCCTAAATGTTTTTTTCGATATTTTTGAAGTTTAAACTTCTTTAGGCGCGTTTAGCAGTTTTTGTGGGTAGTGAATTGAACTGAGTCGTCAGGCTCGGCTATGTAACGCTCATTCGGGTGAAGTCGGTTCGAGTCGACTGTGAGATGAAAATTCAGCGAGCGATATGATCATGCAGATGAAGGCCAGTATTATTAATTCGCCTTGTTGAAGTTTACACTTCTGCCTTGTGGTCTTAAGCACACACAATTTTTTTATTACTTGGTATATCAAATTTGACCATTTTTGGGGCGTTTGGTATATCAAATTTGACCATTTTTGGAGCGTCTATGCAAGATCTACAATTGCGCTGAGGGGGGCGTGATCGTTGGAAAGAAAATTTCTTCGGCTTTAAAAATAAGATTTAAAACCAAATTTAAGAAAATTAAAAAAATTTAGTTTTTTCCACACCTCTCATTTATTTAAATGCCTATAAAAGGTGCGTCACTGATGTAAGGGGGGCGTGTTATACATCGTTAGAGAGTACTTTTGATCAGCCTCAATAATTGTCGCTTAGTTGTTTTTGCCAAGTTAAAAGTTTGCAAATAATTGGGAAAATACTGAGAAGAGAGCACTTTTGGGGGGGTGAAAGGTGGATGCCCCTCACCCCCACTTTGGAGAAGGTCAACTAGAAAAAGTGAGTTCTAAGTTATAACCAAAAATTTTTATTACTCACTCTCATTTTTATTTACTGAGTTACAAAAATGAATGTTTAACATTTTTGTTTGATTTAAGGATTTCTACAAACACATTTATTTTTCTTTCAAGGCGGCTATTTAAAAAAAAATATGTCTAGGTTAATAAGTATTTAACTGTATACAATGGGCTTTTAACCAAAAATATTTTTTTCCGAAAAAAATAGTGTTAAAATACCACAAAAAAAATATAAAAAAAATATTTTAAAAATGTTCCCCTTTTTTCGTACAATGTGGAATGTGCACCACCGCCGTCAGAGGGTACTAAGGTACATCGTTGAAAAGGAAATTGTATCCGCTTGAAAAATGATCTCCATAAGATATTAGCAAAAAACTAGGGGGGGGGGATGGTTCCCTTTCGTAAAATGTTTGGGCGAGTCTTATCTCTATCCATACCAAGTGTGTTGCTTCTATCATTAAACGCAGGATGTAGGGCCTGAACTATATGGTGGGCCTCTAGAGATGCAAAAAAACACATTTTCCATGCTTTCAGGTAACAATTTCAATAGCAGAGATCAAGACTTACTGCAAGAATACGGCCTAAATTTCAACTTTTCTGGCCACCAGAACCTCCAAAATAACTCAACCAATCAGAACAATTTCGATCCTTTCGATAATAATAGTAGTAGTAGCAGTAACTGTGGGGTACAAAATAAGGGCCAATGGACAAAGTTCGAGTAAAAAATAGATAATAAGGTATGATGATAAATTTAGGAACAAAAATAGTTTCAATTTTTCTAGAAAAAATATCAGTTAGGTGTTTTAGCACAGAGCAGAAAAAAAACTAATTTATACAGAGTCGTTTTTCTTCCACCAGGAAATATTAAAAACTGGAAAAACGAAAATTGTAATTTTTTTGCCGATTTTTAATAAATTCTGCTGAAAAGACCCTGTATAATGTAAATATGTATTGTTTGTTTTTATTTATCTTCCAAAGGATTTTTTTTATGCATATTTTATTTATATAACATCACTTAAACTATAACTAATTTTAGAAAATTTTAGTCATTTTTTAAGTCAACTTTTTTTTAAAAATAGCAAAGTTTTAATTTTATTTTTTTGTTGTGTATTTTGTGAAATTTCTATCTATCTTCCACGTATTTTACACTAATTTATATACTCGCAATATGTTTTTTAAAAAATTAATAATTTTAATTGTCTATAATGGGTACAGGGTGATTTGAACAAATATTGTAAGGAATTTTTACTAGTCTTTCAATTTCTTGGTTAGGGTATAAACGGTATAAATTACAATATTTTAGTGAGTGATAGAAGAGGCCAAAATAATATAATAATAGTAATATAATACAGGGTGTTCCAAAATTAGACATCAGTATTTTAACCATTGATGTTTTCTGTTATTTAAAAGAGGTTCGGTTCGGTTTCGGTTCACATAATTAATACATAATAACATATCACTGATATTTTAAAAAAAGTTGAAGTAAGCAAAAACAACGTTCTAATAGTGCAGGCGCTGGAGGTAGCTGGGTATGCAAAATATGAGAACCGCAATGGACTCAAGCTGACAATAGGTGACAGATTAACGATCTGGATGTTGCCAAGCAGGTTTTTGGTCCAATTTTTTTTATCACCCTCTTCTTATAGTCGTGTTCGAATTGCTAAAAATTTACTAAAAAACTAAGTTGACGCCCTAAAGCCACAATGACACAGAAATTGATCACAAATGTGTAAAATCTAACCTAAAAATAAAATTATTTTAGTTTTTTAAAAAACCTCCTAGACCCCCCCCCCCAAAACGTGAAATTTTATTTAAACGCTATAGCGTCGAAAATATAACATCGAAATATCAAACAAAGTTTGGTATTAGCCTGACCACACTGACTTATACATTGTTAAAAAGGGAATTTCATTTTCTACAATAAAGTGTTAAATAAATATTTGCCCAAAAAGCTTCGTTTTTGAGAAAATTGGATAAAAGTTGTAAACAAATTAGTAAGTTTAGTAATTTTTCAAAATTGATGTAATTTACGGACGCTATTATAGATCATTTGAAAGGACATTTCATTCTCTACAATCGACTATGATGCACAATTTTTGATAGAGAGCTTAGTTTTTAAGAAAATCGGCTCAAACTTGTAATAAACATGTTTATTATTTTTTTTTAATTTAAAATTACCTCAACAAATGGACGCCGCTGGAAAGTTTGTCATTGGTCGTACCCCACTGACTTATATATCGTTTAAAAGGAAAGTTTATTGTGTATAATAAAGGTAACTGTATATTTTTCGCTAAGAAGCTTAGTTTTTGAGAAAATTTAAAGAATACCTCAAAATCTCAGGTTTTGGGGGTCTGGGGGGTTTTTGCAGCTAAAATTTAACAAACCAATATAATTTTATTTTTAGGATTTTACACATTCATTGTGGCTTTAGGCCGTTAACTTAGTTATATTTTCAGAAATTCAAATACGACTATAAGAGGAGGAGAGATAAAAAAAATTGGACCCTTCGAACATTAAACCCTTGGACCAAAACCTGCATTTGACACATCCAGATTATTAATCTGTGACCTATTATTTTTAGCTAGAATCCATTGTCAAACCACGGTCCTCATATTTTGCATACTCAACTACCTCCAGCGCCTGCACTATAACAAATTATATTTTTTACCAAGTTTTGGAATATAATAACGGGAGAGTGTAGATCCTTGTACAGGGTGTCCTGAAATTAGACATGAATATTATAACCACATATTCTACGGCCTAAAATAGAGATAAAAGTTTATATAAACTAAGATCTAAAATTGGTCCGTTTCCGAGATACAGGGTGTTAAACTTAAAAAATAAAAATCGATTTTTTTAAATAATTTTAACAGTTGTAAACGTATTATTTTTAAAATTGGTACCGGGGTTTGTTTGGGATGCGAAACCTGAATATTGACAACTTTTTACTGTGACCGTTTTTGAATGTTCGATTCCGCATCGGAATAAATAAATTATTTTGAATTAGAAATATTAAAAATTAAAAATATTAAGTTAACAGTATTTTAGAATAATTCATTGGGTACTGCTAATTTACTGACCAAATTTCAACAAATTTTTTTTTCCAAAATAAATTGCATATACAGATGCGGGATCGAACACTAAAAACCGAAATGCTTAAGATATTATTTTTTTAACAAAAAAAGTAAAGACTGCACTGAGAAAAAAGTTATGACAATTTTAATTAATCAGAAGTGCAGTGTAAAGCGCTCTCTAACGGCCACAGAAAATATGTGTCTATATTCGGGTTTCGCATCCCAAAGAAACACCAGGTATCACTTTTGAAAATAATACGTGTAAAACTGTTCATAACATTGAAAAAATTCTATTTTTATTTGTGAACTTTAATATCCTGTATCTCGGAAACGGAGCAATTTTGGACCCCAGTCTATATAAACCTTTATCTCTATGTTAGGCCGTAGAAATATTGACGTCTAATTTCGGGACACCCTGTATAAGGGTCTACACTCCCCCGTCTTTATATTCCAAAACTTGGTAAAAGACATAATTTTTTAGAACTTTTTATTTACTTAAACTTTTTTACAGACCTCATTTAAATAACAAAAAACATCAACAAAAACGTTTGGTTTATATGGCATTTATAAAACTTTATATGAGAAAAAAAATGCCTGAAAACATTTGATGGCATAATTTTTTTCAGAAAAGTTTTTATCTTTAATAATGTCTTTTGTTCTGATGCACGACTTTACATCATTTCATACTTTTACTGCTTTTTTTAAAGAAATTATTAGCAAAAAAGTTTTAAAAATCGTCAACTTTGAGTACTAGTAGTAAAAAGTACAGGGTTTTCCATCTTTTTACAATGATTCCCAGTGATTTCCAGCTATTTCTATGTTATTCCTAGAAAAATGTTCAGTGATTCCCACCTGCGAATGTCCCCTCGGTGTTGACCATGACATGATTTTTGTTTTTAGTTTTGGACTTCTCTATCATCGTTAAAATAGTGTGACTCATAACATTTACAACCTGTATGCAAGTACTAAAGTAGTAAAAAAATAATGCTTGATATTGATTTACATTTAGCATTACATTTTAAGTCATGTACGATCAAACACATTAGCTAAAGTATAGGCCTATCAAATCGCTTTAAAAGACGATCAATCATTTTTTTTTTTAGAAAAGTAGGATCCCTTCCACCTACAACACCGGCGTTTGTTGGAGTTGAAGATTGATATATTTTTGCCAAGCTATAGATTACTTTATTTATAAAAACTATGATTTTTGTCCCAAATCTTCTTTTTTGCCAATTAGATATTTTGTTACAAAAATAGATAGATGTAGATTTTTAGATTACGTTCAGTGCTAGCTTCCCAGGGTTTTGCAGGGTAAACGTTACACCTTGCCTACAAGATATTTTGTGCCGACGCTAACTACAAAGTTATTAAGAATTTTAATTAAAGCACATCTATTTAGCCTTTTTCGGTCCATCTGTGGACATACCCCCAATATATTTCACTCTTGTTTGTCTGTCGCCGTGTTCATCCATCTAGTTCCCGCATGTTTCTTCAAATCGTCCGCCCATCTCATTTGGGGTCTTCCCCTATTTCTTTAATTTTCCCAAGGTCTCCAGTTTACAATACATTTATTCCATCGTCGTCTTCCTGTCTGATATGCTTTTTCTTCTCTGACATCTCTTACTTTTGTTTTTTTCCTATCCATTCATTCCTTTTGCTATCTGTTAGCTTTACATGTAACATTTGCCTTTCCATTGATCTTTGGGCTGTTGTTATCTTATCCATGTTTGATTTTGGAAGTGTCCAGGTCTGGGAGTTTTAGGTAAGTATATTGGTTATACACTTTCGTTTTCAGGTACTGAGGATATTTTTTATTTTTTAATATGTAGCTTAATTTACCGAATGCTGCCCAGGCCAATCGTACTCTTCTTTTTATTGTTTGATTTTTTTTTTAGTTTAATAATTTTTCATAGGTTATATACTGAACCCACTGTTTCATTGCAATTCTTTCATCTAGAAATCGTAAGTGCGAGTGATAAGGCATGCAATTGAAAAGTACATGAAAAGGATAGCCAGTCAGCAACGCTTCCGCTGCCTGCGTTTTCATTGGCTGCTCGTCGTTTGCTTTCTCTGTCTTGTACACTTATATTATATACCTTTGTATACGTTGTCTCACGCACATTATTTTTCAAATAAAGAATTGAATTGAAACACCCTATGTTCCTGGACTTGTTCTATTTTTTCTTCGTTTATTCTGATCATGATATCTTCATCTGTGTTTGTTATGATTTTAGTTTTAGTGTAGTTCATACTCACGCCTATATTTTTAGCTGCTGTATCCAGTTCTGCCAGCATTTTTGTCAGTTCTTCTTTCTTATCTGTTATTATGGCGATATTATCAGCATATCTTACGTGGTTCAAGTATTGTCCGCTTACTTTGATACCTATTCTTTCCCAAGTTTTTAAAAACGTCTAGGGTCTGCTGACACCTCTTCTTATGAGGATTGGCTTGGTTCCTTCGTAGATTTTGATTGATGTTGTTGCTTCGCTATATATAATGGCTATTAAGTGTGTGTCTGTGATTGTGTGATCTATTCCGCTATTAATTAGTTGCTTTTACTGCCCAGTGCTCAATGCTATTGAAAGCTTTTTTCAAGTCTATAAACGCAAATACCATCTTATAATTTTAAAAACAACTGCAGATCATTAGTTTGGGCCTAAGTAAGACGCATGGCGCGTCATTGGTTAACCAATCAAGAAACATTGGTGGTTCTGTCTGACGCTTCTTAGCCCTTGCTAGAGGACTGTACACAAAGCCACCGCAGAACCCCCACTGCTTCTTGAGGAGACGTCTTTAGTCATGCTCGCAACCGCAGCCAACGATAAAGACCGGCCATGGCGCGTTATAAGCAAGTCGGCGGTCACGTGATCTTAGGAGTTCCAGGATTCTATATGTTTTTACACAATTTAAATAAATTAACAAAAAATTTTTGTTCTTTTATAGTCAAAAATTTAGAAAAATATTTTGATATGTCATGTGTTTATTATGGATAAAAGAACTGAATCTATAAAATAAACAATTATACAAAATTTGCACTCTAATATCTTCAGGTACATATATATATTAGGTACATAATATCGTTAGTAACTTCGAATCTATACAAGTCTTTCAAAATTGGACATATCAAACTTAAGCTTTTAGTTTTTTAATTTTTCTTTGACTGTCATCATCTTTGAGTTCTTATTCAAAGATTTATTAGCAGACACTAAATGATTGTGCTTTTTAATAAAATTATTTAAAAAAACTTTACATGCCCTTAAACTAATTTTTTCAAGCTTTGACAATAGTTTTTCTCCACAAAAACACTCGCTAGAGTTATCTGAAGAAAAATTTTCAATATAAAACATTTCACAATAATTTATTTAAAAGAAACAAGTGATTTTGTGAATAAGTGAGATGGTTTTCCCATTCAATGAACTGAATGTAGTGGTCGCCAATAATTTTTTGAAAAATTACCCAGCACACAGCTTAATATTTATTTCAATAAAGTGTAGTTAACTACCAACTCATGTTCTTTTAAAAGCTGTATCTTACTTTTAAATATTTCACACTACCAGAGAGATTACTATCTGTTAACAATATTTTACAAATCAGTTTTTTAATATTGCCAGAGTGCGGAAGACATATTACCTTAGAATTGTAAATTAACGTGTATGCACTGAATAAACAAAGATGAAGCCAACATTAAAGTGTATCCACCATATCTTCGATTCTCAGGTTACCTTTTCAAGAGACCTAATTGTTCAATAAGAAATGACAACTGAACACATTCTTCACTCTCACTATCGAAAATGTCAATAAGGATGTCTATTACTTGATCAATCCAATCCAAGATCTTATCTTTTACCACTTCTTTCCCGTTTGCAACATATTAGGTTTCAGTTTTATAGTTGGACCGACAAGGAACAACACTAATTACACGTTCGCGGCATTGTTTATCTTATAGGTATTTTCCTTATAATTTACTCATTAGCCATTAATTATTTTAACGCAGCTCACTACAGTCTTTTTCGTGGGCTGCGTTATTTTAATAACTTTGATAAAATTCACATAAAATTCGTGCCCGAATTAAAAAAAAATCGACGTAAACAAACATACCAAAACTGAACACACACATGTTTTATAATGATAGCGGGCCGTGAGGCGTTTTTTTGTGGGACTCCTACGGTCACGTGATATTTCCGCGCCTGGGCCGGTCTTTCTCGTGGGCTGCGCTCGCAACCCAGATCCACTATGATGCGCCCATGCCCAGGTCTGCAACGTGGAGGCAGACGCCGCGGTCGTTATGTTCCGGTATTAGGACCTTGTCAGCGAGGTTTGACAAAGTAATCACCCTACTAAAAATAAACCCCAAAATGTTTCTAATAAAGCTGTAAAAAATATCCACGATACTCCATTGGTGCTAACATTTAACGATAAAACTATGTTTAAATCAAGGCCTGCTCGCTGTTGCCAGGTAGAAGGGCCACGCTTTTCCATTAAGTACCTGATTGAATTTACAGCGATTTAATACGTAAAATGTTATGTAAACATTTTACTATATCCCAGTTAACTATTAAGAAAAATATCTATAATTATAATTTAAGTTTCTTACCTGCAACAAACGAGGTGTGTTAAAACAGTTTGTGAGAAAAACAAAAAAATGTCTCCAATGTCCTAAAAACTAAGTGATTTATATACAGGGTGTTAATAAATATAATGCTAATAGTGAAGGAGGTAATTCTTTGGTCCATTTTGAGAAAAAAACTCATATTAAGTTATGTCCTAAACGTCTTAACTTTTAAGATACAGGGTGTTAAATATTTTTAATTTCTTTTTTATTAGTGTGATGCTTGATATTTTTGCATAATTTGGTACACACTTTAAAATGTTTTACACCCTGTATTTCAGAAGCTACGACGTTTAGGACATATGATGATTCATATGTGAAGGGGCCTTGCAGCCCGTCCTCTGCGACCACCAGTAGGTTCAGTTGGCTCACTTTTGAGTGGTTTCTCACCACTGTATGCCTAATCCTGCAAAGGGTTGGTTATTAGTTTGGGTGAAACACTGTTCAGATCTTCTGAATACGTGCAATAGCCGGACATTCGCATAGTACAGACTGCCCTGGTATCCATACTGATGACACATTGTTAGCACTACCAAGCGCATTAAGCGAATCCCTGCAGCTCCTCACGGTTCTGGATGAGACCGTATAGGAATCAAGCGCTCTTAAGGCTGCTTGACTGTCGGAGAAGATTTTTTTTTGTCCTGTCCTAACTTTTTTCCCAAAATTAATTCAAGAATTACCTCCTTCAATATTAGTATTTTATTTAATAATAACCTGTATGTGAAGATAATGAGAAATAATAAATATACTTTTGGGCATAAAAATATTAGAAAACTCAATATGGACCAGCATTTATAGATCGTAATGGTCAGAGAAATTGCTGCTACGTGAACTTTGTAACCGCAGCAGTTTATGCCTATTCGCGCAACGATAAATTATTTTTTTATTAACACACCTCTTGCCTACTCCCAGTAAAACTGCACAATGATATTTCCAAAAAAACTATATAATACTTAGAGAAAAACAGTGAAATCATAATGTAAATAGTTTTAAGGTATCAAAAAGCGTTCAAAAAACGAATAGTTTTTTAAATCAAAGAAAAAACACTTCTAAGGTTGGTTATACACACGGGGGAAATTTTGCGTGACGAACAGTTGACCACCGCCATGTACAGGGTGTTTCTGTATATTTCAACCAAGGTCTACTGCGCTTAATATAAAAGGTAGAAAAAAAGTGTAAATACAGAAGTTTATCTAACAAAACAACTGAATCTTGCAAAGTTATAGAAAAATACAAACATGGTAAAAATCTTACGAAACACCTTAAATTAAAATAAATAGATCTTTTTTTCCGAATTTAAAAATATATATAATATGTTAACATTTGGTCCAGCAGTTTTTCAAATATTCCCATTTTAAAAAGTTGAATAAACAATAAGGACGTTGTCAACAGTTATTAGGGACGTATTGCAATAAAGCCAGGCAATAATAGTGTCGGGCACTATTTTGACAGTTTTCCATTGAAAACTGACAGTTGATCTTTCAAAATTGACATACCAAAGTCGAATTTCTAAATCCAGTCGTTTATTTTCCATTAATAATGGCGGCACTATTAATTCCGGATCTTATAATGCGAAACTGTCAGAATAGTACCCGGCCTTTATTGCAATAATTCCCTATTTATTTATGACTGTGCTATTTTGTAAATCAATAAAATTACATTTTAAAAATGCAAATATTTCAACAACGGCTGGACCAAATACACCGCAAAAAAAAGATCTATTCATTTTAGTTTAATATATAGGGTGTTCCGTAAAAAAATTACAATTTTCGTATTTTTTTAAACTTCTGCAATATTAATTTGTTTTATTAGGGAACATTTCCTGGCGGTTTAGAGTAAACCCTACAATTTTTGCATTTACTCTTTTTTGCTATCTCTTATAATAAAAGCAGTAAACAGTGGTTGAAATATCCGGAGAGACCCTGTACAGAAACAAAGACTACGGTAAACTATTGTTGGTACTAGTGGTAATAGAGTCAACTGCACCAGAAAAAGCTACTATTGTTAATTTTTTTTAGGCCAGTCATATTAAGTGAAACAACCCTGAAACTTGGAAAACAATAGGTGCAAGCTGGATTTTTGTATAATTATTCATCAGGACACATCCCCACATATTCTCCGCCAAAATCCTATTTGAGCTTTGCTAGATATAAGGCCCCAAAAATTCACAAAATCATTCCGACTATCTGTAAAATTAAGAAAAAAATCTAACCTAACATTTTAAAAAATATATTTTTTCTACCTTGTAAATTTAGTTTTTGTTTCTTTAAACTTAAACAACTGTAAGTAAGGGTATGAGACTTGGAAAAAATATTTTCATACAATTAAGCAATGTACGAGAAAAAAAACGTATATAAAAAAGTTCTACTTCTGGGTAGAAACCGCTTTAAAATATGCACACTTTTTTATATTTAAAATTCCAGCCGCCAAACTGCTATTGATAGCAAAAATAGTGTTTCTCTACACTTTAATGGCAAAGGGGTTGAAACAGAATAAATCTTAGTAGTAGTAAAGGGTACTTTTTTTTTTAGGGTTTCAAATTATAAACATAGGTATATAAAGTTTTATCGAATAGTCGTTGCATCATGATTGTTCTCCAAATATATATGTATACTAAAAGCTTTAGTTTCTAAAATGTTTGCAACAAAATACATACATAAAAATCTAAAAATCGCATTATAATCCCAGTTAAAACGTTATGTCTCTGTTTATAATTTTTAACCCTTAATAAATCACCCTTATGTTCTATTTATTTTGTCCAAACCTCTTTCTCACATTTAAGTTTATTAAATCACTATTTTTTTGAAAATTTTATAAGCTGTTAAGACGGAATTTCAAATAAAATGAAAAGTGTACGCATTTGCGCGTATTTTAACACTAAACCTATTTAATATTACGCTTTTTTTCTCGTACAGTATCCTAATTGTATAAAAATTAAAATTTCAAATCTCAAATAGTTGTTAAACAAAAACTAAATTTTAGTAAATGGTGTTTGGTACAAGTGGGAATTAAGCTTAATATTATAAAGTATTAACATTTTAAAACAAGTTACCTAGATAGTGAAACAAAATCAAATTAATTTTTTTTAAATATATTTTTTTAAATGTTAGGTTAGGATTCTTTCTTTCTCATATTTTTTCTCTCTTGACTTTTTTTTGAAAAAGATATTAGTTTTCGAGAAAATCGCAAAAAACTAATTTTTAGAATATTTGGGGTCTTATGTATAGCGAAGCTCAAGGAAGATTATGGCGAATAGGTGGAGATGTGGCCCAGATGCTAAGGAATAGTTATACAAAAATCCAGCTTGCACCTATTTTTTCCCAGGTCAATTCCTAATATGACTTGATCAGTTTTTTCGGGGGGATGGCCCCCCATATGTACGGCCCTATAGACTTGTGCATCGCTACCGCTTATATAGCAAATTACCAGACAGTTTATTTTTCTACTTGTAATGGTGCGGTGGTGACAGTTAATTGTCCACCGTGCGAAAATCGGCCGTGTATGTAGCCAGCCTTAAATTTGAAACATTTTTGTAGGTTAACCGTGTGTGAAAAAAATAAAAATCAATTTTTGTAAGTGTATAGCCTTAGCTGTGATATGAAAATGATTATTTTAGGATATGTACTGAAATTTTTAAATATCTATATATTGATTTGTTTTGTTTACACATATTTAATAAAATTTGATTAATAAGATTCTTTGTTATTTTTTAGCAATCCATACCGTATCTATGGAAGGCTATTAGGATGGTCAAAAAAATGCTTGGTTTATTTTTACTCAAAATCAGTTATTTCCAACTATTACCTAACTACCAAGTTTTGTGATGGTCTCTGAGCCACACGATAACTTAAAAACCGATATTACCAAATTTGGCAAAAAAAATTGAGGTACCCGTGGATAGAGAGAGTATGTATGACATATTTTAGCGAAATAGAGACACGACAAACTTATCAAGTCAAGTCAAATTTAAATCGAAGGAGCGAAATATCGGTCCTCTATACCATCTAGCCTTATTTAGAGAGAGAGACGCACCTTGTCATTGTTAACACAGAAAGCACCACATCAGAAAAAATATTTTAAGGATATCACATAATCTTTTGGAATTATAAACCGACAGTGGTCCTTGTTCTTGAAAAAATAGAAAAAAGGTATGGCTCAGCTTGTTTATTTTTTCATAAATTTGGCTTCCTTTACAGAACTCTGAATCCACTCACCACAATTATTATTTAGGAATAAAACGTTTTTTTCGTAAGTCACTTAAAGCAAAATCGTTTGGGTGTAAAAAAATCTATAGTAGAGAGCCGTTTAAAAGTACTTTTTTATTTAATGCCTTCTTTAAATAAGTATAAAAAAAACTATTTAAATTAAAGCTTAAAAGTACGAATACTTTGAAGATCACTCATTTGGTATAACTGGTACAAAATAAATAAAAATAAGCAAAAAACCGACTGTTTAGAGGCATATTAACAAAATTTTAAACAAGCTTAAGTGATTTAATTTGTTTAGTCCTAGATGTACCGTAATAATAACCCGGATTAATTCATTTCAAATTAGTTTACGAAATATAGTAAAACGAAAATTTAATCCAACTCTACAATACGGTACAAAATTCAAGATCTTAAGCATTTTTTGAAGCAACTACGGTCGCTTTTAATTTTACGGATTCAAAATTTATCTAAGAAAATCTTAAATGCTTTAATTTTTTTAAAGACCTAAATTTTTTAAAATTATTCCATTAGTTTTAAAGCTGTTAAGGCCGCTTCTATCCTTGACAGTTCAGCATTAGTTTGAGACAATTTTTCACTGTTTGATTTTTGCACATCTTCGGGTACCTTCGTGCCGTAATCGGGTACGTTCATAGCTTGTTCAAGCTTCTTTTGGGCTCCGTGGAGGAATTCCAGTTTTTTCTGGATCTTGGCGATTTCTTTTGATGGCTCGATCAGACCTAAAATTAAATAGCAAAAAGGTTTTATGACTTAACCAACCACCTAAAACTGTATAAAAATGTGATTATACACTAACCAATATCTAACTAATGGTGTCTTTGGAAACTTCAATCTATTTCTCGGCTCACGTACTCTACGACATTTTTTTAAATAAAATTTTAGTGCCTTTTTATCACGTTTAAAAAAAAAACTTTAAAAAATGCAAGGTAAATCAAAAAGCATTAAAAAACAGCTGAAACCTATTTACTCATTTAATGAGTGAAACGACGGCGAACCAAGGAAGTCCATGGCGGGACGAGAGCGTCCACCGAAGAAATTTCGTCACAGTTCAACCAGACCATGCTATCACCGTCTCCACGGCGACGGTTCGGAACCGAAAACAAGGAGTTAACAAAGTATAAAAGGCAACTTCAAAGGGGTCAAGTCAACCACGGACACCGGTGTTTCGGAAAAAGGCACCTCCATCCCCAGCGCGGCCCGCCTGACCAGTCAATTAAACTAACTACAAGATACAAGGAAAATCAAAAAGAATGAAAAAACAGATGAAGCCTATTTACTAAAATTTTTCAAATCTGGAATATACAGGGTGTCTTTAAAAGGTCTGTACAAAATCTTAGCACATATTCCTGAGGTCAAAATAACCCGATTTAAAGCAACTTACCTTAGTCCGAAATTGCTCCGTTTCAGAGATACAGAGTAGTAAATGTAAAATCGATTGTCTTAAAATTTTTGAACATTTCTCAACGCATTACTTTAAAAATTGGTACTTGGGGGTTTTTTGGGATGCGAAACCTAAATATGGATACCTTTTCACTGTGGCCGTTAGAGGGCGCTTCACAATGCTCTTTTTATAGTTTAAAACGACTATAACTTTTTTCTCAGTGTAACTTTTAACTTTTTTTGTGAAGAAAATATTTTTTGAATCTTTTTAAGCCAAAAAGGTACTCTTGTTAATATGCGCTAAAGTAAGTCGTTTTCGAGATATTTCCGTTTTTAGTGTTCAATGCCGCAACGGAATACTGAAATCATTTTGAATGACTATTTCACTAGAGTGTTTTACACTAGCAAAATGTCATAGCAACGCCCCGTTTTCTACTGACTATTGTTCTTAAAGCTTTATTTAAGTTTGTTGCTTTTCGGCAATTTCGCTCATGAAATTTTTTAATTAATTTTTAAATTTACCACCCTGTATCTCTGAAACAGAGCAATTTCGGACTAAGGTAAGTTGCTTTAAATCGACTTATTTTGACCTCAGGAATATGTGCTAAGATTCTGTACAGACCTTTTAGAGACACCCTGTATTTATTGTACTGCAAAAGTTTTGGTACGTATGTGTCGTAATTGTGACTTTATTATTTATATGTGCTGTGGCTTCTTTGGTATTGCTAGAAGGCAAATTATTATATGAGGTGACATCCTTATACTTGCCGTAAAATCAAAAAATATATAAAGTACAAACCTTTCAGTAACAAATGAACCTCGCATTTATCAGAAACAGTGATAATGGTACATCCTTCTGGTGACTTCTCGTTAACGGCTGTTTTCGAACAGTACGCCAAAGTTTGCAAAGCTGACTCGTACTTGTTCAGGACTATCGTTGTCAGATGGTCGTTCGAGTGTATGTAAACTGTAAAAAGAACAAACCTAAAAATCTGCTCATTGGGAAAAACGGGGGTAGTTTAAAGGCAATTTTCAGTTTTAAGTTAAAAATAAACAACAACAATTTAAAAACTTATTTTATAGCTTTCAGTTTTGACGCTTGTCAAAGTGACAGTTCTCAAATTTATTTTCTAAGATCAAATAAATATAAAATAATGCTGTTCTTTATCAACATGATCTATTTTTTTCTAATCATGTCCGCTTTTTATGGAATATCCCTTTAACTTATTTATTTAAATGTTTTACATTTTTGGATTAATCATAACTCTATTTTTATCATATGCGCCCTGTAACACCCTGTTTACGTTTGAATTCACAATTAAAAACAACTAAAAAAATTAGAATCTAAAAATTTTTTAAATTATATTATAAATAATTCCACGCCAAATCATCCAATAGCGGCCATGTCACGAAAAAAATCCAAATTTTGATAACATGTATTAGTGTCCTTAGGAATACCAAATAAACAAATTTTAGTTTTTAATGTTGCCTCCCGTATTTTACAGGCCACTTTAAAAGAAAAAAAAAGAAGAAAATCAGTTGTGGCCTTATTTTTTTTATTTCTATTGTATTAAATCTTATGTAAAAACAAATTTGACGGACGAAATCTTTAATATTGGTTGAATAATCCAATTCAGAAAAAAAATTAACCTCACTTTTTTGACATGGCAAAAATAGTTTTAAAAAAATAGTAAATTTTATGATTTTCTCGATTTTAAATTATTTACACCGGTGCGGTATATGGTACATCAAAAAAAAAGTCTATACGCACATTAAAGCACAGTGGCTTGACTATCATACAAGGCAAATGAAAAATTTCTAGGTCTTGCTTTCAGCAAACTAAATTTTTTAAAATTGGAAAAACCGCAAAAACTTGTATGCAATGTATCGTCTAAATAAAAGTAAAATAAAAAATCTGGGTCTGTCATTTTAACATCAACTTTTAAGCTATTTGGTTAAAGCATGTAAAAAATCAAGTTTTTTTATTGAGTCACAAAAGGAAAAAAATTATGTATAGAAATCATCGTCAGGGGATCTTATTTATAGCCACATACTGTTTTGCGTGACATCCTAGTTTGTGGGTTCACTGTCGGAAATTTTTTTTTAGTTTTAAGAATACATTTTTGGTAAGACACGGACATTAATTAGTTTGTTTCTTTGGTAAATGAAATGGTTCAGGTTTAACAGTGGCGTACGCAGGAGGGAGGGGGGGCTGGAAGCCTAATCTTTCCAAAGCCATTAAATAACCTCCCCTAAAGATTGAATTTTTCTGAAAAAAGAAATAAATGGTTTTCCAGGACTTTGCTTTTACTCAGGCCCCCTCTCTCAACCCCCTTGGAAAATTTCTGCATACGCCACTGAGCATTAAAAAAACTAACTACAAAACTAACGCATGGTAAAAGCCCATGTGATGCGTTTAGAGGTACTGTGAAACGATTTGTTTTACATTAAAATCTCAAACAAACAACAACTGGACACTATTCTTTCACTCCTCTGGATGATTTAACTATAGATGCTAAAGCTTCAAGCTCAGAAAAAAAATTTGTTGGGTTTCTAAAATTATAGAACTCAACTACTTTTCCGATTTTTTAAATATGACAGTAGGTAACTACTAAAAAAGTAAATAAACTTTTAAAAAATTTGTGTAGTGACCTTATGAAGAGATTTTAGATCATAATTTATTGAACAGTGCTCATATAAATAAACTTTACCTTCTGATAAACCTTAATTTGCAGGGGCGGATCTAGAAACTTTATTTTGGAGGAAAATATCATAATAAATATTTCACAAAACTATTTTGCATAGTGACCAGGAGGTGTATTCTGTGTGTCAAAACTGAGTAAAGTTTCAGATTTGGGGGGGGCATCCCCCCCGTAGATCCACGCCTGTAATTTGTGATGCAATTTAACATCACTAAAAATATTAAAATAACAAAAAAATGTTTAGTGACCTTAAGGATTACAGACCCAGATTTTTTATTCTTGTTTTTAAAAGTATATGATACAGTGAAAAATTTACCCTACTTGATTACCACCAGCACCCCGATAGACAGGGTCATTTTTGATGCTGAAGTTGAGGGATTTCCCAGACATTCTTAACTTCTTCGTGGAACTCCAAGGTATAACGTCTACTTTTTAAATATGTTTTATACAAGGAAGATATAGTCCTTGAGTATAGCTTTCCAACACTGTATCAAAAATTTAAGAAAACATTACATTTATACCCAAAAAAAAAGAAAACTTCGAAAATTTCTGCGTTTTTTGGATATTCTCTAAATTGCTCTAATTAAGCCAGTATAAAAGATTTTTCTAAACATCACATTTTTTTGAAAACTACTTTTATGCATGTTTTCAAAATTATAGGTTAATTTTTTTTAGGTGTTGTTTACTATGAGCATAATTTTTTTCTTTAAAGACCCATTTTGCCCGTTTTTAGACTTTTCAAATGCGTGTACAACAGACTAATTGGATTCAAAAATCTAAAATTGTGCAAAAGTGGTTAAGCATAAGCTGTTTCATTTACTAAGTATGATTAAAGAAAAAAATTAAATGTCAGGGCAACACTTTTTTTGTAAATTGGATGACTTGGCGTGGAATTGCTCTTATACCTTCTGTTTTAGTCTTATTTGGTAAGTTGTAGTCGCTCCTTGCAGACCTGATAGCTTTGGCCACTTTTTGGATGAAATCTACGTTGGTTTCGATCTCGTCATTTCTGTAGCTCACCTCTTCTTGGGGAAAAGTTTCTACGCATATACTTGACACTTTTTCTATTAACTCTAAAAAAAATCAAAATATTCTAAACTTTAAAACCTTTTAAAATGTTTCTTAAAATAAGAATCTATATACATCATTTCACTTTATATTTTTTAATAAATGGATCCATGACGGATCTAATACCTTCCTAGCCCATTAGCACACTCCAAGTGAACACCTTCCTAGCCCATTAGCACACGCCAAGTTAAGTCCACGCTATATCATCCTTAAAAACAGTTTTATCAGAAGCGAAAACTCCTACAAAGTTTTTGGTTATAACACAAATTATTATTTAGAAAAATGTGTTCTAATATATTCCGAAAACCGCATATTGATGCGCTGTATAATTCACATTGTAGAAAATGTTTTATTTACCCAAGGCCAACACAAAAATAGAGGCCACGACCCTGAAAAAATCAGCTGTTCTACGGGGGCTAAATTTTATATTGGGTCTTATGGGAGGTCAGACGTTTTTTTATGATATTTTCAAAATGGCACTACAGATTTCCCCGAAATTTCAGTGAAATATTCTCAGCCACCATCCTCATATTCCACCAAACTTTTGTAAGGATGCAAGATGACTAAAAGGTTCAAATCTTCAAAATTTAGCATTCCTTATTTTGAATTCAAATTACCCGCCATGTACCGCATGCCAACTGTTATATTTGACATCATCATCACATTTGCTTCTGTTTTAAATTTAATTTTAGTGTGAGTTAATGAAGCGGCTCTGAAATATTAAGGCAAGGCCAACACAAAAATAGAGGCCACGACCCTGAAAAAATCAGCTGTTGTCCCGGGGCTGAATTTTACATTGGGTCTTATGGGAGGTCAGACTTTTTTTATGATATTTTCAAAATGGCACTACAGATTTCCGCAAAATTTCAGTGAAATATTCTCAGATACCATCCCGATATTCCACCAAAGGTTTGTAAGGAAGCAACATGATTAAAAGGTTAAAATCTTTAAGATTTAGCATTCCTTATTTTGAATTCAAATTACCCGCCATGTACCACATGCCAACTGTTATATTTGACATGTATTTGACTTTGTCATATGTGATTGTCACATTCGCTTCTGCTTTAAACTTAATTTTTGTGTGAACTAATGAAGCGGTTATGAAAAATTAGGGCTTACAATACATTTAAAAAAAATTGTTCTGCCAGAATAAAGTAAAAACAATCTCAAAAACGGCTTTATTTAACAAAAAATCAAATATCCATGAACCGTCATTCCAACTTCAAAATTTTAAAGACAATCAGCTGTGTCGTAACGTGACCATCAAAAAAAATCAGCCCCGGATGTGACGTCAACAAAGTGGAGGATCGCGGCCCGTCCATTTTGATAGCCCTGATTAAGGATTACCATACATTAAAAAAAATTCTTCTGCAAGAATATAGTAAAAACAATCTCAAAACCGGCTTTTTTTTTTAAAAATCAAATATTCATGAACTGTCATTCCAACTTCAATATTTTAAAGACAATCAGCTGTGTCGTGACGTGACCATCAAAAAAAAAATCAGCCACGGATGTGACGTCAACAAAGTGGAGGATTGTGGCCCGTCCGTTTTGAAAGCCCTGATTTACCTTCATTATTGTTTTTGTTTTATGGCATTTGATAGTTTTAAGATTGATGTCATAATTTTATTTTTGCTGTCATTAAATATATCTATTTATTCATTCCTTTTCATTCTTTATATTAAAATACATACAAATAAACACCACCATACTACGTTAAAGTTTTTTCAATTTTTTAACTGTCAACTGTTATTAGCATTAATGGATTTTGACCAAACTTCTTTTAGCTCGTTACAGTATCGAATACTATTTTTCATGAAATATTATGAAAATTGGTCCAACGGTTTTGGAGCTACCGTGGGCCGGACAGACATACGGACAAACACATATACAGAAAGACGAGAGTTACGAGGAGATTGCTAAGATAGATCCAAATTGGGTGTATTTGTGAATAACACATTTCTTCTCTACCCTAGCTGCACGGGCCAGGAAGGTAAAAATTGATTTTTTAACTAATCTAGTCCATTATTCCACATATTCAGCAGTTCAAACGTACCTTTTGGTCTAGGCAATCTTTGGTAGAGTTCTTCTGTGATAAAAGGCATAAAAGGTGACAGGAGCCGTAGTCCGATGTGAAGAGCCCTGTATAAAGTGACCATGGCGGCATATTTGGATTTTTGCTCTCCCAATTGAAAGACTGGCTTAAGATATTCCTGAAATAAAAAATACATCTTTATATAGTTTCTGGGATACGTCAAAAAACGAGAAAATCAACAAACCTAATTATTGTTCACGTAAAATCAGACATAAAATAAATATTTGCAAAATTTATGTAAAGTAACACGACACAGTGTGCCTTAATGAAGTATAGGTTACACAAAAATGGTTCCAAAAACTAATTGCACATTTTGAATGTGGACTCTTTCCTGACTTCAGAGCCATATTCATATAAATCCTAGCTGATCCTCTTCTCGAAATTTTATCAATTTTTTGCCATTTTTCTAGTTAGCCTAGGCGCTGGCTCCTGTCACGCGTGACCTAATATGTGCGCTAAGTTTGGCTGCGGGGCATTGTTAAGCATCCATAGGAGTATAAAAAAGTTTGATCCCGTGGTCGAACTCATGGTCGTTTGACCGCCATCTTTGAAAACGGCCGCAAAATTGATAGATTTTTTGTTTAAGCGTATCTTCCTACCCAGTGGTCCGATTTTAATTCTTTAAAGCTTACTTCTTTTTTAAAGGCAAATAAATTTTGTCATTACACATTTTTTGATAAATTAAGTAGTTCTTGAGATATACCAAGTTATTAGTATTTCCGCTCGCAAAAGAATTAAAATAATACCCATGCTCATTTTATTGTAGCTACAATAGACATTTGTTTTTTTTTTGTTACATAGAAGGCTTTAAACTTTTCACAGAAGAGGATATTGACTTTAGGTTTTCAAAGTTTGATGGATGGTACCCCTAAAGACTGCCTTAAAGAGGGTGGTTTCTAAAACCGTTCACGAGATTATAGAAAAAGTGAATTTGTAGCGAAACGATAAAACGTTAAGAATAATTTTTTATAGTACTTTTAATTCCGCTTCTTTTTGGCCATTAAGTCTGTGTTAGAAAATTACGAAAAAAAATTCTGTATTCTTACCAAATAAACGTCACAAAGGTCGTACAACCACAGATTGTAAACGGCAGTCGTGGCAAGGACAAAGTCGTAGTTATCAAAACCAGAGTTGACATCTCTAACTGCCGAACCAGCGCGGCTCAGCATCCAGAGGTCCATCAAACTTTCGTCCCCTACAAAAAAAAAATTCTAGCTCATTCTAGCTATTAGGTCGTTCTTTCTTTTTCTCTACATTTTAGACGGGATTTTATGAGAGATACTGATTTTCATAATTCAGCTGATGAAATGTTAAACAATACTGAACAAAAATAACATATGACAGTGCAAGTTTAACAGTTTCATACATCAAAAAGTCCTTTTTGAAAAAATAATTTTTAAATGAATCACTCTGTACTATACTAAAAATCTTGTCCTGAACTTACTAAGAACTGCATTTCATATTAATTTCCTTTCCATTCTATACATGACTTAAACTATTTTTGGTTTATTATGGTGATATAGTGGTACAGGTCCTAACCCACTTAAAAAAATTGTGCAAATAAGCTTTAAAAAATGTTTTCCGTTTTCCAAAAAACTGTAAACAAAATACGAAAAGCATTATGCTTTATTTTTGTTTGTAGTTTTAGACAAACTTCTGAATGGAGGGACGCTAGCTCAAGTTTCTGTTTTTGTGGGTTAGGACAGTTCACCACTAGGGCGAAGATTTATTACCTGTTAAATTTTGATGGGAAGGAGCTACGAATTCTGCTGGAAAATAGGTAAGAGCAAATCGAGTGGCGTTCCAAATTTTATTGCAGAAAAATCTAGAAAATAATAATAAAATAATCTAAATTTTAACTTAACCTGAAAGAAAATAATTTTGGGTGATCGTATGTCCGCAATAGTTCGTTCTTTATTCAAATGTGCTCACAAGATTACCTAGAACTTTCCGAAAATCCTAGATTTTCAGCAAGCTTTAAAAACTGTTAAAAAAGATCATCGCTAAAATCCTGAAACTTATTCAAACCCATGATGCGTTGCCAAGCCACAAAATAATTATTTGGATGCTTTAATTAAATGTTGGAAAATCTTAGGGAAAAATACAAATACATTAAAAAAGAAGGCGAGTGTACCTGTAGCCCTGTATCCTCAAAATATCCAAATTGATGTCTCTTCCAGAACACATTGCACACAAGGCAAATCTTAAGGCGTCTGTCCCACATTCGGGAATACCTTCCGGATAATCCTGTTTCTGTCCTTGTTTGGCTTTTTCTATCTCCTTGGGATCTACAAACAAAATATTCAATAAGACGATGACTCGTGACGTACCTTTAAAAGCGCACCCCGACATAAATTGTAATTTTTGAATATACTCATTTGCATCTCTTTTTAATGCACAGCTAGTTTTTTATTGCAGTCCAACTCATATCGCTGCTAAAAGAAACTGATCAAAACCCGCTGGAAAACAAGGCAAGTGTGACGTGTTGTGTTGATCTTTATTGTTGTATTTTTTATTGTGATCGACTAGGCTAGAATGCCGTTTAGAAAAAAACTGTAAAGGAATTTATGACACTGGGCCCAAAGTTTTCGTGTTTTTGCCCAAACAATCTAAAGCTGGGTCATCAATAGGTTGGTCAGTTTCATGTTTTTTTGGGGTTGATAATAATGATCAACTAGGCTATAGAATACCACTAAAGTGTTAACTTAGTAAAAACCTGCAAAGTAATTCACGACACAGTCCCTATTTTCTTTTTCAAAACAACAGCGTAGAAAAGCACCTTGCAGAACTGCAAGACATAAAACAGGATTTTCAGATAATGATAACAAAGAACTTAAGTGTAAGTAAGTAGCAAAAATTACTTTCTTTTTGCTTATCGTACCATATCTTTGTTTGCACTTTTTCAAGGAGATTTACTTACCTCAATCTAAAGCTAAGTTTATAGGCTACAATAATCAATCAGTGACATCCTCAGAAAGTTGCAATGTTCGAAGATCTAATATTAGGTTGATAATGCCTCATTTTACAACCCATCCTTTTTACTCCGATACAAAAATTATTACAAATTGTGTCCTTAAAAAAGGAGTAAATGAGCCATAAGTTTGTTTTGGGTGGTAATAATGGTGATGGCAAAGTTATTATACATATCCTGTTAAATGTTATGGTACTACATATAAGTAGTACTGCGTCATTACAGTAAGGGGAATATTGCCATGACGGGGTCGTAGACCGAGATATAGGTACAGTTTATAAAAAGTGTATAAATAGCCCAGCAAATAGGTTTCTGTATATATCAATATCTTCTTTTGTTTATGGAAATCTGTTGTAAAATAATTATAAACAAGTTCCCATTTTAAACAAATATTCTTGAAAATTATTTTTTTTTGTTTTAAATTTTAAATTTACCTCCTTTACTACCCAAAACCATATGCCTAGCATGCTATCGTCAGTCTGTCCTCTAAATGCGTAAGCCTTATTTTTTCGCGGGTTTCTTTTTGTGATAAAAGTGGGCTTTGGATGGTTGTATGTTCCGGAATCATATTTTGTGTCGGGGTGCACTTCTCAACATGCTACGTCATACTCAGGGCCTTTGACTTGGCCTTGCGTTTGACATTACCATTGAAAACGTGGTAAAAATAGTTGGGCACTGGTAGGCAGCCTAACCAAACCAACTTATACTTTGATTTTATCACGGCCTTGTCAAAATGGCGGAGACTGTCAGTTGTTGTTATTTTTGTTGAAAAATAAAGAAATTCTCGGACTTTTCCTGCTCTAATGGAAAAAGTATTGTTTTAAGATGCTGAACAGTTTTTAACAGGTAGATTTCATCCCAAATTTAATTAACAAAACTGGCAAAAATACAAAAACAGCGGTTGACAAGCCCTTTGACATTTCTAAACCAGAGAATGAAATGTCAATGGCTAAAAAGGCCGGAACGGCAGCCATTTTTAAATTGCAGCTTTTACCTTGGTCAAATCCAATCTGTCAATATTCTATTATCCATGGTAATACCATATACTTATTTGACAGGTCTCTTACCTAAATTACTGTCGTAAAGCTGTTTGTGTAGATCTTCTAGGTTTATTCCAGTGATCACATCCATCGGATCTATGACGTTTCCTAAAGATTTGGACATTTTTCTACCGTGAGCGTCTCTTATAATGGGATGCAAATATACTTCTCTGAAATAATAACAAACTTAAAATTGGTTTTGAATTATATTTTTTTCTACGACGCCAATGACTTCCAAAACCCACTGTGATATATTTTAGTTAATGCCCTCACAATTTTTTGTAAAAGAGCGTCTTTTTATATAAGATATCAATAAGATCCAAATATGCTTTTTTCTTAAAAATTATCTAAATTTAAAATGCTATAACTCCGTCACTGATAATTTCAAATGAATAGTTTGTACGTCGTTCATTGAATAATTTCATCTTTTTTTATTCATTACTTTTGAGGTTTTTGTATAAATGCTTTGTTTTAGAGATATTGACAAAAATATTTAAAATTGCTGATTGGCAGCCTTTCTTTGAAAAACTTTTTCTCATAACTTTCCTGGAACAACTGGGAATAGGCTGAAAAACTATCTAACCCCGCATATTAGTGTAAAATTTCAATAAAATAGATTCAGTCAGTTTAGAAGTTCTTTAAACCCCCCAAAATATGATATATTTCAGTTAATATGCTAAGTTGCCCTCTTGAAATTTACACTCTGCATATTTTTTGTAAACGGATGTCGCTTTAAAAAATATATTAACAAAAAGTTCCAAATATGCTCTCTGAAAAATTTTCTAAAATTTTTTAACTCCCCAATGATCCTTTCAAATTAATATTGTGTACTACGTTCGTTGAATAACTTCATCTTTTGTAATTCATTATTCTTGATGTTTTTGTTAAATGTTTTGTGTTAGAGATATTGCTAAAATGATTAAAAACATTGCTAAATTGGCGGCTATTCTGTGAAAAACTTTTCCTAATAACGATCCTGGAACAACTGGAAATAGGCTAAAAAAACTGTATGACCTTGTATATTGGTGTAAAATTTCAACCGAATAAATTCAGGAAATTTAGAAATACTTTGAACTCCCCAAAAGGTCCAGTTTGGATCACCCTGTACATACCCAATTTGAAATAGTGGTAGCTACTTACTTGAATGGTAACTTGCCCAGCAACTTTTGTCCCATGAATACCATCCTAGCTACCCAGAAGAACAAAATATCGTGACCAGTTTCGAGTAGAGACGTCGGATAAAATACCTTAAGCTCCTCTGTCTCGTCGGGCCAACCTTAAAAAAAAAATAGATTCATGATGGATCTGATATTCTACTATATTCCGAAAACCGCATATTGATGCGATGCTCCGTTAAGAAGTGAGCATATTTTCAATTTTTTTTAATTAATGGATTTTGACCAAAATTTAATCAGCGCTTTACAGTATTGTACACTATTTTACCTGGAAATTTCATGAACATCGGTTCAGCAGTTTAGGAACTATCGTGTTACGAACAGACATACACACACATACACGAACAGACTAGACGTCACAACGATGTTGTTAAAAAAGGTCATGATAAACCCAAATAACACATTTTCGGCGTTATCTCAAAAAAAAAATTTCATTGAAAACCCAATAGCCAATACGTTCTCTAGATTATAACTGAAAAACTATGGAAGTTAATTACATATGTGTCATACTTTGGAATGTTGTTGCTTCCTAAATTCTAAACAATAAGTTCATTTCATTGAAAATGTTTTTATGCGTCATGCCCATTCTCCCTTTAAAACTTTTTGCGGTCCCAAAATAAATTTTATTTTCTTTTTAAAGAACCTTTTCTACTCCTATTTTTTTGTAGCTTATAATGGTAATCGAGAAAAAAAAGTCATGTCTTTAAAATAAGTTTAGCACATCCCTTTTAACCCTGTCTATATATTAGAAATCTATAAAAAATAAAACTGGTAAACTCAAAAAATAATTTTCTTTTGGTTTTATAGACTTAAGATACCAAAGAAGAGTTAAAACTTAAGTAACTGTTGACCTACCAAAAATTGAAAAAGGAAATAGCGCCGAAGAGAACCATGTATCCAACACATCTTCGTCTTGTCTCAAGCAGACTTCTTCTGGCTTCAAGTTGAACTTTTTCGTTGCTTTTTCCAAAGCTTCTGCCTCCGAGTGAGCTGCCACCCAGTTTTGATCTTCGGTCTTTAAAAGATAATGTTTAATTAATGACTAATAGCAAAACAAAACCATAAACACACAAATACGAACGGAAAATCAAAAAAATCACATCTATTCATTGAGACACTATACAATGTCTATGGGTAAAATAAAAATCTATTTATATGGTTACGTGAAGCGCAGAATGAATCAACTTAATCTGACTATCGCAATCAGAATGAGGCACCTATGATCAAATTTAGTTCCACCTCTGTAACATAGATGTATATATCGAATACACAGAAATAAATAAATTATAAGAAGAATGATAAAAGAAAATAAAAGTTGAGAGAGTTTAGAAAATAACAGAAATATAAATTTGTCCAAGGCCGACTCTAGGTAGATATGAAATAATTAAAATAGAGGACATAGAAACTAACGTTAAAGAGACAGACAAGAAAGAAAAACTGATAGAAATGCTGGAAGAACTGGATACAGCAGCTAAAAATATAGGCTTAAGTATAAACTACCCTAAAACTAAAATCATAACAAACACAGATGAAGATATCATGATCAGAATAAACCAAAAGAAAATAAAACAAGTAGATACCTGGGACAAATCATTAAACTAAAAAAAACAAACAGCTAAAATCAAGAGACGAGTAAGATTGGCCTTAGTACCTCAAAACTGATCCCAGACCTGGCCACTTACAAAATCAAACATGGATAAGGTAACAAAAGCCGAAAGATCAATGGAAAGACAAATGTTACATGTAAACCTAACAGATAGAAAAAGGAACGAATGGATAAGAAATAAAACAAAAGTAAGGGATGTCAAAGAAGGAGCAAAGACACACCTACGATCAATGGAACAAATGTATTGTAAATTGGAGATCTTTGGGAAAATAAAAGAAGTAGGGCAAGAGCCCAAATCTGATGGACGGACAATATGAAGAAACATGCGGGAACTAGAAGGATGAACACAGTGACAGACAGAGAAGAGTGGAAGATATTGGGGGAGGCCTATCTCCAAAGATGGATTAAAGAAGGCTAAATAAATAGAATAGAATAGATTTCCTCTCCACAGGCACTCACTTTTTTTAATCAAAAGGAACTGATCAAGATACAAGAAAACTGCTGCTTACCTCAGATACTGGTTGTCCATTTTTCTTCAAGGTAATAAAATACGCAGGTATTCTGTGTCCCCACCAAAGCTGTCTGGATATGCACCAATCTCGAATGCCTTCCATCCAGTGGTTCCACGTTTTGACGTGTTGTTCCGGAATGATTTTCAGTTGTTTCGACTCTACGACTTGAACGGCGTTCGCGGCCATTTCTGAACAGTTCACGTACCTATAAGAAGAAATATAATAGGGCACTCTACGACAACAGCTCAAAAATTTCGCAATTTTGAATTATGTTAATATTACACCTTATAGAAACCAAAACCCGACAACATCCTCTATATATTAACAGATTAAATTAGGATTATTTTAGAATCTAAACTTACCATTGAGGTTTGAGCATGGGTTCCACTACGTCTTTGCTTCTGCTACAAATCGGAACCACCATAGGGTTGTTTTTGGTTTCTTCGTATAGGTCTTTTTCTTTAAGATCTTCAATGATTTGCTTGCGTACGTGAAAACGCTTCATACCCTAAAGTTTTAAGAAAAGCAAAAGGTCAGTTTTATTAATCAAAAATTCAATACTGAATACTCTTGGGAGTTTTTTATTGATAAGTCACAGTATATGCAGTACCGTCAAAAGTTTAGCAACTTCCTAAACATGTATATAAATTTGATTCTGTACCAACTATCAAAGAACAAATGATGCATCTGAAAATTCTATCCAGTTTTCAGTTCAAGTGTTTGGGCGATTTTCTCCATACTGCCTTTTTGTCTTGTTTAGCTGTCTTCTGGTTTCCCTGTAGATTTCTAGGTCTCTTTGTTGTTTAGTACTGAGCCATTTCAAGTATGTGCGTTTTGATCATTTCCTGTATTTCCTCCGTCCATCACATCTTATTACTATTTCTATTATCTTGGTATCCAACAGCTTATTTGTTTGCTTCCTTCAAGATTTTTACTATGTTTGTACAGCGTGTCCCATTTTCGATGGGATTAAATGGGAAACTCGGTTATTATTAAAGATCGATCGATTTTCTGATTGCACCTTACCATGCTGTTTTTTTGAGCCCTTAAAAATGGTGTAATCAGATTTTTGCTAATACAGGGATTTTTTGAAAAAAATGCATTTTTAATGATACCTTGTATCTCGCTTATTTTCCAAGATATTTTTATTCTGTAAAAACCTTTTTGTGGCAACTTTTTTAGAGCAAAATAATGACATTCTCAATTTTTTTAAATATTGTTGTTTTTGAGATTGAGATTTGACAGAATTTCTCATTTAATCCCATCGAAAATAGGACACGCTGTACATATCTCTTTAAATAAGTGTCCTGTGTTTAATAATTTTTCGTCTAATCGTATCTGATACAATCTTTGCATACTTTCGATTTCTAGACTTCTAAAGTTTTCATTTTCTCCAATACTTTCGTCTTTATTTTTCTTGAAGGGAATAATATTTTTGCTTTTACCAGATGGTGGTCAGATCCACAGGTAACACCACAAAGCACATCATACCACCTTAATTCCGCGTGTTGTTCACCAATAGCATAATCAATAATTGATTTAAGATGTCTTGTTGGCTAAATCCAGGTATATCGATGAACATCCTTATGTTTAAAAAAACCAATATTTATTTTTAGGTTGTGGGTACTTACCGTAAATTTGCCATAATCTCCAATAACCAAGCCTTCATCGTCGAAGATGGTAATGAAAGGCAAATTGTGCCTCTTGCCCACTTCGTAATCATTCGGGTCGTGGGCGGGGGTGATTTTCACCACGCCCGTGCCGAAGTCGAGTTCGACAAAGTCGTCGGTGATTATCGGCAGCTTTCGGTCGCAGAATGGGTGTGTGACGAACTAAAAAAATATTGTACGAATAGGTCTTATATGCGTTTATCATTCGATTGGCAGTAGTCGTAAAACAAAACAACTAAATTTTATTAACTTTGTTTTCACTCGATATTTTGAAAACGCTTGTAGATATTTTTAATTTCGATACAGCATCCGATTGGGCTCGGAATATTCCATTTAACCAAAATATTAAATATTACCGTTTCCAAAATCCTCCCGACGACCGTTAAGTGTTACTAGCGGCTATCCCTGACCAACTTATGGAAATATCCCTGACCATTATCAAAACAAAACATAAATGAATCCATGACGGTGAAGCCATAATAATATATTAGCCTTGAAAAAAGTTTTCTGTAAATATCTCAGAAACTAAAGCTCCTACGAAGTTTTTGCTTATAACCCGAATTATTGAGCAAAATATAGTCTACTATATTCCGAAAACAATGTGTCATTAGCATTAATGGATTTTGACCAAAATCTAATCAGCTCGTAAGTACTATTTTACCTAAATTTTTTTATGAAAATCGGTTCAGCGGTTTAGGAGCTATCGTGTTACGGACAGAAATAATATACACACAGACAGACATCACGACGATATTGCTAGGATAGGTCAAAATACATCCAAATAACACATTTTTGGCGTTATCTCAAAAAAAATGTTATCCTCGAAAATAATACCTTCTCTAGCCATTGCTATGCGAGCTAGGAAGGTAAAAAGGAAGAAAAAGCCTCCTCCAACCCCCTGCAGCAAACCTGCCCAAACATTTTTTTATGATACTTTATTATATTTTTATTTATTTTGGCGAACAATACAAACATAAAATAACATTATATTTACATTACATCAGCTACGTGTACATTACTTAGAAAACATTCTTAAAACATACAAAAGGTAACATTAGTAATATTACGTTATTAATGACTTTTGTTTTAAAGGAGATCAAGAAAAATTATACATACATTTTGTTCATTCAATTGCTAGTTAATATTTGTAATATGTACACTGCATGGTCAAAAGACTTCCTTTTGCTTATTAACCATTTTCTTTTTTTTTCAATTTTGAAGTTTTTTTTTCTCTGCTATGGTTAAGTTTGTTAAACAAGCACTTTTTGTTAACCATAAATTATTTTATTTATGAAACATTAAAGAGCTGAGACAATCAAAGAATGGTCAAGTATTCTCAAAAAAAAAAAAATTTAGACAAAAAAAAACACAGGAGCAAATTAACGATTCTAAAGTTGGCAACAGTATATTTTTCACAACTTAGGTCTTTTATTTGCTTTTTGTTTATGTGCTACAATAGTTTAAAACTAGAGCATGGGAATATATTCCTTCAAATACTCTCATTGGAAAAATATCCCTGACTTTCCAGACTTTTGATTAATATCCCTGACTTTACCTAACCATTTTTTTTATCCCTGACTTTTCCTGACTTTCTAGGTTTATCCAGAATGTGAACATCCTGGTTTACTTACCTTTCCATGTAGATGTTTGTAACGTGGGTCATTGGGATGAACAGCGATGGCTGTATCGCCCAGCATGGTTTCTACACGGGTCGTGGCGACAACGAGTTTCTCATCGGTTCCGTCCACTTGGTATGCGAAGTGGACCAGCACACCGAATTCGATTTTTTCGTCGTACCCCGGTACGGAAAGGAAGGTACGGCCAGGCAGTTCGACTTTGTCCACCTAAACGAAATAAATTGATTCATACCTTGTGTAAGTTTTCAATTATGGCTACTGGGCGTTATTAGCCGCCGGGCCTGATTTACCGATGGGCCTTTTTTGCTGACAGGCCTAATTTACCGCAGGTTCCCTAATACAATATAATTTTGTCTTAGATATTTTTCAGTATTCTCGTTAATTGTTAAAAAAACCACAAACTTACCTCGATATCAGAAATAGCAGACTTCAAAGTACAAGACCAATTAACCAATCTGTTGGACCTGTAAATTGTTCCATCTTCTTGAAGTCGGATGAAGGCTTCCGTGACGGCTTGGCACATTTTGGGGTCCATCGTGAAAGCTGCTCGGTCCCAGTCGTACGAGGAGCCCATCATTTTTAGTTGATGGTAGATTCGGACTCCTTTCCTAAAAATCAAAACTTTAAAGCCCAGGGGCGGCTCGTGGGGTGGTGCCACGGTACCAGGGCACTACCCTATATTTCTGCAAAAACACGTTTCTTTTTAAAAAAATTTAAAACATCTATAGATTTTTACTTTATTTTATGCATTTCTTAGTTTATTAATTATATGAAATTGGGTAACCCTGTGCAATTATATGAATCACAACCCGACTCGACGCGACGCGATGAATGGGGCACTAAAACGCAAAGCAGCGTAGAACACGCTGCCCAATGAGTATTTGCCACTTTTCTGTTGGCTCCTTCGCACAGAGAAAAATTTTATCAGCAGCCTATATGAGGGACAGAAATAGGGTCAATCTTGGTCATTTCGGCGGCGGCGTTGTTTGAATGGGGAAAAAAGTATTACTCGCATTGTTTTTGTGCGTGGAGCATGGATGATTAAATTTACGCCCTTTACAATACACTTCAATTACATTAGCAGAAATTTTTGGTAAATCTTGAGTCATTTCATGGCGGAATTTGGGTGGGCAAGGGTTTCTTCAAAAAAAAAAATTGAAACCCCAAACATAGTAGTAGGTATGTTTTTTAATGACTTGTGGGTAAACATTTGGGTGCAACATCCCAAAAAAATGTTTGCCTGACTCATTTATGTTGTATTGACAGGAGCCGCCCCTTGGGAACAAATAAACAGTAACATAAAAAATATTGGAAACTGAAGAAAATATACCGCATCCAATGGGAAAAACAACTTAGACTCGATCCGAGTTATTAGGGTGAAATGGGGTGAACTTTTAAGGATAATGGGTTTTCACGGGTTTAAGCAGAATTAGAGATCCTATCGAAAAAAGTTAAATACAAAAGTTATAGGCAATAAAAAGGTCTAAAACTTTTGTATAAATCAAATCAAAACTGTTTTATTTATATTTATTAACCATATTTTTTTTATATAAATATATATATAATATGGTCTCATAACAAAAGACATGAAAGAAATTATAACCGAAAAAGTTTAAAATACCATTAATTTTGATGCTCTATATCCTGACAACAAAAAAGTTTTGACAATCAAGTAATTAAAGTATTGTGAGTCATACAGATTACACCATAGACCTATAATACGAATGGACTGGACCTAGTGAGGGCCAAAATGAAAGCCTCGTTATTGTTTCTTATGTGGGTCGTTGTTGTTTGGTGATATTTCGTTACGACCTGTTTTTTTTTGTTAAAATTAACTTTTTTAGTATGTAAAATCTATGAGACCATTCTCAAATTACGACACGCCTTCGAACATATAGATGTTACATGTTCGATGGCCACGCTCAAGGGGGGTTTAGTCCGTCGTGTCGTTACACACAATGTTTTTTTAATGTGTTTTTTCTTGAAAATGCATTACATAGGGAGGAGGGAGAGTCGAAAATCCTAAATTTTTGCGTTACGTAATTTAAGAACGTCCCCCTCAAGCTTAAAATTAGCCGCCCCCCCAAACAATCAATCATTTAAAAATTTACGGCGCGGCGTTAAGCAAAACTTTTGCATTTCGCAACATATTTTCTTTCCCGAAAAATTTTTACACCATTTATTCTTTGAATTATTATTTTATTGTTAAATTTTCGCATGCGGGATCATTTTTTTTTTCGTTTTTACCAAAAAGTTTCTTTTGCGGTGACATTTTTAACGAAAAGTACTAAATTCTTCTGCAGTGTATTTTTCCCTAATTTTTTTAAAGGTTTCGCATACAGCGCAATTTTTTGAAAATTTTTATAAGTTTTTTTAAATTACATTTTTTGGGGGGATTTCCCTTCGTTTTAGTAAAAATTATAATAATTTTTAGTTTTTCAGTATTTTTTTAATATTTCAGAAATACTATGATGCCACTTTTTTCGAAAACGCGATGATCGATTGTTTTTTGTTTTGACCATCTAAGAGAGTTCTCCAAGTTTGCCACTTTATTATTTTTTTTATCTTTAATAACAACAAGGTTAGCAATGGTGGACACTTAACTGGGAACACCCTGTATATATGCCAGTAAGAACGTAGCTACCTATTTTTTCTTGTAATTTGACCTACCATACAACCTTCTTAAGATTTTTTATAAATAAAGTTTGCAATAGTACAAAATTTTCCTGGGCCACCCTTTACATTATTTATAGTACCTTTTGGTGTTTTGTGGCGGTACCTTACTAGGTGGTGCCCTAACTGAAGGTCTCAACCTACGCATTTCAGAGCTGTAAACTTAATGTCCTAGTTATATTTTATTAAATTTTAAAAAAAGACTAGTTTAAATTAAGTTTAAGTATTTTTTTTAATGAAAATTTGTATTAAACTTTACCTTTCTGGATTCTACAGCTATTGCAATTGAATTAGTCTATAAAAGAGGTCTTTACCATACAATGTAATGCGTTTTTTTCCATGTTTTGCCCTGAATAGCCCAATCTCACTCTGGCATCACTCCACCACTTATAAGGCGGGGCCAGTTCATTCGTTTTATAGGTCTATGGATAACACCCATATTAGCTCACACATATACTATACTATAGTAGTGTGAGCTATGGTGATCCTAATTTTTTCGAGAAAAAAAAAGTTGCTCCGATTTCAAAAATTTTTATATATCTTTGCGTTTTAGATGATTTTGAAACTTTTTTGTTGCGGCGTCTGTCTGTCTGTCTGTCTGTGTGTATGTCTGTCTGTAACGACCAACGCGCATAACTCAAAAACCGCTTGGCCGATTTTAATGAAATTTGGTACCTAGGCTGGGTCTTCGGTCGAGATGGTCCCATTTAAAAATGAACAAAATCCACCGAACACAAACCAAATAAAAGGGTGGGGGTAGATTTCAAAAATTAGAGTTTATGTGAAAATATGGTGTGTGTGATATCAAACGAAAGGTAATTGAGTCTGCAGTTAAACAAAATACATTTTAATTCATTTAAAAAAAAAGGGTGGGGGTATATTTTAAAAATTAGAGTTTAAGTGAAAATATAGCGTGTGTGATATCAAACGAAAGGTAATTGAGTCCGGAGTTTAACAAAATACATTTTAGTTTTTGTTTTTTTTTAAGGGTGGGGGAAGATTTCAAAAATTTGAGTTTAAGTCAAAACATGGCTTGTGTGGTATCAAACAAAAGGTAATTTAGTCTGGAGTTGAATAAAATATATTTCAGGTTTTAGTTATATTAGCTCACACATACACTATAACTATAGTACCTAGTGAGTGTGAGCTTAGGGGCCCATATATTGGCAGAGTATTTACTTACTCTTCTTTCCATTGCCACACTTTCTTGATAAAATTGTCTCTTCCGATATCGTGCCGATTCTTCTTTTCTTCCCTCCATAGCTTTTTCTCCACCACTACTTGAGTGGCGATACCCGCATGGTCGCACCCCGGGTTCCAAAGGGTCATGTACCCATTCATACGTCTCCTGTAAATAAAAATCATGTTTCTAAACAGACAAAATCACTATTTAGTTTCATTTTGTACCATATCTAAAAAAATCGTAAAGAATTTTTTTTCATGCACAAACTTTTTAATAAATGTAAAACTATTTAATTTTTTCTTAAATTTATTTTAACTGTGATAAAGCACAAAACTACTATTTAATATTTGCAAAAACTAAAATAATCAAAAAATCAGAGACTGCACATATTCCTACTAAAAAAATATAAGTTTATACCATAATTTTTTGGTCAAGTATATTAATAAAATTTAATTAAATAAAAAAAATTAACATACAAAAAGCACCTTTTAAATGACATCATTGAAAAGATGGTGAAATATATCAGTGGTGACTCGTGGGGTAGTGCCACGGAGCCATGGCACTACCTTATATTTGTACAAAAACATGATTTTTTATTTTAACACATTTTAATAAGTTTGTTATTTTATGCTTGTCTTTTTAATTTATATAAAATATGGTAAACCCTGTGCAATGCAGGGGATCGCACTCCAAATCGATAATGCGCGACGCCTGTCTGGCCTGCTGCCTGCCGTTGAAACGCAGAGTAAGTAGGGGGTGGAATGTGTGCCGCTTGCCTGCTGACGCCGTCGAACAGAGAGAGATTTTGACCAGTGTCCTACATGAGCGAGTTAGACAATTTTTAGTCAACTAACAACAGTTAGTCAACTAACAACAGTTAGTCGTCTTGTTCTTGTGTGTGGAGCATGCATGCTTTAATTTACGCTCTCTAAATTACGCAATAAAAAAGATATCCGAATCACTGCATATTGTTATATTTTTTAAGTAAAAATGAATAAAATTAGCGTATTAAAAACTCTTTTAATAGTTTTTCGCTAGAGGAAAAACTAAAAATTAAAGAATTAGGCTGGTCACTACCTGATTTCAAAATTGAAAAACAAACGTGAAAGTGGACAAAAATTGCATTGTCGTAAATTTAATAAAACTCTTTGTGTGAAAAATAATGTTTACGAGTATTTTTGTAATTTTTTGTAAATACCTATACCTAAAGACTTCCCTATGGCAAACTAAGGGTAAGTTAAGTTATTATTTAAATTAATTCAGCAGAATTTTTGATAAATTTTGAGTCATTTCATGATGTAATAGGGGTTAGTTTCTTTAAAAAACTAGGGTTAGAAACCCTAAAAATAGTAAATATATAATACAAAACTATGCGCTCTTGGTTTTGCGCCACTAAAAAATTGATCGAGGCCTGTTTTCTCGGGGGGTGGCTCGGTAGGGGAAATACCAGGAAATACTTGGGGAAGTACTGGGAAATATACAAGGAAATACCGGGAAGTGCTTGGGAAATAATAGGAAATACTGGGAAATACCATAGGTATTTCCTTTTGGAGTACAAAAATCGACGATCGAGCCACCCGTCGGGTTTTCTAACGAATTTTGGGCAAAAATTTGACACAGCACCCCGAATTGGCTATTAAAATTCTGGTACTACCATGTTGAATGGGCACAAGCCGCCACTGAGATATATCACTTGTAGGTGGTGCCTTACTTACCATCTAACTATTGAATCTTGAATGGCATTAGTCAATGCATGTCCTAAATGTAAAGAACCTGTTACGTTTGGCGGTGGAATTACAATTACAAACTTCTTTTTTGGATCCAGAGATTTTCTCTAAAAAAAAATTAAAAAATCATTAAATACAAAAATTACCATTTATTTGCAATTGGGAATTAATATTAGCTCATTACCATATGATGATGGTTAATGCAATAAACTTACACTTAAACAACCAACAAACATCGGCGCACCCAGGGAAGGGGGTTATGGAAACCTAAGATGTGTTTTAGATATTTTTTCCATATTTTATGGATAAAAATAAATGGATCAATGACAGATCTGATACCTTCCTAGCTAGCCTATTAGCACACTAATATATCAGCTTTGAAAACAGATTTTTGTAAATATCTCAGAAACTAAAGCTCTTACAAAGTTTTTGGTTATAACACAAATTATTGAGTAAAATGTAGTCTACTATATTCCGAAAACTGTATATTGATATGATGCTCCATTAAAAGAATTTTTAAAAATTTTTAATTGTTAAAAAAGTGTTATTAGCATTAAATTCAGTTCAGCGGTTTAGGAGCTATTGTGTTACGGACAGAAATAATATATATACATCAACATCACGACGATATTGCTAGGAAAGGTCAAAATACATCCAAATAACACGGCGTTATCTCAACAAAAAAAAATATACCTTCTCTAGCCATTGCTATGCGGGCTAAGAAGGTAAAAATAAAATAAAATGGCATTAAAAATACATCATGAAGCCTCGGGCCCCTCCCCAGAGACCTCGGCACCCCACCAACTATAACACTTAATAAGATATATAATTTTGCCTCAACCACAACATATATTGTAATAACTTAAAAGCCTTCCTGTAACTATTAGTGGTTCTATGGTGCATGTGCCACATATTATACTATAAGGTAAAATGCCCAGTTATCAATTGCTTAGGGCCAAAAATTTGAGGATGTCATAAAATTAAAGCATTTCTTAAAATTGAAAAATTTATATTCAATGTGTGATAGATCTATAGTGTCAAAATTGTAAGAAATAAAATTTTTAAATAAAAAAAATTTAGTTTTTTTTCACAGGAAATTTTGTAAAATTGGATTTATTGTTATCCAAGTAATTGATACTTTTTTTTGCTTACATTACTTTACTATCATCAGTTATTTTAAAAAAACTGTTTAAATATTTCAAGATACATATGGAGGGTTCAGAAGCCAATATGTGTAAGTCAATTTTTTCCCGAAAAAGACTGCATGCTGCATGTGATTTTGTTACTTAAACTTTCATTTGGCATAACATGCAAGTCATTATTTCTATGATCAAGAACTGTCAAAAGTGTAGAGGCAAAAAATTTTCTTGATTCAGTATTTTTTTAAATATCCCAATTATCTTAATTGTTTTTTGACTTAAACTGATTGGCTTCTGAACCCTCCATATATAAGTAAGTATAAAACACATTAAAAATTTCATATTAGGACAATACTTATATATTTTTCAAAAATGTCAACAGGTTGAGAAAATTTAATTTGGCATCCTGCTGTTATAATGGATGGGCAGAGGGGTATCAATAATTGGAAAATATATGTTTCCATTCTTCATTCAATTCTTCTTGGCCTCTCTTCTGATCATGTAATCATTTTGGAGGGATCTGACTTCATAGCTTGTTTGATAGGGATCTTACTGATTCTTGGATGGATTATAGTTTTGTTTTGATAACATGTTATGTTATCATAGTTGAATGGGCAGTTTAGCAAAACATAATGGAAATTGCTGTGCTCTGTATTTATAATATAGAGAGCAACAAAACAAAAATCTGAAAAGCATGTGTTAGAGCTGTTTATATCTATGCTTTTTGTTTGTCAACCTACAGTCAGCATCTTTTTATTCAGGGACAATGACAGGTGTACCTTTAATTTTATACCAACATGACATATTTACTTTTTAATACATTTCTGGTTGGGAGATATGTTTATATAATGTCAAAGTCAGAAAAGTGTAACTGCATATGGCAAGGACTATAATATCAATCATTGGCAAGGTATTAATCACTGGGCATTTTACTATACTTACCCCATACTCAGGTTTGAAAAACCCCTGTTTCTCCCACCATCCATACCAAGCTGCCTCCACATATTTGGGACTGTATGCATCAGGGAGGCCACAACTGACATCTTTTTTGTCACCTTCTTTTGTAGGCACATCATAACTTGCTGCACCTTTAACTTCTTTTTTGGGCTTCTCTTTTTTCTGAAAAAATTAATTATAGTATAAAAACACTTTGACACATCTTTAAAATTGTTTATAACATGTTGTGTTTAGTACTGTTCATACTGATCCCAATCTTATTGCTTAATTTTGGTCTTAATGTCTTAACTTATCTATCTGTCACTCCCTTTCTTGTCAAGTCAAGTAACAGTCATAGGTATATAAAGAAAGCCCTTGGTAGAAACTAAAATGAAGCAAACAATTAATACTAGGATGGACTAGGACAAGTATGAACAATGACTTATGCCATTACCATCTTTTAAATCTGCATTAAAAAGACAACTATTGGAAGGCCAAATTATTATAAGCAGGTTTTTAGGTTGTTTTCATTTTTTCTCTTGTGTGCCTTCCAAATTGGTAATAATAAAATTATTCTTTTTTTCTTTAACATTTACAAAATTACAATTTATTAATCATAGTTATTAGATACCTACTTATTATAAATTACTTGTAATATTTTGTAATATTTTTTACTGTTATTTTTTTCTCCTTCTCCATTAAGTAAACAGCAATGCTGCCCTTCTCCAAGATTAAAATATAGGCATTTTTATTTATTATTAATTTATTAAAATTATTTGAAAATTTGTACTACTTAACCTTTGGGACAAAACATGACACAAGAAATGACAAGCAGTGTATGAATACTGGACCAATAGAAATACAGAAATCTAGTGAGATCACATGTGCAGTTTGAGTTTCACCCAATAGTGAGAAAGTACTCCTTCTCACCCATTTAAGAATTTTTACACAGGTGTGAATGTGAGCAAAGACATAAAAGGAATAAGTTATAAAGTGGCACTCACATGATCAGTATTACTGACAGTATTTTTATATGTGTCTTTGTTTATATCTTTTGACAAACAAAGGCATATTATATAAAAATTCTGTCAGTAATACTGATCGTGTGAGGGCCGCTTAATGTTGGCTTATTTTACTCTCAGTCCAGAAAATATGGATTGTCATATTCACACAAAACTTGCAAACCAAAGAACCAGTCGTGTTCTTACCTCCACATCCTTCTTGGGTGGCGCTGCCTGTTGTTTATCCAACTTTTGCTTCAATTTGTCCAGTTTGGCCTGTTTTTTCGCCTCCTTCTCCAATTGCTTTGCCGTCTTGGGAGGCTCTTCCTCGCCATTAACAATTGGTGTATTTTCTGCGTCTCCCATTATTTCCTTCTTTTTTAAGTATTTCTTTATAACTTACAGTGTATTTTATGAGTGCAATATGGTAAAAAAAGAAAGGAATCACAAAAATTACTCAACTTTGCTGTGCATTGGGCTGTCTAACAAAACATATGATCAAATCCAAGATGTCTTCCATGGGACAAACAAACCGATTTCCCATAAGCCGTAATGTTAATAAAAACGTAAATTTTACAAAAACGACAAGAGCTTTAGTCTCAAAAATTAATCAGTTTTAAGAATAGATCCTTTGTGCATATGGGAAAAATGCGTTTTTCTTAAAAATATTAAACTAAAGCGAGAAAATCTGAAATAAAAGGGACCATGTTTTCTTCAAAAACGTAGGTTATGTTTTTGTTTATTTTGTTTTTTTTTTAACTTTTTTTCTAGTTTTTTCACTTATTTTGAATTACTACATGGGCGCACCAAGGGGGCGGGGGGCTAGGGGGCCGGACCCCCCAAACCACATATTTTTTTAGATATTTTCCATATATTTCATGAGTAAACAGAAAAAATAGCATAAAGTACATCATGAGACCTCTGGGGCCCCCCAAAGGTTTTTGACCAATGAATCAATGAACTATCAGCCCAAGGTAGGGGAAAGTAGTTCTATTCAAAGAGCTCACTTCAAGGCTCACTTAACAGAGACGAAATTGAAATAGACTAAACTTTTCTCATCAGATTCAGGTTTTCTATTAGGATCTTTTGTTGTACTTGACTAAACCTTTTGCTAAGTAATAGGCCTTCTATAGCATTAAACTGTGAAAAATATTTCACTATGATTTTTAGGTTTAGACAAAGTTTAATCACGGATCACCTTAACAAAGGTGATCCGTGGTTTAATTGTTTTAACCCTCCAGTAGTAAAATGAAAAAGAGGCACAACTTATAGGTAGGTCAGTCCAACAGATCAATATGCACATATAAGTTCCAACCAAGGTTGGTCAAGCAAACTTCTAATAAGTACTTTACAAAATATGTTTATTTAAAAAAATATAAGTAAACATTATATAAAAAAAAAACTTGCAAAATTAAAATACAGTTTTTTCTTGTCATTGGCCTCACACACCATACATCACCATATGATTTTCCATGAACTATAATACATAGGGCTTAAGTACGGTCAAATTCATCAGCTCACAACAGTAAGTACTGTTCAAATTTTACAACAGTACAATATTCGCTGTTGTATTCATACTGTTACTATTACTTTTATTACTGTTTATTTGTAACAATATTTGCTCAATTATGTATCTAAAAGTTTATGCAAATAAACATATACTCTACTCTACAATTGGGCGTAACAGCATATGACCCATTAGGAGTATTAGAACCCAAATTTTTTTGAGAGAAATTGAAAAAAATATCTGAGAGAACTTATTTGTTTTTCTTGTGGTCATCAAAGTCAACAAAGATTACTTTTTTATCCATCTATTATTAATGATGCCAAAAAATTTTTTTTTGGTAATAAGCTCAGTACATTACCGGTGAAATTTCACAACAGGACTTGTAGTAGGTCCAGTCAGATACTATACAAATTTTACGGTGTACAAGTTTTAGGTGTCAAAAAGCATGGAAATAAAGGAAAATTTGCACCAAAATAGTTTTAGATAAAAAGAGGTTTGAGTTAGAGAGACTGTCAAACTCACCAGTTTATTCTAAACTGTTTTGAGGTCTGTAAAATAAATATTTATTAAAGAAAAAGAAACTTTGATGATACAGGACTTCACTCGACACTATACAGGACGCTACACTACCAAAACTTTATTTAAGGTTCTGTAGGATGGTGTACAAATTTGGTTCAGCTCATTATTCACACTTTAACCTCATATTGTTTTCCTTTTCTTTCTTCTCGGGACCCTTTTTTCAACCATCATTTTTAAAATTTTTCAACCGTTTTGAAACAATAATCCATTCAGGAGAGACCCAGTCATGATCATTGCTGTATTCTAGTTTTGAAAGTTGCTTGCCTAGAATAATAAAAAAATCATAGTGAAATATTTCTTACAGTTTAACACAATTCTATGTTACACTTCTGCAAAAGGTCCACTCAAGCACAAAAAAAGATCCCAATAGAAAATGTTGCCAAAATGGCAGTTGCACATTTATCCAAAACAAACCTGACAAAAAACTTTCGAATATTTCAATTTATCCTCTGTTAAGTCAGATAATAGAGCACTTATCCACTTTCTTTTCCCTTCTTTGAGCTGATACCTAGTTCATTTAAATCAAGATGATTTTTTAAGGTCAAAATACTTGGCATTCCATCAAAACTAACATTATCAAGCTCTCCCCAGCTGCCACAATTCATAACAGCACAGAAACTAATAATAATGATTCAAACTGAGTAAAAAACTGGAAAAAAAGTAAAAAAAAACAAAAGTAAATAAAAACATAACCTGACTTTTGAACAAAACATGGTCCCTTTTATTTGAGATTTACTGGCTTCAATTGATTTTTTTTAAGAAAAACGCATTTTTCCCATGTGTACAAAGGTTCAATACTTAAATCAGCATCTTTGTTGTAAGTTAAATCGTTTCACTTTTTTTAAAAATTACGTTTTTGTTAACATTGCGGCTTATGGGAAAACGCTTTGTTTGTCCCATGGCGACCATCTTGGATCGAAAAACAGCTGATCGTGACAGTTCGTTAGACAAGCTAATTCCAATGTCAAAAAAGTGAGGTTAATTAAGAGCCCTTATACGTTTTAGAGGCCTTAATCCTACGTTGGAATAAAACACAAAACGGCCAGATAAAAGTAGAACTTCTGTAGTGGCGTTATCTATACACACCGGTGATAAATAAAACAAAAATGGGCAGGGTTCTGTAAATTTACTTTAACAAATCTTTCAACAAACAAATTTTTATACTTATTTACCTAATCTGTGAACAAATTTTCTAACCTCGTTTTTTTGTCCGGTAAACATTTTTTTTTATTAATAAATAAAACTATAATTAGGCATAAGTATAATGGAAAATAAATTACGAAGATACGAAAAAATCGAGTACTTGGGTGAGGGTCAATTCGCCACTGTGTACAAAGCTCGAGATGTGGAAACTGAAAATATAGTGGCAGTCAAAAAAATCAAGTTGGGTTCCAGGGAGGAGGCTCAGGTAAGAAATCCAAAAAATTAGAATAGACTTAAATACACGACTTGTAGTCCCAGGCAGATAAATAAAAAAAAATATTAAATTGAGCTGGCAAATTATCTGCAATAAGCAAACTGAGCTAATAAGTTTTAAAAAAATGATACACAACTTGTAACATAGCAATATACTTTTGGAAACCAATAGTTTCTTCTTTATCGCCATACAACACAATATTTAAAATGTTTTTTTTCTTAAAAGTACCTACAACAAAATTGAAAATAAACATGGTTTGGTGTTTACTGATTCTTTAGGATGGTATAAACAGAACTGCTCTTAGAGAAATAAAACTCCTTCAAGAACTTCACCATGAGAACCTTATAGGTCTACTGGATGTTTTTGGTCACATGTCTAATGTGTCTCTGGTCTTTGATTTTATGGATACAGACATGGAAGTTGTTATTAAAGATAATTCCATCATTTTGACCACAGCCAATATTAAGAGTTATGTTTTGCAAACATTAAAAGGTATAGCAGAAGTTTCTTTCACTATGCACTTTATTTCTTATTCATAAATATGGATAAAGATAATAAAATGGACAGAAAGAAACACATTTTTTTAGGCTTGGAGTATTTACATCTAAATTGGATTCTACACCGAGACTTAAAGCCAAATAATCTTCTAATTAACTCAAATGGAGTTTTAAAAATTGGAGATTTTGGTCTAGCAAAAATGTTTGGTTCCCCAAACCGACTTAATACCCATCAAGTGGTCACAAGGTGGTACAGATCCCCAGAGCTGCTTTTTGGTGCCAGACAGTATGGTACATGTATAGATATATGGGCTGTAGGGTGTATATTAGCAGAATTGTTGTTGCGAGTGCCAGTTTTTCCAGGAGAATCAGATTTAGATCAGTTAACGAAGATATTTGGAGTCTTTGGAAACCCTACAGAAGAAAACTGGCCTGGCTTAAAGACCCTTACAGATTATATTGAGTTTAAACCAGTGCCTGCTATACCATTAAAACACATTTTTACTGCAGCAGCAGATGATTTAATAGATATTATCGAATCAATGTTAGTTCTCAACCCCATTAAAAGAAAATCTTGTACTGAATGCCTAAAGATGCCATTCTTCAGTAATAAACCTGCTCCAACCATTGGTTCTAAACTGCCTTTACCCACAAGTATTAAGAAAATAGCTGAATTGGAAAGGCCTTCTTTAAAAAGAAAGATTTTTGAGGCTGTTGACGGAGGAAGTCTGGCTAAACGCCTGTTTGTTTAGAGACTAAAGGTAGGTATTATTAAATTGTTTTTAAAATTCATGGAATGAACTGTCGAGCGAAATATGTGAACGGCCCCACATTTTAAGGTCACTCAAAAGATTTTTGCCTTCTGGCTAAGAGGCCAAAAATCTTTGTTTTGAAGTGTTTGAGGTTAGGAAATTGGTGACGTTTTCAAAAAAAAATTACTTTTTTGGGAAAACCGGCGTGTTTTTAAAGGAAAAATACCTGGAAACTCCTATAAAGCAGTTTAAAAATGGTAGGTTTATGCCTAGGCACATTTAAATATTTTTTATTTTGTGTCAAATGTATATTTACCTATACACAGAAGTTAAGGGTCTATTTAGATACTACTTACTGTAGTCGAAAATCTGGTCGTAAAAACTAGATGTTAGTAGACTGGGATATATTAAATATCGTGTTTTAAACCACACAGCTCAACACCAAGTTAAGTAAATTCTATGTTATTATTTTCAGGCGGACACATCAAAACTAATCAGATATGCCTCCCCAGTAAATCCATCAGTATTTCCCCTTCTAACCCTTGTTCTCTTGGGCATTGGGATCTTCTTCACTGCATGGTTCTTTGTCTATGAAGTCACGAGTACCAAAAAGACCAGGAGCCTTAAAAAAGAGTTGGCAGTTGCATTTGTGGCCTCAGCATTCTCTGGGTTTGGAGTTGTCTTCTTATTGTTATCAGTGGGAATTTATGTGTAATATTAATGATTTTTTGTTCCTAAAGGTTGCTTTAGTTACTTAAGTTTTAATTTGTGAATACAATCCTAACTTGTTTTTTTGTCTTTTTTTCCATGATAAAGAGAAAGAGAGAAATATACAAGTTTTGCTTGTAATCAGTCATTAAAACTTAATGTGTAAACTACCAAATAGTTAGTTTTAAGTACTGTTTTTTTGATGAAACCCATAATGTTAAGTTAAAGATCAGCATTTATATTTTACAAAATAAGCTAAGCTGTTGTAAAAAAATCCAGTTTTCACAAATATATGTTTTTTTCTTTAAAATATAGACCTTAGATTTCACCCTGTAACTAATAATCTGAGGGCACGGCAGTGCCTCGCCAAGTTCGCGTGCCGTACCATTTTTTCTTGAAACATTTCAGTCGATATTTGACCTATTTAAAACTCTACTTTGGAATGAGCTATGAATCTTAAACTTTGCACAGTCGTAGATCTTCATCGAGTTAACAACCCCTCCAATTTTGATGGACTTCCATACAGTAGTAAAGAATTTACGAAATTTCAAAAAACTTCGAAATTGCCACTCACTCACTCACTGATGTATAGATCATCAAAATTCTACCGTACTTCCAGACATGCTACAAAGCTGAAATTTGGCAGACTGATAGAAATTATGACCAAACCCCTGGAAAAAACCCCAAAATTATAATTTTCTCCCCTCCCCTATACATGTAAAGTTATGTAAAAGAAATGCTAGAGAGCTGAGCTTTGGCAGACTGATAGGAACTATAATAAAACTATAGAAAAAGAATTAAAAACACCAAAATTACAATTTACTTCCCTCCCCTATAAATGTAAAGTTATGTAAATTTAACACTGCCCACTTCCAGAAATGCTAGAGAGTTGAGCTTTGGCAGACTGATTAGGAACTATGATAAAACTATAGAAAAAATTAAAACACCCCAAAATTCTAATTTACTTCCCTCCCCTATAAATGTAAAGTTATGTAAAATTAACATTGCCCACTTCCAGAAATGCTAAAGAGCTGAGCTTTTTAAGACTGAAAGGCACCATGATAAAACTACAGAAAAATTTTTAAAAACACCAAAATTTTAATTTACTTCCCTCCCCTATAAATGTAAATTTATATAAAAGTAACATTTCCCATTTCCAGAAACGCTAGGGAGCTGAGCTTTGGAAGGCTGAAAGGACCTATGATGAACCCATGGGAAAAATTTAAAAACCCCAAATTTAACACTGCCCACTTCCAGAAATGGTAGAGAGTTGAGCTTTGGCAGACTGATAGGAACTATGATAAAACTATAGAAAAAATTAAAACACCCCAAAATTCTAATTTACTTCCCTCCACTATAAATGTAAAGTTATGTAAAATTAACATTGCCCACTTCCAGAAATGCTAAAGAGCTGAGCTTTTTAAGACTGAAAGGCACCATGATAAAACTACAGAAAATTTTTTAAAAACACCAAAATTTTAATTTGCTCCCCTCCCCTATAAATGTAAAGTTATGTAAAAGTAACATTGCCCACTTCCAGAAACGGTAGAGAGCTGAGCTTTGGAAGGCCGATAACAACTATGATAAAACTATAAAATAAAATTAAAAACCCCAAATTTTAATTAACTTCCCTCTCCTATAAATATAAAGTTATGTAAAAGTAACATTCTCCACTTCCAGAAACGCTAGAGAGCTGAGCTTTGGACGACTGATAGAGCAACTCCCTAAAATTGTATATAAATCTGATCCTCTACCAACTATCAAAGAACATGTGGTGCATTTAAAAACTTTAATCTAATTGTCAGTTTGATGAGTTTCTTCCTAAAATCATGTGCCATTTTTCATGTAATTAACGGCAAGTACCTTTTGAAAGAGACATAAAAATTATGTAGTCCTGAAAAAACAATTGGACAAAGGATATTCTACAGTATTGTTACGGGTTCACAACGACAAATTAAAAACTCGCAATTATTGAAAACGATACGTCAATTTATTTCCACAAATTATGTACAAAAACACGCACTCCAACTTACTAATAATTCACCACTATAATCGGTCTATTAACTTCGTGTTATTAGCTCACGATCACTTCAGTATGTTATCTGTGACTGACTGACCGATGCACGACGTCCGGCCTTATATATGAGGGCTGCCCACTATTCTAGAACCCTTCCATCCTTGTTCGATTCGCAATCATTCCAGCCCTTTTCTAGACTTCCGCATACCAGTTTGTCACAGATAACGCAACTAAACCTAGATTAAGAATACAACCATAAAATACATCAACCTAATACTACACTAAACCTAAATAAATTCTAACTATAACATTTAAATACTTAAATTTGTAACACTATCCTCCTCTTCAGGTTTGATCGCCTCGATCAACATTTCCCAGGTAAGGTTTTAGTCTGTCTAGATGAACAACTTTCATCTTGGACTTCGGGCTTTTCTGGATTCGGTAGACTACATCATTAATTCTCTTAACAACTTTATAAGGCCCTTCCCATGGTGGTGTCAACTTAGGTGATCTTCCTTTCTTGCGTTGAGGATTGTATAGCCAGACTTGATCATTCTCTTTGAACCCTGAAGAGTTTGCTTTCAGGTCATATCTCGCTTTCATGCGGTCACTGGCTATTTCTATTCGCTCTCTAACCACTTCATGGATATAGTGCAGCTTTTGCCTTAAACGTTGGACATAGTCATTAATCTCTAAGTGTTCTTCTTCAGGTGAACCAAACATGATATCACATGGTAAACGTAGTTCTCTACCAAACAGGATACTAGATGGAGTAGCTCCTGTCGTATTGTGAATGGCGGTTCTATAGGCCATCAAAAACAATGGAATATATTGGTCCCAATCTGTTTGGTGCTCATCAACAACTTTGCACAGATGTTCTTCTATTGTTTTATTAAATCTTTCAACCATGCCATCTGACTGCGGATGTAAAGCCGTAGTCCGTGTTTTATGTATTCCTAAAAGGTCACAGAGATTCTGGAAGAGCTTTGATTCAAAGTTTCTTCCTTGATCTGAATGTAGTTCCAAAGGAATGCCAAATCGGCTGAAAACATCATTTACCAGAACTTCCGCAACTGTAGTGGCCTCTTGGTTAGGCAAAGCAAAAACTTCTGGCCATTTGCTAAAGTAATCCATGACAACAAGGATGTATTTGTTGCCTTTTATAGTTTCTGGAAATGGTCCAGCCACATCAATGGCAATGCGTTCGAATGGTAGACCTACGTTATATTGTTTCATTTGACCTCTGGACCTTGTTTTGGGACCTTGGCTGGCTGCACAAGTCGAACATCGGCGGCACCAGTTTTTCACATCTTGAAAGTAATTGACCCAATAAAATCGGTTTCGAATTTTGTCCATGGTTTTATTTATGCCTAGGTGCGCGCCTGATTTTCCACCATGGCATTCGGCCATTATATTGTCTACCATGCTCCTAGGAACCACTACTTGATTAACCACAGTAAAGCCATCGGCACTTTCCCATGCACGTTTAAGGATGTTTTCCTCTACTATCAGTGAATCCCATTGTGCCCACAGTGATTTGAGTATCACCCCTTGGTTTGCGATATCTTGCCATGATGGTCGTGGCTTGTTCTCTTCTTTCAATCGCAAGATAGGTCCTACATCTTTATCATTAAGTTGTGTGGTTCTAATCGAAGCCGACATCCATTCTTCATCTGGTTCTAACTTTATCTGGCGCACGTAGGTAATTCCTTCTTTCTGGTCAATTTTCCTGCAATGTTTACAATCCTCGGGGCAAGGTCTTCTGGACAATGCATCTGCATTATTATGCACCCTTCCTGCTCGGTGCTTAATTTGATAATGGTATTGTTGTAGCTTTTCTATCCATCTCGCGACTTGCCCCTCAGGTTGTTTCATTTTCATGAGCCACTGTAACGCAGCATGATCCGTTCTAATTAGAAACTCTTGTCCGTAGAGATATTTGTGAAAGTGATCTACGGATTTAACTATGGCTAGGAGCTCCTTTCTAGTAACACAATAATTTCTCTCTGGTTTGGATAGCTTCTTGCTGAAAAATTCGATGACCATTTCTACTCCATCTTGTACTTGGGAGAGTACTGCTCCTATGCCATCGTTGCTCGCATCAGTATCTAATATGAATTTTCCTTTTGGAATGGGATATGCAAGAATCGGACTAGAACATAATGCTGCTTTTAGTCTTCTAAATGCTTGGTCACATTCGGTATTCCATTTGTAAGAAGCTTTGTCTTCTGTAAGTCTATGTAACGGAGACGCTATTTTGGCGAATCCTTCTACAAATCGTCTGTAGTATGTACACAGACCCAAAAAGCTTCTCAATTCATGTTTGTCACGAGGTTGAGGCCATTCTTTGATTGCTTGTAGCTTCTTTTCGTCGGTATGGATGCCTTCTCGGGAAACGACGTGACCCAGGAACTCAACTTTTTCTTGGAACAGAAAACATTTCTTTGAGTTTAGTTTAAGATTTGCATTCCTGATTCTTGAGAATACTTCTCGTAAATTATCTAGATGTTCTTGAAATGATTTCCCCATTACTATGACATCATCCAAATAGACTAGGCAGGTTTTCCAAGTAAGGCCTCGTAGAACGACTTCCATTAGTCTTTCAAATGTAGCTGGGGCATTGCACAGGCCAAATGGCATCACATTAAACTGATAAAGTCCACTTCCAGCAGAGAATGCAGTCTTCTCTTTATCTCTTTCAAAGATTCCTACTTGCCAATACCCACTTTTCAGGTCAAGAGTAGAAAACCAATATGATCCTGCCAACGTTGTTAATGTGTCGTCTATTCTTGGCAGTGGGTAACTATCTTTCTTGGTCACATCGTTAAGTTTCCTGTAGTCGACACAAAATCTAGTACTTCCATCCTTTTTAGTGACCAACACCACAGGAGATGACCAAGGACTTGATGACTCTTCAATAACACCGTCGCTGAGCATTTTATTAATGAGATTGTGAACTTCTTCTTGCTTGGCCATTGGTAGTCTTCTTGGGGGTTGTCTTATCGGTTGGGCATCGCCAGTGTTGATAGCATGGTGAATAAGGTTTGTGCGTCCCGAACTACTCCTAGTTTCGAAGATATTACTTTGTTCTTCTATAAACTCTCTCGCTTTACGAAATTCTTCTGGAGTGAGATGTTGCCAAGTTGACTGAAATTGCTGAAGTACCTCCGTTGGTAACTTACTTTTATCCTCCGAAGTTGGCTCTTCACATCTTGTTACTTTCTGGACTGGCTCAAATAATGCTACCACCTCCCCCTTATTAATTTTGACACTATTTGGGAAAATATTGGCGACTCTAATCGGGATGTCTTTATCGGTTTTAACTAGTGACTTTGCAACGAGGTAGGTGTTGGGTGTGTTTTGTTGGCTTATGAGTCCGACGCAGCTTGATGTTTTACTTTCCAGCCTCCCAAAAATTATGGTCTCACTGTTACCGACTAGTCTTGTTGTGCATACTGCCACCACCTTAATTGGTTCTTTATTGATGTGACTATTTGACAAAATGAACTCTTCGTTCCCAAATCTTAGGGTATTAAGTTTATTATCAAACGCAAATCCATGTTTACTTATCAGGTCCATTCCCAAAATAAATTCGTCTTCTATGTCTGCAACTAATACCGAGTGGCGAATCTTCAACCTCCCCAGCTGTAGGTCTATGTCTGTCTGCCCCAACACGTCGGCGGATTCTCCAGTCACAGTCTTAAGTGTTATTTTCTTTTCTGTTGGTCGAATTTTATATCTCGTTGCAATTTTGAACTTAAGCAATGATATGGCAGCACCAGTGTCTACTGTTATATTAACTTTTCTTCCATTAATAAGCCCGTCGATGTTAAGACTGTCAGCAGTATGTTTTAAGCTCTTGATAGAGTAAATTTTGGGGGCTAAATTCCCATTAGCCAACACCCGCCCCTCTGCGTTGACTAGTTTTAGTTTTCCTGATCTCTTCTTCGGTACTCTGTCCCAGTAGATGGTGAGCGAGACCTCATTTGGACACGACAATCGCGTTGAATATGCCCTGTACGTCCGCATCTGAAACACTTTACATTTGGAGGGGATCGTCTACTTTCTTTCAAAGAATCAATCTTCTCTATCAGTGACTGAAACAGTTGGTTTAGCGTTTTTAAGTTGACCTCCTCTCCAGTGCTCATTTCTTCTCCCTCCTGAATTGAAACAGCTCTTACTTTTGGCCTGGAGATATTATTTGATGATTCAATTTCAAGGGCTCGAATCAACACTTCACTGCTGTTATGGAATCGTTCTCGACGAAGTAACTTTGCTAAGTCCGTGTCTCGCAAGCCGTTAATAAAGCGATCTACCGTAAAGGGATCTCTGTAATTTTCTGGCATATCTGGGTAAGCCAAGTACATCAGCCTCCTGATATCCGCTTCATACTCTTGTAATGACTCCCCTGCTCTTTGTTGGCGAATATTTAATTCTGACCAATGCAAATTTCGTAAATGTTCATCTCCATATCTTCTTTCTAAAACTGCCACTAAAGCATTGTAACTCTGTTTTTGTTCCGCTGGAATAGACCGTAAAAGTCCAAGAGCAGGTTCTCGTAGAGCTACTAACAAAGCTCTAGCTTTTTCGTCATCGTTCCAACTATTTGCAGCGGCGGCAGCTTCAAATTGTTGTTTGTAGGTAGACCAGGAAGACGTACCATCAAAATTTGGAGGCTTAATGTTTTGGTTGGAATTCACAACATATCCCTGAGTTTTTATTTTGTTGTGTTCTTTCTGAAGCTGTATAAACTGCTTTGACATGTCCTGGAATCTTTCTTCCATGGTTTGAAAAACTTCTTCCCTAACATTCTGTAGTTTGGTCTCCACTTTTTCTTCAACATTCTGCAATTTGTTTTGCACCTTTTCTTCTACATTCTGCATTCTTTGAGTTATTTCTTCCTTAAGACCTTCTGTTGCTACCTTAAATTCTCCTCTCAGCTGTTCGGAGTTGCTCTTTATTTGGTCGAAGTTTTCTTGCATACCATCTAATCTTTCTTCAAATGTCCGTCTCATATCGTTCTGGTTTTGTTCCATGGTCTGCTTCATGTCATCCATGGTGTGTTTCATATCGCCCTGGTTTTGAGCTATTTGAGCTGCTAGAGCCTGCATCATTTTAGTTAAATCTTCCATCTTGGCCGATCTTTGTCTAGTAAGCATCAACTTCCTGATAAATCACTTAAAACGTCTATTTTAGGGCTATAAAGCGAATGTCGAAGTCGGTTTTTCAATATCTCTTCCAATTCTTAAATAGAACCTAATGGAATGTTCTGGAATATACTGGTAAATGCTACTCTTTCTGCTACTAGGCAAATGTAGAAGTCACTTTTTGATTATCTCTTTTGGTTCTCGAATAGACCGTCGTAGAATGTTCTGGAATATTCTAGCAATAATTTCTAATTCTTACTTTTAAAATAACTAAGCCACTGTCGAAGTCGGTATTTGTATATCTCTTCTAGTTTTTGAATAGAACGTCGTAGAATGTTATGGAATCTTCTAGAAATTCTTTTTAGTTCTTACTTTTGAAATTACTAAGCTAATGTCGAAGTCTCTTTTTGGATATTTCTTCTGGTTTTCGAATAGAGTGTCGTAGAAAGTGATGGAATGTTCTAGAAATTCTTTCTGATTCTTACTTTTAAAATTACTAATCTAATGTCGAAGTCGGTATTTGTATATCTCTTCTAGTTTTTGAATAGAACGTCGTAGAATGTTATAGAATATTCTAGAAAATCTCTCTAATTATCAATTTTTGGACTGTAAAGTTAATGTCGAAGTCGGTTCTTAAATATCTCTTTTAGTTTTTGAATAAAACAATATCGAACTTCTTCGAATATTCTGGAAAAATCACTTACTGTTTTTCTGTCCAATTGTCCTATCCGGTGGTAATATGTAAGGGTAGTCTTTGCACTATTCAGTTCCGAATATTCTGGCAAAATCAATTACTGCTCTTCTTTTTAATTGTCCTAGCCGGTGGTACTGTGTAAGGATAGTCTTTGCACTATTTATTTCTTTTAATCTCACTTCTGACACCAATTGTTACGGGTTCACAACGACAAATTAAAAACTCGCAATTATTGAAAACGATACGTCAATTTATTTCCACAAATTATGTACAAAAACACGCACTCCAACTTACTAATAATTCACCACTATAATCGGTCTATTAACTTCGTGTTATTAGCTCACGATCACTTCAGTATGTTATCTGTGACTGACTGACCGATGCACGACGTCCGGCCTTATATATGAGGGCTGCCCACTATTCTAGAACCCTTCCATCCTTGTTCGATTCGCAATCATTCCAGCCCTTTTCTAGACTTCCGCATACCAGTTTGTCACAGATAACGCAACTAAACCTAGATTAAGAATACAACCATAAAATACATCAACCTAATACTACACTAAACCTAAATAAATTCTAACTATAACATTTAAATACTTAAATTTGTAACAGTATATTAATTTTTAATTTATATTCTTTATTCAATTGTAAAATTATCAGGACATATACATAGTTTTGATGCCTCTTTTGAATGGTACCTACTTGCCATTTTTGCCTGAAATTATACAGAAAACCTTTTTTTAACTTTTTCTAACTTGAGTCAAAAAGGCACTAGATCATTTTGTGAAGAAAATCGCCAAAACAAGACTTTGCCTCTGAAAAAATTTGACCAAAAAAAAGGAGAGAATTTCCCAATGAGACACCAAAACCCTAATTTTTCAACTGCTAAGCTGCTATTTTGAAAAATTTGTTAAACATTTTTTAGAAAAATTGTATTTTTAAGGATTTTTTAAATTATCTCCTTTGTCCTCCTTTCAGAAGGTCAAAATTGGTGTTATCCCAAGCCTGGGCAATTGATCGCAAACATATCCTATCGTAACTGTCCCCCGTCGGCGTTTCCACGCTTTTCCATTTCGGAAATCTGGCAACCCTAGTCCCAGGGATACATGAATATTTCATACATCCTTTACAGTTCCTAAAATAAAGGAATAGGATTGTGTTCTCTGTCTCACTTAGATGAAGGCACTTAGAGAGAGGTAGAGAGAACACAAATGTTAAATACATTTTTTGGATATGCATGGAAAAGTCCAGTGTCTGAACAGGGTTTTATTCAATCAGGGGACTTGTCGCCATAGCAACACAATCACAACAAACAGAAACTTTTTGTTTGTATTGGAAGAAACAAAACACCTTTTCGAAGTGACTTTTTAGGTTGTGTTATGAAAAAATGCAACTGAAATATTTGAAAACTATTCTTGAAGCTCAGGTAGGTTGAAGTTTTGAATATTTTTATAGTTTTTGAAATATTTTTTTGTATGCCTACATACTATCATATACGTGAAATATACATATAGTTAATTAAATAAAATCAATTATATAAATTCAAGCAATTTTATTGTTATTAATTCATTAATATATTTGGCAAATTTACTTTTAAAAATTTTGATTGATTATTACTTATTAGTATACTTTTTAGGAATCAGACTACAAAATAGTATCAATATGTTGGTCTCCAAACAACCAAAAACTAGCTGTAGCTACCTGCGATCGTCAAATTCTCCTTTTTGACGAAAATGGCGAAAAAAAGGATAAATTTTCGACAAAACCATTTGATCCAGATGCTGGAAAAAAGTCCTATATTGTAACAGGAATCGCTTTTAGTCCAGATTCAACGAAAATCGCAGTAGCTCAAAGCGACTGCATTGTATATGTATACAAGATTGGGGACACCTGGGGCGAAAAAAAGGTAATGTGTGTTAATATCCTGAAAACTAAACCCAAAATAGAAAATTTGTGAATTTGCTTTTTTCGACTCTCCTTACCCATCCTTTTGATTGTTTGAAAAGTTTGAAAAAAAAATTCTACCAAATAGGACCAACTCAAACTTTGTCACACAGCATCTTTTTATCAGCATTTAGCTCCTTCTGTCAAATTAACTGTTCAAATTCCAATTTTTTTAGAAAAATGAGGTCATTAAGCATGAAACGTCTAAAAAAACATTACCCAAAAATTCGGGAGCGTCTCTTCAATTTTTGAGCAGTTTATTATATTCTATATTCTTTCTTCAATAGGCAATCTGCAACAAATTCCCTCAGTCATCACCAGTGACGTGTGTTATTTGGCTATCAAGCGGCCCCATAGTTTGCGGACTGCAAGATGGCAAAGTCAGGGCTCTTCAGACCAAATCGAATAAGTCTCAAAGTCTTTTTGCTTCAGACAGTTTGGTCGTTGCTTTAACCTCAAATTCGAAAGGGACCGGTAGGTAACTCATATTTTTCTCTTTTTTTTTCTTGAATTTTTTCTTCTTTCTCTCCTTTATTTTTATTTTTCTACTTTTTTTTATTCTCTGTTCCTTTTTTAATTTTTTTTTCTTTTTTTGTAAGATCATTCATTATATAGAAACAGACAATTTTTAGCCATTCAATAGCCAGGCAATTGCAATTTTATTTACACTCAAAAGGGGTTCTTTGAGTCAAATAATGTTTAACTATCAAATTTTCAGATTATCTGTCTGTGTTATCTTTCTGCCTGGGACACGATAACTCAAAAACTGATAAAGCGATTTTAATCAATTTTGGCACAAAAATTTTGCGGTACCCGTGGATAAGGCCATTCAATTTTGGTGAGTGGTGGGGGGCTGCAAGAGGTAGTAGGGGGTAAAATATTTAAAAAATCATAATTCGAGAATCATTGTAGTTACATATCAAAGTTAGAATAAGACTTATATTTTAAACAGTATATTTATGTCATACTGTCAAAGTTTGCCAGAGTCATAGTTTTTGTGATATAAAAATGTTTATTAGATTGAGATTACATTTTTAACAAAATTTGTCATAGCGGCAAAGTCTGCGTCACAATTTTTGAAAAAGCAAATTGTATTATACATATCTCAAAAACGACAGCAGCTGGAGTAAGTACTTTTCATAAATTGTTGATAAAAATTTTATTTTCAACAAAAATAAAGCTACTTTAATACCCAGAAAGACTAACTCTTATGGATCGCTGTGTGTGCCTACTGGCGCCCTTTTCTTGTCTCCTCTTATTTCTTCTTTTTAATTTATCTTTTCTTTTTTGTTATTTTTTTTCTTTTTTTCCTGTTTCGCCAACCTTAAATAAAAACAGACAATTTTTCCAAAATTAGAAAATGACCGAAAGTATAAATTTTTTGTGGTAACCCCGATAGTCCAGTGGCTAAAGTGGCAGGTTCGAATCTCATCGGTGCAGAGGTCGAGTGCTGCACATATTTATAGGATTACTCATTCCTTAGGCGAGTGTAAAATTAATTTAGTCCTACCTACGGCCATTTTAACCATTAACAATTTGTTCTCTGGTTTAGGTGGTGCTTGTCGATCGCTGATTTTGTGAATTTGTATTTTTGCTAGTTTTTTATTTAAATTAAATTTGGATAAAACCGAATTGTAGGAAAAGTCCAAGATTTACTTTATTTTCCAACAAAAAAAAAACAAAATAACAACCACTGAGAGCCTTCGCCATTTTGACAAGGCCGCAATAAAATCAAAGTATAGCGAGTTTGACGGAATTTGGTTAGGCTACCTAAATTAATTATGCCCTTTTTCAAAGGTAATGTCAAAGGCCAACCCACTCTTACTTTTTATTTTGATTGGTTGTGAAATTACATCTCTAGCTTTATCTCTGCTTTATTCACGCCGGTAACCAGGCCAGATGAGATCGGATATCTCGTATTTTGTTATACACTCCTTCAGTTTGTAAGCCATTCCAAGGAACAAATGTTTTGTTTAAAAATAAATTAATTATTATAATTAGATCCCGACGATAGATTTGTAAGTTTTGATGTAGAAAGTCTGTACACCAACGTCCAATAAATGAGTCACTCAGTATCATCAAAAGCAAATTACAAGCTGATGATACACTTCACGAGAGAACAACGCTATCGGTGGAGGGGGTGATGGATCTGTTGCAGCCCTGTCTCCGTAACTCTTACTTTCAAGTGAAAGATAAGTTTTACGCGCAAAATGATTGACTTCCAATGGGTTCGTCTCTTTCGCCAGTGGTAGCAAACAACTACAAGGAGTGGTTCGAGGACCATGCGATCAACACAGCAAGAGTCAAACCAAAACTATGGCTACGATACATGGACGAACTACAGAATTTTCTACACCATCTGAACGGTATTAGACCAACAATCAAATGCTCCATTAAAATTGAAAAAGATTTGGCCTTACCTTTTTTGGATGTTCTTGTCAAACGATTAGACAGAAACATTCAAACCACTGTATATAGAAAACCTACACACATGGGACAGTACCTAAATTTTAAGACTAATCATTATGTTGCTACAAAAACAAGGAAATAGTTTGTATTTAAGAGCCGTAAATATTTGTAGTCATAATGAAGAATTAACCACAGAAATTAACAACATTAAAAAGGCCTTACAACAGAATGGTTATTCCGAGAAATTAATAAACTCAACGATATCTAAAATTAAAAATAAACCAAATGTAGCAAATTCTCAAAGTAATAATCCGTTGGGTGTTATTAACATTCCATTTTCAAGGGATTTCAGAAAACATAAGACAAATAGCCAAGCACTATAATATTAAAACAGTATTTTCATAACTAAAACAAAACCAGAAAATCCCTCAAATAATAAGGAATGTATTTACCAAATCCCGTGTAAGTGTGGTAAATCATATGTAGGTAAAACGAAACGCCTTCTTCAGGTTAGAGTAAATGAACATCCAATTAGAGGATACTGAAAAATTCGGTTTAGCGGATCATGGTCAAATGATCACAGAATTCAGTGGTCGGAAGCTAAAGTTTTGCATAAGGAGTCGCATTGGCGAAAACGAATGTTTATTGAAGCTTTGTTTACAATGGAGAATAAAGAAGTTTTCAGTCAACCAAGCACGGACCTACCAAATATGGAAACCACTCCTTAAGAAAAACAGGCATCTTAGGATTAAAAAGGGGGCGGTCCGTCACACCAAGTAGTATAAGTAGTAGCCTACAGACTAGATTGTTAAGTTTACACTTGAAAACGGTTAGAGATACTTACTAACCGAAACGTCGTGTTTAAAATAAATAAAGACAATGGAAGTCCGAAGTTTTATTTCTACTCAATCATTGTCTACGAGTTTCAAACAAATGTTTTGTTTTTTAGGATTTCTTTCAGGCCACATTGATGGAAACATAATCCGTTACTATGTTACGCAAGATCATGACGGGGACAATGAATCACAGGGTAGAGCCGCCCTACATTCGGTGCCCCCTTTTGCCCTTGCTTGGCCCCAGGGCCATATTTTTGCCGCAGGTAACACTCCTTTTAATTAAAATTAAGGGTTAACATTGATAAGGAAGAGAAAGGCAATAGAAATCTGAAATTTTTCGAATTAATTCTACTATTAAAATAGACAAACACATGTTTCAGGGATCTTTAACCTTAGTGAAAGTTGAGAAAAGTCAATCATTTGTTTTGATAAACTACCATCTTTTTTCTCCTCTGATACGAAATGTTCAACACCATCGAAAAAAATCCGATGGTGTCCATTGGATGAACAGTTTATTAGACACACACAGACACCTACACATACATACACAAAGAAACACACAGGCACACACACCCTGTCCAATTTCTGGCTCTCTGCCGCGAACGTGGGCCGCATGTAAATAAGGCATTATAGATTTTGTGATTGATAAATGACTTTTGTGTTTTAGGATGTGACAAAAGAGTTTGTGTCTACAATAACACCGGAAAAACTGTCAAAACTTTTGACTATAGCAAAGACAATGACGAAAACGATTTTATGGTGGCTGCTTGTAGTCCAAGTGGACAGGTATGTGCAATCTGTTCTGAAGTTAAGTTAGGTGTTTGTCATCTAAATTTTTTGAGAGGTGCTTTAAAGTGTATAAAACTGCAGAAATAATCAATGTCATTAACCCAGTTAATACATGCATACAAGGGTTGTCTTTAAGGATTCGACGTTTTGTTGGGTTAAAAATTCTATATCTATGATTTGTCGTTCGGGCTTCGTTTTTTGAAGCTCAGCGATGTTTTTCGGCAAACAAATAATGATGTATCAATCGGCAGTAACAGTCCTGTGATCTTCCAGAGGAATTGTTGCTACATGACCTGCAAATATCGCGACCATCTTTTTGAATACACTTCGAGAGAGAAGGGCCATATAAGTAAATCCATGATTCATCACCACTGACAATGCTGTCCACGTTTTTCGAGTTTCCTGCCTCAAAGCGGTCTAGAGTTTTCTGACACCAATTGACCCTAGCTTCTTTCCGTTCTTCGTCAAACAGATGCGGTATCCACTGGGAAACTAACTTTGTTACCCCTAATTCTTCATGCAAAATTTTTTGATGAGGTCTTTGAAATCCCCAATGAAGCGTCAATCTCGCGATATGTCACATGTCGATCTTCCGTTATGAGCCTGCGCACATCGATATTTTCATGGCTGACAGCCGGGTTTCGAGCATCTGGCCTTGTAACGCCGCTACGGCTAATCCGTCCACGCTTGAATTCTCCATACCAACGAGAAACTGTCGATTGATGTGATGCCTCATTATTGAAAACAAAAATCAACTCGGCAAGGCAGTCTTGAGAGATAATTTTCTTTAAAAGTTGTAAAAAATTATAGACCGAAAATGTTCTCGGTTTAATTAAATTTTTTGACTGATTTGTTCGCTTAAAAAATTCACTGTAGCTATAAAACTATATGTATCGCACTGACGTTTTGAATTTAGGTAAAGTTTTAGTAAAAGCATTCGATCAGTGTCGCCATCTATGTTCCTATATGCAAAATATGCAAGACATTCCCTATACAAAATTAACATACGTTTTAGTCGGTGGCTCTGGGAAGTTTTGACCGCATCAGGACATACAGTTGGAACACCCGGAGGTCCATTTGGGAAGACACCCCTCCGAAAATAATCAAAAATCTGTACACAGTGACCGCGTTGGCATGGAAACGAGACGGTTCTAAAGTCACATGTGGCGGGTTCTGTGGGGCCGTTATGATGTTCGAATCAGGTAAGGATTTTTTTCTTTGTGAGTATATCTATTTTCCTATTGTTTTAACTTCTATAATAACTTTTTTATTTTCTATATAGGGCCAGAGATTCTAGAACAACTAGAGATTGGATTTCACAATCAACCAAAACTCGCTAGACTTTGATTTTATCGTTCTTGGTCAAAATGTTAAAACCCTGTTAGTTTTACACTATTTTTTGGACCGTGCTACGGCTTGGAATTTGCCACATCTTGACAGCTATTTCCCCCGACATACCATTGATCATCTGTACTTGTTCCTCAACGCTAAATGTAATACGCGGCATGGCTTGCGCTAGAATTTGCGTGAAAAAATACCCACTTCTTATCTGTTTCGCCGCACACGACGGTATGACGAAAAACTTCGTGAAGACGATGTATTCCCCTACTTTTCCACTACCACCCGAAAAGTAAAAAATATGTTTTTTTTTTAATAAAAAAAATTATTGTGAAAAACTTTATTGCACAAGATAACGGCTAGATTTTGATTCTTTTGGTATAATGTTTTTGTAAAAAAATACCGATGTATCGATATCAAAAAAATTTGTAAGGAAGAAAAATAATTTAAAGAAAGTTAAATCTAATTTTTATTACAGTATTTTTGTCCGATTTTTGGGTTAACTGTTGTTCACAGCCTAGTGGGTACAGCGGTAAAGGTAGGATAGGACTGACCAATGTAAGAAAACCCTTGCATTTAAATTAAACTGCAGTGAATGAAGTAACAAGACGTTTTCCTTTCTGCGTTTACATTTTACCCTAATTTCATTATGATTTTTAATCCTTTGGTTGTACCCAGGGGTGTATGGGCCATATGGGAAAATAAAAAAAATCCCGGTGGGCCGGTGTTTTTTGGGCCGGTGAATTATGGGCTGGTCCTTATGGGCTGGAACCCTATGGGCCGCTGCATTGTGAGCAGTAGATTTTTGGGCCGGGCGCGGATTTTGTCCCGGGCTGGATGGGGTACCATAAACCAGCCCGGGAAAAAATACGCACTGTACCAAAGGCGATAGGACACCCAAATTCCAAAAAATAGAGTAACATCATCTCGATTTCATCATCTTCAATATTCTTCCAAAAATTCATTTTTGTAAATAAATTTTTAAAGGCGACTTGACCCAAAGAATGGATGGGTTTTGACAAAACCATTTTGGGACGTACTGGGCGTTGTTGTTTTTTCATAGTTTAAAAATTTTCTTGGTTGAAACAGCGGCGTTGCCTGATTGGGTCATAAGGTGGCCCGCATCTTAACAAAGGAGAGTAGATTTTTGCTCGGTGCAACAAATTTAAAAATAAGGCATGCTTAAAATTAAAGCAATCCATAGTTAAGAAAGGGAATTTTAAAATTCGGTGCGATGGGCCCTTAAACAATGAAAAATATTTAATAATATTATAAATAATACTAAATTTCGTTGTTTTTTGTAGTTCTCAAGAGAACTGTTTGGAAAGACAAATTCGAAATAACCTACGTCGGTCCCAGTCAAGTCCTTGTCAAACCGTTGGACACCAACGAACGAGGTGTCATTTTGAGAAGTCAACATGGCGGCGAAATTGAAGACGTCAAAATTATGGGACGCGATGGTTATTTGGTGGCCAAGACTCAGGATACCCTTTTGGTGGCTGATTTGCACAGAAACTTGCTGAGTGAGGTAAAAAAGGCAAAAAATGGAAATAATATATATAACTTAGAATCGATTCGAGTTAAGGCAAATCTAGACCTCCTTTCGAAAATAGTTAAATACAAAAGTTATAGGTAATAAAAGGATCTACAACGTTTGTATGAACGATACCAAACCAAACCTATAATTTTTGTATTTAACTTTTTTCGATAGGAGGTCTAGTTTCGCTGAAAACCGCGAAAAATCATTATAGACCCCTAAAAGTCTAATTTATATTTTTTGCTGGCTGCGATACATTTTCTTTAATATCCAATAATTTTCATGTAGTTTCTTTTATTGAGTGATTTACATTTTAATTCTTATTTAGGCCCGATCTAACTTGCTTTTTTTCATTCCTTAGCATATCAAATTTAAAGACCTAATTAGTTTTAAATTGCTTTGTGTAATTGAAATGCTTTGACTTTGCTAGAACTTTAAGATACTGCACACCGCGCTTAAACAAAATATAAGTTTTTCAAAAGGACCTAAAAAAACTAAAAGCGTGGGGCTAATCATATTACACCGTAAATCAAAAAGTTAATAAGCTAGTTTCTTTACAAGAATTACTATGAGACAGATTGAAGATTCCCGATTATGATTTGCCTTTCATCTAAGTTTGCTTTGCTTTAGAAAAGAGACCAACAAAATATGACGACCTTTAAGCGATCATTACCACACATGCGAAATTTTCAAAATATATCGGCTTAAAACAGATTTAACAGGCTGAGAAAGTGCGATTGTCTTATCTACAACACTGCAAGATATGTAGGGCACAACAAGAAGTCTTAAAAAAAAATGTCTAAAATTGTTTAAAAGTTATTGCTAAGGGTATTCGACATAATTGTCACCCCATAGTGCAGGGGTGCATGTAAGACAATCGCATTTTTTTAGACTATTAAATCTAGTTTGTTTTAAACTCGATATTACAAACTTAGATAAAAAAAAAATCATATTCTTTTATTTGGCTTTTGTTCGGTGGATTTTGTTCATTTTTAAATGGACCATCTCGACCCCAGACCCAGTCTAGGTACCAAATTTCATTAAAATCGGGCAAGGGGTTTTTGAGTTATGCACGTTGGTCGTTACAGATACACATACAGCTCCTTTTAAAAGACCTATACTTTCTTTAAGTGTGGTGTAACTGGGCGATTATTCCTGAATGGGTATAAATAAAAAATTATGTTTTAGGTAGCATGGAACAGTCCGGAAAGGAACGAAAAGTTCTATTTCGAAAACCCTAACGTTTGCCTAGTGTTTAACGCAGGTGAATTAACTTTGATCGAATATGGAGAAAACACAGGTAAGTCCTAAAAAGCAATGATTTATAGTTTGGCTTTGACTTTTGTATTGCTCTTGGTTGCCATCTATGTTGGGCCAAATATATCTAGACTAATCTAATCAACCTATATAGTATAATAGATATCTTATCTGTAGCATCCCGTAGGAAGCTTGAACAATATATAGTTCCGCCCAAACTCTACGATATTGGGTTAAACTGTTCACCAATGTTTATTATACAGTGTGTCCACGGATTGAATACACGTAAGGTGTAAATGGCCATAAATTTTTGTCATACTGTGATATTTAATTTTATTTATATTTTTTACAATCACAAATTTACAAATAAGCAGGGTGTAAATGGTATAACTCACAATATTTTAATGAGTGATAGGGGAGGCCAAAATTAGAAAAAAACTTCATATAACAAGTTTGGCAACACCGCGCGAATTTTTCAGAAGCCACAGTTGGTTTTGACTCATCACCTTTAATGTTAAAGGTGTTAATTAAATACCTATTTATGTGCAGGTATCTTCGCATTTCCTTTTTTGGGTTTTTATTGTTTTGTGTTTCATCTGGCCAATTTTTAAAAACAAAAACAGTTCTCTTAAAAGAACGACTCACCCCCAAGTTGATGTTAATCAGCACTATCAGCAAGTACATAGGTACCTAAATACGAGCATTACGGTTTAATAAAATCAATTAAAACCATTATTCTTTATACTCAAAATAAAAAAAAATCCTTTAAAACAAAATAGCTTGATAAACAAAGTTATATTGTACTAACCCCAAAATTAGGCTTTATCTGCAGGTTGTACGAGCATCTGGGTTAATAAGTTCAAGCGTGAATTGATTTACACGCAAAACGTGATGTTTTTTGACACTACACTGCACTGGTTGCATTTTGAGGGGTTCACCTATACTGTTATTTTTTCTGGATGGATTTTATTTTTTATTAAACGAACTTTATTTTATTTTAATAGAATTCCCTCCCGATAGATTCTCGCAGCGAGATGAGAGCTTCGGTGGGCTTCGCCATAAATAATTAGCATGTCGGTATACTCCTGGATAGCATAAATGTTGTTTGTGTTTTAATTATTTTTACTAATTTTTTACATCCAAAACTGATCCCGAAATGCCCAAACTATTATTTACACCTTATGAGCACTAAATCCGTGGATATACTGTATAAGAAGATGTTTAAAAGCATTATATTTGTGTTATTTTTTTAGTTTTGTGTTCAGTGCGTACTGAATTTGCCAACCCACACTTGATGAGCGTCCGAATAAATGAACGGAACCAAGCCGTAGATAACAAAAAATTGGCATACTTGTTGGATTTAAAGACTGTCTGCGTTATGGACTTAATTTTAGGTAACAGTTGTTTTGAAATATTTGATTTTTTTCTCATGTTCGTTGTTTGCCAATGATTGGCAGTTTGTTTTCTAAACCTTACGCTACGTGTACTTTGTAGCAGTAGTGTCCTCTTGTTGAAACACCTCGTATTTTGAATAGATTACTTTTATTTGATTTTTGTTTGACAGGTACGACGATAAGTCAAATAAACCACGATTCCAAGATTGATTGGTTGGAACTGAGCGAAACTGGAGAAAAATTGTTATTTAGGGATAAAAAGCAAAGGTGCGTATACTTTAATTTTTATAGTCCAAAGTACATTGGTCTATTTTTTAAGTGATGTGTAAAATAGCTTAATTTTGTCGAGACACCCAACTTTTTTCTTTGCAAAAATCCCTGAAAGTAATTCCTAACAATTGTAAAATTTAGTTCCCGTAAATTAAAATTCAAACAAGTTTTCGTGGCTAATCGGGTAAAAAAATAAGGGTTTTTTGTTTCTCTAGTATTTTTCCGTGGGTAGCTCGAAAGCTTAACCTCACGGGGGTCCAAGATCTAATGGACACCTAGTAAGTGTGGACAGTTAACTGTTTCGTCCTTATGGGACTCCTCAGAACACTGCTTGGTCAATGTGACACCCTTCCTAAATTAAGTATACGGTTTTATCTCTTACCTTACATTTCTGGTGAAAAAACAAAACCATGTACCCAACAAGAAGCGCCATCTACCGAAATACGAGGGAAATTAAAACAGCAGCAGGCGAGTAAAACTGGTATATCATCGATCGATGAAAGTATCGATTAAAAGAAAGAATCCATCACGTTACCTACGACACACATTGCCCTTCTAGGTCAGATTAACGCCAATCGCGTTATTTTTTTACCCGATTAGCCACGAAAACTGAATTTTAATTTACAGGTACTAAATTTTACATTTTTTATTATTTGGCTTTAAACTTCGTTGGCAGACGCGATGCCGACGTCTTGATACCGGAACAAACGCGATTGGCATTGATCTGATCTAGAAGGGCAATGTGTGTCGTAGGTTACGTGATGGATACTTTCTTGCAATCGATACTTTCATCGATCGATGGTATAGCAGTTTTACTCGCCTGCTGCTATTTTAG